>CAWUFW010007310.1:0-600000 GCA_963921515.1 Calotriton arnoldi | reverse complement strand
ATGTGTCTGGCAATCAGCAGCGGCCGGTGCAGGTAAGAGCACCGGCCACGGAGGACTTTCTGTGAAAGGTAGTTGGCATGCACACTAAGTCATTTGTACCAGGTGTTGGTCAATGCTGTTTGCTACACATAGCTACATACATAATCTGTGTGAGAAGAAGTTACAGGTAAAATGTGAATGCTTAAGATGTTTACTTTGACTATGGAATAAAAATGAATACATAGTCGTAGTGCTCAGAAATGTATTTAAAGATTGATGAACATTGTTTGATATTTCATCATTGTTGGCTATGATTTTGAACATTCATGGTTCAGTAAAAAATGTATTTATAATGTTGTCCCTCCGCCGTGTTGCAGCAACTGTTGCTCCAGGTTGCTGAGGCTCCTCAACTTCCTCCTCCTCATTGTACCGCATTAATACTCTGAATGTCTGCTCAATAATGGACCTGGTGTGGCATAGGGCATGGTTGTATGTCTGGTGGGCTTCTGTTTGTGGGTTCCTTCATAGGAGTCATGACCCATGGTATTAGAGCCTAACCTTGGTCTGCTGAAAAGAAAGGAGGTATCATATTAGTTAGGAGTCATGACAAGGAAAAGCACAACATTCATTTCTAATCTGTTCTGTGTCCTGCTTGACTCATACACCTTGCTTACAGTAATAGATGTGCTATGACATAGTGTAACATACACCCAAGTAGGGATTGGAAATGACTGACACAGAGCTAAACATACAGCTGTGCTGCGCTCTGTGATTCACTTACTATTTGTAATTCTGGTGAGTACCAATGCCATGCAGGTGATGAATTCTCACCAGTAAGGAGAGTCCATTTGCCAATGAGTAGACACTTGTCTCACATTCAACTATTGTGTCTATTAATGGCTACTAATGCCATTCCTGAACTGATACTTGTCTGATTTGACGACATGCAACAGGAGCAGGTAATGTGTGTTACTTTGAGTCACACATATTTTGCTTTGAGATTTTTTAATCAATATTGTTCAATGTGCTCCACCATGGGAAGGATAGTGAGCGGATATCAATGTGGGACTTGGTAGTATGCCCATGCCAGTGCACAGTGTCCACTGTGGTGGCAGTTTATAAGGGGTTATAATTATGAGACAATCTTCCACTGTACAGTGCGACTGCTGGACTGCTACACTACAGGGCTTCATGTATTGTGGACAATGTAGGCTATATCCTCCACATGATTCAGTGTCCAGGGCTCTGTAGCAGCGCAGGCAGAACCAGTGCAGCATTGCTCCAAGACAGTCACATTATTTCCCTGAGAACTGTATTGTTGGCTATCATGGGAAATGTAGTTTGTGCACGAGGGTGCACCTTGCTGCACAGTCAGGCACCTTGGATGGATGCTGTTGTGGTTTCCACACAACTAATGCATGCTAGAGCTGATCCTGTGAGGTTCGTATATGACTATATATCAACGTTTCACAGGTCTAGGATACATCTTCATGCCTCCTGACCATGGGATTCACATGTGAAATGTGACAGACTAGACACAGGGAGTGGCTTGCTTCAACAAAGTATGTGGAAGCATAATTTTACTAGTTATTGCATTTGTGAGGGTGTTTGATACTATTGAATGCACACACAGGGCCTCATGTAGCATTTGTTGCCACTGGGCAGCAATGGATGTGAACTGGCTAAGCTGACCTGCATCCAAAGTGATTTTATGGATTCTGCCTTTCAGTTGACATACTGCACGTCCACGGTTTGTCCAAATTCGCAATATCACATGATAGTGACTAGTGCTACCACCAGCCCCACTTGCACCACAGTGCACGTGTGTCAGCTAAGTGTCCTCACATGACGTCATGCTTTAGGGGACATATTCCAGCACCAATAACTCACCATATATTCAATTCCCTCCTTCTATGTGTCGTGGAGAATGCTGGACTCATAGTAAGTGGACATGACAAAGAAATATGTGATTCTGTATCATCATTTCACCTCTCCTTGGGAGGCACACTATTTGCACACTGTCCCAGGGTCCCTGAACCTAGGTTATGTTAAATGTGTGAGTTAATCATTGGTGTTGGATGAGACAGGCCACTGCAAGGCCCATGGTGGACATCCTTAACATAGGGTCAATAAATGCTGCACTTTGTTGTGGCTTGCTCTACTGCAAACCAATGAGGCCATGCAGTGTCATGCAGACTGACTTTGCATTGCCACATTAATGTGATTTGGGAAACTGCTCCACCAGATCATCATGACTAGTGATAGTCCATCAGCACAGTTCTCTGATACTTGTGGCCCACAGTGGTGTAGGCAGTGTTGACATGTGTGACTTGTCAGATTGTGTTGTGCATAGGCCATGTAGTATGGTGCAAGTATGTATGCCCACAACAACTACGTATGCACTCTCTCATTCAACCCAATACTGATATGTCAATGTATTCCTGCATATTTGACTTGCATGTGGTCTGTCGTGTGCTTGAGGTGTACTTGCCAACAAGTAGGCCATTCCCATAGGCCCCATTCTGGAAACCCTCATTGATGGGCGAATGCCGTAGGATGAAGGAGTCCTGTGCACTGCTCGGGTACTTGGCAAGGACGTGGATGAAAAGGCCCAGATGGTCCATGATTGCCTTCACGTTAATGGAGTCGGTGTGCTTCCTGCTGTGGTACATGTGTGCAATCCATTGCCCCCAACACATGAGGGAATCCTGCAATGGCATAAAAGTAGAGGTACTGGAGTGTGAGGCTTATCATAGCATCCAGGACTGTGGGGAGGAACCTGGAGAAGGATGCCTGGGATACTCCTGTCACTCTGGGTTGAAAAGTTCCAGACACCAGCATGTGGAGTACGGCCAGTAGCTTGGCCTGCGGAGGGATGTTGGTGCAGCTCTGCGATGTTGGCTGCAGCCTTGGTGCAAGCTGGTGCAGGAGGCAGACAATGGACTCTCTCCTGAGCCTCTAATGGACAATGACCTTCTCCTCTCTGAAGTCAATGAGGGTTATCCTTTGGCGGTATGTCCGCTCCCTACTCCTGCGCTGCCTCTGTGGTGGTGAAGAGCCTCTTGGTACTCCTAGCTGCAATAGCATTAGATCTGCTTTTGTACCAGTGTGCTAGCGTCATTTTTAAGACCATCTTTTCCTTAGCAGTAAAAAACTGCAGCTAATGGGACTTAGTAGCAGTTTTTAAAAAGTAGCAGCGTTTCTGAAAATCCTTGTACATATGGTGGCGTCAGTTTTGTGAGGGTTTTTCTGAGGGAACGCCTACCTTGCATATCATTTTTGAAAAACACCGCTAGGAGAACTGGCGTGGGAAGAAATATGTGCTAGCAGTGTAAAAGTATCATTAAGGGGCTCTAGCGTCACGTTGTAAATATAGTGCTAAAAGAACCGCTGCAGCATCAAAAAGTGTTGCTGCGGTGGCGTTAACTCCTTGCAAATATGCCCCTGAGAGTGCAGAACCTTCTTGTTTATTGCAAAAGTGCAAAAACACTTTGTTGTAATCCAGCATTCCTGGTGCAGAAGCGTGATAGAGGCTTTCTCTTAGCTCTAGTAAGGTCGTTCAAGCAATCAGATCAGACACATCCTTGTGTGTTAGCCTCTGCAAAGGCTTGGCCATTAAGGAAAAGTTGGGTATCCACTGGCGACAGTAGCCCACCATTCCCAGAAACATCCTGACTTCCTTTTGTGTAGGAGGCGGATGAGAATTGGCTCTCCTCATGGAGGGGAATGGAAAAGAATGCCTGGCAAAGATCTATGACAGCAAACCATTCGGCCTCGCATGGAATCTGAAACAATATCACAGATGGATTCAGTACAGTGGGACAACAAGGAACCACTATGTTATTAACCTTTCGGAGATCGCTGCATGATGCGGTACGTGCTTCTGTAAGCCCATAATGTGTGAGTTACACAGACTCCACAGGATCTCCTTGTAGATGCCTTGTTTAATCATTGTTTCAATCACAGGTGTAATTCCAGCGACTATTTTGGGAGGAAGATTATACTGTGGTGCTCGCAGATATTCTGCCTTTAGCTTAACTTGGATACGGACTGGCTCAACCCCTCAAATGAGTCCAATGTCCTTTGCAGAAAAGTCACAAACTAGGTTTTTCACTGTATCTCTGAGATCCAATGGTAAGTCTTCAACTTTCAACATAGGGAACAATGAACCATTTAAGTGATGATTTGCTAGCTTAAAGGCAATGTCCTCATCATTTGTTTGGAATTCTATTCCCTTTGGCGTACAGTAGATGGTACAATTTAACTTGCACAGCAAATCATGTCCTAAAAGGGATACAGGACTAGAATCACACACCACAAAATTATGATTATCTTCAGATGTCCCTATCTTTACAGGTACTTCTTCAGTAAGGGGATTCGACAATCATCTATTTGCAACTCCTACAACTTGGATTGGTTTTCCTGAGAGGGGTAGGTTTGGAACCTGTGCTGTTCTCACAGTAGAGTGGGTAGCACCAGTGTCAATCAAGAAAGCGACATTGTGACCATCTAATTCCGCATCAACATATGGTCCGCTCTGGTTTACCCCAATGACTGCTCCAAGCGTACAGTCTTCCTCCCCCATCAGGCACCATCATAATGATGGGTCTGTATCGGAATTATTGGAAGTCTCCAACATTGGGTAACTCTGAGACACGTTCTGATTTGTTTTCATGTCCATTGTCGGATTAAATCTATGATTACCCTCAGCTTGCTGTGGCATCGGAGGTTGTGGTACCTGCATCACAGGACCTTATGAACCAGAAAAAATTTGAGATCTCAGTCTAGACACATTTTGAGACTACATGACATTTCCCTGAGACTGAACCATACCCCCATTCTGTTCCTGATTAGCGGGATTTAAACAACATTCTCGCTTCCAATGCCCCAACCTATTACAATAGTGACATGGGTTTGTCTTTTTTAAAGTGGCAATATCAACTCCAGTTTTAAGATCTATTGTAACACCTCTTCCTCTTCCTTGTCCCTGAAAGCCTCACTTTGCTGTATCGGAGTCCCAGACTACTGAACTCCCTGCATAGATTTAGTATTCCCTACACAAGGCTGTCCCTGGCTCCTCTGAGCCGCCTTCATCTGTGCCACCATCAACTTCTCCTTCAGCTTTTGGTGCTTCATTTCAATTTCGTCACAGCAGTACTTTGCATATCACAGAATTTTGTCAACAGACTTGTTCTGCCAACAGTTTAAATGCTGCTGAATCATCATGCTAAACTCAGGTCTCAATCCAGTCACAAATCTAAACACAAATTGTCCCATGTCCTTGGGCTCTAGAGTATCCGTTCCACTACACTGCTTAAAAGCCTGTAACAATCTTTCATGAAAAAAGCACGAATTGTCTCTTTGGGTTCTTGGTTCGTCCTTTCAATTTTTACCCTATCAATATCCTGTTGTGGTACCTTTGCCTTCAACCAAGTAATCACCTGTTCGTAGTACTTCTTTACTATAGGTGCCGGACCATGTGACACTGGATCTCTTTCAGGCTCACCTCCAGGCCAATCTATAGCTATCTTCCATGCTGACCATAAATCACTAGGGACCACAATTTTAAACAGTGTGTTCAGGTCAATTCACAGCACTTTAAAAAATGTCACAGGTTGATCAACCTGCTTACCACTCTACAGGTTTCTCTTTCAATCAGAGGAAATCTTGGACACCCACTCCCTTTTCTCCTCCAGGAGAAGGTTCTCCCATTATTCTCTTAGAAGCCTTCCTCTTAGACCAGCTCTCTTCCCACCTATCCAATGTACTCAAAATTCAAATGCATAAAATGAGTTCTCAGATTTGTGTTTTCAGTCCTGGTATTCTCAGATTCTCTCTATCCTGATCACTAAATGCAAGTCTGTGGTTTTTCTGCAGTGCCTTAGTTCGTTCCATATCAACATCATATCTATTAGCCAATCCAGATAATTTCTCATGTGCCAGTCTTGCTCTTCTAGTGACATCTTTACTCATGAACAAAAATTCACCTAGTTGTTAAGAGTCTATTCGATAGAATTCTAAGCTTCCACTTATCATCACATCCAATTCAGTCTTCAAATTGAGCACATCAACCAAATCCACCTTTACAGCTGATTTAAAAGTACCATGACTGGTATCGGTACTTTAGCTCCCTGTTGATTTTTCATTATACTCTTTCAACCACTTCTTTAAGTCTTGGACATCAAATATATGTTGACCCTCAGAAGTTCTCTTCTCTGGAGTAGTATTCTCTCGAGGCGTGCTGTTGCACACATTTGGGAGTGTTTCCCATACAGTCGAGTTAAGACCTACTAATCCCAGAAAGGAACTTACGGGTCTGCATCCATTCTGCAGAGCAGAAGGATCTGCACTTGGTGCGCAAGGTGTACTCACATTCATCAGAACTAATGGTACAAATTGCATTCTCTGACTCTCTACTACCTTTACTTACATAGAAGCAGGCATTCCCTGACCTCCATTTCCAGGGGAGCTAGGATCATATATAGGAACAATTGGGCCAATAGTTACCAGCACTGTAAGAGCATCCGGAAGCTGCAAAGCCAAATTAGTGTTACTGTTTCCCGGAGTTACAGTTTGTGTGTCCCCCAGGCGATATGACCCCTACAACACCAGGACTAGGAGCAGTCGGTGCCAAAGCACTTCCAGAGCTATTAGTAAGATTCACATTTCCCCCACTTCCCATTTGCATCCAATTATATGGAGATGGATGTTCAGCTAGCAATCCATCCAAAAAGCTGTCACTTGTGTCGCTATCACTGTCTGCATTTCCGTCCTTCTTCTTTTCCCTTCTCTTTCCCACAGCCTCATTTCCCTCGCTTATTATGGCAGGGTACAACCTCGCTCCCTCAATCATATCCACTCTCAATCTCTTTTGTTGATCATCCCATCTTGCATCCGCATATGCACACATCGCTTTTGTCATCCACCCATGGTATTTTTCAATCTGCTTTACATGTGCTGCACATTTCCATGCATTAAGCACTTCAAATTCTGTGGATCTAGGCAATGGTTTAATTGCGAACAATATCCCCTCAAATGATCATTTATTCTCAAATTGAAAGTACCATAACAGGGAAACATTAATGCACCTTCTTTCTCTGTGATCTCGTGCCAATTTACAAGCCAAATTATAGTATTAAGCCCTACTTTTGTCGCCATATAATGTGCTGGCATATCCTCTGGTGGCACTTCCTCACCAATTCTAGTAGGCACCCCTAAATCTCCTCGTATCATATCTCTTATTGAATTAAAACATCTAATTTTTCAATCTCTTATTTCAACAATTTCAACTCCAATCCAAATTAAACAAATTTTAAGTTCTGTGACAATACAATCACTAGTAACAGCACAGCACCCAAGGAAAATTTTCAACCAACCCCTGGCCGGCGTAACACCAACTGACCTATTCCAGTGCGGCACACCTTGACATCACTCTCACTCCTTGAAGCAGTTCACCCTCCTTCACAATCTATCCACACTCTTTCTCTCACTCACTTCTGTTGATACCAAAACAGCAACTAGCAATTGTCTGCGGCACTAAAAGATTTGATAAAATCACTCACCCAAAGAACACGCATTCACAAATAAAACCTTGACCAGTGGGGAATCATCCTAATCAGCGTAGTTTCCATTCTGCACCAAAAGGTCCATCACAATTATTACAACTCTATCTTGCTTACGAAAGTTCCCCATTTCAATTGGGCTGTCGACGACATATCACGACAAACCCCACAAAACCTTAGCAGACAACTACAACACGGTGTCTTCTGCACCTTAATTATATATCCTGGGACCTTAGGTCAGGTCAGACCCGATAACAACATCAACTTCAAACACGACAACTTAATACCACATTCACATGACTCTCACAACATCTCCGCCAAACATCATACACTCAATACTGTACTACAATCTAAGCATGTATTTCACATGCACATCCCTACTAATACTCACTCCTCCTTTGCCGCTGTTTCAACGCTCACCACTGGAACTCTGTCTGTTCTCCACAGCTCGATCCTAGGTTCTGAACTAGGGACACTGATGTTGGGATCCAGATTTCTAGGTCAAGTTCTAATTCCTTTCACTTCACTATCTAACCATCCCATAATGCTACCAATTGTTAAAGTCTAGGCCTATTTACACAATGCTCTCCAGAGGGAATAGGTCTTTCTAGTAGAGTGAGCGGTGAAAGGAAACAAATCACTGGTTATCATTTCAATACAGTGTATCCAATGTGGCTAAACATTAATCCACTCGACTCTTTTGATTTGAATTAGTAAGTTTAATTATAAGTTCAGAAACAAATCAATGTAGATCAATCTCAGCAAAATCGTATAAAAGTACAAAAAGGTCAGAGTAAGTCCAAATCTCCTTAAGAGATGTACCTTATATAGTACAAAGCAAATGACTAACTCTAAGATAGTGAAGCAGGTAATCAGGAAGAAGAAATGAAGGTTACAATGCATCAGATGATTCTCTTTAACGAGCATGAGTAACCTAACTTTCCCTACACTACCTTGATAAGGGCAACCCTAAACTAAAAGCTTCTGAGTAGGAACATATTCAAATAAGGAAAGAAGAAAAGTGTCAACCATCAGAGTTTTCAGTAGAAATAATCCAATGATGGGTCAAGTATCTTAAAGCCACACAAGCTGTAGCATAGGTCTGCTCTCTAAGGAAACCCAAGATGGACTCTCTCCCTAACTAAACACAACGCATAATATCTACTCCTTTCGATGTGACACTCTCGTGTGACTGTTCCTTGAGAAATTTCCATAGCTCTAGCACAACTGGATACTTTCAGCACCTTTCCCAAGCCAGATAACACATTATCACTTCTCGTCCTTGGCCATTCCTCTCCCATGAGAACTCCTCTCCTCGCTTGTTACCGCAATCCCCCTGGCCGACTCCTCTTTCTCATGCTTTGCTATCTATTGACATGAAACTCGTTTTTTCTAAATAATGAGGCATATCCAGACCTGCAACAGAAACAACTCAGCAGCATACAGTCCATAATGCAGGTTATATGTGAATTGCATTTCAAATCTTAATGTGAGCTGCAACTGAACTAATTTCTTCTCAAGGCCTAGTTTAGCTAAGTTAACATGTGCACAGGCTTACAGAATATGTGCACCTTTCTACACATAAAATAAATGCAACTGTTTAAGGCATGAATAAATGCAATGAATTATAAACTTCTCAGTGTAAATGCATTTGCACACGATTAATTAAAATTACTCGTATAACTTTTAAGCATTAGTTGCACACATCCTAATTAAGTATCACACAATACAACATTTCAGGTAAATTTCTCCTGTCACGTTAGTACATAACTTGTCGCGTAACTTTATTAATCACATTCTACAGACATATATTTCAAACAAATACCTTTTAGTTTAAAATACTCCACTCCTTTTAGTACATTAGTTATGACAGAGTATATTTGAGTGCTGACTCTGAGTGAGTATGATACACTCCTACATTATCTCCAAGTGGAATCAAGATTACACTTCTTCACCATCCACTCACAGGTGAATGTTCAAATCCAGTCCACAGAACAGGCCTCAATCCTAGCCCTTGTGCTAACAATTAGTCACCTATGGGTTCCTGTTGCCTATGTGGACATAGTGGGGGAACCGCAAGTCCCAGCATCCCAACTCAGGCACAGTTTATAAAACTCCTTTCTGGCCTGTCATTATTGTACCCATCGATAACTCCTGAAATTCCTGTCCTTGTGCAAACTCTCCTGTCCCCAGGCCTCCTCGTACCTTTAGAGTGGCGAGGTTACAGCTTTGGGCTGCATATTACATCCTTTCATTGTTGCTCCTGCCATCTCGGTGGCAACACCCTGAGACTGGCCTTTCAGGTCAGAATCTGTATTCTAAAACTAAGCACTTCCATGGCAGTTATGGATGCCCAGAGTGGCCACACAACCCACATCAAGGATGGCATGCTCTGTCTGTGCCATGCAAGGGTTTGCCAAGTTGAGGTCTGTTGTTGCCTGCATCTCTGACAGCACTGGCTGTACTACCAGGACAGACGTGACCTCACCAGTGCCAGTCTTGGGTGCCTCTCTTGTCAGAGCAGGTAACACAGTGATATGTTCACTGTGGGTTACATCCGCCTCCTACACTATACTTTCCTCTTAAGTTCCTGCACCTTAACATTAGGGCCTCAACCTTCAGAGACTTGTGGTGGGGAAAGCTGGATGCTCTAACCGCAGCCTGTGGTAGTACACAATATAGTTTGAAAAAGGTTAATTGTAATGCACTCAGTGTAAACTAAATGTAATGCTCAAAATCTGTAAAATGCTTAGAAGTTTTAAATGTGCTTTGTGTGCACACAGTGAGCCAGGCTCTACCCTAGCGCCAGCATATAAGTACTGAAAGAAACTAGAACGAGTGTTCTAGACACAGTGTGCATGCCTGTGTCCTATGGGTGCAATGTTATCAATACCAACTAGTTAAATACACATGTTAACAAGGCATCAGCATTTTTTTTTAATGTAAGTGTAAATTACTCAGATGGATAAAAGACAGAACAATATTTTCATTTTGAATTCTGTATTTCGTTGATTCACTGCATCTTTCATAATTGTTGTGGTGTCACATTCATGACGTCCAGAAGCGAATTCAATGTGTCTTGTATACTTCCTGATTAAAACAAAACCCAATGCATTTATGGTCACTACAGTCATTAAAAGGATATACAATGATTCAATAAACTATTCCATGTTTTTGTCAAGTTCATTTTAAGACTCATCCAATGAAGATGATAGAACAGAGAAATAATAAGAATTATTACCCGATATAAATTACTATATAGATTGCCATAATGTTATGTTATGTTATATAAATTTCTAACGCGCACAGATACTCCAGGGAGTGTCCCGGCGCGAGCTTGAAAAGGGTCGGAGTCAGAGTCAGAAGACAGAAGTTAAAAAAGAAGAGTTTTCAGTTTTTTCTTAAAAATCATCGGATCTTTGACGCCCCGTAAGGCCAGTGGCAAAGCATAAATTGCTAAAGATGCAATCCACAGGCAAGAGATGACTTACAGCAGTCTTCCTTTGGGCAACTATCTCCATCTACTCTAAGGAGACTGTGGCTATGGGGCCGTCAGAGTTCCCCATGAACATTCATTACTCATTAGTTCTATCCCTGCAGATACTGCCCTGGGGAGGCCCGCTTTTCCACCACCAGGGTCTGACTGACACAGGTATCCAGCAGAGCAGTGACAGTAACCCTCAGAAAGAGCTTCCTAAAACTGAGCATGATCAACGGCTTACCTTCTGGGTCTACATCCATATTAAGGAAAATGAGAATATGCTGTACCCTCTCCTCCAAGGAATAGCCTTCCCCTAGTGCTACATTAGTCACCTCAGCGGAATCTCCTCTAGTGAGTGCCTTTTTGGAGCATGAAGAATCTTCCTTGTTAGGTCCATACGGAAAAGCATCTGCTCCTCTCAAAACAATTCTTCCACCCTTTAGTCCTGTCTTCCTGCGTTCCCAAAGATCTCATTTTTAGCTTTCTGCTGAGGGCCTGGCCCACCATTGCTCTTGTCACCTCTGAATACTTTCTGGGCACTTTGGTGCTGAGCCAGAGGTCAGCTTCTTTCTCCAGCTTCGTGGGATCAGTGGGCTTGGAATCAATCAAGTGTTGGCACAACTCTGAAATAGCAAAATGTGCTCTTTCATAAACAAATTATACAGACTATTAGTCATTGCATTGCAGTTCTTTACTCAACCTTCCATTGTCTTCATAGACTCATCCACAAAATCTTCCCAAGACTACTGTGATTAGTTTAGAGTGTTACTAAACGTCAAACATAGTTTTTAGGAGTGAGACTAAGATTGAAAATGGAAGTGGCCTTCATGGGTTGATATGTTGAATATGGTGTCCCTCCCATGGACAGGCTTATGCTGCCACAGGATATGCCTCCTCTTCATTTTATTCAGTTTGTCAATTCGCAAGACCCCTCATAACCGGTAAACCACTTATCTATGTCATCCCTAACCACATAGCTAAGCAAAGTGGGCCTCATTTATGGGGATTTGGCATAGGGCAACGCTGCAAATCACCTTGCTGAGCTGCCCTACGTCAAAGTGAAAGGGCAGGAATGCACCGAATTAACAAATACGGTGCATTCCTGTTCTTTATCCCAGCCCTGGGGCAAGGGTGCCTGTGTTGTCGGCAGGATTGTTTTTGGGCATGAAGGGGCACCTTCCTGCACAAAAACAATCCAGGGAGGCTTTTTCCTCTTTCCATGTGTACATGGAAAGAGGAAACAACGAGGAGAAATAAAGTTATATCTCTTCGTTGTGCTTCCACTGGGGAGGCATAAGGTTTTGGCACATCTCCAGGTTTACATGGTTTTGTAAATATGAGAAAGCTTCAAAATCCATGGGTGTTGTGTGGGAACACCCACTGCAATGCCCATGGAATGCCTCCCTAACGTAGAGTAAGGCAACACCATGATTTGCGCTGCCTTGTCTTACTCCATATCTATGAGGCCATTCAAAGCCATGCGAAGTGGCTTTGTGTGGCCTCACAAATATGATTTTGTGAATTGCGCCAAAAGTGACACTCTGCAGCCCAAGGGGCTCATAAATATGCCCCAGTATCTTTAGGAATATTAATGTGTGAATGAGGCCTCCAGAATACCTCCTTATCATTGCCACCATATTCACTGGACTCCGATGCCCCCTCCAGATCTCAAGTACATCTTGCGGTGGCAACTCTCTTGGGTCAGCATTGCCTTCTGCTCCTACAAGGCCAGCTTTTTCTCCTTCAGAGTAAGGGCTACTGATGCCTGTTTCTCTTCAGCAATTATACATACACGAGGAAAACCCTGTAACCCTCAGAATCTGGGCTTGGGTGGCATATATCGAATGCTGATTCGGTTGGGGAATAATTTGATACAATTTACCATTACTGAAAAAGAGGCTAGAAGTAGTATATAGTGCCCAATTAAAGAGTAAAAATGAAATAAAAAAAATAAAGGCACACAATTTTTAAGTGGGATACAATTTATTTTCATAAACAGAACATATTATACATCACATAAGGGTGCTCCTAATGGTGAACTATGGCAGCACATTGGGGCGTGGCCGGATCGGCGACCGCAATGGCCGCTTGGAGCTGAAGCTCCATGCCGACCCCGCGCGCCACAGCACAGAACGGCATGTGAACATCTCTTAATCCCCCCGAAAATCAGAAAGTCCGGGACCGGAACAACAGTGGCCGCTGCAGAACCGAAAATCGTGGAGAGAAATGGACAATTAAGCCCTGAACCAGCTGCCACGCACTCCGGGACCCGGGACACAAGATGGCGACCACGGCTAAACAACTCGATGCAAGCAGAGTTGAAAGCATCACAGCTTCGCTGACGCACTCCCGGAGCGGGACCAGATCTCAGCGCGAGTGATGGGAGTGAAATATTAGCGGACCACAGAGAGGTTTGCCATCTAGACACCCCCCTGAATCTGAGGCGTTCCGAGTGGTACCGGCGCTGGGCGTAGCGGAGGAGTCCGGAGGCACCGAGACGAACAGAGCGCGACACGGCGGTGGCAGTGAGAACCGGCAGAGCCCTGGTATAGCGGCTGCGATCGGGATACCAGTGCAGCCTTTGACGAACGTACCGCTGAGCCTACACGACCACCGGAGCCCACATACCATCCAGACGCTGGGGCAGCGTTCTCCTGGGGACAATAGGAACATCATCATAACTCCCATAGCCCCGCAACTTGAAATCGCGGGAGTCGGGACAATAACAATGCTCCCTCGGGTCCCCGGCGCCTGTAGAGCGGCGTCGGAAGCGGAGACAGCTTGAGACTCGCAGACGGCAGGCAGGCTGGAGCAGGGCAGTTAGCCCCCACTACAGTGGCAAGGAGCATCTCTGCAGCCTGTGACACACTGCCTGAAGGGACGCCCGGGCAAGGCAACTACACGCAGCCACTCAACTGGGGTGCATCAACACCCTGACCTGGTGAGTGAGCCCCCCCAGACATAATGGAGAGTCACACGAAGTCCCCAAGATATCGAAGGGGGAGGGGCGAAGGTCGCAGGAGCAAAGCTGAGAGCCCAGGGAAATTAGTGCACACCCTAAGTGCGCCACACCTCCAGTGAGCATACATTCCATACCCTGGATAAAGATCATTGGTCCAAGGGAGCCCTTATATCTTTTCTATGTGCCCATCCTTTTATGGTGAACTGCTGAATTGGGAACGGTTGCATGCTTGAACGTCCACTACACGGCAAACGGTTGGACTGACCAGAGTCCCTTGCACCAATTGGGAATGGTGCGCAAAAAACCCCAAACAGAAACAACTAAATTTTGAAACCGTTACGGAGACGGCCACTCGGCAACCCACTACAATGGCCACAGAAGCTACTGCTGGTGCCACTGGTGGCGCAGTGCCACCAGATAATTTGGCCTTGCTACTAGAACTGCGCTCTTGGTTCAAAGCTCTCAACACTAGATTTGATTCCCTAGATCGCCGCCTTGACAGAATGGGAGAGCGGATCGACCGCCATGATGCTAGATTGGACACCGTGGAGGGCTTCACATCAGACTTGGAAGACGGAGTAGCTCAAACTACCAAACGGTCAAACGATTGGAACGCATACTAAAGTCAGTCGCCGCAAAGAATGAGGATTTGGAGGCGAGAAGTCGGCGCAACAATGTGCGCATCATGGGAGTTCTGGAGTCAACCAATACAGGAAAGCTGGACCGCTTCGTGGAGCAACTACTGACGGATCTATTTGGGATGGAACAATTTTCAAACACCTTTACTGTAGAACGTGCACACAGAACGCTTGGCCCCCGCCCCAACCCGGGATTGCCACCCAGACCAATCATGGCACGATTGTTAAATTTTAAAGATAGAAATACAGTGCTTCGATTGGCCAGAGAAGCGGGGACACTGACGTGGCAGGGCTCCACTGTTTCATTTTACCCTGACTTTATGGACCTGGTGCAAGAAGCCAGGCGCAAGTTCGGAGGGGCCAAAGCAGCGGTCCGGAAACTGGGTCTCCGCTACGGCATGTTGTACCTGGCCCGGCTCAGAATTAATGTAAATGGCAATGTAAACATTTTTGACAATCCCGGCGAGGTCCAAAACTTCTGTAAACACTACGCAGGAACCAGAGGCGCAGACGGCGGATCTTCCCCGGGGGGAGCTTCTCAGGAAGCACTGTCAGGGACAAGTGCGGATCTATTCTCAGCAAGCTAGAAGAAACACTTGGACAGACGAACGGGTATGCAGCTGTGCCCCACTACCAGATAACTTTTGACGGTAACTACATGGGCATAGACACTGGGGCATATCAAGAACAATTAGTTCATGTAAACAGATTTATTTATTTTTTTGCTGAGGAGGGGTACTCGTTAATCCATTGCTGGGGTGCGAGGGGTACCACGTGGCATTGCCAACCCCCCCCTGTGGGACCACAATGTCACTGAACTGGGGGAATTGTCATGTTGGCATTATTTGCAGCAACTGTTAATGGAGAGGGATACAGGGACATCGCCCGGTGGACAGCCACTGAGTGTGGGTGGGGGAGGGGAGAGGGGTATAGAATTGTTTAGTCATACATTTGATGCAGGTTCGCGACTGTATTTGTTAGTTTGTTATATTGCTCCAAAGATGCAGGCACACCACACATACACTGACTTCCCGTTATGGCTCACAAGGTAGAAACCCGATGCAGTGCTAAACTGACCCTACTGACCTGGAACATCCGCGGACTGAACAGCCCTAAGAAATGTAGACTAGTGCTCCAGTACATACGTCAACACATGGTAGACATAGTATACCTTCAAGAAACGCATCTATCTCCACTTTCCCTGTCGAAATTTGCATCTACCTGGGGAACCCACCGATATTTTTCTAACTACAGTTCATATGCTAGGGGAGTAGCCATTTTGATGGGTCAAAAAGTACCATATATGCACACAGACATGATATCTGATCCGGGCGGGCGGTACTTGATAGTAACGGGGACAATAGCAGGACACAAAATTGTACTAGTCAATGTGTGTGCCCCAAACACTGACGATTGTGCCTTCTTTGAACGTTTGCAGTCACTTATAGACAGCCTATCGACAGACCATATAGTGCTAGGTGGAGATTTGAACATTCTGTTGGATCCCCTGCTGGACAGCACTGCGAAGACCCCTACACACAAGCCCCGAGCCCACAAGGTTCTTCAAGGCATGTGCCAGGACCATGACTTGGTGGACACATGGAGATATTTGAACCCATCTGCCACGGAATACACCCACTATGCACAACAGCATGAAACATGGCCGAGATTAGATTATTGGCTGCTCACTAGACAGCATGGGTCTATAGTGTGAGACACCTACCCCGCACATTATCTGACCACTCCCCGGTGTCTCTTTCGATACATTTCCCGGCAGAAGGTGGGTTCGAGAAACAATGGAGGTTTCCCTCCATGGCGTTAAAAGACCCGGTATTCCATGACGAGCTACGCATAGCAATAGTGGACTATTTCACTAATGATGTCGGCTCTGTCACAACATATACAGTTCTATGGGAAGCCTTTAAGGCTTGCATGAGGGGGGGTATGCATCTCCACACACACTGGGGTATTAAGGGACTTAAGGAAACGACTGGCCTGGCTAGAAGATGGACTGCAGCTACTTGACAGGGAAAATATGACGAGGGACAGCCGCGATAGTGCGGAGTACTTACACCGCAGGACGGAATTACTGGCAGAATACACAGAAGATGCTAGTAGAGAAGCGTTATATCTAGGAAAGCACGCCGCAGCCCATAGGTATGGGGAAGGTGAGCGACCTGGCCGCACTCTAGCGAGGCTGCTCAAGCCCTGATATACCCAAAATTACATCACCATGCTATGCGACGAGGACGGCCGGATCATAGCCGGGAATACGGACATAGGGCGCACACTCCTGACATATTACACAGACTTATACACCTCAAAGTCAGGGGCCAACATGGCAGACATCAAGAAATATTTAGACGAGATCGATATGGCCTGGCTGCCGGACGCACACAGGAAATTCCTGAGCGAGCCGTACTCAGTCGAAGAAATAGAACAAGCCATTGAAGCAATGGATGGCTCCAAAACTCCTGGGTTGGACGGATTCCCCGGAGTCTTTTACAAAACTTACAAAACTCTCCTAGCCCCACATCTCCTAGAGGTATACTCTGAAGCATTGGAAACTGGCACTCTTCCACCCTCATTTAGGGAGGAGGTATTGGTGCTACTCCCCAAGCCTGGTAAAGATCCTGAGAAATGCGGATCGTTCCACCCATTATCACTCCTAGACTACGACTACAAAATCCTGGCCAAAATGATGGCAACCAGATCATTACTCTTAATGGAGCAGATCATAGCACCCGCACAATCCGGTTTTGTGCGGCACAGGTCCACTGCGCTTAACCTTCGGACATTCTTTTCAGTTGTCTACAGAATAAACCCCGCCACGCCTGCAATAGCTGTTTTTTTGGACGCAGGCGTTCGACTCCGTGGAGTGGCCCTTCCTGCACGCCGTACTGGCCAAAATGGGTATGCCCAAAAGCTTCACAGACTTGGTGAAGTTACTCTATACAGACCCATCAGCTCGTATCCGTTTCAATGGCACAATAGCAGAACCATTTACAGTGTTGAGAGGCACCCGTCAGGGAGGCCCTCTTTCCCCATTACTTTTTATAATAGTAATGGACCCCCTCATACGCTATTTTCAGAAAGATCACTTGCACAGAGGGCTCCAATTCAACCACAGTGCTGGTGACGCTGTATGCCGATGACGTAGCTATATACGTCAGGAAACCTGAAGAACCTGCAACCGATACTAGGAGAAATAGACCGCTATGGCGCCCTGTCCGGCCTCAAAATTAATTGGGCCAAATCAGAATTATTCCCCCTGACCGACGTCCAGAATCGCGAGTGCGGGGAGTACCCGGTACAATGGTGCGAAGAGGAAACTAAATATCTGGGTATACATCTACATAGAGACCGAGAGCAGATACTGCGTTTAAACTATGGCCCGGCTATGAGCCGTTTACAGATTCAAGTGGAACAGTGGATTAAACTACCGTTATCAATGGCATGACGCATTGCCATCATAAAAATGGTGATATTGCCTCGCTTCCTTTACCTATTCGCTAACATCCCCATCCCATTGACTAATCTATTTTTCACGCAACTTCGCACACTCCTAATAAAGCTGGTATGGGGGGGAAACAGCCTAAAGTCCATTGGGACACCTTAATGCTCCCGTACGAAAAGAGGGGGATTCGGAGTCCTGGATATGCAGCTCTATTTTCTAGTAGCGCAGTGTGGGTACGCATATCACTGATATCACCCTGATGCACGCATACCTTACACCAAGCCAGAGAAAGATTTGGCTGATCCCACTCCACTGAATGCAGTGCTGAGGGTAGGGATTCCACGGGACCCACACGACATCCAACCACTGTCTACCACATGCTGGGCATGGAAAAAACTGCTCATGAAAACGGGAGGGTCAACATTGTATTCTCTAGCTCGCCACTTTCCATGAACCCCTGGATCCCCCCCCACGATGGAAGCTGGGACCAAACGCACTCTATCCTGACTGAGACTAGAAACTGTTGGGGTTTTATTCCCGGGAGGCCACGCTTTTATTCATACCGAAGACTGTGAAATTTTGTGGAGCCTTTGAATCGTCATTGTGGTGCCACGATGAAACGGTTAGTCTCACTAAATCCAGGTGTCTTCAGAGGGCTGTTTGATTTTGTGTCCAGCATAGACAGTGCAATGGAAGCACACTTGAAAAGTGCAACTGTGTTTAAAGGCACTTCTAAGACAATCCAAAATGAGTTGCTTGACTGTATACTGGAGGTAACAAGAAATAGTATTGTACAGCAATTAAGAAGCATTGATTACATGGCTATCCAGGCTGATGATACAACTGAGGTCTCTATCAAGCCGCAGTCAGTACTAGTTTTCAGATACATTGATGGCAATTCTAAGGTAGTGGAAAGATTTTATTTCTTTTTGTATCTTAAAGATTCATCTGCAGTCACAATTGCAACAGCTATTCTTAATGAACTTAACCTTATTTTCCCAGAGCAGTGCAGTAAAGAGAAGTTAATTGCTCAAAGCTATGATGGCGCCAGTGTCATGTGTAGTGCCTTTGGTGGGGTTCAATAAACAAATCAGGGATGTGTACCCAAATGCACACTATGTACAGTGCTATGCCCACCTAATGAAACAGGCTGCTTCCAAAATATCCAGAGTTAAAATTTTCTTCAAAGAGTTTGGTGGGATTTATGCTTTCTATGCCCATTCCCGAAAATGGACTGAATTTCTTCAACAGATAGTGACAAGAAGAATACCGAAAAGGTCTTCACCTTGCTGAAACTTCGACATTCGAGCTATCAGTATAATTCATGAACACAGAGATGAGCTTGTACAAGGCATGAAATCTATTGCAGAAAACATTTCTGTATGTGAAGTAAAGGGTTTTACCAGAGCTCTGGAAGACAGGGATTTTATTTTTTCATTTTCTTGTTCCACAGCATAATGCCCCATGTCAATATTTTGTACAAGCAGTTGCAAAAGTGAGACATTGATACTGTATTTACACAAGAAGCCACTTCAGACTTTTTGCTAAACATTAACAAGGTACAGAAATCCATTGACAATTTGGACTCTACATTGCCACATGATTCTCAATTTACAAACTTCAAATTGCAGATAAGTACCTTGATATAGGAGGCAAAAGAAGGATGTGACATTATCGTGGTGCATGCCAGGGAGCGCTTTGCATCTACAAGGTATCTATTCAGTGCAACACTACTGCAGAGGGACCTGTTTCAAAGACATGGCAAATGTTTTCCTACTGCAGAACTCAATGAAATAGTGCAAGTATATCCAATCCTGAACAAGTCAAGACTGTGCGCTGAACTTTCAATCCTGTATGGAAGTCAGGACTTTCACCAGGTTACAGGCAGTGCCGTGGCTTTATATATATTTTTATGTCAAAACAACTTACAGAAATCTTTATCTGAGACTCGTAAGTTATTGAGAATTTTCATTAAACACCCATGACAACATCAGAAGCTAAAAGATGTTTTTCAACACTGAAGAGGATAAAAACGTTTCTAAGAAACACAATGACCCAAGCACGACTAAAGGCATTGGCCATGCTGTCAATGGAAAACAAGAGACACAATGACCCAAGCACGACTACATGCATAGGCCATGTGGTCAATGGAAAAAGAGCTAATAAATCAGATTCCAGAATTCAACAAAAAAACTATTGAAAAGTTTGCTCACCTTAAAGAACAGCATGCAGACTTTCTGTATAAATATATGCCATGGATATGCACATAGTATTGTGAATCATTGTTCACAATGAATATAGTATTGTTTTATTTTGAATTGTAACATTAAAGAATACTGTAGGAACCTTGTATGAAAGTTACTGCACCATGTGTTTTCTGTACATTTCAGTCTCTTGAATCACTTGAGAGGAATTCATACTAACTTATCCCTACAAAGACACATACGTTTGGTGCTGTTTCAAGGTATTAGTTATTGGACCTCTCTGATTTTTTGTCCAAGTTTCCAAGCAAATATGGCCCAGTTTTATAAACACCCTAAAGTCTGGCAAGCTTTGGACTAGCTTACAAACTTGAGTCAAGGAGTTATTCAGACTGTGACCATGCAGTTTCTATGATATACTTAAAGATGGTGCACATTGGGTAACAATCAGTCTTGTAAGAGACTTCACGATTATATGTACTAGTCTGATCTTTCTTGAGGGCATTATAGTTTTAGGGCCTGGTTTAGATTTTGGCAGATGGGTGATGGATAACCTGTCCACTGAAATATAAATCCCATATTATCCTATGGGATTTATATTTCGGCAGACGGGATATCCGTCACCTTTGTGATGGAGTAACCCATCCGCCAAAAACGTTTGCAAACATTTACTGTGCAGCAATGTCCTTTATGAGAAAAAGGGATTTTCTTCTAGCTATCCGTATAGAAAAAGCTGGAGTTGTTCACTTTTTTTCTAATTTCCGTGGCGACATTCCCAGAGAGGGTGCAAATGCCTTAGTAGGCACTTGTGAATGCAGATGGCCTGGAAGCACAAATTTGTTTATTTTTCACATTTCCAGGTCGTCTTCATTTACATGAAGTGATTGAAGTTAGAGCTGCCACCTTTCACAGAGAAAAATACCAGCCATCTGTTCATGTTTTATGATTCTACAAAGGCCCAGACATGGTTAAGTAGAACTTCATATGAACTGGTGTGTATTCATCCTTAACATGGCTTTTTTATATTGTTTAATTATCAGTCAGGGGTCATTAAGGCAGCTGCAGAATGCAAGTTAAAGTGTTTTGTTCTAACATTTACTGGTTAAAGTATATCCTGATCACAGGAAAAAATGCCGGCTTTTTTTTTTAAAGGACATTAAAATACCTGTCATGCAGGTAAATGTGATCCTGAGCCCCATGGTGGCAGGGTCAAAGACATGGCTAAAAACAACAAAATATTCTAAAAGTATTTAGTTGTTTTTTCACCTTCATGGCAACTGCATATGAAGTAATGCATTCACCTTCAATGAAAAAGAAATGCAAATTGAAATTTTCAGTGGGAAATGCACTCTTTTACATTATAAAACATCAATTGGTTAATGCGATCACTGCAGACGTATGTTTTTGAGACCCAAGATACACAGATCTGTATCCTTTTTGGCACAGTGCAGAATAGTGACTTGTGTATTTATAGTGCTATGAGCTCCCAGGAAGTAACAGAAAGCATTGTGAATATTAAAGTCATTATATTAAAATTGTATTACACACAGTATAAAATAGGCTGCCACAGAGGGATTTAATGTATATGATAAAACAAGTGCAATCCAAGAATACACATTAGAAATAGCTAACTAGACTGTACCTAGTGCAGACATGTTTATAAGTCCATTAAAAAGAGATGTGCCAAAACTCAGCATCCTTACATTATCTCTCAAACATAATAGATGTTGTCATCATAATTCCTCAAGAGACTCCCTAAATTAAAGCACTTAAGAAACCACTCACTGTCAGCTCCCTCCAAGTACTTCAGGTCCCCATTAACAATGCAAGGATGGTTGTTTTTAACAAAATGTATCGGAGTTGTTTTTGTAAAATTCAAAAGATCTTTGCCCCCATACACCTAGCCAACTTTGACCTCTGTTTATATCTGTAGGAAGCTGGCTCTGTATATACTATACCAAAGTAAGATATAGTGTGCACAGGGTCCAGTGGACTCCCAAAAGGTAGGCAGAGGTTAAAGTAGACAGTACCTTACTCTCTATTTGTGGTAGTGTGGGTGAGCAGTAAGGCCTTATCAGAGGGTAGTGCTAAGCATTTATTGTACAACTCAGGCAAGAAATGATTTCACACACTCAAGGACTGAACTCTGACTAATTGGTTTGTATAATGAAAACATTTTGTTATATTTATTTTGTAGAACCAAGCCAGGCCTGGTACAGGTAAGTATTGGAACACTTTGCAAGCATATGCAGTTTAAGTACAGTTGGAAATCAGTGAATTTAGTTACAATAGAATGACTTTGTATTTGCAGATAGTCAGAACTACTTTGCAATTACTTTTCTTACACAGTCAGGTATCTCTAGATACAAGGCTGGTGCATTTCCTGAGGGAAAGAGAAAAATGAGACAATGCTTTTGGCAAACTTAATACAGGTTTACAGTACTGCTCAAGAGCCACATTTTAGTCCTGAGGAGGCAGACCTGAGTCCATGGGCAAGAGTCAGTCAAAAAGGGCGCTCGAGTCGCACCGCCAGCGGCACAGAGGCGGCCGGGTGCAGAGTGCAGGGTCACCAAGTTAGTCAACGAGCTAAGCACGGTCATGAGCTTGGGAACTGCAGCGAGCAGGTCCCCAGATCGGGGAACAAAAAGCTCCTGGGGTCGAGGTCAGCACTGTAGGGCCCATTGGCCAACACAAGAACTACACCACCAGCGGCACAGGGTGACCGGGTGTTGGATTTGGTCTTGGCTGATGCTGCAGATTCGGTCATTGTTCCCTCAGAGTCGGTCAGCTGCTGTTGAGGCGAATGGGGTCTTTGGGAGTCATCGTCCTGTGTCCACCATCATTCGGTGGCGAGTCCTTTGGACAGTCACGGTTACTCTTTCTGGACTGCTTCATTTACGGAGTCGGTCAGGGTGTTGCCTTCGGTAGCGGTTGAGGGGACCTTCTAGTTATTGGCTACTGGATTGATTTGGGAGCTTGTTGAGGTTCAGGGGCCACTGGGATCCATGCTAACCCGGGGCAGAGTACGCGTAGTGGCACTCCGCGGAGTTCCACAGAGTTAAAAAAACCTCAGTGGAACACCGCTCCTCTCCACCCTCCCAATATAAATTTTTTTAAATAAAACCCACTTACCTGCTGTGGCGTCATTGGGCTGGCCTCCTCCCCGCCGTAGTCTCTCCTCCACGCCGTCCTTGTCCTCGCCGATCGCAAACCCCTACGTTGTACGTCTTGTGTGGACTGCTGTTTTTTTATACTTTTTTGGGGACGTGGGCAGGGGCTAACGGCGCTCCGCTGCAGAGTCGAAGTTTTGCCTGAACCCTCTGAGGAGGTAAGGTTTTTGGTTGCCCTTAAATGATAAATTTAGGGGTGTTACAGGTAGGTACAGGTCGGGACCAATAGGTCCCTTCCATGGTGTGGGTACACCCCCTATTATGCCACTCTCCAGTGGGTGGGGGGTAAAAGCCTCCCACCATCTGCAAGATGGCGGGGACTGAAAGTTGTGCTTCACCTTGCCTCTCCCACCTGGGGGGTGGGGTTGGCCAAGGTGGGCACACCTCCTTTCCTAATTTGGTTTTCCCGCTGATTCTCCCACCCAAAGTGGGGGTCAGAAATGGTGGGGGTCAGTTGCTGGGAGCAGCAAATGGCTGGGGTAGCTCACAAAGACAGCAGGCCTTTGAAGTTTCCCCTTCGTGGACCCTGCCAATCCTGGGGGAGGAGGCTCAGCACCTCATCCCAGGATGTGCTTTGTTTCAGGACCCCGAGAGCTGCAGGCTCTCGACCCAGAGGTCCAGAAACATGTCTGGTGGTGGCAGCTGGCGAGCAGCCACTCAGCCAGGACACTAGAATTAGGTCGTTTTTCAGGGGTCATCTCTAAGATGCCCTCTGAGTTCATTTCTCATTAAATCCCACACTGGCATCAGTGTGGGTTTAATGGGCTGAGAAGTTTGATACCAAACTTCCCAGTTTTCAGTAAAGCCATTGTGGTGCTGTGGAGTTCATAATGACAATCTCCCAGACCATATACTCTTTATGGCATTACTGCACTTACAATGCCTGAGAATTGACTTAGACACTGTAGGGGTACAGGGCTCAGGCACCTGTACCCTCACCACTGGTATAGTGCACCCAGCTAGAGGGTTGGCTTACCTATGCCAGGGCAGTGGATTGTAGGCATGGCACACAGGGATGTGTGCCATGTCGACTCTTCACTTTGTTCTGCACCAAAACACGCAGCCTGCAATAGCAGTGTGTGGATGTAAAGGTGAAGAGCCTCTAAGGGTGGCACAATAAGTGCGACAGCCCTTAGAGGTCTTCCCTCGTCACAGTGCCCTTGGTACCTCTGGTACCTTTTACAAGGGACTTACATGTGGCCAGAGAGTTGCCAATTGGGTTTTGCAACAGTCCAGTTTTAGGGAAAGAACATATGCCCTGGGTGCCTGGTTGGCAGGAACCCAGGGCACACTCAGTCAAAGTACATCAACATTAGGTGGGGGCAACCATGCAAAAAGAGGGCACTTTCCTCCAATATCCAGATGTCCTCACAGGTGAATCGAGGGGGTGGAAGGAGGAGGCCAAAAGGGTCATATTCAGAGCCCTGATGCCCTCACCCCTGGGGCCTCAGAGTAGGAGCACAGGAGAAAGTGGAACAGAGGAAAATCTATGGATAGCCTCAAAGGGATGGCCTAGAGAAGGGGGGCGCTATGTGGGGTCTAATCTTTTCATTTACAAATGGACAGAGACAGCTGCCCCATTTCCTCAAATTGATGCCCTGTAGAAGTGGCTGAGAAATGTGGACCTATTAATGAAATGCTACTAGCAAAAGGGGGATGGTGAGCAATTTTCCTTGTTAGCAGTGGGCCCAAGTCCCTCGTGCTGCACAGGGAACAGATCCTAAACAAAAGAAGGGTGAGAAGTAGGGCTTTTTCCCATTTTTTACACCAAGGGGCAGAAAGCCTACTTTGAGCGTCAGGCCAAGGAGTGATGGTCCAATAGTTTGAGCAGAGGAGTCGGTATTATTGGTGCTGCAGATAAGTAGCACTGGGCCCAGGCGTGTGAGGGCCCAACTAAACTCCTATTATGGCTGTTTTAGCATCATTCTTTGCTTGTATTTGGGCTCAGTGCACCCTTGCTGTGCCAGTGTTGCTTTGGGCATTGAACCATGGCCCAAGTGAGGCGAACATTGGAGTAGAGGAAACATCTTACCTTGAACCTCCGATAGATGGCAGAAAGCAGGATGAGGACAGTTTAAAAAGGGGCAGAGGAGACTGCCTGCTTCACAAGGCATTAGCTCATATTAGTAAGGCAGATGCAGTTGCACTGGGGCCCAGGAGTGTAAAGGGCCCACTGCATCACAATTATGACTGTCTTACTTTACAGTCAAGGCATGGTGCATAGCATTAGAGCTAAGAGCACCCTTGCTGCAAAGAGGTAGGCAACACATGAGAGCTCATTTTTTCTGAAAATGACAGAGGCAGAGGGGATAGCCTCCTACTCAAGGCTGCAGCTATTATTACTGTGGATGGTGCAGTTGCACTGTGGCTCAGGAGCGTGCGGGATTCAAGAGTCCCCAAATAATGAGTAGTGTTTTTGTCTATATCAGGTTTTTTATGTATTTTCTCACTTAGTGTGGCTTATGAGAGATACTGAAAAGGTATCCCTGAAATTATCTCATATGTGCATCCCTGTGCTCAGCCCTGCCCCTCTCGCCCCCCCAAGTTTTCCATAAGGGTTTGATGAGGGGCCTAACTTCAAAACATTTTGGGTGGGGGCGGCTCATAGTAAAAATGTTTCATGACCTCTGTGTTAGGTTGTCAAAGGATCTCACACTACAAGCTTCTCTCTCTGTAGTCTTTCAAACTTACACGCTCTCTAACAAGATAAGGTACCTGGACAAGTCTGCACACTGCAAGTGTCTCCTGAATACGCTATTCATTAAACATTCCATGATACTCACAAAGAAAAGAGAACATTTCTTCACATGGGAAAGAAGGAAAAAGCACATTGCATTCAGCAATTAGAACTCCAGCTCACAAAACAAGATGGCAAACAACATTAGACATTTGGAATTTCAGGCCTCCATTAGGTATGGTCAATCTAACTGTGAACTTGGCCAAACCACTGTTGAATATACCTTACGTTGAAACCAACAAAGTAGCACATTTTGTCACATTTTGTTGCTGCTTTTCTGCACTAACCTGGTAGAACAGATTTCAATTTTGACACAGCAATAGCAACACACTAAAAATATCAGAGAATAATTTCAAGAAGACTTCAGGAAGAAATGGTCCTTTTTAAGTTTAACAACTTTAGAGTGACATCGATGGTTTCAGCATCGAACCTGATAAATCACTCAGCATATCAACTATACACTCCTGATCCATCTTATCACTAGGGTAGGTATTCAGGATCTTATCCACACTAAAACACCTAAAAAAAATCAAACCCTTCATCCTCCTTGAAGATCTTAACACTGTAGTTCAATCTCTAGTCCTCTCCAAGCTGGACTACGGCAATGCAACGATCACTGGTACTCCTAAAATCCACCTTATATTTATGAAATCCACACTTAATGCAGCGGCTAGGCTTTTCTATGGGGAGAGGTGATATAACCACATCACTCCCACACTTAAGAAAATCAACTGGCTTACAATCAAAGCGAGAAGCTTATTCAAAACTGCTTGCATAACCCACAAAACTCTCTACACTGGATATCCAAGTTACCTCACTGACAAACTTTCAAAAGCTGGCCAAAACAGGCCTCTGCAAACCTCTAACACTCTGCTCTTGATTCCGCCAAAATGTATGACAAAAAAATCACTCACCCATTCCTTCTCTGGGAATGCGCCCAGAATTTGGAACGTTCTGCCCAAGTGCTACGTGACAATCATACCTATACTTCAGGAAAAATCTTAAAATATTTATTCTCAACAAATACCTGAACCCACCCTCCTAAAGCAATCAACTTGCTCAGATACACCTCCCTCCATCCATCGAAGAGCCCGTGCATCTCTACCTCCGCTCATTCATTCCGCCAACCCTTGCCACATCCTACCATCATTACCTCTAAACGTATTCCACTCCTATCAAACTTTGTGAAGCGCTCTGATGTAACCCTGGGCGTAATACTTCGCTACGCTCACGGAGCATGCAAAGTTTGTGCTACTACGCACATTGCACGTAGCAGAGTGAAAAACTGTGCTAATTGACGTAGCGTAGCAGCAGTATAATAAACACCTACAAATGCTTTGATAAAGCAATTTTCTATGCTAAAAAGCATATAACCAATTCACAAAAGTGAACTTTGACAATTAAAATATCAAGCAATGAGAGAGGTGATGATTTTGGGGTCCCCCCTAACATGGAGAGGTGTGGTGCAGCGGCCAGGGCAGCTGACTTCGGAGCACAGCGCTCACGGTTCGATCCCCAGCTCCGGCGGCAGCTCAGCTCAGCTCAGCACCATGTGACTCTGGGCAATAGCTCACTTAATTTCCACGATGGCCCCCCCGCCTTGAGACCCGTAAGGGTGAGTAGTTCGCGCTTTACAAATACGGATATAGACCAAGCAGATGCCTTGAACACAAAAAGCATATCATGTGAACGATTCAGTGGTGGTCCCTTCCTCCTAGGACCACCCCAAGCACAGTTATGGGCAAAAATACAATCCCAACCAAGGCCTCTGCAAAGCATTATGGGACAAGATTAGCAGTGGGCAGTGAATATTATAGTGTCCAATATCAAAATAATTCTACAAAGAGCTGCAGTTCAACTAGTCGTTACTAGATGTCCCTCACGAGTCAAATGCAAAAGCATTGAAACCCTTTCATGAAGCTTTTGCATTTGACTCGTGAGGGACATCTAGTAACGACTAGTGGAACTGCAGCTCTTTGTAGAATTATTTTGATATTGGATACTATAATATTCACTGCCCACTGCTAATCTTGTCCCATAATGCTTTGCAGGGCCTTTGGTTGGGATTGTATTTTTGCCAATAACTGTGCTTGGGGTGGTCCTAAGAGGATGGGACCACCACTGAATCGTTCAAAAGATGTGCTTTTTGTTTTCAAGGCATCTGCTTGGTTCTCTCCCTAGGATAGGGAGGATCCCAAAATCATCACCTCTCTCACTGCTTGTTAATTTAATGTTTTCACTTTTGTGAAATGACTATATGCATTTTAGCATATAAAGACCAAGTACAGCTTGGTTAATGCTGAAGTGCTAGAGGTGACTCCTGATCCCTGAAGGGCTGGGCCTGCGTCACTCTGGCTTGACCGGAGCCAGGCTGCGTCACTAAGGGTGAAGGAGGTTTGGAGACAGAGCCTCTCCTGTTTTGCCTATTCTAAGGGGTTGGGCCTTCGTTCCCTGGCTTGCCTGGGGCAAGGCTGACATCTCTGGGTGTGGTAGACAGGTCAGAGCGTTCTACCTGGGGGCCACTGGGTTTCCCTAAGGCGGAGGGGCTGGGCCTGTGACTCCTGGCTTGCTCGGGACCTGGCTGATGCTCTGAAGCTGGTGGGGTCCCAGCAAGGCTTTCCCTGCTGCTCGGACTGCGTGGAGTGCATACATTGTTGCAGCTGAGGATCCATCCTGCTGGAGAGCAGACCCGTGGATACATCGTTGCTGCTGAGGGGTCTTCCGTCCGGGAGCAGACTTTAAGGATACACTGCTGCAGTGGAGACGCCTTTCCTGCCGGAGAGCTGACTTCGTCGATAATTGTTGCAAGCTGAGCACCTGCAAGCCCAGGCCGGACTTTCTCTTCATTCATGTTCGTGTGAGGCTGCTTTCTGTGCTGCTGGCAGAGAATACATTGCATCGGAGGCAGGGGGGCCAGTCCCCCTGTCAGTGCCTGCTCCAGCGCAGGTGGGGGCTACAGGACGAGGTGCACACGGGCGGCTGCCTTTTGCGAGCGTGTCTGGCTTGCATTGTGACACCTGGCGGCTGCCTTAGTGTGTGAACACTTTTTCCTGCCCACGGAGGTAAGGCAGAGGCCTTTTTCGTTTTTCTTGTGACTGCATTACATTAACAGACTTGAAGTGGCAGCTGCCTCTTCATTAGAACAAAACGCCGAGAATTTGCTCTCATTTCTTTTTGACTCACGCAGATGTACCTTTAACTAGGAGCCATGACAACCTCTTCCAGGATGTCAGAGGCCTCTAGGGCATTTGATTTTATACCTAACACTGTTCGAGTTGAGGTTGCAGAAGCGCATAGGAAGGAAAAAAATGTGCTCTTTATTGTTGAGGATGTCATCAAGAGAGAATGTGATATTGCAGAGCGTGCTTTAGAATGTGTGCAAGACTTTTCGAATAGAGGTATTTTTGACATTCCATTTGCCAGTGATTCCATTTGCCAAAGTTTCTTGCATAATGCACAGGCACGTCGTGATTGTGGGATTTTGCAGGGGCTCACATTTACGCCTATGTTTGCACCCAAGGAAGTTACGTTAGTAGTGCACATGTACAATCCCTACACTGATCCTCGCCTCATTGAAGTATTTTTGCAGCGATATTGTGCTACTATCAGAGGGGGTCAGAAAATTAAGAAGATCTGTGGCATTTGGAATGGCAAGCGAAAATATGTTGTGACTTTTAAAGAAGACTCTAGTGGAGTGCGAGGCTTGGCTCACACTCCACAGACTTTTGCACTTGGCGCTAACAAGGGCTTCCTAGTTTATTCTGGCCAACCCTTATTTTGCAGATTGTGTCAGCAATTTGGGCATGCAAAAGAACAGTGCTCAGGCTTGGTTTGTAGGAACTGTGGGGGTATGGATCACAAGGCACAGGAGTGTCGTGCCCACAAAAAATTTAATCTGTGTGGAAGCGAAGATCATCTCTTTAAAGCATGTCCCAAAAGTAAGTTCTCATATGCGTCAGCTGCTGGTTCGCATGGCCACCCTTCCCATACCACCCCTCCCGCTCCCACTGCCTCTGCTCCTGCTCCATCATCTGCTGAGCCATCTACATCAGCGCAGGCGGACGTCACTGATTCAGACATTTTGGGTATATTTGAAGGCATGGAGATCCGCAAGTGTAGAGTGTCTGAGGGGGAGGAGGTGGAGGAGGAAGAGGGGAATCTGAGACTGCGGTTGCCCCTTCTTCCCAACCTGAAGAGCCTGACCCTGAGCAAATCCAGCAAGAATTAGAACAAGCAGACAGAGATAGACTTGAGGCAGAGCAAATGAAGCAAGCTATCCTGGAAAAACGTGCACGCCGTGAGGGGGCAAAGCAAAGTGCCTCATCTACTCCTTGTGCTAATGTCCCAAACCTCAGCCTATCTGCTGAGCCCTCCTCTAGTGATCCTATGAATTTATCTAACTCCATTATTCCCCCTACAGGTCATGAATCCGATGTGGCTGGCGCAGACAGGGATCTGCGCAAAGTAGCGGAAGACACAGCTGCCTCTTTAGCCTCAGCTGTAGTGGTCTCTAGTGCAGACGCTGACATGGAGCATAGTGGGTGGACCACTTATAATCCAAAAAAACATAGTTTTTAAACAAGCGGTGGGCCCAGTTTCAAAAGTGAATACAAGACGGCGCGCATCCTCCTTGGACCGCCCACCAAGAAGGGGGAGGTTTGACCCCCTACTTAACCTCTCGGACTCCGAGGAGGGTATCGGGAATGTTGCTCAAGTTATAGAAGTGCACGTTAGTCAGATTATTGATTTGGAGGCTTCACCTAATCTCGAGGCTTTGCTTTCACAGGCTTCATTTGAAGGTCAAGACCAAGACACAGCTTCACAGTTTGCATGTGTTAATTCTGTTGTGGTACCTGAATCACAAGATTTGTAACATGGCTGTTGTTTTACTTATTATACTCATGGCAGTAACAATTGCCACTTGTAACGTTAGAGGCATGAGTGGAGAATTACGGCAACATATGATCCTTCATTATTGTAAAAATGTACAAGCGGATATCATCTGCTTACAAGAATGTCACTTAGGTTTTAAACCCAATTATTTTTCTTACCAATCCTTATGGCAAAAAGGACCCTCTGCATGGTCGGGAGGGGCCAATAAGAATGGCGGCGTTGTTATTCTTTTTCAGAATAAGCATTGGCAGATACTAGACGAGAAAATAATATCTCCAGGGAGAGCAGTTCTTCTGTCTGTACATATGGACGGAATCCCTTTAAAGATATGTGTGGTTTATGCTCCAGCCAAAAAAACAGAACGTAAGAATTTGTTTTCACTAATCAAGCCTTTTTTAACAGGTTCCACGCCATTACTGTTAGTTGGCGACTTTAATTGCATCACACATGGTAAAGACAGGCAAGGGGTGCACACTGAGTACCCTTTGGAGGTAACCTCAAAACTTTTAAAAGCACTCATCTATGACCTAGGCCTTTATGATACCCACAGGAAATTTTGTCCACCAGGGACAGGTTTTACATGGGAAGCAGACCATGGAGGAGTCAAATCGCGTATTGATTATATATTTGCATCCAAGCTGCTGTGTGCACAACATGGCGCCATCACACCTGTTTCCTTTTCAGATCATCACTTGGTGTCCACGTCACTCTCCGTTCCTGCCAGACCTCAAAGGAGTCCAGGCAAGTGGAAACTTAATTGTGTATTATTGGAAAAAGAAGAGATTTGTGTTAAATATACCAAGTGTTACTGTAAATGGGCGGCTCGCAAAAGTACCTTCCCTACACTCTATCAATGGTGGCGCTGGGTTAAACACCAAACGCGGATTTTCTTCCAAACACAGGGAAGGGTATTGCACAAGTTGGAGTGGCAGGATTTTCTTAAGTTACAAAAAGACGGGTTTTATTGCAACAATTAGGTGATGCAGGGAAAGATGTAAAGGAAGACATCAGATCACTTGAAACAGAAATGAATACATGGCTTAAAAGGAAAAGCAAAACTACCATTTTTCATTCCAGGGTGAAACATTATCAAGAAGATGAAAAATGTACAGCATTCTTTTTTCGCAAGGCAGCTGTCTCTCATAAACTACTAACCACGCTTTTAAATGACAAAGGTGATAGAGTGAATGGGGTAGAACAATGCCAAAAAGTGGCCTATGCATTCTACTCAGCATTGTATGCCTCTCCAAGCACTCCTCCTCCCAAAGAAGACATAGAGTCATACTGTGAAGCCCTCCCAGAAAGTCTTACTGATGAACAAAGAAAGTTTTTGGGGGAACCTTTTGATGGTGAAGACTTCTCGCAGCTTTGGGAGCAGCACCCGGGGGCTCTAGTCCTGGTTTGGATGGGTTACCGTGGGAGTCTTATAAAAAGTTTTGGGGTTTGCTTTGTAAAGATTTTATGGACATGATTGTACATAGTTTTGAACATGATGCATTTACCACAGATTTTTCCGCAGGACTCATCACCCTCCTCTAAAAGAAAGGGGATGAAACATCTCTTCAGAACTGGCGCCCAATTTCTTTGCTTAACGTGGATTACAAACTGGTATCCAAAGTGTTAGCTCGTAGATTCCGCTCTGTCCGGCGCACTAGTATTCACCAAAACCAAACATGTGCAATAAGGGGACGCACTCTTGTTGACAGTCTCACCATCATTCGAGATGTTCTCCATTACAACCAGGACAGAAACATCCCTTTGGGAATACTGAGTTTGGATTTTCAAAAAGAATCAATAGTGTTTCACATGATTTTCTTTTTGCAGTGTTGGCCCATTTGCGGGTACCCCCCAATATCATGCGAATGTTACAAATATTATACAAACAAGCAAGCAGCAAAGTCAGTATCAATGGTTTTCATACTGAGGCCTTTCAGATACATACAGGAGTACGACAAGGCTGCCCTTTGTCTCCAGCACTTTTTGTGTGTGCTTTGGAACCTTTCTTGTGTAAATTGCGAAGTGACAAGGTAATTAGAGGGGCGTTTGTACCCGTTGGTTCAGCCTCACAGGCCAAAGTCGTAGCATACATGGACGATGTTACCGTCCTATGCACCACTGCAGCATCAGCACGCAGAGCTCTTTTGCATGCTTCATTATTTTCGCCTGTTTCAGGTCTTGCACTGAATATGGAAAAGTGTGTGTGTCACAGCTGGCCCCTGGGACAGGTTGGCAAATCTGCCTGTGAATACCACCACTGAACCTACAAAGATTTTGGGACTTTATTTTGCGTCACAAGGGCATATTCAAAAGAACTGGGCAATACTGCATGACAAAATAGTACAGAAAATATCTATGTGGTCTACACGTAGACTCACATTGGAAGGCAAAGCATTGGTTATTAAGGCTGTCTTATTTCCGTTATTGCTTTACACTGCAATGATTTTTCCTCCCTCCCCTCAGGTGTTACAGAAATGTGCAAAAGTGCTTTTACCTTTTTATGGGGGTCAAAAATGGAAAAATTAAGTAGAGACAAAACCTGCAAGCATTGGAGAAATGGAGGGAAAGGTCTTCCGGATCTCAAAACCTTTTTGTATTCTAAATTATTTAGTCATATTATTTCCAGAACAGAGGAAGATATGTCAACCACTGCTAGCTGTTTTACTTGTTATTTTACGGGTTCCATGTTGAGAAAGTTTGGACTTTTTACCTCTTCCAATTTGCGGCCATTGGCTCAAACTGTTCCTCCTTTCTATATGGCCTTACAGACATTTTTGCACACAATGGACTTAACTGATCTTACCAGAGACATTTGTAAAGACTCTAAACGCTTGAAAAATGCTTTATCTTGTAGAGAAAAACCAGTCATTATAGGGTCTCTTTCAGAAAAGCAGTCACGTGCAGTTTGGCGTATGGTGGGACACAGAGATCTTGGTCACAGCCAAAAGGACATCGCCTGGATGAGCGCCCATGGATGCCTCCCGGTAAAGACATTTCAACATCGTAGAGGCCTCGCTCCCCTCCGCACAGTGCCCAAGACCAACCTGTGCCAACGAAGAGACGGTGTATCATCTGCTTTGGGGTTGCCAGTATGCACAGGATTTCTGGACATTGCTTCAGCCTTTCTTGCTTCATATTGCAAACATTACCACTTTGACATTTGAGACTATCCTGTATGGCTGGACCTTGCCTACTTCCCGCTATCCAGCCGCCTGGAGACTTATTAACTGTGGGAAAGAATCCCTTTGGGAAGCAAGGAACCTTATGTTATATCTGCATAAGACTTTTGATTCAAAAACATGCAGAAACCTTTGCCTAGCGAAAATGAACACTTATGTGGCTGCAGACAGAGAACTTTTGGGGGATGATCAGGCTTTGGCCACATGGCAAGTACCTAAATGGAAAGAATGGGTTACTTGAATTTCTTGTTTTTTTTCTGTTGTGCATGACCCCTGCCACCGGGGCATAAGGATTGGCACTTATATAGGTTTTTTATGACAACATAATCTATATCTAGGAAAAATGTAATTATGGACTTTGTTCTGTAACTCATGATCATATTGTAAAAAATTTCTTTTTCCTGTATGTGTGCCTTTAAACAATAAAGGTTTTCAAAACAGCATATAAAGACAGATACTTATTTTATCTTAACTTGCACTGTGCAAGATGCCTTTGGCAATTATTGTACAGTGCAGTCAAGCACACAGCTACGCACTATGCAATTTGCATAGCTACGTGCTTTGCGTAGCTACGTGTAGTGCTACTACGCAAACTACGCCCAGGGTTACTCTGATGTCCTTGGGTCAAGTTTGCGCTATATAAAACAAAAAAATAAATACATATGTATCCTTAAATTAGTATCATCTATCCTTGTGAAAGACTATCAGTACATTGCACTCCCTTCTTAACTCATTCCTAGGACTGTTAAATGTTGTGATTTTGGACTTCTGGTTAAGAGGATTGAGCTGTAAGAAAGTCCTATGAGGTTCTGCTACCCACCAACAAATCAAAGTGCTGTGGGGTGATATAGGTGCTGATGTGGACAGTGGTGTAGGAGAAGTAAGAGTATCTACCTTTGAGGAGCATTGCTGCTTTGGAAATGTCAAGGGCTCCAAAGAGCAGAGCTCATAAAATAGCACTGAACCTACAAAACTGAAAGCAGGAGCCATACCCAAGCAGCTCAAATAATGAGATGACCTTGAAAAGACCCCACAGGGGAGAAGAGTAGAGCTGGGGACTGCATGGGCCGTAAGGAAGATCATCCCCAGAGATAGAGGGTGGACGGTGCAAGATGCCACCAGCTGAAGGCAGTAATGGAGCAGGCCACTGGAAGGACATGAGAAGGCCACCTGTGGTTATGGTAGGGGGTTCAAAGCTCAGATGGGACTCCTGGAGTTACTGAATGATTGAAACATTTTGGGTGTGGCTCCTCCACGGTCCAAAATGAAAATATTATGCTGGTCAGTTCGGAGGCCTGAAGCATTGAGACCTTCCCTGGTTCAATGTACATAAGCAGGAGGCAGAACGTGGCAAACAGCAGCAAAAGTGCAAGGTACCAATGTGAAAATAGAAAATGGTTGCAGAGAGGCTCACTGAACTCTTGAGTTAACTGCTTTAAGAATAGATCATGTAACGGCAAGAAAAGAGAGATTCATACCATGTGGAGACAGGATAGCGCTTCTATTTCAGGATTTCTCAGCGGCTAATCTGCAAAGGAGAAGCAGGTATGGGCTGGCGGTGAAAGAATTACACATGCTCCAAATCAAGTTTCACTGGATTTAAATGGAAAGAGAAAGAAAAGATAATCTCGTCACTGGAGGTGGGCATCAAACACATGAGCATCAATGATAATGAAATCAGCTCAGAGCCCAGTGACCTTACACTCCCCTAGATGACTTGAAGTCTAAGAGTCATTCAGTGCCCAAAGTTGGCAAGGTGAGAGCGGTACAGGTCTTCCAAGAGTGAATGATGCATGACTGACCCAGGAATCACTCAGTGTAGGAGAGTAGGATCTGCTTCACATGGGTACCCCCACTTTTTGCTGATGCTTCACTGTTTTTCGACTTTATTCTGGCTGGGGCCCTGCTAATCAGAACCCCAGCCTAGCTGCTTCCTCTCTAAAATGGTTTCCATGTACCTTAGGTACATCTTTGATTGGAATCTGGAGTGCCCTTATAAGTCCCTAGTATAAGGTATACTATGTACCTAGGGCATAGGTACCTCAGAGGCCTACCAGGGGCTGAAGCATGTATTATGCCACCCCTGGAAGGCCAGCCAAAATGACACCACAGGTCTGCTACTGCAGCCTGGGTAAGGTGGTGCCAGCACCCCTTACTGTGATATAGGCTACTTATATCACTACCATTGCACACACATATAAACCTATAAGTCACTCCTATGGCAGGCCTTACCATTCCTGAAGGCAGAGTGCTTGGTTTTTATGTGAGAGGGTGCCCCTGCATGAGCAGAGCCCCTCTGCAGCGTTCTGAGTCCCTCCTCTGATGCTGTTTGTGGTACAGCCTGACCATATACTCTTAAGTGCATTATATCCTCGCGGTACAATGCTAAGTTTGGACTGGCTGCACCAAAACATGTTGTGTTTGGTGTCAAACATCTTGGATTACTACCCCCCCCCCGTCAGTCCTGGCGGCGGGGGTAGTATTCCACCCTTCTAGAGGGAGAGACATGTACACACCGGCCTACCCGGTAACATCTTTTCAGAGCCCTGGCTTCACAAAATGAATGCCGCTGCCACAGACACGGGTCTGGCCTCCTGCTGCTGACCCAAAACTCCGGCAGGGGAGGCCTGGACAATAGGTTTCCTGTCGCAGGGAGGTGTAACCACCTCCCCAGACAGGATGATGTGTATTGGGGCTGGGCGGGAGCACTCTCTGGTGCTTTGAAGTCCTGCACTGGGGGCACACTTGGTGTCCCTGTGCATATGCCAGTTCAAACCGGTTGCAGGGGCTACCTGCCCCTGCTCTGGCGTGAAACTGGACAAAGGGAATGGGTGTAACCACCCCTCTTCCCTGACCCTCCCATAGGTGGGTCCCCAGAGTATGTCCAACCCCTAACTTAGTATAAGTATGGGACCCCAGTCCTTAGGACTTTAGATTACCCTGGACGAAACTCTGAAGCTCGAATCCTGGACCTTCGACGCTCTACTTTAAGATTAGAGGACTGAAGAATCTCCCTTGGGGTCAAGGAGTGACTCCCCTGCTTGGCAGGCACCTAAGAAGCAATTGTCCGGTCTCCATCGCTGAAGCTCCCGCCGGACGCCGAAGTCTTTGCATCACCAGAGATGGATTTCCAGACTTCCCCGAGGCTGCCCTGAGTCCCCAGCGAAGCTGAAGCCCGTAGCTGTTGTGGGCAACGTGGAACCGTGACCTCTGGACACCGAGAATTTTTGCAAGTGCATCCTTTTCCTGGTCTCCCACGAAGTTGTACTTTGGGCTCCGAGTAGCCCCCGCCTCCAGCACCGACTGCGTCGAAGATCACTGGCCTCCACTCCACGAGTGTCCTGTGAGCTAGCTCCAAGTGCGTCCACTTGAGGCTCCTTCGCGGTCGCTAGTCTGTTGGCTAGTGTGCCCTCCCGAAGGTAACTCTTCTTCTGCTTGGGCTTTCCTGGTTGCTCCAGAGGTGCCCTGACTTATCCTTGCTGGGTGAGTCCCCCAGACCTTGCTGGTCTGCATCAACGTCCTTTCTTTGTTTCCACGTGACTTGCCGTTGCCAAGGCTTGTTGGGTCCAATCCGGTTGCCGACACCCCAGCAATTGACAGACGTCATGGGACAGCTCGAATCCAGCTCCTGGTTGTTGTCGACGCCTCCTGGACCTCATGGCTGAAGAGTCAAGATGACCGTCAACCTACCTGAAGCACCCGACATCGATGGGCATCTGCTCATCGCCTTCCTGGTCACTGGCTAGTGACCCAGACTCTGTCCCCTCTGCTTTATGGTTCTTCAGATCTTCGATCCACCCTTGGATCCACCCGAACACTTTCGACTTGGTCGCCAGCAGCACTTTGCAGCAGATCGCCATTGAAAACGACGACGAAACCCGACCCCGAAAGACACCTATGCACCCGGCTTCCCTGGGTGAGGTAACTCGAGTACTCCGGTGCTCCCGTGGGTATTGACTCTAGAACTGTCTAGTTCTAAAGGGGTTTGCTCCAAGTCCTCCTCTAAGTGTCCTTTCCTTTTAAAAATCCAACCGCGACATTCCCCATAGAAGTCAACGGCGGCTCGCGGCTGTGTTCTCACACTGCACGCGTCCCCAGTGGGTCCCCTGTGTCACTACCTTGGGTGGTTCCTTGAGGGCCAAGCACTTCTACAGGCTCTAGGCCTTGTGTCTAGCTCAGTCGTGGTTCTTATACCACTTTATTGGTATATGGTTTGGTATGCCCCTAGGGCTCAAACGTGTATTTGTGCTATTACTGTTGATATTTGACTTGCAACTTATGTACTTCGAACTCTAGCCTCATAAAGAGACTAGAGGGGTGTGTTTAAGAATAAATACATATATTTTATATATATACCTGGTGTGGTCCTCTTTCATTTGGTCACTCAAGAGATTATAGACTGGTAAAAGAAGCTGCTTTACATTCCTTCAAGACTTAGCCTGAAGGCTGCTCTCCATAGCTACCACTAGGATAGCTTTCAATAAAGGTTGTCTTTAACCTATCTCCAATAAGGGGTTGTTTGGACTGGTACAAGGTGCCCACTTTAATTAGTGGACAGCATATACCAGGCCAACTTCTCACACTCAGCAGTTATCAAATGTCTCTGATGGGATTATAGGTCATTCCAAGATATTTGCTACATGTGTTGAGCATAATGAACTGTTTGCAGCAGAATTCCCAGGTACGCTTGCCCTTGATAGATTCCACTAATTTAGCTTCAGATTGTAATGCTTTTTTTATGATGGAAGGGCAGTCACTCTGTATGGTCTATATTAATGTTTAGTCATAATTGGAAGCCTCATCTTGAAGAGGAAAGGCATTCTACACACGAGAGAGTGGTTATATTTCCTGTGGCTATGTTGGGGGGTCTGTGGGAGACAAGAAGAGGGCTCTTAAAGGTATGATTCTTGGTTTTTGCTTTCTGTGCATTGTTTGTTCATAGCTACATTTCAGATTATTGTCTCTTGACAGGGGTGCCGATCATGGGATTTGCCAGATGCGCAGCCCATGTAGTCAAACACTTTCAGATGATCCAGAACTATTTTGCAGATAACGATGCAGTGCATAGTTCTCTAGTGGTGCACTGGGATACTGTTAAAGTGAAGGCAAGGGAGGCAGTTGAACATTAACATTAAGGGCTAATAGGGATAAATGATTGTTGGAGGACTGCATTGTTGCAGAATTTAGGATGGCAGAGTAGGAATACAAATGCAAATACAGTAACAGAGGCCACAGAATGATAGTCACCCTAAACAGCCAGTCGTAGGTACTAATAAAGGGGAGCCTGTGGGCTCACGCATAGTTGAAAAAAACTTTCTACGAATGCAGCAAAAAGGTAGAAAAGGTATTAGCCTTACAACTGTGGTCGCAAAGAGCATGTGTAACTCAAGTCAATAAGACAAAAGGTACGATAGTTGGAATGAAAAGAGGAAGAAAGATTTATTTTCAGTCATCTACCAACTACCTTTTTCTGGTGAAAAGAATGACAGATCCAAAATAAGAGACTATTTAGCATCTGTACAGATGACATAGTTGCCAGCTGAATGGGTTGAGGAAATAAATAATCCGATCCAGCCACAGGAAATATAGGAAGTGATTTAGGGCTCAACCTTCTGTTTAAAAAGGCTCCCTTGAGCCACTGAGCTGACGAGCTCTTGGAGATGCACCTGTGCGCCAGGGAGAGGTACTGAGACCTGAGAGGATTGTGGCAGCTTTCTCAGCAAACCCCAGATGAATTTCGTTTTATCTCTACTGATGAAGGATAAAATCCAGAAACACATGTGTCTAGAGATTAACAGCACTAACCTGCACCAACTTTGGTGAAACACTCTGCAAAATTTCAAGTAAGCATTTAAATTGAACTGCATTTACCAGGATGCAAAGGGGCGAACTGTGCTGGGAGGTCAAGCAGTGTGCTCCCATCCCCCTTCTGTTTAAAAAGGCTCCCTTGAGCCACTGAGCTGACGAGCTCTTGGAGATGCACCTGTGCGCCAGGGAGAGGTACTGAGACCTGAGAGGATTGTGGCAGCTTTCTCAGCAATCCCCAGATGAATTTTGTTTTATCTCTACTGATGAAGGATAAAATCCAGAAACACATGTGTCTAGAGATTAACAGCACTACCCTGCACCAACTTTGGTGAAACACTCTGCAAAATTTCAAGTAAGCATTTAAATTGAACTGCATTTACCAGGATGCAAAGGGGCGAACTGTGCTGGGAGGTCAAGCAGTGTGCTCCCATCCCCCTTCTGTTTAAAAAGGCTCCCTTGAGCCACTGAGCTGACGAGCTCTTGGAGATGCACCTGTGCGCCAGCGAGAGGTACTGAGACCTGAGAGGATTGTGGCAGCTTTCTCAGCAAACCCCAGATGAATTTTGTTTTATCTCTACTGATGAAGGATAAAATCCAGAAACACATGTGTCTAGAGATTAACAGCACTAACCTGCACCAACTTTGGTGAAACACTCTGCAAAATTTCAAGTAAGCATTTAAATTGAACTGCATTTTCCAGGATGCAAAGGGGCGAACTGTGCTGGGAGGTGAAGCAGTGTGCTCCCATCCCCCTTCTGTTTAAAAAGGCTCCCTTGAGCCACTGAGCTGACGAGCTCTTGGAGTTGCACCTGTGCGCCAGGGAGAGGTACTGAGACCTGAGAGGATTGTGGCAGCTTTCTCAGCAAACCCCAGATGAATTTTGTTTTATCTCTACTGATGAAGGATAAAATCCAGAAACACGTGTCTAGAGATTAACAGCACTAACCTGCACCAACTTTGGTGAAACACTCTGCAAAATTTCAAGTAAGCATTTAAATTGAACTGCATTTACCAGGATGCAAAGGGGCAAACTGTGCTGGGAGGTGAAGCAGTGTGCTCCCATCCCCCTTCTGTTTAAAAAGGCTCTCTTGAGCCACTGAGCTGACAAGCTCTTGGAGATGCACCTGTGCGCCAGGGAGAGGTACTGAGACCTGAGAGGATTGTAGCAGCTTTCTCAGCAAACCCCAGATGAATTTCGTTTTATCTCTACTGATGAAGGATAAAATCCAGAAACACATGTGTCTAGAGATTAACAGCACTAACCTGCACCAACTTTGGTGAAACACTCTGCAAAATTTCAAGTAAGCATTTAAATTGAACTGCATTTACCAGGATGCAAAGGGGCGAACTGTGCTGGGAGGTGAAGCAGTGTGCTCCCATCCCCCTTCTACAACCTCATAATGCTCAGGGCTAAAATGGCCTAATTGCCTAATTCTATAAAAACTTTACGCTAGTATAATAATAAGACCAATGAGTAACCTCTACAATTCTTTTGCACAATGTTCAGGGGTGACACCCTCAATACAGGATGTGGAATTATCTGTCATTCTCAGACTGAGGAAAGGTGTAAATATTAGTTGATCTTTCAGACCTACAGCTAAGCTTAATCCAGATGCAAGCTATCTACCATCGTTTTCATGAACAGGCTTAACCAGGTGATTCCAAACTGACTGAACCAGACCATGTGGGGTTCTTAAGAGCATGTAGGCTCAGCATAAATAGACCATCTGGTTGAGAAAATGAGGGAAAGCGGTAACCAGGATCCAGACTCTGCCAATGGGACTGGGTGTAGAAGATTTGTTTGATAGAGTTATATGGTTCTGCAGGCTGTGCTTCACGAATGGGGTTTTTGGACCACAGAAAGAGGATTGTATCAAGGCTAACTCTCAAGCCTCAGAAACACTCTTTAAAGTTAATGGGTGGTTGGCTGGCAGATGACCCTACAATGGGCACTAGGCAGGGTTATCCCCTGCCACCTATTGTTTTGCCTTAGTTATAGAGCCCCTCGCCATAAGAATCTGGGCATGCCCAATACTTAGAGGTATTGAATGCAGCCTGATAGACCATAAAAATTAACCTATTTGCAAACAACATTTTGCTTACTCTTTCCATGCCTGACACATCAATCCCAGCAGTCTAAGTTATGCTGGAGGAGACATCAAATAGCGTCCTTAAGACGTAGCTTAAACAAAGCTATGCGGAAGCTTAGCAATAACAAGGGGGGAATAAATAACTACAGACAGTGGTCGCTACAATTCGCAGAGAATATAGAAGTGTCCTCTATGCTCACAAGAGGGAAGAGGAAGCCTAGAGGTTGGTCGACTCACATGAGGTGATAAAATCCAGAGACCAGAGGAAATGTTGTCTATGGGTCAACAAATGCTCCAAACCAAACCACCAGGCAACCGTTAAACATTGCCCCTGGAGAATGGGAAACCTATATTAAGGGACATAATGTGAACCCCACAGTGGCCCGTAGCCAGCCTAGACTGCCAAAACAGAACAGCGATGCCTCCATAAAGGAATCAGAGTGAGGCGACCAAGATATTTTAGCGACACCAGACGGTGAGGATATGCTTTTAATAACTCCAGCTCAAGTAGCACTAGCTATTAAGTCAATGAGAGCAGGTGGTGCCCCTTGCCCAAATGGCATCCCTGCTGCAGTATACAAGTAGGCACCGTCTTGATGGGATACAGTGATGGCGCCTCTATTGAAAGAATGGCAACTAGTGGAAAGTATTCCTGAGACATGGAGTGGTTCACTCCTAGTGCCGATCTATAAAAAAGACTCACGATCACACCCGGGGTATTAACGATTGATCCCATTACTAGACATTGAAGGGAAGTGCTGTGCCAGTATATTAAATCAAGAACTCCAAGCCTGGGCGGAAGACAAAAAGCTGACGCCTATCTCAAACTGCTTTCAAAAGGGCTGTCATATTGAGGACAACCTTATTTGCATCTCTCATCTGATCGAAGCCACGTTGGCAGTTAAGGGAAGAGCCCTCTGTGCGGGGTTCAACGATTTCCAAACTGCATTCGACAGTGTGTCACGGCCAAGACTTTGGGGCATCCATCAAATTTATTAAAAGCAATTATCATCCTTTACTCGGACACCTGCATAAAAATAAGAGTCAGCATTGGATGGGCTGCCACAAGCCAAATTAGTACAAACAAAGGCTTAAAGCAAGGTTGCATACTGGCACCACTTCTATTTAATCTGTATTTGTCTGACCTTCCTGAACACCTAGCGCCGGTGAGGGCATTTCCACCTAAAATGGCCAGCGTTGAAATCCAATTGCTCCAGTATGCGGACAACACTGTCCTTTTAGATCAAACATCGATTGGCTTCCAGAGACTCTTCTTGGTGCTAATAGTCTACTGTAAGGCCAATCACCTGAAATTGAATACAGCAAAAAAAAGGTGATGATAATTTCCCGGAAGCTGGCAAAACAGGGGTCATGGTTCATCGAAGGAAAGGGCATAGTGGTGGTGACCTCCTACACATACCTGGGAGTCTGGTTGGACCACAGGGGCCGTTTAGCAGCACATATCACCGCCCAATAGGGTTAGCTAACTCCCTTTAAGAGGCCTTTTATAAAGTAAAAACATCAATGAATACCCCAGGTCTATCGCAGCTCCTGAAGGTAATAGGATGCAAATTATTCCCTGTGGTGGCCTAGGGGGCGCTGACATTCAGAAGCAGAATGGCCAACTGGCTGGATAGAGCACAGTCATCTTGTTTTTGAAGCGTATTCTTGCTCCCCAACTGCACCTCACATGCTCAAATCCAGCTAGAGTTTGGGCTAACCTCACAGCAATGGCTATTAAAAGCCAGGGGCCCGATTCACAGAACTAACTTAAGACAAAATCCTAAACTTACTACCATTTTGGTATTCACAGAAGGCACTTACTTACTCATTTTGAGTAACTTACTCATTTTGAGTAACTTACTCATTTTGAGTAACTTACTCATTTTGGTATTCACAGAAGGCACTTACCCATTGATGAGTAAGTGCCTTCTGTGAATACCAAATGAGAAACTTACTCATTTTGAGTAACTTACTCGCTTTGAGTAACTTACTCATTTTGGTATTCACAGAAGGCACTTACTCATCAATGAGTAAGTGCCTTCTGTGAATACCAAAATGAGTAAGTTACTCAAAATGAGTAAGTTACTCAAAATGAGTAAGTAAGTGCCTTCTGTGAATACCAAAATGAGTAAGTGCCTTCTGTGAATACCAAAATGGTAGTAAGTTTAGGATTTTGTCTTAAGTTAGTTCTGTGAATCGGGCCCCAGGTTCCTAGCTAATTGCCTGAAAGCCAAGCAGGCGCAGGAGCGCACACAGAAAAATTCCATCTGGGAATTAATAATCAACCCAACAACAAACTGGCATACGTTTTTAACTCACGCTTTGGAGTCTTTAGAAGCACACACAATCTGGACAAGTGGGCTGCCGGTACCCGTAGTGGTCAAGCTGCTGATAAAACAAGCAGGGTTAATATCGGCAGACCTGGATGCACAAGTGGTGAAACATCCGGGGCATGGTAGCCTGGTCTCGATGTTCTACAAGTCAGCGTTTCTTCCATCCTATCTTTCCCAGCCCCTCAATCTCACCATGAAACAGCAGTTAATCGACTTGCACTTTGGTTTAGTCACACTGAAGTCCTATTGGTATGGGCGGAGGAACATGGAGGAGAAGCACAGGCAATGTCCCCTTTGTGCAAAGGGAAAGGAATCATTTACCCATGTTCTATGTAACTGCAAGGAGTTGATCCCGCTGAGGAAGTTTTGGCTTCGACCACTATGGCGCATCTTAAACATCCGGACCTGTCGGGGAGCCACAGAGGTGTGTTTGAAAGGGGAATCTGTATAAATGGCACCCTACTTTGTGAAATTTATGAAGGCTGCAGAAGCACTGCCGTCTGATTGACAATCACAAGAGACTGTTCTCGTTGCAGAACCGTCCATAGCGCATAGCGCCTAATCAGCCACTGATGAGAAAACCGATTCATTAACCCTCCTTTCCCACATGCAGACTAAAATAGAGACAGATGGGCTGAAATGGAGAATTTTGGAGGCTGGGGGAAACAGCATGCCAATTACTGACTTTCTCCTGAAATATTTGTTTTTAAAATATTACTGGTTTTACTATCACTTTTATTATTGATTTATTCATGTGTATTGCCCTATTTTACTGCAGCTCCTTTTAACATGAAAAGGTTTTACATTGTAATGATTTTAAGTAATCATGCAATAAATAAATAAATCTAATCTAAAAAAATCTATTCTAATGCTGGAGGAGTTTGAAGGCTTATGAACATCAACGTTAAAAAAGAGAAGATGGAAATACTTAACATGTCAAAACAGTGATAGGAAAAAATGGCCCTTAAACCCACAACTCTTCATTGGATGAGGCCCTCCTTACAATACATGGGGCCAAGCTTACAAATGACCTATGGGGCTGAACCTGTGCTAAGTGTATGTCACTAAAATCATAGATCACAGTGGAGCTGGTGAGGTAGCATTCGTATTTCAATTCGTAGATAGGACTAATTAATGTAATACAATGAATGTGCTACCACATCCTATTGATCCAGCGGCTTACTAGCAGCAGATACTCCAATAACATATACTCACCTGGGCCCATACAACTTACTTCCACAACATAGCAAGTAGACCGCTGGAACTTTTAGTTTATGAGTTTCATACCTCAAGATCTAGTTATTTCTTCTCTAACTAAACCTTTCACTGATCAAATAGTTCTTTCCTCTGGTCAATGGACCATTAGGTGGAACTAGTTGATGGTGATAAATGACATAACTTAATAAACATTTCTTAATTATAATGAAATAATCACAGACTCGGGAAGTTTTAAAATCTTTATCTAAATTAAGTGAGTGTGAACCATCTCAACGTTTCAGTACAAACACCCTCATTCACAAGAGTGTCAAATTCAATTAAAAATCTAATAAGTATAGCAATTCGGATCCACACAACAACTATGCTCAGAAAGAAGAGGACTGAGAGAGTAGAATATCTATCAAACGATGAATTTTATAATTACCAAGAATGGTGTGAAGACCAACCCCCTGGCCAAAGGGCTGGTAAGGGTCCCCCGGGATAGATCAGGAGACAAAGACTTCAGGACAGGAATCAGGACAGGATACTTCACCTCTCTAGTTACCGACAAACTGCATCGCACCCCTCTCTGACACTCACTTCCTCCTCGTGGTTCTTCCGCGATCTTCTTTCTAACCCAATTAATTTAAATAGATGGTTCTGCATTCGATTTTCTTCATCAGCGTCTCACAGCTTCAGCACCACCCACAGCACCAACAGCATCCTGAGCTCTGCTTCTGTGCTTCCCGTAAAGCTCCGCACCATGAGCACACCCAGTTCTACCTAACTAACTAGAACTACCACAATTATGCCCTTCCATAACCATGTACCACCGATTAATGTTTCAGTTTCGCAAAATACTAACTCTGATTGGACAGGCAAGGGGGGATGATCATCACACCAAGCTTACATTTCACTTATTCCATTAAACCATTGTTTCAAACTCCTCCCAGCAAACTTTATTAAATCATTTCCTTTCCCATACATCTCCAAACTTTATTAATACAAAATGTTGCGATATGCTGAATAAAGCTCCTTCATATGAACTCTTCACCCTCATGTTCCCAGGGCACATCTGGCCTTAGACGCGTGACAAGTCCTTACTCATCCTTTCGTATTTTCTCGCCAGTACGCATGCGTGGCGCCACGTCAGTCGGCTCGATTCAGACAAGTTTGACAGGCCCAAATGCGCACTAATAATAAAGTCAAAAGAAGAAATGTTATTCTCAAAAATAAATGATTTCACTGTATACCACCAACCTCTACTCTAACCCATTCTATTTATTATTACCCTGTCTGCATTTGCGTTAGTATAAAACTTATTTTCTAATTCCAGCAAGCAGGTGCCATGCATGTGAGTTTTTCAAGCGGCCATTTTATGGTTCTTTGCGCAGGCGCCAGAATTTCCCTCCAAGCGTTAGTACGTCATACTACGTAGATGCAGTAGACGCATGCGCAGTAAAGATCCCCTGTTAAAGTGCGTTTAGTCTTTCGTTCATGTTACTGCAGTTAGTAAACACATAGGCAAGCTTCAATTTCCCGCGTGTCTCTTTCTAAATACAAATTATTAATTACAAACACGTTGTTAGTAAGTCGTAATGAGTTAAAACGAAAAGGATTGCTTCCGAGCAAGTCTTGTTTACGAGCCCTTGCTCCATCAATCCCCTCTCTGATGGCATCTTAAGCCATCACAAAATTACCCATCCCATCCCAGATACCAACTTCAGCATTTCTTAGTTTTTCTCTATTTCTCCTCTCAATTTTTCATCAATCAACTCGTTTCCTTCTAAATCCCTCATCTTCTTATATAATCTGCCTTTCATTTCTTCTAACTGTATTTCATCATATTTTCTCTTTCGTTTCTGTCCCTTTCCTTCTCTTTCAAGATGTACTTTCCCCTTCCTTCCTTTTCTACAACACTTATATGTAATTATTATTAGCATCACTACCGTTCGATCATGACTAATGGTATTATTATTTGACCTAGAAAACCTTTCCCAAAATCAGCAAACCATTTCCCTATTGATGTTATACTTTTTGTTAGTCTTCCCCACACACTGTCAACCTCCAGTTGGGTCAAGTCTTTATGCATTCTCGTAATGTTTTCAATATATCCTTTAATTTCTCTGCTCTTGTCCAGAATATAAGTGCAGCAATGTTGAATTTTCAACATGCCACAAACTCCACCTTCTTTTGCCAATAATATGTCAAGAGCAAGACGGTTCTGTAAAACCATAGACCTGATGGCAACCATCTCTGTGTTAATCATTAAGAATCCTCCTGCAGTATCTGTAGAAAGACGATGAACTATGGTTGATAACTTACAAATTTTCTGTGAATTAAGAATGACTCCAACTGAGGGTATCAATGCACTAACAATGTCTCCTACAATTTCAGAAAAACTAGCTCTCTTCTTCTACGTGTTAGTCCATTAGATTTCCCACTGGTTCCACTGATTTTATTTACATGATAAATCTTTGGAAAAACTATTCCAAAATAGCAGCTCCCGTACCATCTTGAAGGTAACCTATAATAGGCATTACTCCCACAAACGTAATACACTCCTGGAAACACAGGATCAGTTCCACCTTTTAGTCCCCACCCTCCTAAAATTAGGAAGTTGTGTTCACATTCACTGGAACCAATGTAATTATTGTTATAATCTGTCTTTAATCTATGAAGGCAGAATTTTCCCTTTTTCACAAAGTCCAGGGACATCGCAGCATGAGCCTTGCCACTTGCATAGATTCCCTCCTTCCCAATCCATGGAGGTACATGGATTTTCTGTTTAGTTGCCTTCCTTTTAAATCCTGTCTCCTTTCTTCTACTAAATCTAAAAAATATTTTTCTTCTTTTCTTAATGTACCTGTTAGATTGCCTTTACGTGCCTGAACTATATCTATTGAACTCATTGTTAAGAAAAATTCACCCATAAACTGTGCATTTTTACTAGTAACTACTGGATTTATATTCCTTCTAATAGGTAAATCAGGAAATACTACATCTAGATTAGAATAAAAATACTGAAGTCTCCCTATAGCATAAAATAAACATGATAAAATACTACATGACACACCATACGTTAAAGGTATATGGTGATACGTCACCCCTTCTGATACTGATGTGGGTAACTTCATACACACGTAACAATTGTTAATTTCCATAGTACTAACATATTGAAATAACAATTTAATAAACACATTAGAAGACGTATTATAGTCTGATTCATTATGGTAGTTTGCTTCATCTTCCACCCCTATTTCTATTTCGGTCTCTTTTATTCTATCTACCTTAACATTAGTATCTGTGATATTCTTGTCACTTGTTTTCATTAATAAAGGTACTCCTACTGTTAGGAATAACCATAATAATGCTACTGATAAAATACTGCAAAAACAAAATCTAAAACACTTTCTTTTTAATCCACATTTTGGTTTTCCGGTAACTTCAGTTTCTGCCATTTTACTCCTGAGAAAATTTCTTTTCTCTTATCCTTTCTTTTTCAGTTTTAACTTTCTTTTCGTTCTTAAGGAGGCTTCAATTTGCTTTCATCAATCTGTGCAATATGGACCTCTTCTGTTTCATCAGACAGATCCAGGGACTCAAATTCCTCGAGTATAACATAAGTCCACTCAGGAGCCTTGTATCTCCTGTTTAAGTTTCTCAATCTTGGACTTCTTCGATTTATCTTTGCTAAGGTTTGTTTAGGTCTTGTTTGACTTGTGATTTCATTTACTTGCTCTGGTTTCTTTTCTGATTTTCTCAAATGATATCTTCATTTCTTTACTCCAGTTGGCCAATTGTCTCCCTTTCTGACTCTTTTGATTTGTACTGCGTTTTCACCTTCTTTATCTCTTTGTAAAGTTCTTTTTATTTCATTTATTCTGGGCACAATCTTTTCTGTTTCTCTGTTTTCTGTGCTTGTACCTTCTTTTACTTCCTCCTGCTCAGGTCCTACCGTATTTTGTTCTTCTTCTTCCTGAGCTTGTTCTTCTAATTCTATCTGACCCTGTTCAGGTCTTACTTCAAACCTTTCTTCTTCTGCCTGAACCCGTTCTTCTAACTCTATCTGGTCCTGTTCAGGTCTTAATTCAAAATTGTCATCTTCCGCCTGAACGTGTTCTTCTATTTTTCCCTCCTCAGGTTCGTGTGTGTCTTTTTCAATTTTCACCTGAGAGTGTTCTTCTTCCCCTGTCTCTTCCTGTCTACTTTCCTGTCTTTTCAGTTCTGTTCTTCTTCTTGTTTCAATAACATCATCAATTATTTCAATCACTGGTATCCACTCTTCCTGACTTATAGCTGGCTTTTCGTCATATGGTTGTCTTTCAGAATCTATCACTCTAGATTCTTCAATTTCACAGCTTACAACTCCTGACGCTTCAGCCTGTTCAGTCAGTGGTTGCTCTTGTTGTTCTGATGGGCTCGGAACTCTTCTGGTATGGCTGGCATGAATCCAATTGGGTAAACCTGCACACTTCACTGCTGTGGTAGTGACCAGTATGACTTGTCGCGGTTTATCCCACCTTGATGCTAAGCACGACTTTCTTGCGTGTTTCTTCACTAGCACCCAGTCTCCAGGATTCAAATCATGTGCTTGGTCTGGCTGTCTTTCAACTGCGTCTTCTCCAACCTGGTCAGAGATAGAACGCATCATTTCAGCCAATCCTTTGCAATAGTCCAATACCAGATCATCAGTTATACTCATTAGTTTATTTCCAGGAATAAATGCCTGTCTCATGGCTCTTCCCATGAGAATCTCATGTGGGCTCATTCCTGTTTTTCTGTCTGGAATACTTCTGAGACCCATCAATACAAGAGGTAATGCATCTGGCCATTTCAGCTTTGTGGATGCACACACCTTTCCCAATCTTGACTTGATTGTGCCATTCATTTGCTCAACAATTCCAGAAGCCTCTGGACGATAAGCACAGTGCAGTTTTTGTTCAATGTTAAATGCAGCACAGATTAATCGCATTATTTCATTATTAAAGTGAGGGCCTCTATCCGATTCCAAAGTGACTGGAAAACCAAATCGCGGAACTAACTCCCTCAACAATAATTTTGCAACTGTAAGACTGTCACTTCTTCGAGTGGGATAGGCTTCTACCCATCTTGAGAAAAGGCATACTATGACAAGTATGTATTTCAGTCCATTGCATAGGGTTAATTCAATAAAATCTAACTGTAGTCTGGTGAAGGGTCCTTCTGCCTTCCCGATCTTTTCCCAGCTTACCATTGTCTTTCTACCTGGATTCTGCTGCTGACAGGTTAAGCATCTTTGGCAAAGGCTCTCTGCGATTACCCTGAACTTCGGATTGTACCAACTCTGTCTGAATAGCCTGATCATTGAGTCTCTCCCTATGTGTGTTGCTCCATGATACACTCTTGCCATTTTTGACAGCAAACAATCTGGCATGACTGGTCTTCCATCTAAATACACCCATACCTCATCATGTGGTCTCTTTGTACAGGCCGCCTTTATCCAAATTTCCATTTCCCTTTCCTCAACTTCTTCCTGCAATTGTCTAATCTCGTCCCATATTTCTGGTACTGAGAAAAGCATAAGTTGGCATCTGGTTTCACTCGTTTCAATTTTTCTGTTTATGGCCACTGCATTTTTAGCCCAATATTTGGCCACTTGATCAGCATAATTATTGCCAGCAGTCACATAGTCATTTCCTGACTGATGTGCAGCGCATTTCACAACTGCTATCTCTTTTGGCAATTGTAATGCTTCCAACAAATCTTTCACATTTTTGCTGTTTCTGATAGGAGATCCTGAAGAAGTCAGAAATCCCCTCTGCATCCAAAGCTGGCCGAAGTCATGCACAATCCTGAACCCATATTGACTGTCCGTAAATATGGTTACTCTCCAATTTTTCCCCTTTTTAAAAAAAAGAAATATTTTTATTAATTTCACAACATTGAAAGTCACATACATTTTCCTTTTATCCTTTCATTTATTCATACAATGTTTTATCGCTATAGTAGAGGATAGAGTGGTTACAATCATGATACGCCCATATCTCGCTCTTCAACATGCCGCATTTCCATTTCCACTGAGGGGGATACACACAGGTTGCCACGGTGTACATTCCATTTGCCCCATTTCCTGTCCCATTTCTTCGGACACCCTCGTGATTTAAATACTTCCTTTTCTGCAATCATACATTTATCAAACTCTCTTACCCACATTCGGGGAGAAGGTTCGCCTGCTGCCCCCCACCCCTTCGCAATCTCGCGCTTGACTAGGGTGCAGCCCAGTGTGGTCAATTGTTGTTCCACCTCCGTGAGTTCAGTCGGCTCCCATATGTTAAGAAGACCTAGGGGCCGATTCCGATTCCGGCCGGAAATCTCTCCGACCGAGCCGGACCCGGAGAGAATTCCGACCGAATCGGACCCTAGCAGTCCGACCGGACGAGTACGATGCATTCGCATGCTATCGGACTCGAGTCGGTCGGACTCCCATTGAAGTCAATGGGAGCCGGTCGTACAACGCGTACGCGGGCTCTCATTGACTCAATGGGTGCGAGGCAAACAAGGGCGCCCCCTACAGCGGGTACGCGTCCATGCGCATCGCGGCGTACATGCACAGGTAGGGGGGACCCATGGGTCCCCCCTGTGTGTGACTCGCGCGCCTACGCGTACAGGGGGGTCCGACGCGGACCCCCAAAGTCCGGCTCCGACAGCTTTTTTGAGCCGGATGGCGCGAGTCGGTCGGACTGCTCGCGGCGCGCATCGTACTTACCCGGCCGGGAAACGTCTCCATAGCGCGGTGCGAGTCGTGTCCATGCGAGTCGGTCGGAGCGTGTTGAAGCCGCGTTCGAGTCGGTCGGCGATTTCGCGGGTGCTTGCATCGTACTCGCTCGGCCAGACCCGCGTACGATTCGGTCGGGAAACAGGGCTCCGAATCGGATCCGGTGAATCCGATTCGGAGCACTACCGGCCGAGATCGGAATCGGCCCCTAAGTCTCGGCGTAAGGATTAACTCTTTTCCCAGGGCATTTTGGATGTGGGTCGAGGCCCCCTCCCATATCGGTCGCACCTCTGAGCAATCCCAAATCGTGTGATAAAAGGTTGCATTTTGCTGGCAGCCCCTGAGGGAGAGCGAATCTATTCTTGCGCCTATTTTCGCCAGGGTGACCCCTGTCAAGTAAGATCTGTGTAAGATTTTGAGTTGTATCAATCTGAAACGGAGGGTAATGGCTGCTTTCCTAGGGGACATTAGTGCTGTTTGCCAGTCCTCATCGTCAATGGGCCCCAGGTCTCTCTGCCATTGTTCTCGGAGTTTGTGGAACATGTTGGGTAGGTTGTTACATAGTTTTTTGTAGGTCAGGGATATGCTTTTTGAGTGCAGCGGGCCATCCAGTAGACGGTCTTCCAACGGTGATGACTCCGGTATGTCTTTAATATCAGGTAAAGCTGTGGTAAGGGCATGCTTAATTTGTAGATACCTAAATACCTCCCCTTGGGCCATTTCGTATTTCTCTCTCAGTTCCTCAAACTTAAGGATCGAGCCCTTTTGATCAGATCCCCAATAGTGGAAATCCCTATAATATCCCACTTGTCAAAGTCAGGTTGATGACATATGTGTCCCAGTCTCTGTGTATACCACAGGGGCGTGGCTTTTGTGAGGACGTTTGACCATCCTAGACGGGAGTTCGCCTGGTGCCAGATTGCGACAGTGTGAGCTGTGGGGCCAAAATATTGTCCCTTGCGAGCCTTTGAGTACAGCGCCCCCAAGTATCCCGCTCTCACAGTTTGGTATTTATCCAGTAAATAAGCTGGATCCATAGGGGAGCGATATATCCAGTGATTGACCACCATTAAGTGCGACGCCCAATAATAGAGCCGAATGTCCGGGAGGGCGATGCCCCCGTCATACCACCCCTTCATCAGCTTGCTGAGTGCTATACGAGGAGATCCATTGTCCCATAACAGTGTCCGGACTTCACTCTCCACTCCTGAAAAATAGACATCTGGGACCCGGTGCAGACAGTTCTGGAGGATATAGAGAAAGCGCGGAAGGGCCAGCATTTTAAAAAGAGCCGCTCGGCCCACCAAAGAAAGGGGTAAGGATCTCCAATGTTTGACATCTGCCCGCAGTCGGGCCAGTGGGGCTGCGAGATTGTGATCATAAAAAAGGTGGGGATTTGGGGTTATATAGATTCCCAGATATCGGAAGCCTTCTGTGGCCACCTCTACACTGCAGCCCGCGGGGAGCTGAGGAATCGGGCCTTGGAGTACAAACAACAACGACTTGCTCCAGTTGATGGCATATCCCGAGTACTTCCCAAAGTTTGTGAAGATATTTAACACCCTATGGATAGATCTATACGGGGAGGCAAGATAGAGCAAAATGTCATGGGATATTCGGTCGTCGTGCCCCTCCGCCCACTTCAGTCCCCTCACATCACATCTCGCCGTACCCAGGCAGCCAGTGGTTCCAACATGAGGGAAAAATCAAGGGGGACAGAGGACAACCCTGTCTAGTGCCCCTTCTCAGTGAGAATATTCGAGACGTATAGTTGTTTACTCGTACTTGGCCCTGTACACCTGTATAGAGTAGTTTCACCCAGCCAAGGAATTTCGGGCCAAAGCCCATATGCCTCAGGACTTCAAATAGGTACGGCCACTCAATAGAATCAAACGCCATGGAGGCATCAAGGGACAACACCACTGCGTCTTCCTCTATAAATTCTCGGCACGCTAGTACATTGTTAAGACGCCGAATATTTAGCGCCGTATTCCGTCCCGGCATAAAGCCAGATTGGTCCGGATGTACCAAGGAGGAGATAACCGTGACCATTTGTGAGGCGAGTACTTTCGCTAGGATTTTAGCTTCTACGTTAAGTAGTGAAATCGGTCTATAGGAGCCGCAGTTATCAACTGGCTTCCCTGGCTTTCGAATCACCACTATGGATGCTAGGCGTTGATCTTCCGGCAGGATCCCTTTCTCGTAGCTTTCATTGTACATGGCCCGTAAATGTGGGGCTACCTGGGAGGCAACCATTTTTAGAAATTCGATGGGAGTCCCGTTGGGCCCCATCGCCTTCCCTGACTGGATATGACTTATGGCCTTCTGGATCTCGTCATCCGTCAAGTCCACGTCAAGGGCATCTTTGTCAGTGTCAGAGAGTGTCGGTATGCCACTATCAGAGAGGAATTGGCGGAAGTCCTCCGCTGTATATGTAGTGGAGGGGGTATAGATTTGCTCTAGATGGTCTGCGAAGGCTTCTGCTATGTCTTTTGGGTGTGTGATTTGCGTGCCATCGTTAAGAGTCAGCCTGGGCACCCACCTCTCACCTTGATCTCTCTTCTCTAGCCAGGCCAAGATTTTACCTGCCCTGTCCCCCAGTTCATACACCCTATGCTGAGTGCGGAGGAGTTTGGCCATCATTTGTTCCCTAGCCATAATCCTATATTCCTCCTGTTTAAGTGTGAGGCGGTGTATAGCTTCCTCTGAAGGCGCATTGGTATTTTCAACTTCTAGCTGTTGAAGTTCGCTTTCTAGTTGGACTAGCTGCTGATGTCTCTTGTTGGTGTATCCCACCTTGAGGGACAGGGCCTGTCCTTTCAGGACCACTTTAAAGGCTTCCCATATAGTTTGCGCCGATTCTACGGATCCCACGTTTTCTTTAAAATAGTTGATGGTCTGTGTAAATAGTTCCTCTTTAATGTCAGGGATTTTTAGCAGCCAGGGATTAAGGGTGATCGTGGCCTGCGATTGGTAGTTGAAATGTGTGAGTTCAATCCTCACCGGGGAGTGATCGGAAATACCCCTCGGTAGGGCGTGGGGATTACGGAATTGGCCAATAGAAGCCGAATATGTTAGAAAGTAGTCAATGCGGGATGAGCTCTTGTGCGTGTTAGAGAAATAGGTGTATTGGGCTCCATCCGGCTGCAGCGTGCGCCACACGTCGGTCAGTCCCATAGCCATAGTGAACTCTTCCATCAGTATATTAGGTCTTGCCCTCGGCCTTTGTGGGTACCTGTCCCTCCGATCGTCCATGGTCATATTGAAATCCCCCCCAGGATCAGGGTGCCCACAGGAAGGTCTGTTAATATCTTGCCCAGGTCTACCAGTGCCTCCTTACCTAGTGCTGGCGGAAGGTATGATGAAATAACATTCAGTGCCCTTCCCTCCCACTGTGCCTCTAGGACCGCAAATCTGCCCCCGGGATCTGCCCATGTGCGCTTCACTATGATTGCCAGGTTCTTTTTAACTAGGATACCTGTCCCATGAGATCCCGAGGTATATTCAGCGTGTATCAGGAGTTTGTAACCCCACCTTGTAAGGGCCTTACATTTGTTTCCCACCATATGTGTCTCCTGTAGTAACACCATATCGGGTGCCTGACGTTTAAGATATTGCTGGACTATTCCCCATTTAATTTTGCCGCCCATACCGTTTACATTCCAGGTGAGCACGGAGAGTGACGTTTCCATTCTACCCCCCATCATCTGACGCAAGGACTGATGGACTAAGACATTCTAGAGCCTCCCTGGGCTCAGTGCCCTTGACCTGTATATGTGGTTCACAGCGGCCCTGGCGTATGATGCAAATATATTCACCTACACCAGCTCTGTTCGTGATTGTCCTCCCTCTGCGGCTATTTTCATTACGGAACATGTACATGACGCCACGTAATCTGTGACTTGCAAACCCAACAAACCTTGAAATCTCAAACTCCCCTCCCCACGCTCCCGCCCCACCCCCCTCCCTACCCCCCCTGCCCGTGGATTTAGAACTGCCCACACCCCAACTAGGCAGAGTGCCTCTTTCCCCCCCTAGAATATTTAAAGGTGCGGGCTGACAGCCCTCCCACCCTCGCTTAAACACATTGTACTTCATTCTAAATTCTTGAGGCTCATGGACCTAAGGCTCTCTTAGGTCCACTGTTATGACCCACTGCTGGCAATCGATAGTGGCCTCAGTCTCTAAATAGGGGCTGCAATCGTCCCTCAATTAGGAGAAGCTGTAGGAATCATCCCATCTACCCCCATCGGTCACTTATCTGTGTACACTACAGGGCAGTCGTAGTCCCAAGATGAACTCCACTCATCTATGCGTTGTCTCTCCCCCAGCAGCTACGGATGATTCGCCGCCTGACTCAGTCCCATGATTAGACCTGTTCGATTGGTGTCCTTTATGTCGGTCTCCGCGTTGGCCTCCTACTCTGCGCCAGGCCTCCAGCCATTCCCATGTGTCTTCCGGCGAAGTGAAGAACCACGTCTTGCCCTCCGATTCCACTCTGAGTTTCACTGGAAACAGCATGGCATACTTCACCTCACGGTCTCGGAGCTCCTTTTTTACTGTCAGAAAACTACGCCGTTGGGCCTGGACCTTGGCCGTGAAGTCCGGGAAGAATGTGATCACGCTATTATCCAGTTTAAGTGGAGGATTGGATCGCGCCGTTTGGAGGATTGTGTCCCTGTCCCTGTAGTTGAAAACACGGGCAATGAGTGGATGGGGGGAAGCCCCCGGTTTCGGGCGTCCCCCTGGTACTCGGTGAGCCCTCTCGATGGAGAAGTAGCTCAATAGTCTCTTAGGCTGTAAATGCTTCAATATCAGTTCTTCTACGTAAAGGTCTGCTGCCGGCCCCTCAGCACGTTCTGGCACACCCAGTATGCGTATGTTGTTCCTTCGAGCCCTCCCTTCGTCCTCGTCCAGTTGCTTTGTCATCATAGCATATTGATTTTGAAGTTCGTTGACTTGTTTCTGGAGTTGAGATGTATCCTTTTGTAATGTAGTCGCCACTTCTTCGAGGTCCTTTACTTTTTCGTCCATCTTACGAAAGTCGGAGCGGAGGAGGGACACCTCTATATTGACTGAGTCTATGCGGGCTTCTAGGGAGGTGCGCACTCCATTTATGGCTTCCATGATGTCGTGGAGTGTGAGGTCACGTTGTTGTTGAGGATTGTTTTGTGTGTCCGGAACCTCCGTCTGTGGTTGTTCCCGTTCTTCCCCCACTTTATTCCAAGCGAATTTGGCCAGTTTATTATGGGCATTTACTTTGGACCCCTTGCCAGTTGCCATGATCGGGTCGTGGTATGGTGAGGTTGATCTTCCTGTTGCGATCAGTCCCGGTACTCGCCGCCGCCAGCCCAGTGAGGATGGCAGTCTCACCGGCGGCCTGTCGGGTTTCCCTGGGACTGGTCCCTAAATCGATCCCCTTCCAGGCGTCCCCGCCGCGCACCCAAGTTCTATGCTCGCTTAGGATATGATCCCCCTCGTGTCCTGTCTTATGTCAAGTGGCCTCCCGTCGACTGGAGCCTAGACGGCAGAGGTGTTGGTTCTCTACGGCTTCTACATGCCGTTCAGCCTTGCGATTTGCTCTTTCGTGCCTCCTTCGCTGTCTAAGCCCCTACATTGGTGCCCTTGGTCCGATCCTCCGAGTCGGACTGGCAGGTCTTGCCGCGAGTCTTTCCCAGCATGTGCTATGACAGGGATGGCCTGTCGTGGGCGCCAGTCTGTCTCTCCACTCGGCCGTATAGTAGCTGTGCAGGTGCATGTGGCAGAAAGTTTGCGCCCATCAGAGGTCTTTGTACCGTCTCCGTAGTGCCCTCTCCTTCAGATATCTCACGTGGAGAATGCCAGGTGCTCCGGGACTCGTCCTGCAGGAGCAGGGGGTGGGTGGGGGGAGCCTTATGTGTGGCGAGCGCTGAGGATTGCAAGGACCCAGGGAGGGGTCCGCCTCGTTGGGCCTAGCAGGCTGCTTCCACCAGGGTCTCTATTTTGGACCGCTGCGGTGCCCCGCCTCAATCGCCGCACTCCTTTACTCACTGTGGCGTGCGCGGCGGGTCGTTGTACTCCGGTCCATTTGCAGTCCCTTGTGGATTGGGGGACTGTCCCGGGTGGTTCGGGGAGCAAGCGCCGGTCACACGGACACCAGAGCCTCCGTTGTGGGTCGCTGTAATGCCGCCATGTTGTCCCCGCTGAATCGCGGCCGCCCGACTTCTTTGTTTCTCTGAACTTTACGGAGCCTCGGAGCGCAGCTGTTGTTGCCGATTTGTTTCAGGACTTGCAGCCCCCTTCTCATCCGGGTCAGTACCATGGATTTGTACAGGATAAATGAAGGATAAGTGGCGAGGGTACGGGAGCCTCGCTAGTGAGCCACCATTCTCCTCAGCTGCTAGCCACGCCCCTAATTTTTCCCCTTTTTACATGCCATTGTTAAGGCAACCAATTCGGCTACTTGTGCAGACTTGACCCCAGGTAAACAGGATGCTTCAATTACCCCAGATATTTTACAAACAGCATATGCTGCACTTAGTCCTCCTTCTTGTGTCCTGAGGCAGGAACCATCTACAAATAACTCATGGTCAGCCTCTTTCAATGATGTCTCTTTTATGTCGGGGCGGGGCTTCGTGCATAACTCAGTCACGTCCAAACAATCATGATCACTCTCATCTCTCACTTCTTCATCGCAGGGGTCTGGCAATAAGGTAGCTGGTTTCATAATCGTACACCTTATCACGGACACGTTCTCAGCTCCCAAAATCACTCTTTCATACTTAGTCAATCGACTAGGGGTGAGATGCTGTGTTCTTGTTCTTGTCAAAAGAATCTCCACTGAGTGTGGAACGAAAACTTTCACCGGATGTCCCATCAATATCGACTCACTTTGCTCCAGACTCATACAAGTAGCAGCTACTGCTTTTAAGCAGCCAGGCAATGCTGAAGCCACTGGGTCCAATGTAGCTGAAAAATATGCCACTGGACGTCGACTCAATCCATGTCTCTGTGTTAAGACTGAAAGTGCACAATTCTCTCTTTCACAACAAAACAGAGCAAAGTCTTTTGAATAGTCAAGCATGCCCAAAGCAGGAGCCTCACACAAACAATTTCGCAATTTTACAAATGCCTCTATGCAGTCATCATTCCAATCAATCGGATCTTTTGCTCTTTTCCGGATCGTCTGTATTAATGGTTTCGCTAACATAGAAAAACCATTAATCCATTGCCTACAGTACCCAACCACTCCCAAAAACATTCTCATTTCTCTCAGTGTCTGTGGCAATTGCATCTCTTTGATTATTTTTATTCTTTCCGGTGTCACTTTTCTAACTCCTCTTTCTATTTTATGCCCTAAATATCTAACTTCTTGTTGCCAGAACTGTAATTTTTCTGGAGACACCTTGTGTCCTCCTTCTGCCAAATGGTTCAGTAATGTAATTGTGTCTGTGACACAATCTTCTCTTGTTTTTGATGCTACCAGTAGGTCATCAATATACTGTACCAAAACAGATTTTCCAGGCATCACCAACGATTCTAGCCACTTTTTCAAAATCTGATTAAAAATTGAAGGACTCTCTGTGTACCCTTGAGGAACTCGACACCATGCGTAAATACGATCCTCGAACTTAAACGTAAAAAGATACTGGTGTCTGGATGCAAAGGAATAGAAAAGAAAGCTTGGCATAAATCAATCACTGTAAACCATCCTGCATTCCAAGGTATCTGATAAAGGATCACTGCTGGATTTGGCACTATTGGACAACAGGGAATTACAATTTTATTTATTTTCCGTAGATCTTGCACTATTCTGTATTTTCCGCTAGGCTTTTTCAGTCCCATTATTGGCGAATTACAGGGACTACCCATCACTTCTTTTAAAATACCTTGTTTAACCATTCGTTCGATTTCTGGAATAATTCCTGCTTTTACTTCTGGACTCATTTTGTATTGGGTGTTTGGATACACTGCACCTTCTTTCACTGTCACTTTAACTGGGTCTATATTTGTCATTAGCCCAATGTCTTTTCCCGTAAAATCCCACACTTCTGGATTAACTGTGGCTCTCAACTCTTCTGGTAATTCATTCTCAGTTATTAGGGAAAACATTTCATCTACTTCTGTTCCCTGTTTGGCTAACATCATATTGTACACCACGTCCTCATCAGGGGTTTGGAAAGCGTCACCATCCGGTGTACAATAGATCGTGCAATTCATCTTGCACAAAAGATCTCTTCCCAACAGATTTACTGGACTGGAATCACAAACTACAAACTGATGCATTTCTTTAAAGTTTCCAATGTGCACCTCCATTGGTTTAGTAATTGGGGTTCTAATTTGTTGGTTTGATACGCCCACAACTTGGATTGACTCTCCTGAGAGGGGTAGGTTTGGAATGTCTGCTGTTATCACAGTAGACCTGGTAGCACCAGTATCCAATAGGAAAGTAATGTCTTTACCTTCTACTTTCCCATCAACAAATGGACCTGACTGATCTACTGGCAAGGATGCGCCAAGCACACACTCCTCTTCCTCCCCCCTCAGGCACCGTCATTGTGTGTCATCTGAACACTCTTCATCATTCTGTACAAAATATTGTGCAATCGTTCTATTGTTCTTACCACATTCTCCTTGAAATCCGGTGTTCGCACTGAAACTCTGATGATTCACAAAATTTGGCATAGGAGCTGGTGGCACCTGATATTGTGGTGTAACTACCTGCTGCTGCTGATTCATAAGTACTTCATTCTGCATCTGTGGGATTAAATTTCGATTTGGCCCATTATTATTCTTATTATTCTGAGTACTCTTACACTCGTTCTTCCAGTGTCCAAGCTTTCCGCACGCATGACAAGGGAACTTCTTTTTTGCTTTTTCTCTGTCCATTCGTCCTCTATATTTATTACCATTTGCTCCTTGATTATTCTGACTCTGTTCTTTCATTTGATTATTACTTTGGTCATTTGTTTTCTCTTCTTGTTGTTCTGCCAATTTAACTTGTGCCCACATCATTTTCTCTTTTAGCTTCCTACGCCTGGCTTCAATGTCATCTCTGCAATATTTTGCATACTTTAAAATCTCATCCACTGTCTTGCTTTGCCAACACAACATGTGCTGCTGTATCATCTGACTGATTTCTGGTTTCAAACCATACACAAACTGATATACGAAATGTCCCATATCTTTGTCACCTATATTTTCAAAACCACTATACTGCTTAAACACCTGTAGTAGCCTCTCATAATATGCATGCACAGATTAATTTGGTTCTTGTGTTGTTCTATCAAATCAAATCAAATCAAAACAAGCTTTATTCGGTTCACAAAAAATGACCATAAAAGCATTCTATGATAAGAGCAATACATCATTCAATAATACATTTATATACAATTTATCTAAAATGATGCTCATGAAAAATTAAAAGGAAAAAAATACGATTTAGTAAGATAAAAATCTATTCGGTTTCATAATTCAAATTTTCCAAATAAGCAAGGTACTTTCTTCGTTTAATGGCCTTCAGTATAAAACAAATTACCGCATTGCAAGTTAAAGCATTTCCCAAATTACGAATTTGATTAAAAGCAACTTTAAAAGAGTATAGACTATTAGCAATAAAAAGGGGTCGTAACATAGATTTTCTAATATCTCTATAAAAATTACAAAAAATTAAAAAATGGAGGGTAGTCTGAGGAGATCTGCCATTGCACGGGCATTTTGGTAAGCTAGAGCTCCACTTACCCATCTTTGGAAAGGCGACCTGGTAGTGAAGCGTATTCAGCCTTAATCTAGTTAGGTAAAATCTGTGTTGTATATTAGTTACAAAAACAAGATACGGCTGGATACCCAATGAAAAAGGTCCTTCCAGGTACAGACTTGTACATGATTTAGTACCCGGGACAACTTCCCTCAATGATGCCCTAGCGTTAAGCATTCTCTTTTTTAATTCTTTTTACTAAAATTTTGAATATCCCCCGGGTTCTTAAAATTCACATTCAAATTACATTCAGTTAAAAGACCACAAATATAATTTAACCATGGTATTTTCTTATGATGGTCCAAAGTGAGGCAATCCAAGATTATATCCCTCGTAAAATGTGTCTCATCCCTGGACCAGATTCGTTGCCACAATGTTAAGGCGGCTATACTAATCAAATCGTTTATATACGGTGTATCTGTCTCCCTATGAACTATAAAAGTGGTAGTAGAGTTTGGTACCGATAATAACCTTTTTAAGAAATGGTTTTCCAGAGTTTGTAATAGGGAGGTGTCTGCCATACCCCACAGAGCACCTCCATAGCAAACCCCAGTAATACACTTTGACCCATACAATTTTAAAATTTCCCGTACTGGTTTATTACCGATTTTATGCGAGAATCTAAAAATAGCTTCTACGGATCTTAGGAATTTTAATTTGCATAAATTGATATGTGAACTCCATGTACCTTTGCTGTTAAAAAGTAACCCCAAATAAGAAAAAGTAAAAGTCCTCTCTATTAATACTCCATCCATATAGTGTGTTCTATTCTTAGTTTTCTTTTTCCCGCACGTCATGACTAAAGTTTTACTAAAATTAATTTTCAAATGTTTTTCAGTCATGAAAGTTGTAAAGTTATCCATCAAAAGTTGAAGGCCATTTGCTGTCCTAGAAATTAGGACAGCATCGTCAGCATATAATAAAACTGGGGTAATGCGTTTGCCAACTTTAGGGGTATCCGCTCTCAGAGTCTGTAATAACGAGTCAACACCATTAATATAAAGCGAAAATAAAAGGGGGCAAGGGTACAACCTTGTCTAATACCACGAGTGATTTTAATATGCTTTGTGCATTCCCCACTCACACCAAAACGTATCTTTGAGATTAAATGAGTATATATTTGCGATAGGAAGTTAATAATATCCTGTGGGGCACCCATCCCTTCAAGCGTCTGCCATAACTTAGAATGATTTACCAAATCAAACGCACTGGACAAATCAACAAAACAAAGATAGAGGGAACCTTCCCTGGCGATGGTATATTTCCCTATAAGAAGCTCAAGGTTTAAACACTGCTCAATCGTTCCAATACCCCTTCTAAAGCCATACTGGGCTACTGACAGAATATTTTTTCCTTTACCCAGCATTCCAATCTAGCCAGCATTATTCTGCCCATTACTTTGGATGTAGAGTCAAGAAGGGATATTGGACGATAGCAGCTCGCGCTGCTTCGATCACCTTTTTTAAAAATGGGGACAATCACACTCTCGACCCAAGTGGCCGGTATCACCCCATTAATGTTTGCATTAAAAAAATTATATAAAATAGGTAACCAAAACTCAATGTTATACTTAAAAATATCGATAGGGACCCCGTCCGGACCAGCAGCCTTCCCACTAGCACTATTCTTAAGGGCGGTTTTGATCTCGTCATGGGTGATAGTTTCTAATTTAGTATTATTTAGTAAGATAATATTACTATTATCAACTTTATTAATATTTTGCTGTGTAGGATTAAAAATAGCTTCAAAATGGCCTATCCAGTCATCAGACGTCACTAATGAATCTATTTTAGCGGATTGGGTATCTTTAAATAATGGCTGATCCATGGTTTTCCAGAATAGGATTGAATCTTTAGTCTCGGCTGCTTTGATCAGACTATCCCATGCGTTTTCTCTAATTTCCAATTTCCTTTGTTTTATTGCTTGTTTATAACGTTTCCGTAGGGTACTAATGTCCTCCCTGTTTCTGGGGATTACTTTTAGTGCTTCCTTTAAATCCCTATTTAATCCAGAACACTGGTGGTTAAACCATCTTGGACAGTATTCCCTATTTATCTTAATCTTGCGCTTCAAATCATTAGAGATTTCGTCTGAGATGTTTAAAAAGGCCTTAACAATGTCGTAACTACTCGAAGAATTTTCTAGACATGTTATAATATGGTGATTAGTTTTTTGAACTATCCTTTCTGAGAAAACCATAGGATCTACGCCTGACCATTTTATCGAAATCCCATTTTCACCCTGTGTATTTATGTCGACCGCATGTACGCTAGCTTTTACTAAGCGAAATATGTTAGAATTTAATATTAACAGCAATGGATGATGGTCACTATGTAGACTCGGCTGAATACTACAATTGTATACAAGGGGCCTACAATTCCTTGAAATTAAAAAATGGTCAATGCATGAAGATGACCTTGGTCCCTCAAATGTATAGTTAACACACGTTCCTCCCGAGCCTCTGTCTCCATAATTACTAAGTTATGCTTATACATAACATGGTTAATAATTTCGCCATAGTTATTGTGTGGAAAATGTGAAGGGTTATCACCTAGTTCATCCTCGTGGCCACATTGAGCCCCTGGTGCCAATTTACATAATTCAATATTAAAATCCCCTGCCCAAATTAAAATATAATCAGCCTCTACACTCTTTAGGAAGTTAACCAACTCTTCCTCCATTGATGAGATAATCTCATGTCTTGAGGAGTCAAAAATATTATTGTAAAAGTTAATCACTATAATATCTTGCTTACCTTTAACTGAAAAAAGTAAGAACTGAAAGTGCTGTGCTTTAATAAATGACCTCTGTAGAGTCAAGGGGAAGATACTGATATTAATACTGCTAAGCCTCCACTTGCTCTCCCAGCCAATGATGGATTAGCTTTAGTAAAAATAGTCTTAAAACCATTAATAAAAAAGTTTCTTTAAGCCATGTCTCTTGTAATAAAACTAAATCGCAATTTTGAATGCTTGTAAGCCAGGTTATATCATGCAATTTTTCTTAACCCCTGCGACGTTCCATGTCATAATGTATAGTGAGTCCTGCAATGTACGGCTGATAAGATTACGATCAGCCAAGCTTGTAGACGGGAAGGTTTTATTTCTATGACAATGTATCTCGGCTTCTACAGGGATTACATCGATGCTAATAGGGGAGGGGATAGTTTGATAACCCTCATGGTTATGTACCTGCTCTACACATGCTACTTCTACCCGGGTACTAGCCTGAAATCTAATACAATTGGTAACATCCTGGTCCACTACTCTCGCATATACTCTATTTCGTCCCAGTCAGTCCACCTCACTACAACTCCTTAAAGATGCAAACCTATTTAAGGTAGAAGGTATCATTTTGGAAAGTTGATTACTTTGATTAATAGCGCTAGGTTGGGCTCTTCCAAATAAATGGGGCTGCTCCATCCTCGGTCTATAAAAATATCCAAGGGGTAGTGCAGTGATGATGTCATCATTACTATTGCTTTGCCAATCTAAATTTACTGCAACTTCTTTTAATAGGGAGCCCACCACATGGGGATGACGAAAGTTTACAACTACACAATCCCCATCACACATTTTTTCTGTTGTTCCCACCCAGCTCACTCTTCTTACCATAATTATTTCCTGTGATAGAACCCTGGTACTACAAGAAGTATTAACAGAAAACCAGTGAACAACCCTGTTTTTCAATGAGTCCCAAGATTCTTTGTAAATATTAATCGGTTTGGGAACGTTTTTAAAACAATCACATAAGGTGTAGCTTGTGGGGGCAGACTAAGAAAAACATTTTGCTGCCTCCCATATGGTGCCTGGTGTTCAATTTTCCTGTTACAATTAGCTACAGTTGCAACAGGATTTTGTCGGGTTGGATCACGTTCTTCATTTCTTGGTATAACGGGTAATTGTGAAATGTTATCCGTTTGCAGATCAATATTGTCACTTAGGCCAATATATATATTCTTATCCGGTTTCTGATTTGTTATAGCATCCTGTAACGTAGTGGGTGCATTAGATGACCGTAGGGTTGTAACCAGTTCCAATAATTTTGAAATGTCATTTTGTACCATCTTTATTTCGCTCAAGACCCGCCTTTCGACTGTATCAATTTTCCCATGCATTTTTTTGAAAAGAATATCTATGGCATGTTTATCAATTGTTTTCTCCATGGATTTACACACTGAACCATTTACACCCGATTTGGTAGATTTTCCCTTTTCTTTAGAAGTTTTTGGAGGGCTAGTCCTCCTTTTAGCTATATTTTGTTTACTTTTTTTCGCTGGTGGGGAATCCAAATCAAACATATCCGAAACTATGGAAATTTCAAGAGGAGTTATTGAAGCACAAGGGCCTAGTTTAACCTCATTACCAGTTTTAGTATTGTTTAAGCTGTTATCTATAACAATATCTTTACACTGTACCAATGCCAAAGTGTGGAAACTAGAAAGGTTACTACAATCATGCTCTTCCGTGGCAGAGTTACTTTCCTTTTGGGCAGCGTCCAAAGCCGTTTTAGCTGCCGCCAGTTGCTCCTCCACCTGCACTATCTCACTGCTAATAATGCCCATAGCACTTTTTAAATATTTGGTGATGGGTATAATTCTTTCAACGGGCTTCCCCTTACTTATTGCCAATTTTCTCTTACCCATTTCCTATGCAGTGTCTCAAATTACCTCACAACAAAGGGCCAATATAATAGAAAATAGGATTGCAAATACCAGTATGCCTCGATGCCTCAAAGCCAGGTTACACGAGCCAGGGGGAATGGCCCTGCCCGGCCTCCTCCGGTCTCAGACGGGCTTAGACAGGCCCGCCCTTGGCCCGGGCTTAGCCCGGCACGTCCCGCGCACGTCCCGCGCAGCGGGGTGCGAGGCAGCGCTTTATAGCGCGGTGGAAACGCCTCCGCCCTCAGCAGCTGCGGGTGATTAGCAGGGAATGCACTCTGGGACACCGAGTCCCACCAGAGTGTAAAGACGGCGAAAACCGGCAGGGCAGATGACAGCAGGGACCCAACGGGGTCAACGAAGTATTCCTTCAGCTCTCCCCAGGAAATAAATGCAGCCAGACAGCCTGATCAAACAAAGCAAACACCCCACTGCGGGGCGCGAGGCAGCGCTTTATAGCGCGGTGGAAACGCCTCCGCCCTCAGCAGCTGCGGGTGATTAGCAGGGAATGCACTCTGGGACACCGAGTCCCACCAGAGTGTAAAGACGGCAAAAACCGGCAGGGCAGATGACAGCAGGGACCCAACGGGGTCAACGAAGTATTCCTTCAGCTCTCCCCAGGAAATAAATGCAGCCAGACAGCCTGATCAAACAAAGCAAACACCCCACTGCGGGGCGCGAGGCAGCGCTTTATAGCGCGGTGGAAACGCCTCCGCCCTCAGCAGCTGCGGGTGATTAGCAGGGAATGCACTCTGGGACACCGAGTCCCACCAGAGTGTAAAGACGGCGAAAACCAAAGTTGTTCTATCTATTTTTACCCAATCTGTTTCTTTAGGAGGAATTTTCCCTTTCAATTACGTAATCACTTGGTGATACTTTTTCATCACCTCGCCTGAGGGTGCTCCTGTCTTTGCATCTCTAGCATACTCCTCATTCGGCCAGTCAATTGTAATTTTGCATTCTGTCCATAAATCAGCAGGTACCACTATATCAAATAGACCATCCAAGTCTTTCAATAGAACCTTTGAAACCTTCACAAACCTCTCTTCTTGTTTGTACCATTCAACTGGTTTCTCTCTCAACTTCGGTAAATCATTTGCAATTGATAGAATATCTTGTCTACTCCAAGGGACATGAACATATCCCCCTCCAGGAACCTCTCTCATCGGACACAAATTTTCCACTTTGCTTGATTCTCTTACTGGGAATGCAGCTGCTGCTTCTCTCGCTTGTACTTCCTCTTTCTTTCTTATCCATCTAATTCTCCATTTATCAATGTCTCCCCATTTTCGCAAGATATTCATTAATTCCTTTATCTGTAGTCTTTTTCCAGAAGCATTCACACTTTCTAAATCTTTATCAGTAAAGTCGACTCGATATGGTTTTTGCAACAATTTTGATTTCCCTATGTCTATTCCAATCTCTGAAGCAACTTCAGTCAATCTCTCATGAAATACCCTTGCTCTCCTGGTTATACTCTTACATAAAAATAATAATTCCTCATCATTATATGCATTCAATCTTTCTGTACCCACACATCCTGTCATCATCTCTTCCAATTCCACTTTCAATCTGCTGATGTATAAAATCCTTGGTATTGGGTTCTGATTATCTCTCTCCTGTGCTCATCTTTCTATTTCTTCGGAGGTGATCACTGCTGTGCCTCCAGTTCCAAGAGGAACCAAAGGTCTTCTTTCTCTCAAATTCATGGGCGTAACTCTCTTTGGGGTTTCTGTTAAAAGTTCCACATTAGGGAGGTCCATTAGTGAAATAACTGATTCAATTTCGCTAACCTGATCATCTGTAATTATTATTTCTTTTCTAGGACTATTTAATGGGATTGTCACAGATTGTGGTTTCTGACAAATCTTATTATCTCCATACAATGGGATTACCGGACCAATGGTCACTGGTACTGTCAAAGCTTCAGTATTCAAATTTAATTGACTTATCTTTTGAACTAGTTCTTCTCTAGTTTTATTCAAAGCATCTCTTTCATTATCCTGCAACACTCTGTTGTATGACGTTTCGTGTAAAATCTGTCGAGTTAATGGTATTCCCATTATTGGCGCACTTGGGACAACCTTACTAGCTGCTTCTTGATACGGTGGTGGATTCTTAATTAAAAATATCCTCTAACAACTCGTCATCTGATTCACCATATCCTGCTGTATTCAGATGTTCGTTTTCTCCTTACACTTTCCTCCAGACTGTCCCTCAGCCATTAACACTGGATATAACCCTTCTGATACCATAGCTCTCCTCCATTGTTTCATCTGCCCTTCGCGTGACTCATGCAAGTGTCTCGGAAAGAATCCTGTATATCTCCCACCTCTGCATTTTTCTCGCTCATATGACTCAGTCTCCCATTCTTCCAAAGCCTCATATTGACTTAACCTAGGTCTAGGTTCTAAATCATTCATCTTCAATCTCAAATTCTGAAGAATCCTGCCATTAAACGTACCATCTTTAGGAAATGCTAGTACACCATCATCCTTTGTATATTCTATCCAATTTTCCAATCACACGCAGGTATGATATCCTCTTTCCATCATCATAAAAGATGCTGGTGTCTTCGGTGGTGGAATAGGAATTCCCTCTTTAGTCAACACAGGCTTATCTTTCACAATGAAATTCTTAATTTTCTTAAAAAATGACATCTTTCTTTTCTCTCCATACATTCTTGAAGAACGATGTAAGAAACTATATTCTGTAAACCCTAGAAATCTTCTACCTGTACGTCTTGCACTAACAGTCAAATCAAAATCCTGCATACAACCTTTCTCTCCACCAATCCTAGCGCAGCTTCTAACTAGCTATCCAATCAGAACAGGCTCACGCCCGTGATCCTACCAATGCCAGTGCGGCCTTTTCCTGATGTCAGTTCTGCTCCTTGCTACTGACCCCTCCTTTACAAGGCTGCTCCTGTCACACGCCCGCTGTGTCTACCAATCCCAGCGCGGCTCACTGTGACGTCAGTCCAACTCCGGCGATTTCTCACCCCTCCTTTACAAAGCTCCTCCTGTCACACGCCCACTGCTTCTACCAATCCCAGCGCGGCTCACTGTAACGTCAGTACCACTCCGGCAACTGACCCTACCTTTACAAGGTAATACGAAACTTTATTTCTCAATAATTTCCTTTAAACCTCTTTGTTAATAACAACGTAAAAACATTCGCTACCCTGTCTGTTCCACTAAATCAAAGGATAGTTTATTTCTTTTCACTGCGAGTAAAACCTTTCCGCTTACCCTTCATATAAGCTCCAGAGAACCTGCTACTCCTCCGGTATCACCCGTTTGGGAAATTTTGAAACCAAAGTTTCACCAGCGAACTCTTTTTGCTGCCAATCTAGCTTGGAAAGACCTGCTACTCCTCCAGGGTTACCCTTTCTAGGTGATATAACACCTAAAGCTCCCTAGAGAACTTCTTTGCTATCAATCACTCTCACTTTTACACAGAAAATAGTCCCTATTTTAACACTGCCAGCCCTACCTAGCTTCTCATGTTATTCCAACAGACGAGTAACCTCACTGCAGTGTGGTTTCTATCGCCACCCGCTATTCATTCCCCTGGAATTTTCCAGACGACATAAAAACAGGACGCTAACTCTTTTTTATTAAAACTTAAATAAAAAATCAATCATCTATACTTATCACCAAACTAGTCACTAATAACCATAGCTCTGCTACCAGAAAACTGATCCAGCGGCGTACTAGCAGCAGATACTCCAATACCATATACTCACCTGGGCCCATACAACTTACTTCCACAACATAGCAAGTAGACCGCTGGAACTTTTAGTTTATGAGTTTCATACCTCAAGATCTAGTTATGTCTTCTCTAACTAAACCTTTCACTGATCAAATAGTTCTTTCCTCTGGTCAATGGACCATTAGGTGGAACTAGTTGATGGTGATAAATGACATAACTTAATAAACATTTCTTAATTATAATGAAATAATCACAGACTCATGAAGTTTTAAAATCTTTATCTAAATTAAGTGAGTGTGAACCATCTGAACGTTTCAGTACAAACACCCTCATTCACAAGAGTGTCAAATTCAATCAAAAATCTAATAAGTATAGCAATTCAGATCCACACAACAACTATGCTCAGAAAGAAGAGGACTGAGAGAGTAGAATATCTATCAAACGATGAATTTTATAATTACCAAGAATGGTGTGAAGACCAACCCCCTGGCCAAAGGGCTGGTAAGGGTCCCCCGGGATAGATCAGGAGACAAAGACTTCAGGACAGGAATCAGGACAGGATACTTCACCTCTCTAGTTACCGACGAACTGCGTCGCACCCCTCTCTGACACTCACTTCCTCCTCGTGGTTCTTCCGCGATCTTCTTTCTAACCCAATTAATTTAAATAGATGGTTCTGCATTCGATTTTCTTCATCAGCGTCTCACAGCTTCAGCACCACCCACAGCACCGACAGCATCCCGAGCTCTGCTTCTGTGCTTCCCGTAAAGCTCCGCACCATCAGCACACCCAGTTCTACCTAACTAACTAGAACTACCTCAATTATACCCTTCCATAACCATGTACCACCCATTAATGTTTCAGTTTCGCAAAATACTAACTCTGATTGGACAGGCAAGGGGGGGATGATCATCACACCATGCTTACATTTCACTTATTCCATTAAACCATTGTTTCAAACTCCTCCCCGCAAACTTTATTAAATCATTTCCTTTCCCATACATCTCCAAACTTTATTAATACAAAATGTTGCGATATGCTGAATAAAGCTCCTTCATATGAACTCTTCACCCTCATGTTCCCAGGGCACATCTTCGCTGGCCTTGGACGCGTGACAAGTCCTTACTCATCCTTTCGTATTTTCTCGCCAGTACGCATGCGTGGCGCCATGTCAGTCGGCTCGATTCAGACAAGTTTGAGAGGCCCAAATGCGCACTAATAATAAAGTCAAAAGAAGAAATGTTATTCTCAAAAATAAATGATTTCACTGTATACCACCAACCTCTACTCTAACCCATTCTATTTATTATTACCCTTTCTGCATTTACGTTAGTATAAAACTTATTTTTCTAATTCCAGCAAGCAGGTGCCATGCATGTGAGTTTTCAAGCGGCCATGTTATGGTTCTTTGCGCAGGCGCCAGAATTTCCCTCCAAGCCTTAGTACGACATACTACTAGATGCAGTAGACGCATGCGCAGTAAAGATCCCCTGTTAAAGTGCGTTTAGTCTTTCGTTCATGTTACTGCAGTTAGTAAACACATAGGCAAGCTTCAATTTCCCGCGTGTCTCTTTCTAAATGCAAATTATTAATTACAAACACGTTGTTAGTAAGTCGTTAATGAGTTAAAACGAAAAGGATTGCTTCCGAGCAAGTCTCGTTTACGAGCCCTTGCTCCATCACTATCTCTTCCAGGCTTGCCACTTCTTATCCCAAACACTAAAACTATGGGGTTACAGCAACAAATGCATATTTTTTATTTCAAAGCGGCCAGCCTCAAGTGAATAGGAGACTTCTTACAGCATCTAGATATGAGGAAGGACTGGTATGTCCAGACCTATTCAAATACTTGCTAAAATATTACCTAGCTTCTGACAGCCGTATTATTGTGGGTCAAAATCCTTAGGAAAGAGAGAAGAATGGAAAGAGAGAAGCATAGCACTTGGACTCTGCCATCTGTGAGTCCTGCCCTCTTAAGTGGTGCCATTCTAGTCCTGGGCCCTTGAAAAGTGACCTGCTGTATAGAACCATTAAAATCGACGCAGTGATAACTTTGCGCCAAGCGGAACTGTTGCATTGTCCTTCAAAGCCGATGCAACAACATCGCTTCGATAAACTGTGCAGCTCCATGACGACAGACAGCATGGTTCGACAATGATGCAGTGCCTAAATCTTAAAGGGGTTCGCGACGAAGCCTTCATCACCTGCGTGGACCGGAACTGATGCATCGAGTCTTCTTCTTTGACGCCTGCTCCATCCAAGGTACTTTTTCAGCGGGACCTGTGTGAGTCCTGTAGCTGGGCTGCCCTCCATTGCAGTCGGACTGAACTTTGGATTTACCCCAGTCCAGTGTGAGTTCAAGTTACCCCTAAGCGCTATTTGCTTCTAAGCACTACTTTTTGATTTATTCTTTAAACTTCAGTTATCCTTGTTGGAGTTTTGTCATTTTGGTCTTGTTTCACTCATAAAAATGTGGTGGTGGTGGTGGCGGCGGTGGTGGCGGCGGCGGCGGCGGCGGCGGTGGCGGTGGCGGTGGTGGTGGTGTGTTGCACAAATGCTTTACACATTGCCTCTTTAGATAAGCCTGACTGCTCTGTGTCAAGCTACCAGAGGGTGAGCACAGGTTATCTTTTAGTGTGTATCTAACTTACACTGACTAGAGTGGTGGTTCCTGCTTGATCAGGTGTATACCTATGCCAACAAGATACCCCAGTTCTAGCATTGGTGCTCAGCAGTGAGGATAGGGCTTGCATTTCTGCAGTACCATATAGTAAATCATTGTTCACAACAAGTCTATACTAACACCATTTCTATTTATTTATTAAATTCTTCCTGATTGACCTTTTGATTTATTCTGCTAAAGTATGTCTCACTCTGGAAAAGCAGCACCTGCCCCCGCAGGAATTAATCTTGAGCTGGCCAAGTTAGAGGTCTACGCTGTGCCTCAGCTGAGAGATTTCTGCGAGGATTTTCAAGTTTCAAGGATTTGGTGCCCAGTTGTGTGGTGGGGGATGACATAGACAAATGGTTTACAGCCTATGAAATAGCTCTAAGAGTGCACAAGGTGCCAGAGGAGTTCTGGGTAGGCCTGGGAGGAGCTCACAGAGCTCTGCTACACGGTATTGCGCAGAGCACTCCAAAAACTCTGCGAGACTCCTTGGAGTTCTGCGAGAGAGCTGAGTTGCACAACGTGCCCGTTCGTGCTACATTTTTGACATTTGGCAATGTGACGCACATTCTCGTGCTTAAAATTGCATATGAACGGCACCATGTAGTTCGCATGGGCCCAGCCATTTCCACTTTCTGTGCATGGTCCTGGGGCCTGTTTCTTAATCCACCCATAATCTTTTCAATCCTCCTCCTACCTGACTCATCCACTCAAATAAAAGGTAGGACAGTATTGGCTCACAAACAGGACAAAAGATACCATATCAACACCAACAAAGTAAAATAGACACTGACAGTGGTGAGAGCATAAGCCCAGGGAATCAGGAACAAACAACTTCCAATTCTGCCAAAGACAAAAACAGAAATTAGTTAAAAATCAGCAGAAAAGGGGAAAAATAATCACGAGCAAAACACTCAGAGTGTTGGATCAATTTATCCTCTGAAGCCCATGATAAAAGGTGTCGCTCAATGCGACCAAGAATCAAAAAGCCAGGAAGAGCAGCAAGTTCATCTTAGCCCCATCTTGGACAAAAATCCGCAAATAACCAACCCAAGGTCACATGCAATAACCAAAGAAGAAACACAAACCGCTGTATGGCACACCACAACAAAGTTCGCCTACTCAAATTGTTGGACTGAAAACAGCCATCCCCAATCCAATAAGGATGCACAGCAAATCATCTTCACACCACTGTATATCTCACAGGGTCGACAGGATACTCTAAACAGAGGGAATATATTATAACCAATGGCCAAAATACCAGACCTGAAACATATAGAATCAACAGATCTTTTATCAGTGGAATTCTTGCCCAATGAGGACCGTACTCGACCGGAACTCACTCTGACCACTTGGCAGTCGGAAGACATAGCTAAACTGATATTAAATCATATACAAAATTTTGTAAGTGGGGTATAAATATGTCATGGCAATGCATGAAAAGCTATCCTAAATCCTTAATGGTGAAAACACCGTCAAAGAACATCTCCTGTTAAAAATAAGCCATTGAGGACAACCCATGTTTACTCAGTACTGCAGAAAGCTCAAGGAAGCAGCCCCAATGACACATCTAAGAACAACCACTGGAACAGGCAAATTGACCATATGGCCTCATGGTGGCACTGGCTAGCCGCCACATTAAATGCACACAAGACAGTATGACCAAGGGAGTTAACATCAACGGAAAAGAAGAAAGACGAATTGCAGCTCCTATCTTGGAACATAGCGGGAGCCAAGAAACAGCTCAAGGAGGGCAATCCGGGATTCAGAAAAGTTCTGTTGATGAATATATATATATCCCCAAGAACCAAGGAAAAAAAGGCATTGATCTCCACACTTGTAAAAATAGTCAAAGAAATAAGAAAGACGCAGCCTCTTTGGGACATAATCATAACAGGTGACTTTAATGCTAACTTAATCCACTCACCTGATGATGACGACAAACTAACATCCGACAATACGCACTGGGAAGTCCCATTGCCATAACAGCTGGCAGCATACCGCCCGGATAACCTAGGTAGGGATCTTGTGAAATTGCTAGAGTACCTGGGGCTGAGAGTAGTAAACCGGAGAACAATAGAGGACACCACGCCGAAATGTACTTTTCACAGTACTAAAGCCCAATCAATACTAAACTACACAATAATCTCCCTGCCCTTAATGCAGCACCTAATTTAGTTTTCAATTGTTTTCTCTACGCAGAGTGACCAAAGCCAAAAACGCATTTCATTCAGTGTACACCCTGGAAGGCATCCAAATAACCCAGCTTTGGAAGGTTCCATAAATACAATAAATTTAAAACGGTTGAGGTGGTCAAACAGATCATTACACAAACTGAATCTTAAAATAATGAACATAGCACAGACTAGCCGCAATAACAAATATATCGACCTAATAAGCGCCTGGACAGACTTAATATCTAAATCGTCATCCTTAATGACACACAGTCAAAGGAGGAAATCAAGAAAAGACAACAAAGTCACCTCACAAAAACTGAAACCATTAAAACAAGAACTACACAAGGCTGTGAGGAAAAATAAAGCCACAAACAGAAACCACCAAGGATGGGAAAAAATACGCCAGCTGAGAAAGAAGTATAAAAAGCTTCTCTGGGAAGAGAAAAAACCATACAAGAGGGAAACTGGGCCAAGTTGGTATTTAACACAAAGCAAACAAACTCTAGGGTCTTCTGGGACCAAATAAATAACCTGCACAGAACCAAAATTCAGAATAATCCTAATGTGCAGGAGGAGCACTGGGTAGATTTCATGGTAAAAAGATTCGAAGGAAAAATCCTTCCAGATACACTGCAGATAGTCAAACCGGAACAACAATCAAACATCCAAAAAGAAACGAACGCATTCACAAATTTACAATTGAAGACACCATTGACATAATAAAGAGAGGAAGAAGTAATGGGGCCCCAGGTCCAAATGGACTTCCACAAGCCATATTCAAGGAGGAAACAAAATTCTGGGGCACACATCTGTCAATGTTGTACAACGAAATAGAAATATTGGCCAGTATTCCCCCAAGTTGGCATGGGTCCATATTAAATCCGATACATAAGGGGGGAGATTGAACAAACCCAGCAAACTATCGACTCATTGCACTACTCGACGTAGAGGCATAATATAACCGCCTTTATGATCCTAGCAGACCTAACGGAATGGTCGGAGAAGCAGAACCTGATTGCAGTCAATCAAACCGGATTTAAAGAAAGCAACTGGAACCACCTTGAACACACTAGCGGTATCTCAGATCGCGGATAAATGCAAACGGGACTGGAAAAGACTACATCTCTGCTTTGTTGACCTAAAGGCAGCTTTCGACTGCGTGGACTGTCACAGGTTATGGAAGAAGCTAAAAGACTGGAAAATTCCAGGAAACATACTCCGAGTAATAACCCAACTATAAGCCAACACCTGGGTAAGAGTTAAAATAGGCGACGGGACAAGAGTCTCAAGGAAAATCTTAACATACAGGGGCTTGAAGCAAGGATGTGTTCTGGCCCCCTACCTTTTCAACCTGTTTATGAGCGACGTGGCGCAGAGGTTGGATCAAGTAAACTTCCACCCCCCACGATTAGGGCCACTGCCCTTGTCACACCTATCTTACGCTGATGATGTCGTATTAATGAGTCTCACTCAAGTAGGTCTCCAGAGACCACTAACAGAAATTCAGCACCTTGCAACAATAAACAAATTAGAAATCAATATAAACAAGACGAAAACCATGCTGATACAAAATAGGTCTAGCAGCAGACTGAAGATTTGGCTGAATGGCAAAAAGTTGGAGGAAGTCCCAAACTACAAAATACCTAGGGGTCTATCTAGACAATATTTCAACCAACAAGTACAAAGGAATTATATGGAAAAAAGGGCAGGTGCGTTAACTTTCTCATTCAGCACGCTAGCAAAAAACCTGGCATCTCCGACTTTCAAGCCACTACTAGCGGTGATGGCAGCAAGGTTCCTGCCAACTCTAACTTATGGCAGTATAACTCAATACGGAACAGATACAACATTATTAAACAAATTGCAGGTATCCACCTATAAACGGACATTACAACTCCCAAAAAGTGCATCACCAGCTCAGGTGAGGCTGGAATTCGGATTAATGAACAAAACCCTAGGAAGAATGTATTCGACCATAAACAGTTGGTATAAAATAAAGCTTAACTAAGATCACTGCAAACTCACAAAGCTTTATGGATGGAAATTGAGAAAGATAAAGAATCATCATTTAAAAATTTCCTCCACAAAGCACTCAAAAAACCAAGACAGAAGACCTGTGGAAAAGAGGGCTGTCCTTCTCAGAATTTAGACACATAGTCAACAAAACGGCGAGACTCCACTCACTATTGGAAGCCAAAATAGCACTTAGCAGATGGAAACATGCATGGATGGTAATCAATAATTACGACTCTTTAAAGCAACACCCTACCTAAGTGCCACATTTTCTATCTTTCACAAGAAACGACCGATGGCACTCCGGTTTGGTAACTTACCAACAATAGCAGATCAACCTAGTTGAAAACCCAAAGGTCCCATAACATGCAGATTTTGTGGACAAGCAAAAGAATGATCTGCATCAGGGGCGGCTGGTATTAATGGTCGAAATGGGTGCTGCCCTCCCACCTTTAAGGAGAAAGAAAGAAGAAGAGGATGAAAAATGACACTGGGCAGCTTAAAATAAAATTTAAGTTTGCATTTTATTTGATTCTTTGTTTTTCTGAGGTGCGAGGGTCCGAACAAATGGCCTGTGATGATCCTGCACTTGGTCTGGGCGAGGTCTTGCTCGCCCTGCAAGCATAAGCTTGAAATGTGACGTCAATAGTGATGGGAGTGGTGATTGTTCATTGCGAGATGCAGAAACCCATTTGGGCGTGCTTCGCAATGGCCCAGAGCGTGTCCGGAGCAGTGCCATTAAAGTAAGTGGGCAGGGGCTGGGTAGGTCTATGGAGATAACGAAAGGCTGGGCGTGTCACTGGCCTCTGCAACTGCTGTTGCTCATTTTGATTGGCAGGCTGGGGCCTACTGAAGGAACAACCACTTCGCAGAAGGGTGTACTGTGCTTTTACTGTTGTGGGTTTGAAATTGAAGAAAAGAACCAAGCAGCAGGATTTTACTGATGGCCCAGAACAGCACGCTAGTTGTCTCACCCTGAACTGAGCATTTTGGATTACTGCCCGGGCCTTCCAAGCTCTCTGTCCTGCCAGCCTCTAACTGAAGTGCCGGCCGGAGCTGCTCTGCCACAGGAGCTACCACAAAATAGAGAGTAACGGACCTTCCGAATTCAAACAAGACGAGCCAGTGCAGCTAAAACGCACCTCTAGCCGACCTTTCCAACTCATCCTGAAAATTAAAGTAGGTTTTATTACAGTTACGTTTATTGTGCTACATATTTTTTTTTTTAAATAAAGGATTGCGCGCATGGCTTGACTAAATGAAAGTTAATTGAATGTTCATGTTATTTGTAGACCTGTCCGAGCATTGGTGCGGCACCGCAAGTGAAACCTTATAATTAATAACTATTGTAGTTTGTGGATTGTTAGTTGTGATAATGTGCTTAAATGAATTTATGGGGGATTGTGACATCCATGAAACTTTCTGATGCCTGTGTTTAAAAATCAAATACACTACCAAGTGATTACTTGATATTGTATTCTGTATATGGTTTGATTGTAGCAAAGTAAAATTAAAAAATAAATAAAAATCAAATACACATATTACTTGCTGCATCAGCAATAGCCACAAGGTACAAAAGGGCACCACAGGTGGCCCAGCACACACACTGCCATCCCATTACGAGCTTAATGTTTAAGTTTCGATTCAGAGACTTGTCTTTGTCAAAAAATATTAGTCGCTTTGCAAAAAATGCCTGGCAGTGACAGAGGATGTTCTTGTCCTGTCTGTCCTACTTTGAATTATTCAGATACTGGTTCCTACAACCACGTTTCTCTCATAGCCCTTACCAAGTGTTCTTTTCTTACTGTGTTACATATCCGAGCCTAAAGGCAGCAGCCAGAGACCTGAAACAAAATAATAAGACTCAGAGGTAAAAATAATGAGTTCAAGGGAGACTGCTATCATAGAATAGCAGTTAACTATGGATTTGGCCTGTCGGGTGACTTTAATTATGGTATGTTGTGGCTATAGCTGCTATTGTGGTACACTAACTTCACTGTCATTGTGTTAATGAACTTCGATAGACCGTGCGTGGCTGGCAAATGGCAATATATTACTATAGTAGAAATTATGGCATTTGGCAATTTTAATTGCAGTAGGTATGTGCTTAACCACTGTGTTGTCTTCTTGTCTGTGTGACATCGCTGAAGCTTCTGGAATATGCGGTGTTTAATGTACACCAGGACAGATGTACACATATTTCTCGTGTGGGTGCCTCTGCCTCACTTGCACTCATGTGATCCCTATTTGGGTTTCTATGCCTCCATCACTGAGTCCACCATCCTATCCACCCTCTCTCTCCCCCAACACCCCACCTCCCTTCACACACCTTTTTAAGTTTGGGCTCATTTGCGGCGCTTGCATGTGAATAATACTTGGGTATAACATTTCTGGTCCACCACTTTTAAAATTCACCAGCCGCCACTGATCCCGCACGAGTCACTTTACTGAAGTCGGACCTTAATATAAGGAAAATCAGGACATGTGGGACTGCCATTACCCAATGCCTTAATCCATTAGACTCACAATTGAACTGTAAACTGTTAAAGTTCTTAAAGCACTATGTATTATCCTAAAAAAAGTACACCAGTTTAACAGGCAACATAATCGAACTGTAGTACTATATAGAATGAAAATTTTAACCCCCACCGAACGAAACCATATGAATTTACTGTATTTTACTATGTTTTAAAAGAATATTTTTAATGTAACATTGTTACTGTTTTAATTAACCAAAAAATAAAGAGTTATACATTTGACTCATCCACTCCTTATTTTCCTTTATTGTATCAGTGTGTGTTTTTGTGTTTATGAATTTTACATTTGTCAATTTGTTTGTGTTTTTCGTGACTTTTTCTACTTTTTTTGGTTTTCCTTTAAGTCTTTACTATTTCCTTTCTTTCTTCGCCTATTTCTTCTTTTTGGTTTTTTTGGACCACCCAGTGCCATGGCAGAGCAGAGCAAGGGTGAGTGGTGGCGCCAGGGTGGCTGTTATACGCACACGTTGCGGTCGTTGGCATCCCTAAGGGATGCAGCCCTGCTCCATTTTCATGGAGGTGGCTGCACTAGTTTTTTATGTGCAGTGCCACCTCCCCTCCATGTTGGCAGCAAGTGGCAGGCCAGGCAGCGTGTACGGTCTGCGGGAGTATCGCCTGTTGTGGGAGAGGGTGCACCGGCGTGTGCGCCGGAGCTCTGGGGTCCAGTGCACCCAGCAGCAGTTAATGCACTGGTGGGCCGACATCCTGGACAGGGAACAGGACCTGCTCGACCTTCTGGGTATTCCCTCTGGGCTGCGTCTTTGATGAATGTGTGACTAAAAGTCAGCATCACCCTCCAGAGACTGCATGACTCATGGAAAACCAACACAGAGGAAAATCCTACAAAGAAGAAATAACAAGACAGGTGAGAGCCTTAGGCCTCAATATTGTGCATGGAGTATATGCATTAAAAGGCGGGGATAGATTTGTTCAGCTGTGACGAAGGCCCCAGACCTGATTGGGCTCTTAGAGTGGGCCGAAACTTGTTGGCATAAATACAGGAGGTTTAATAGAACGATTATATACAATAAAAAACCTCAGAACACCTTTTTATCTATACCCTAGTTACCTGACGAATAAAGGAAACCTTTGGGTATACCTGTAGGTATTTTAAACAGCAAAAGTTTCACCTGGATCCCTGCTTATCCAGTTAGATTTAATTTAAGAACTCCCATTTCATCTTTGGTTGAGTCCGTCCTGGTGGTATCATCCTACCAGGGTGTGGATAGACGCCGATGATGAAGTATGTCACGATAAGTGAGTGAAGCATCTACTCCAATATCTTTGGATATATTCGAGAGGTTATCTTTGGGACCCGTTTTGATGAATTGTCAATGAGAGGGTTTCTCCAGAACACTTTGAACATTCCAGTCGTCCTTTGTGTTTGACTATTTAAATTGGGAGAATGAAACAAGTCTAATTTTCTCTTGCTCTCTTGATTGTGACATAGGTGCTCGGCACTACGTAATTGTACTCATTGGCACTCGCTTGGGCTGATTATTTAAGAATTCATGCAGGCTCTGTTGCAGGGATTCTGCTCAGGAACAGAACTATGCTTGGGACCATAGAACATCGGCATGTATGGACTGAGTCACCATACAACCTCAGTATCTATGAGCCTGAGTTCGACTAGCTATAGTGCCTCACTTGCCCTCCTAACCTTACCGGAGAAACAAGTGAATTGGCACCTCAGAGCACTCTCGATCCACTCAGAGGTCGTGGTAACAGGACACACCCTTTCGTTCTCTCACTCGTACTTGTCCACAATAAGATAAACAAGAGACACGAAGGAAGTTTATAATATTTATTTAAACTATTATGCTCTAAAATGCAGTAATGGTGCCATGTTTAGAAAACAAATGCATACCAAAAATACTGTTAGCTTGGTTAATAAACCATATACCACAAAATGCCCTGTCATGTCAAAAGACAGATTATCCTAAGCCCCGCTCCCTTTCTACTGAAGCTAAATGATCATATATCAAAGATCTCTGGAATTAGTGGCAGACCCCATACTTTAGTATACACAGATGGACATTCTACATCTCAGCTGATGCAGTAATCTTGCCCCAGGAGCTTCGCTCAATGTGTGTGTTTTAAATTCCTGTGCTCAGTTATATGACAAGACATGTGTGCTCATAAACAGGAGCTTCATTCGTGTGTTATGTCTAGGTGCTCATGTCTGACCAGGAAGAATAACAAGGGGCATTGTTGTTTGACCTTGTCTATGGTGCTCAGACTAAATTCCAGGAAAAGAACAGAACATGAAAACATATGCAGGTTCTGTGTGAAATTACTATGTGGCAAAAAAACAAATGTGTTTACATAGTAACGTGTGCAAAAGAAAATGCAGCCTACAGCATGCACAATTAGGCTAACATAGAGAAGACTACAATAGGCCAAGCATGAAACACACAAATGCTCCTCTGTCCTGTCACTAAGATAGTGGTAGTAGTAGTAATATCAGTGAGTTAGCTTTCTCTGTGCCTTTCTTTATGTAGCTTGTACAGTCCCAGGCAATCTCCCAGTGATGTGTAGTATGCATCTGTGCATTGAAAAAAAAGTGAGACTGAGCTGACTCGTCAAAGGGAGTTGAGATTGAGAATGAGAAGCAAAGATCATTCGTTGCAATGCATTAGTAGTTCCAAAATCTAGTATAGGAAAATTGGAATAGGGCTTAGATTTAGGAAATTAGGAATAGGTCAACTCAATACTAGTAGTAATATAGATGATGTGACATAAAAAAAGTACAATGCTACTGTGTTTGCCTCTGCCTCTTAAAATAATTTTGGGGAGATTATTTACTGTACCACTAATCTTTCTTATTTTAGCTCCTTTATTTCTTACATCAGCATCCAGGGACAGGAAGAGGGCTAGCTGCATGGAGGTGGGTCAAGGAGACGGGGGTGCCACCACCAGTGCCGCGGTGGGTGGAAGTTCCACCTCCAACGCCGTGGCCGATGCCGACAGATCTACTGGCCCCAGTAAGTTCTCCTGTTAATACTATTATTGTTACTTTCCTAACTTTTACTGCTCCACCTTTAGAATATGTTTTCCTTTTTATTTTTATTTTTTGCCATGCCGGTCTCCTAATTTTCTTTTCCCCCAACTCCTCTTTGTTCTACTTCTATCTATTGTTTGTTAAATTCTTGTTATCCCTGCATTAACCTAGTTATTTTCTATATTTGAAGTTTCTGTGGTTTACTTACTCCTGTTTGTACTAGTCTGTCTGTAGCTTCCTTTCTTCTGCTTTGTCAGTAAGCTTTCCCTCTCTGCGTATATATCTTATGGACTGGTACTGTAAGACTAAGAGAACCGATTTTAAGGCAGATACTCTACTGTGAAGATTGCATGTCCAATTAAGCTATTCTTATTGTACGCATGTTCATTGAGTAGGCTCTCATTTTCTTGCTCATGCTCAGACAGTAAAACTGGAGAGTGGTCATTGTCATGGGTGGGCCTCCCCCTCAATGTTGTGTATGTATTCATTTATACAGTAGTACTTTACCAGCAGTTTCGATGACAGTGCAGCATGGCTGGAAACTAGTATAAGACAGTTCCATTGCATTTGCCAGCCAAAACCAGAAGTTCTTTATTGACCAATTATTATTCCTCCCCTTTATTGCACGCCTTTGACTCAAGAGTCATCATAGCTCTGCTCCTCCATTACAAAAAAAAAAAAAATGTTGTTGGCTTAACTATCTGGCTTTTCAAACATTGCTAACAAACAAAATGACCAACGTGACATTTTTGATAGAAGACACTGCAATTGAACTGTAGTGATGTATTGTGGTTGAATTTTGCTAAAACAAAAATAACAAGGGGAGGAGTATCTAGCATCTTAAATGTGTAATTTTTTCTCTAGCCACACAGACCATTGCTGGGGCCAGCACCAGCAGAGCAGACGCGGCTGCGGTCGAAGGGGGAGTCCCAGTGGCGGCAGGGACGGGCGGTGTTAAGTCACATTGCTAGCTTATTGACAAGCACTAGTGTACTTACTGCAAGGGTGTCATGAACCCCACCCCCCTGCTTTAGCAGCTACAGTGGGGTAGAGTTAATGGCCTCTTCCATCTGCAACTCAGCAGACAAAAGCTCATAATGAAGACTAAAAACGATGGGTTGATGGAAAATGGAAAAAAGGAAGGAGGGGAAAGGATGTGTGAAATGTTATAGAAGTATAAGAATGCGTGGGTGAGTGAAGTAGAAAGGATGTATAGGTGGGGGATAAGATGCATGGGTGGCTAAAGGATGGGTATATGGGTGTAAGGATACCTGCCTGTGTGGGTGAAATGGATGAAAGGAATAATTCTTGGGTTAAAGCAGGATGGGTGGAAGGGTGAATGGGTAAAAGGGTGGGTGGGTGGGTAAATGGATGTATTGGTGAAAGGATAGTTGAGAGCAGTGGATACTTAAATGAATGGATGGATGGATATATATGGATAGATGGTTTTCAATAGTGAAAGACTGGATATGATAATGTAAAGCTTAGTGGTGGGTATCAAACGGGTGAAGAATACTAGAACAATGAACAATGAAATGATGAATGGATAATTGCTTGGATAAAGAAACAAGGAGTTCTTCTAGAGAGGGCGTGGACACCTACTTTGCTTGTTTGGAATGGTTTTATCAAAGCTTTGGTTCAAAGTGGGGGGGGTATTTCTGTCTACTCCCTCGACTCACTGTATTTGTTAAGTGAGGAAGATATGTATCTCACCCATCACATCTCTGCACATGGCATTTCACCGGTGCCACCCATGTCCTAACTGCATCATAGTTCAATTCAGCACTGCAGTTTTGGCTGTGCAATATGTGTCTGCTTCATGGTAAAGCAAAAACAAAGTGTGTTTCCCTTGTCTCCCATGACCCGCTCAGTCACTTTCTAGTACTTCACTCCTTTAGTCAATTTCTTTCCTAAGTTCTTTCCTAGTCTCGCCAAAAAAATTGTAAAATCCATTCTTGGGATGTGCCACATTATTCTGTCCAAGTTATTTATATATTTCAAGGCTTCAGAACAGATTTACACCTTTTCAAATTGTTCCCTTTCAACATTTGTCAAATACAGTGACTGACTAAGCCAAAGTTTAAGCAGATGATGATGAGTGACACCCCACTAGTATTCTGTAGTAAAATATTTACTTACTTACCCTTTCAGCCAGACGAACTCCTCAGGATCAAGGCGAAGCTGAAGTGGGTCCACCTCCCGATCTTCCCAACTGCTGCTTGTTGTTGAAGCACAGACAGTTGGAAGGATCAGGCGAGGGAAGGAAAGGATGGGGACAACTGAGAGGGAGATCTGAAAGACCGAACAAAGTCACTGTATAAGTCCCTGCTATTACCATATAAGTACTTTGCTAGTATTCAGACTTGTGATGAATACCACCTTACCTGAAAAGAAAATGAGTTCAGCTGAACCTCTTCTAGGAGCCTTTAATGGGATGTATTCTCCCCTTGACTCTTAATCACTGAAAGGGCACAGGAAACGTCTTTTACTCTCCCTTTTCCCGTTTAGCAACAAAAGGCAGGTCATCTGATAACAAGTATTATTTTTTATTCCTGTATACAAATAGTGGAGTTCACTCAATCCGTATTACTGTTATTTGCACAGTCTACAGGATTGTTCAATCTTTGATTAAAGTGAAGGTTCCTCACTCCGCACTAATCCTTTGTTTATTTTGAACAAAATTATCTAAGCGAATCTTTAGCAGATCCTACCTGCTCTTTTGCCAACAAGATTTGTACAAAAGCAGAGCCCACCCACATTCCAAATGGACCCACACTTGCCCTTTGTTGTGCCAGCGTGGGTTGTTGCTGTTTGAACTGCCACCAACTGAGTAGGCTCAACTGGTGAAGACTCTCCCACTGCTCTGACTGAAGTGACATTGTTGGTAAAATCTTGGAGACGTGTTGAAGTTCTCTACAGCTTCTGATGCTGCAGCTTTCTGATCACTCGCTGTTCTTGTTCCATGATTCCTCAAAGGTGCTGACAGGACCCTGCTCACTCGGTCTTGTGCATCTCAGGATTTGCGAGTTCTCCATGGCTTCGACTGGTCCTGCTGGCGTTGGAGAATAAAAGCAGTGAAGCTAGGGCACGGTCATATTTATAGAGCAATCTTACCTAATGTTGAACCTCCTGTGAGTCAGCAATCACAGCAATCATGGTGGAACTTCCTATGAGTCATCTATCACTGTGGCAAGCCCTGTGTAACTTCCTATGAGCCATCAATCACTGAGGCATCACAGTGTAATTTCCATTGAGTCATTAAACACTGTGGCAATCACGGTGTAACCTACTATGAGTCATCAATAACAATGGTAGGAAACTGCTCAGGCTACGAGGTAGTGGCCTAAAACTGTGTGCCCTGTGAGGCAACACAGACTTCTGTGCAATGTAGTCTCGATAGAGCCCAACTGAAAAATACAACATAGAAAGTTAAACAGAAGAACACATGCCCCGTTAGAATAGCCCATGAGCCCAAAACGACCCTGTGTTTTGTTCAGCCATAATCAACACAATATCTAATGTATATATGGGAAAGGCAGCAGAGATTCCTGCAGCATTCATATATGTGGAAGGAGATTTACGGGTCATGACATACCGGGCCTAATCCCTCTAACGTACCCTGCATTCGAGTAGGTTAAGTTTCCTGTCCATACTGCCAAGCAAATGTATTTGTTGGAAATAATTATAAATCGTGGTCGAGGGTGAGGCCAGGGAGTAAAGTGGGACTAAGTTCCTTGAATTTTTGTGAATGGGATAGTCTGTGACGAACGTGTCAAATACATTCTATAAATACTGTTCCTTAATCCTTTCCCTGAACTGCAGTGCATAGTTATTTCCCCCATTCTACTATTTGCATAGGATATCCACAATTAAATTTATACCTGACGTGTGTGATGTTGTATCATTATTATTCATCTGCCTTGGAGTCATGGTAAAATTGAAAGGCATTTTGGAGAAGAGCAGTGCAATTGGGATAGGATAATTGTCCATTATAGATGCTGCAGACTGCAGAGTAGCGAAGTAGCGAAACTGATGTACTAGCTAGCATGCCTCCATTAATTCAGCACAACAAGAAAACTTGTATTCCCCACAGTGCATAATGTCTTACTCATTAATGAGATGTCATTTATTTTTCCACACAAAGTGTCTGTTTATTTTTTTTACTAGGAAATCCTTTAAAAGAAAAAAATATCAGATTTTTTAATCAAGTGTTCTATTATTCTGCCTAAATTCCTTTCAGCCAGTTTTAGCCTTATGTGAGGCATGTGTGGGTAAAAAATGGCTGTGACTCTAATCACATCAAATTCGAATGGCCCTAGGGGACCAGCATTTACTTTTACTGTGCTACTAAATACTTTTAAAGAAGTGCTTTACACAGAGCATTGTTTATAATTTGTCCATTTTCTTTCTTGATATAGCTACTTCTGCTGGTCAACGACCTACTAGGCAGGAGATAGCAGCCTGGCTGCAGCAGCAGAGGCTGGAGGCCATAGGGCTGAATTTCAGCACCTGCTGGCCCTTAAGGAGAAGGAGGAGGAGGCAGCTGCTTCTGCTGACCAGAGTCCCAGCCAGCTTCCAGCGCCTCCAGCCTCACAGCAAGAACAATGCCATTGCTGCCAGAAACTGGCAGCCACCCATCAGTCAACCACTGCTGTCCCCCTTGCACTCAGATCACACTTTCCAGCTCTGCATCATGCTGAGGCTGGTGCACATTGAAAGCGGACAGGCACACTTGAAGGGGCATCTTAAACAGCTTCTGGCCCGTGTGTAGTGCCCTCTTCTTTAGCCCGATTTTTAAATATTTGTTTTAGTGGGGGAGACTTGTTGTGGGTGGAGAGGGCGGGAATGATGGGATTTGGGACCGGGACTGTTTTTTTTGGGCATTGTTTGGGGATGGGGTGATTTGTTTGGGGAGAGGGGTGGGCCTGTTGCGGGTGGCTGGGGTGTGTTTTGTTGTTACAAATGTGAAATAAATATTTATTTGACTTTATTTATGCCTCAAATCTTTTTTGGGGTAGTTTTGCTTAGCGCTGCTGCCTTTTAGCATAGCCGGTTTTTTAAATCTGTTTAAAAAATGTATACCATAATGTATCCTAGTCCTACTACCCTCTGTAAATATAGTGACCACTACAGGGACTCGTCCTTGCCTATATCACAACTGCGTTCCATAGTTTTCTTACCTCAATAGATGAAGCAAGGGCTGCTACCTCTCTGTGTTCTTACTGCAGGGTTTCCCAAGGTGCCATCTTATGGTGGAGGTAGTAGTAGCAGGCTAATGAGCTAACATAGAAAGAATCACAAGCAAGGTCCCACTCCCACCTAGGTGAACATCAACTGTAGGATTAATCAAAGTATTTTCCATCACAGCCAACTAGGTTGAAAGAAAACACAGAGTTAGTGGGTTTTTATATTCTTATACCATAATCATAACTTTAGAAAGACTGAGACAAGACTACCACCATGACAAGACAAAGAAGACCTGATATAACAAGAACTAGCAATAGTAACTTCTTCTGAGGAATGGGGAGCTAGTTTTCAAAACTAATGTACAAAACTTACAAAATATTCAAGTCAGGAGGAGCAGAGTCAGGGTCAGGAGTGGACAAGTTTAAGCATTTATGCAACACAAGGCCTCAATGGTAATGTTGATGAATGATGGTCTTCTATATCTAAAATATGGATCACTTTTATATGTGGGTGGGTAAAATATTATGGGGCCAGCGTAATAGAAGATCCTGCAGTGATTTGGTGTCACTTTCACTACATCTGCCCCACCAAGTGTGTGATCTATGTATGGTGTAAATTAAGTCATGCCTCAATAAATCACACAGCCCTGGGAAGAGTGTTAGGGGTTTGATGAATGGATGGGAAAGGGGATCTGGGGAAAGGTGTGACAAAGACAAACACTGCAGAATGACACAATATTCATCGGGCGATGAGCACCACATCATCAATCTTTTGTGGAAGGAAATGAAGGAAGGAGCATGACACAATTCAGTTAAGTGCATTGCAAACAGAAACAGTCCTTCAGCCACAGAGACCCAAGTTATTTATATATCTGTGGCACTTAGTAAAAGCAACACCGGACACTTTATGTCATTTTAAGCATTTTTTTATTGACAGTCAGGGAATATAGCCGATCCCGCTTAGTTGTTCTTCTGTGATGGGGAGGGGACGTTTAAGGCTGGCTTCTTCCTGCCGTTCTGAGTCCAAGTGTTCATCAGGGAAGAAAAGAAAGAAGAGCTCTGTAAGAGCATTGCCCTGTTTGTCTTACTATGTATGGGGATAAGGAGTGGAGGGAGGTATCACCCGTGGTCCGTCACCAGTGCTTGTCTGCATGCGCCGCGCCGTATAGCTGGATTACTCCTTACGCGCACAGCCACACAATAAACCACCCTACGATTGTCAACCCCCTCCCTTCTCGGTCCGAGACGTATTACTGTCTGCGGTTCCCTTCCCAAAAGCAGCTCTGAGGCGAGCACCTACCTTCAGCTGCTGGTTGCTTCGGTCTCGTCTCTGCTGGGTCTCGGGATTCGACCTTGGGCACCGAGTTTCCTTCTTCCTTCTCCTCAGTATCGGGGCTCGTCTGTTCCTCTGCCGGGAGTCCTCTTCCGAGTTCCGACTCGATGGCGTTCTCACGAAGGGGAGAGTCGCAGTTAAAGGCATCCGCGATGGAAACGACGGCCCTCATTGGTGCATGTGACCACGTCACATGGATAGGTGGAGAGTCCCGGATATTGAGAGTCTTAAAGGTGCCGTGGAGGTCTTGAGAGTAGGACTCCGGTGGGGACTGGAAACAGAGGAGATACATGAGGGGGGAAGAGGTCTGCATCATCCTCTTCACTCAGGGCTTGGTCTGACACTTCGTGACAATATCTAAATGTTCTGCTATCTAGGTTTGAAAAATAATATGCAAATTATGGAGGAGTGAGGTGAACGGACACAGTTCTAAAATATGATTTTTAAAAGAAAACTGATACTGTATTGCCAAATTGGGTGGTGCATCTGCATTCTTCCCGGATTGTCTGTCAATCATGGGTGCCTGGCTGAAGCGGTTCAGTAAGGTAAGCAGGAGTGTTATTAAGCTTTCACCTTTTGTGCAGGAGAAGAGAAGGCCTGCAGACTGTAAAGCAGAAACAATATTGTAGAGTCAGGGAGAAGAACAAAAGAGAAGGTAACTATACCAAGAAGACTCCGAGAGGTAGAGCAAGAGCATAGCCTGCTGCAATCAATCATTTTATGACTCATGTGCGATCGATTAACTGAGAAATGAGAGCAAATTACAACCAATCACATCCAAGTGGTTGCATGTACTGGGCTGATCAATCTCACAATTGTCATCATAATGTTTAGCCAAGTGTCTGCATAATGTGATGACATCACATGTCTGTCTCCAGTTACTTACAACAGCAGGTCTCCCACCCGAGCACATAATAGAGGAGTGTCAAATTTTTAAGCCAGCACACACTCTCAGCAGCATTTTATTTCCCAAATCAATGCATCTCTCACCAGCCCATAGAACTGAGTAGGCCTCTTAGAGCCATCAGCATGTTGGTTTCCCTGAAGTTGCTTACTTACTTCTTCTGGCTGTTGTTGAGGTAGTTTCACCCTGAGTCCTTCCTTAATCCTCCTGACTCCGAGTAACGAATCTGTCCAACTCCTTTCCGACTCCTGACTCAAATGAGAGAGAACGACCTGTAGTGCACTGCTGTTGATGAAAAAGAAGAGAAACACTGAGTTATTTTTTGTGTAGATTTGGGTTTGTTATTAAACAGCCTAAAAAGGTCTGAGTGTTAATTTGTGAACCTGTTACCAGAACAAATAAAAAACAGAGTGGACCCAGCAAGCAAAGGGGAAGGGCCAATCACCTTCAGGAAACATGTTCACCCTTCATGATACAAGCATTGCAAATCACCACAATTAAGCTTACAAATTGGTGTTGGACACCTTCCCTCACTGTCTGCTACTACATGAATCATCACTCACAATCACTCATTTGAGCAATATATTATTTACCTGTTCCAATCCAAGCACTGTGGTACACAATTGTTGATCCGCTTTGATGCTTGCAAAACATAATGGAAAGGGGGAGGCTTCTTCACTGCACACTGGTCCAACTCCAATCCTGCCTGACATGCACCACACACAAACAAACACAATAAATAGTCTAATGTTCCCCTAGTTATATCAATGTTTTTTTGCATAGCAATTCGACAATAAAGTTCTATGGTGGCCTACGCAGTCAGGGAAATGGTGTTCATCCACAAACTCAGGTGGTTTGCCCAGAAGTTGGTCAACTAACACACTCTGATCTGAGTCTGACCAATCACCCTCATCCTGCTATGTTTCAGGAACAGTGCAATTAGGTAGTATAAAATGTTGTTTCATTTTAATAATGGTCAATCTCGCCACGTTTTTAGGCGAGCGACTGGTGCTTCTCACTGTGACAACTGCACCAGATGCACTGAACACATGCTCAGCAGACACCCTGGTACCGGATAGGCTAGATACTTTATCGCCAGCCTGCTGAACTTTGTCCATTGATTCATCTTTGCACACCAATGTACCAATGGGTTTCGATCCACATAGACCTCTCTTGGGTCATCCAGATACTCATTGAACATCCTGTCAATCGATGTTGGTGCTGCCACTTGCTCAACCTGTTTTGCCTTCACCTCTGCACTGGACTTAAGCCCTGCCTTTTTGATACCAAGTCAATGAAGTGGTTGTGAATGATTCTTATGATCTTGTTGGTACTGTTACCACCGTTTTTTGTTGTTGCTGGCTTTAGTTGCTGTGAGGCTTCCCTATCTGGAAGTTGAAGGCAGCACCCCAGAACTTCTTTCTGTGAGTGAAACTCTATGTTACAGCTGTTCTTCTTCCAGGGCTCCAGCTCGCTCAACAATCCACTCCTTGTATTCTGAAACATCCCCTTCTGAAAAAGGAATAAAAGTGGTCAGTATTGTTTTGTAACGTAGATCCAGTATTGTGGCACAGATGTTCTCTTTGGATGACACCATGTCTCTTTGCAGCCTTATATTCTCAATCAAGCGAAGGTTTAAGCTCTAAATCAAGGTATACGCATATTTGTATTCCTCGCCCACAGCTGTGAAACTGTCAGACACGTTTTTTAACTGCTCCCTTAGCAGATACAACAACGGGATAGCTTAGCCCATCGTACAGTCCTCCTTGCTAACTTCCCATGTGAAAACCTCTAAAGGAAGTAGCATTTACAGCAGGCACTTGACTAGTTTCCATTTGTCCATCCCAATGGTCATGTTTTTGTTACATCCGCTCCTCTTTGCATGACATACTAATTGATTGGTTTGTACTGCTCAAACAGACATTGTAACATGTAGTAGGTTGAGTTCCAATGTGCCGGCACCTCTTGTATGAGAGCTTTACCTGGTACTCTATTAGCACACTAAATGATGCTCAACTGCTACCAGGCTTTAAAAGAATGGCTGAAATGAGTGCAGATTCTTCTGCAGATTGTCAGTAAGTTGCTGACTAAGTCTTCTTTCCTGAGAAAGTCCTGCACGATGATGTTGATGCAATGTGCCAACCACATGACCTGAAAATAACCACCATCTGCCATGGCCTTAATTATATTACTGCCATTATCTGTGGTAAAAAATCCAATTCTGAGACCTCTGGGTCACAGCCATTCAAACACCTTACTGCTAAAGTCTTCAAAGATGTTTGCAGCTGTATGGGATTACTCCAAGGTGAACATAGCTACTTTGCATGCCGCCGAACGCCCTAAAAAGTTTCTTCTGTGCTGAAACCTGTTGCCTAACCCACACAAAAGAGATCCAGTGTTCAGTGATACACATGTCAGTGGCTTGACAACTGGTCCAGATGTCTGTTGTCAGGTGGATATTCTGAACAGCACCCTGCTGCAAAGCTTTTCCAACCAATCCCAGCACATCGTGATGGAGCCCTGGAACTGCCACTCTGTCAAAGTTGATCCTGCTGGGAACCTTCAATTTCAGGCAGATGGCTCCACAAACTCAAAAAAGCCCACTCCTTCCACAAAAGAAAAAGAGAGGAGGTCCAGCGCTAGCATTTTAACCAGCTGCCGTTGCACAAGCGTGCAATTGGGTGGTTGTTGTCATAGAGCCCCTCCTGCCTAAATATACTTGTGATAGTAGCCTCCATTTTTTGGGGTTGGTGGTGCCACTGGTGCAGGCAACTTCTGGAGAGGACCAGGAGGTGGCAGACTCACTGCACATCTTGGGGCAGTCACTACTGTATGCTGTGTTGTCTCCATCTGACTTGAGTGTTATTGCGAGGTTGCTATTGATGACGCGGGTGATGCTGGTTCGCTGCTGGGAACAGGGCTGCTTTGCATAAAGATTTCACTTTGTTTTTTCTCATCACCACCTACAACTCCCACTCTGATGGGAGGCCCCGGAAACGATACTCCTCTTACATCACCTTGACCACCACCACGTGCAGAAAGTTTATTAAGGTGCACCTCCCAGCGGAGTGTGTGATGCTTTTTCAAATGGATTACTTGGCCTCCACTAACATAGTTTGTACCAAGCTTACCTCAATGAACACTAGCATTGCAAATGGAGCATATTGCAATGTTTTCCTCCAGCTTTCTAACTGTAAAGAAGACCCAAACTGGGGAGGAGTACCTTTTCTGTGAGCCACTGGTGCCACTGCCAATGCCTGAAGAACTGAAGGTAGGCGGGTGTGTCGACGATTGGCTCTCTGCAGTTCGCACTTCTACAGAGCTAGTGGTGGATGCAGATCTCGACGTGTGTCTTGCAAATATGGGAGCTGGTGGGGTGGTAGCACCACATCCCTTGGAGCAGATTGAACAGGAGTAATGTCAGTCTCCTCTGTGCCAGCTTCCACAATGAGTGGCTCATTGTCATCCTCACCCTCTTCTATAATTGTAAGGCTTTCAGGAACATTGCTTTTCCTGATACTCTCCTGGCGAGTCTTGGACTCAACCGGGGTCCAAGCCATGCCCAGATCATCAGAAGGGGGGGGGGCTTAGAGAAGATTGAGTGCCCTTCTTTTTTCTTGCCAGAGATTTGGAAGTCAATGGCTGTAAAAGAGGAGGATCTTGCTCAACAGGAGGCTCAGCCTCCTGTTCTACTCCTACTTCAGTAAGATCCATTGCAGGCTGCGGCTGTTGCCTGCTTTCTGGAAACAATTGGGTACTACTTTGGGAAAGAGACAAATCCAATTTAATGTCACTGCTTGTCAGCATCAACATGATTGCAGCGGCTGCCTCGCTAAGAGACATGGGTTTGGGCTTATGTTGGGGTGATACAGCTGATGCGGGAGAGCTGCTCCCAGGTTCCTCCCAGGAGGGCTGTCCAGCAGGCACACATCTCCCGAAAAAGGTTGTGGTCAGCATGCCACTAGTGGAAAGCTGCTGATTCTCCTCCCCACTGGCCACTTACTTGGCAGCACCTTTCCCTGGGGCCATCTTGGAGCTGTCAGTTGGCAGTGCCCCTTAACTGCACAAGCGGGAGAGACTGAAAGACTCACGTGAATGTCTAGCAGTGCTGTGGGTGATGTCGCTTGTGCACCTAAAAGCAAACAATTAATAAAAACATTTAGTGAAACATGACATTTTTGCAGTTTGATTTAGTACAGACAATATAATTTAGTGTGTTTACTTAAGTTATCATTATTATCCTAAATAATTAACAACAACAGTGCATTTCAAAGTCAAACCATACCACTAGAACATAATATTTAATTTCCAATCAGGATAACATTTTAACTGTTTGCTCTGTGTGCAATGCATGCATCTAAGGGAGAATCCTGTGTCAGTCAGAGTGGTGCAGAGGAAAATGGAATAATCCTTAAAAAATGAATGCTGGTGGTGTTGTGCACCTATATTTTTGTAAAAGGGGGGACCCCTACAAGTACAATATGCTTGCTAGTCGCAGGGAAAAAGCTATTAGGTAAAGAAAACAATAGCAAGCTTTCAATTTATTATGGGGTTAAAGCATTCTAGGCATCATGAAACCAAATGTAACCACACAACAGACCATTGATAACAACTAACTGAGACACGTTCTTATTTTTTTGTATTATAAATTTTTTTTTATTTTCCTATTCAATCTCCTTTAGTTATATATTCTACATATTAAATCAATTGTTTAAATATGCATAAATACAAACGAAATATACACATATAATATATACATAAAAGATAAAAATCAGTCTAAGTGGTACAATCAATACTTATATCTTTTAATAAAGACTTGGCAATTCTTGATGAAGGCTAGCGGTAGATGACAACTACGCGCGTTTCGGCACTTCTGCCTTCGTCAGGAAACCGTCTATAGCACAAAAAACTGAAAAGCACAGAATTATATTGCGGGTACACATTTATAATAAAAATTACTAATTTTAAATACAATGTTATTTAAACATAGATATAGACCTAGAATGATCAAATTACCTCTCATCCTTACAATTAGTACAATACAAAAAATATTTATAGACGGACAATAAACATATATGAATTTACACTATATACTCTGATACAAATGTGTATATATATATATATATATATATATATATATATATATACACACATCCTACAAAAGGATTGATATATGATTTAATACATTTTAGACATGCATTTTAAAGTCAATGTTCTAGATAATGGGACTAATGTGTCCTAGCAACAGGGCCCATGCAGTAAAGAGAGAATAAAAAAAGGAAGGGTGAGCAACAAAGGGTACAGCCAAGGGAAGAAAAGGCCAAAATGTTTTTTTTGTTAGTTTAGATCTTTAACAGAATATATTCAAAATAACATGAAATGGAAGAATTATTTAATGTATGAAATTGGGGCCATTTAAGTAGACGCCGAAGAGGGTAGAATATAGACCTCAGTTATGGCATGGTATGCGTGTAGGTGGGAAGGTCAATAAACCAAACAAATATTTGATTTAATAAATCGCAGTTGCCATAGATTAACAAATGAAAATGTTGTCTAATGTATCTATGTCTAGTTATCTGTACATGTATCAACACAAGAAGCTCCAGGAATAGAGCATTATCATAAACTAAATCGTGAAGAAATTGTACTTACTTTCGACATTTATGATAATCTACGAGCCTGGATGAGGTGCAGTAATAGTATTGAAGGGAGCAATGAGAGCTTCTAGTGCAAAAAATCTAAAGGCAAAAATAGAGGCCTTTTAATATAACTTGTGGTTTTTAGTTATTTAATATGAGCTGTCCTCATACAACGATAATGGGGCCAGCAAAACTTACTTTATAAATAATGCGGAGAGATGGAGTGTATCATAGATGTCGCAAACGCTGAATGGGCCACAGAGCCAAAATAATTCTTAGTGGGATACCGTAGGAGCACCACCGAATTCGATGTATCTATCAACAAAATTATGGGATGAACATATCATTAGATGATCATGGTGCCGGGTGCTAAATGATAGTTTATTAAAATAATGGTTTAAAAAGTTCTTACTTTAAAAGGTCTACCTGGTTGCTTCCATCATTGTAATTACTTTAGGACAACTAAGGACGATAGTTCTGAGAAAAAAAAAGATTGTGACAAAGTTGCAATAACGTCAATGATCTAAGGGATACTTTTTATTGTTACAGCGAGGGTTTTACTTTCTATTTTCTATTCCTTTCCAAAGGAAAAACTGTGGTTAACCGGAAGGATCGCAGCCTCAAGGATTAACAGCCTCCATGCTAGGGATTTAAACATGAGGTGTATTAGATCAAATGCCTGTTTCTAAAGTTTAAAATTCTTGAAAAACAGTGATGACCCTATATTCCCGTTCCGCTTACCTACAGGTAACAGCAAGTTCGTCTATGTTGTGGCTTCCGCGCGCTCGAGTTATCATTTACTGGCAGGTCTATTTATACCGTCCATATTTTGGCGGGCATATCGTCTTAATTAGCTGAGGTATAGAGAGCGGACATTCTACACTGAAGGGAAAAACAAAAAACAAAAAACGGACTGCATGCATAGATATATGTCGTAAAAGAAGGAGAAGACGGACTACATCATTCAATGGGTCTCGCCATGTTTCGTTAGAATGTACTGATTAATTTTTAAATAAGTAGCGTGTTAGTCCTCTTCCTAATTTTTACGGTAGCAAAAAATGGCGAAGGACTGAGAAAAAGTATATAATAACAGCCCAGTTATATTTGTAGAATAAAACAAATTTACAAGACTGATAACATACTTGAAGGTGCACAATTAAAAAATGGAAAACGCAATACATGTGCGAACCAACATTGCTAACAGGGTAAGAATGGCATCTGAATAGAGGATTTATATTTAATGGAAAAAACGGGAAGAAAAAAACGAATAAAGGACTCTAAGCCCTATATGTGGCATAATGGTGTTAAAAATAAAAAGAGACTACATCAGCAACCAAGTGTAGACTACACTGAATCTATGCCACAAATTAAACTTATTACGGATAAAGACAAAAACACAAACAGAAGTAATGTAACACTCCCGATTACATTACAAGGAATCTCAGCATAATGGGCAAAATAATAAATGCAGAAGTATATGCATTTCCACAAGTTTTATAAATAATGGCAAAAAAGATAAGGAATGGGTCAACCCTAATCACCATACTGCATGATGGTCGTAAAGAGGCTACTACTCACAGATACCTACTTGCACGAATAAACAGAAACTACAGTATGTGTAATCCTGAACAGATAAGAACTACAGGATGGCCTGTTCCCATGGCATATCTAAGTTTAGCCCATTGTTGAATGTATCTAATAAGAAAATACAAAAGACTTCTCGTTTCCTTCTAATGGAATCCGAGCACTGTCCTTGTTTGGTTTGGATTTTTTCGACAATGAACCAATGAATATCATCAGGTGTATGGTTATTTTCTATGAAATGCAATACCATGGGGGACGCTAGTTTTTTAGTTCGAATTGCTGATCTGTGTTCCGTCCATCTAACATTTAAAGTGCATGACGTCTCTCCCACATACCCTTTGTTACAAGGGCAAATCAGCAAATAAATTATATTTTTAGTTTTGCTGTTAGTCATTCCAATGGATGTAATCGTTTGGCCATTAAACATTAACTTATCTGTTTCCATGGCAAGGGGGCATACTCTACACCCCCCACATTTGAAATTACCTTGAACCGGTAAAAGGCCCTCAATACTTCTCTGTACTGGCTCTTTTTTCTTGGGCATGCATGATCTAACAATCAAATCTTTGAGATTTCTGTTTTTTCGATAGGCAAAAAGAGGTTTCTGGATTTTGTCTCTTTGTAATTTGTTGGTATTCAGCAAGTGCCAGTTAGAGCATATAATCTGCCGGATTTTTTCGTTCAGCATAGAATGCCGGGTCACAAAGACTAATTCAGATATCTGCTTTTTATGGTCACTTTGTAGAAGATGTTGCCTGTCATAAAATCTGGCTCGCTTATAGGACTCACGTATGAGTCTATGAGGGTAACCCCTAGTCAGGAATTTTTCTTTCATGTCGATAGATCTGAGGTCATAGTCTTCTATTTTGGTGCAGTTGCGCTGGAGGCGCAGAAACTGTCCAAACGGTATACTGTTCTTTTGGGATGTAGGATGAAAACTTTTATAATGAAGTAAAGTATTTTGTGCTGTTGGTTTTGTATATAAGTCTACTAGAAGCTGTCCTCCGTCATGTTTGATTAAAATGTCTAAGAATTCAATCTCAATATTACTGAAGTTCGAAGTAAATTTTATGTTGGGGTCACAAAGGTTAAGCCATGAAAGAAATTCCCCCAAGATATCTTCATTGTCATCCCATACGAAGACAATGTTGTCTATAAACCGGGACCAATGCAATTTTTGATTCATAGAATGGTGCAATTTCATTAAAGACAAATTGTTGTTCAAAATGGGTCATATAGATATTCGCTATTGTAGGGGCGCAAGATGCTCCCATACTTACTCCTCTTACTTGTTTGTAAAGTTTGCCTTGAAACTCAAATATATTTTCCTCAAGAACGATAGTTAAACACTCAATGATGAAAGTAGGATTACAGTCAATATTCATGGTTTGTATGAACCATTTTACTGCTAAAATAGCTCCTTCACTGGGTATATTGCTGTACAGACTTTCAATATCCAAGGTGACTAACCATTGTCTATCTGGATTAAAAGCTGTTCCTTCCAGTAGGTTGATGATATGTCGAATATCCTGTACATAGGCTGGGGTGTCCTGAATGTATGGACGCAAAATAGCGTCCAGATATTTAGAAATGGGTTCAATTACAGATCCTATAGTTGTGATAATAGGTCTATATGGGGGGTTCTTTTCATCCTTGTGGATTTTCGGTATGCCATACAAACTCGCTAATCTTGGATTTTGAGTGTTCATAAATGCGAACTCTTTGTCACAGATATGTCCATCTCTTAATGCCTTACTGGTTAGTTTTTGTATTTTATTTTTGATTTTATCTGTTGAATTCCTCATGATTTTGATGTAAAATCTTTCGTCCCCTAACATTTCCTCTATTTTAGATATGTATGTTGATGTATCTAATAAGGCTATCCCTCCACCTTTATCACAACATTTAATTGTAATGTCGGGAGAATGTTTTAAGTCATTCAAAGTTAAATGCTCATCAGTGGTGATATTAAATGGTGTTTTAGGTACAAAGTTAGTCGCATTTTTTAACTTGTTATATACCACCTGCTCGAATATTTGAATCTCTGGTGGCACCTGATCTATTGTAGGCGTGAAGGTGGACTTGGGTGCTAAGCCTGATTTATTGATCTCTGTGCTAATGCTAGTTACATTAGAGAAGAAGTATTTTAAACAAATTTAAGAAAAAACGACATTAAATCGCTGAACAATTCAAATTTGTTAAGTCCCGAGTGTGGTACACATGTTAATCCTTTGGATAATAGGGAATAGGTTGATTCATTTACTGGGGCAGTACTTAGGTTGAAAATAGGAATTTCTTTTACTGCCTCCAATACCTGGCATTGCGGGTTTCTAGATATTGGTTCTGATTTATCGGTTGATGTCCCCGGAATTGAGTTTGATATTGTGGACGTGATTGATATTGTGGTCTCCAGTTCCCTGTTCTCTGGTTGCGTCTGCCTAAAAAAGGTTGATATCCTTGATTATATCGAGATATATAACCTCTACCTCTATTTTCATAGGGCGCAGATGTTCCTTCATTGTCAGAATCTGATGTATCAGAAAAAGTGGTCACTTTCCTATTATATGGTCTATATGATTGTTGGTAAGGTTGTTGTTCATATGTGTCTGACTGCATGTGGTAAGTGTCAGACTGTGTGTAGTAGGTGTCAGACAAATAAGGATAAGTGTTCTCCTTACTAAAAAACCTTATATCTTTTTTAAGTTTTTCTGTTTTTCGCTTTAGTAAGTAGTCTGTATACAAATTCATTTCTGAATCTAGTTCTTCCAGCTTTTTCTTAGCCTCGTCCACAGCTAATGAATTTTTGATTTTATTCTCCAATTCTAAAATTTCATTTAGTAATTGCTGTAGCATTTCCTTTGCTGTCTCTACTATCAGCATCATCAGATCCCTTGAACATCTGTTCGCTATCCTTGACCACTTTTCTAGAAACTCTTTCAATTGTACAAATAGTCCGGGGATATTTTTTACTCTTAACCCCTGTGGAATAATGCTGGCACGTAAATACTCAAGCATAAATTGCCCGTGTAGTTCAATCCTTTTCGTTTTTTTCTTGAGCGACATCAATTTATTAAGGTCCTCATTTTTACCAGAATTAGTTGCTGTTGTATGGTCAAAATTGTTGTGCACCTATGGCAGGCAGGGTGTCCAGGGGAAAATGGAACAATCCTTAAAAAATTAATATTGGTGTGTGGGATTTAGGCCCAGATCTCTGTACTGGGGTGAATGTATGACATTGTTCTGCATTCTGTCCATCAATTGTTCTTTTTGCATTTGTCACCCGAGTGGGACGGGTATGCCCAGACGTGGGTCCCGTGCTCTCCATGTCACTGGAGTCAAGCTATCCTGGCTGATGAGGGGTGAAACTCCGAAACCGGTCCTAGGATGCTTGTTTCCAGCCCAGGGAGGACCTGGCCTGGCAGTTCGGGCTGGACTGTTCCCTTTGGGCGCAGGGTCAAGACTGATTTGCATATGGCTGGGTTCAAACTGGAATGGTATGGGAGCAAAAAAACAATGGATTTATGCCCAGATCTCTGTACTGGGGTGAATGTATGACATTGTTCTGCATTCTGTCCAACAATTGTTCTTTTTGCATTTGTGCCCCTATGGCAGGCAGGGTGTCCAGGGAAAAATGAAATAATCCTAACAAAATGAATGCTATCATGTGTTGTGCACCTATGGCTAGCAGGGTGTACAAAGGAAAATGGAATAATACTTAAAAAATGAATGATGTTGCGGAGCTGTGCACCTATGGTGGGTAGGTGGTGGTTGGATGGTGGAAAAACATTTACAATTTTTTTGAATGTAAATAAGAAATAAAGAAAGAAAGATTAAAAAAAACAATTAACAGTAATTAATTGCTGGTGTAACAGGAGACTTTGTGAAACCCATTGGGAGGCAAGGGGGTGCAGGTGAAACACATAAAAAGCATGCAATATAAAACTGTTAATAAATATACAAATATATAATGTTACACAATGATCCTCAAGCAAAATATTAAACTGATATCAGGGAAATGTAAAAAAAAATGAACAAATGCAAAAAGGCATAGCCTTCTAAATGGCTGCTGACCACATGGTCGAACAACAACAACCAGCAAGGAGGCATGGCTACAACAAAGAATACATGCAGACCTATGGCAAAAGCACATTAGCTGGCTACACAAAATGGCCACCGACCACATGGTCAAACAAACAACCAGCATGGAGGCATGGTCACAACAAAGAACACATGCAGGCCCATGGCAAAAGCAACTTTCTGTCTGGCCACACAAAATGGCCGCTGGCCACATGGTCAAACAACAACAACCAGCATGGAGGCATGGCCACAACAAAGAACACAAGCAGGCCAATGGCAAAAGCACACTGGCTGGCCACGCGAAATGGCCGCCAGCCACATGGTCAAACATCAACATCCAGGAAGAAGGCGTGGCCACAACAAAGAACACATGAAGGCCTATGGACACTGACTATACAAAATGGCCCCAGGTCACATGGCATGGGGAACAAAGACAAGTGGTGGCCTATGGCAAACATACTCACACACTGGCCAGACAAAGGAGGCATGGTAACAGGAGAAAACAGCATTAATTCAGCAAGGGTGAAAACAAAAAAAGTAACTGAGCTGTAAAATTTTACAACACACATCCTCCAAAGGCATCAAATATATATTACTGTTTTGCAGAAAAAAATGTGAAATACCCCCCAAAAACACATTTTTTAATGTAATCCAATGCCATCCCTGGCCTAAATGATGTTTCAATTCTACAGACACCACAGAAACAGTTGTTTCATGCACCCATGGCTAGTTCTGGGCCAAGTTCTGGGCCTACTAGCTGGGTGGCCCAATAGCAGACTAGACCACATAGTAAAATACATGAATATTGCAAATGTATTAAAAAAAATGGAGAAAATGTACTGAACTGTGCAGTATTTTTCCTTTATAAAAGAAGAAAAATTAAATGAAAAACAATGACTAGGCCCCTACTAAAACTGGAGGCCACCCATCACAATAATTAAAAAAATTGAATAAAGTACAAATAAATCCTGGTGCATGCCCTCTATCAAACAAACAACACCCTTAGACAACAGTTTTTGAACTTACTTGTGATATCACAAAAACAAAGTCCTTAAATCCAATAGTATATATGCAGCAGACAAAGAGGGGGATCCTTCCAGCTCCAAATCCTAAGGAAAAGTGACCAGGAGATGGACAATGCACTGGGAGGAGCCTGCTGGGCAGGAATAAGAATTTGGAGTCTAGGGCACGTCCTTCTTGTTGGAAAAAAAATAGACTCGCTGTCTTCAGAAAAAAGGCATCAGATGTCGCAGGCAAGGTCTAAAGTCATGCTCGTGGCCGGCAAGTCTTTAAAGCGCTCAGTGGGATGGGACACACTTCTCACACTAGAGGTAGAGGACCAGACACGCTACACTGCTATGAAGATCGCCCTAGTCGGTAGGTTTGGACTGACCCCTGAGAGGTCTGAGTTCAGATTCAGTGACAGGCACAAGATCTCATCACAAACATGCGTGGATTATGCCAGTAAGGCTCTAAAGGGCTAGGTAAGGGGCAGCAAGGTTGATGATTATTCACTGCTGTAAAACTTGATTTTAAAGTAGCACATGTTCGATATTTGTTTTCCAGAGCCTTGCCAGTACCTAGTTGATTGCAAGTTAACTTTCCCCAGGAAGCTTGCTGAGGAGGCAGAAATCTGGGTCAAGAAGGCATTTAGAGGGGACTCCCAAAAGGGTGGTCAGGGTTCCCGCCAGAAGAACGAGGGGGGACATAAAAAGACAGAGTTCTCTAAAGGCCCCAAAAACAACTCACAGTGGAAAGAGTCTCATTCCCAATCTGGCCACCAGAAGAAAAAACTACCCTGACAAAAGTCAGCAGCCCAAGACACCCATGTTCTATGAGTGCTTTGAGTAAAGACACTACACAAAGGGGATCCCAAGTGTCCAAAAAGAGCACCCACTCCCACTGGAAGAAAGACTCCAGGGGTGGCTAGTGTAGTGCTGAGGGACGAATTTGCCCCAGTTAATGGGGGGAGTTTCGTGGGGTTACCTTAGTGTCCCTGGACGACAGAGAGATAGTTCCTAAGATTGATATACCCTCAAATATTTCCAAGTACAGGCAATGGGTCATGGTGTTGAGGCTCTGAGGGATACAGGTGCTAGCATGACTATGGTAAGGAATCAGCAGGTGTCCCCAGAGTAGGTAACTCCCAATGCATTCCACTAAGTTGTGGTGGCTGACAACAGAGAGGTTCACTATCCTGTGGCCCTTATTTCTTTTGAGTGGGGGGGGTCGGGTCTTTTGAAGGTTGCTGTGAGCCCTGCCATGCCTGTGGACTATTTGCTTGGTAATGACACTGAGGACACTACCTGGAAGGAAGAGCAGCTCAAGGCTCAAGTGGAGATGTTAGGGTTACCTGAGTGGATCTGTGCTACCACACAGTCCATGGTGCCCAGGATGGGAGTCAAAAAGGGCTGGAGCCTGGAACAATGGCCCAGCCAGCTGCTAGGAAGGGGATAGACAGAGGGCATGGGAAACCAGCCCCTTAATGTACTCCCAGTGAGATGAATGGGGCACCTGTGGTGGTGCCCCAGAGTCCACAGAAGAAGGCATTGCTTCCCTTGTGACCTGTCTAAACTTGCTGGATGGCATTTAGAAAGAGGACCCACCAAGGGGGAGTTCTGTAGGGCACAAAGGGAATGTCCAACCCGTGAGGGCATGAGGGACCACACTGAAACCCAAGCAGCAGGTGATTCCTCTGGGAGTTATCACACTTACTGGGAGGACAACCTCCTTTACCGTGTGCCTAGGGCTCCTGTGCATGGGACAACAAGGGCCTTGGTGGTCCCCCAATGCCTCAGGGCCTTCCTATTGGAGCTGGTTCACGACATTCCCCTGGCAGGACACCTGGGCCAAGAAAAAGACCTTTGCAAAGCTTGTCCCCCAGATTTATTGGCCAAAGATCAAGAATTCCTCAGATGCATTCTGTAGGACTTGTGTAACCTGCCAGGCCAGTGGGATGTCAGGGGAGAGGCTTAAAGTCCCCCTTAATCCCATGCCTGTCATTGGCACACCCTTTGAGCGGGTGGGCATCAACATTGTTGGGCCTATGGGTCCACAGACGGCACGAGCCAACAGGTGTATCCTGGTTCTGGTGGATCATGCCACTAGGTACCCAGAGGCAATCCCTTTGAGGACCATGACTGCACCTGCAGTGGCAAAAGCCCTAATGGGGATTTTTACCTGAGTGGGTTTCCTAAAGGAAGTTTTTTCTGTCAGGGACACTAACTTCATGTCTGCATACATGCAGTCAATGTAGAAGGAGTGTGGGGTAACCTACAAGTTCTCCACCCCTTACCATCCACAAACAAATGGGCCTTTTGAGAGATTCAACAAGCCACTGAAGGGCATGATTAGAGGCCTACCTGAGGCCCTGAGGAATAAGTGAGACATCCTTTTGCCTTGCCTGTTGTTTGCCTACAGGGAGGTGCCTCAGAAGGCAGTTGGCTTCAGTCCCTTTGAACTTCTGTACAGGCACCCTGCTAGAGGACCTCTGAGTTTGGTGAAGAAGGGATGGGAGCAAGCTCCTAGGAAGATTCCCCAGGATGTAGTGACCTACATGCTGGCCTTCAGAAGCTAAATGGCAAGCTTCTGACAATTTGGAAGCCAGTCAGGCGGCCGTGAAGCAATGGTATGACCAAAATTCTACCACTAAGGAATTGACTCCACGACAGAAAGTGTGGGTGATGGTACCGGTGGAGCCCAGGGCCCTCCAGGACCCCTGGACTGGGCCCTATGAGGTGATTTTGAAAAAGGGTAAGGCCACCTATCTGGTGGACCTCAATATCCCTAGGCAACCCCGCAGAATGAACCACATTAATCGCCTCAAATTCCACTTTGAGAGGTCTGAGTTCACCATGATGTTGGTGACAGATGGAGAAGAGGAGGAGGAGAGTGATGGGTCTGTGGAGGGAGTAATCCTTTCCCCCAGTCTAACTTCTGAACAGCAGAGAGAGTGCTACCAAGTGTTGGGACAGTATTCCTCTTTGTTCTCAACTGGACTCAAACATGCCCGTGACACCTTTCCAAGGTTGGTGAACTAGGTCCTTGCTGGTATGGAGGCCTTCTCAGCTACCTTCCTAGATGACATAGCTGTCTACTGAAGCAGCTGGAAGGACCACCAGGAAGTGCTTCAGGCTCTGCAACAGGCAGGCCCGACTATCAAGCCCAGCAAATGCCAGATAGGGCAGGGGTCTGTGGTGTACTTGGGACACCTGGTGGGCAGGGGCAAGCCCCTCAAGGCCAAGATAGAGATTATCATGGCCTAGGAGTCCTCCAAAACCCAGACTGAGATCAGAGCATTCTTGGGCCCCACTGGGTACAACAGGAGGACTGTCAAGGGATACAGCACCATTGTTGCCCCCTTAACTTAGCTGACTTCTAAGAAGCAGCCCAAAAATGTGATTTGGGCAGAGGCATGCCAAAAGGCATTTGACTCCCTGAAACAGGCCATGTACACAGGGCCTGTGCTCAGGGCCCATGATTTCTCCCAGGAGTTTATCATTCAGACAGATGACCCAGAGCAAGGGATAGGGGCAGTACTACCCCAACTTAATGAGGAGTGCCTATAACAGTCTATAGCCTTCATCTACAGGTGGTTACTCTCCAGGTAACGGAGCTGGAGTGCTATTGAGAGAGATCCTTTTGCTGTGGGTTGGGCACTGATGAAGTTGAGGCCAAACCTCTTTGGCACTCACTTCCTAATTTAGGCAGACCACAGGCCCCTCAGGTGGCTCATGCAAATGAGGGGTGAGAATTCAAAACTGTTTTGTCCATTTCCCTAAAGGGCATGGACTTCAGTGTGGAACACAGAGCAGGAGTAGTCCATGCCAGTGCTGACGGTCTGTCCAAGTTTTTCATCCTTAGTAATGATAACTCCCTAGAGGTTGGGTAGATCTCCCCACTTTCATCTGGGGGACACACATGTTAGACTTGTCATCCTTAGAGTGGTCTTCCTCCCAACTTTTTGCATTTTGCCTCTCGTTTTTTGCTGATTCTTTTTGTTGGCCTTAGGACTCTGAGCACTTTACCCCTGCTAGCCAGTGCTAAAGTGCATGGGCTTCTCCGCTAACCATGATGACATTGGTGCATACCTGATTAGCATATTTTTTGTATTAGTAACTCCCTTGTAAAGTGGTAAACTATATACCCAGGCCTGTACCACAAATGCTACTAGTGGGCTGCAGCACTGATTCTGCCACCCACAGAAGTAGCCTTTCAAACCTGTCTCAGGCCTGCCACTGCAGTGCCTAGGTGTGCAGTTTACTGTCACTTCGACTTGGCATTTAAAACTACTTGCCAAGTCTTAAACTCTGTCTTTTTATTACATATAAGTCACGCCTAATGTCAGGCTCCGTTCTGGATCCTCGGAATCGTGTTGATGCTCAAAGGGGGCCCACCTCTGGACAGCCCCAAGTCTGGCATAGAATAACACACAGACTATTGAGGCAATCGAGCGGGGGAAGGAAAGGGTAGGGACTGCAAGGAAGGAGATCTGAAAAGGATACAAGAGTGCAAAATGAGCACAGCGCAACACTTATTATGGCTCACAAATAAGCGACAATAACTGACTTGATTCACAACGTCTACCACACCCACCTGTAAATAAAGAAGGTGTAGTAGGATTATAGAAGAGAGTTGAAGGTGGTGACAGGAACACAACATGAAACTAACAAAAGACAAAAAGAACAGGTGTTGACCAGAACTAGAGAATTCCTAACACTGTACTATACGTGCATGATTCTCCCCCTACTACACCTACCAAAATGACACATGAAGTGAGGCCTGTTTTGTCGTGCCTGTAATGAAGGCACACCCTCTCTGGTAACTCTCTCCTATATAAAATATAAGGAGAACAAAAAACAGGAAAAAAGGTGAAGGGGTGCAACTGGAATAAGTAACCACAACAGTCTTGCCCTTATCCAGTTGGTGATATGCTTGTGTTTGTTCGTTGCACAATAACACCAGCATGTAGAAGAACGATCCTGGTTACAACATATAACCGGCTCGACAATATCTCAACCACGTATACAGTCTGAGTTGAGGTATAAACTTTCTGCGACCAATATTGCCCACATAAGGACAAGGCGTTCTTAACCTCCCCGCATGAGACCTGTGAATAAGTTGTCTCTCCAACAGGGGGGTTTTTGCCTTACCAAATGAAGCGGGCTCTGAAAAAGCCTAGAGACTCCTCTGCACGAAACCAATGAACTGGTCCCAGCCAACAGAGGAGACACGACAGTGGAGGTTCGAGGGAGGTGTAGAAACTCCTCTGCCTCCTTTCACCAGCTGACGGTATGATAGCTTGTGCTTGCGCACTCTTACTGCCCAAAAGTCCGCTGTCCGATTGAAGTCTGCTACGATCATCCAGAATTATCGGCGGCGAGTGATTCCTTTCACCGCCTTTTCTACCGTAACTGGCGTCGCATCGGTGTCACGTGAAACGTGACTCGCGTTGTCTAACGGGAGTTGTAGTTTCGATAAGAGTGCGTTCACGATGCCCAACACACCCGTGTCATGCAGTCAGTGATAACCGGCAGCCGGATCGTGACAGAACATTCCCCTCCCGGGGATCACTGACTGCTAGATGGCTTGTCTGGATGCAGTTTATGAAACCTAGCTGTCAGTCTGGGCGCATGCACACCTGAGGCTGGTTCCCAGGAGTCCTCCTCCGGACCATACCCCTTCCACGACACCAGGTACCAAAGTCTGCCACGCACCCTCTTGGCATCCACAATTCCCCTGACCTCGTATTCTTGCTCTTGATGAACCCATATGGGTGAGGGGTTTTTGCGTACTGGACGGTGAGAAGGTTTCAGGAGGGATACATGGAAGACCGGATGCATCTTGAATTGGGTTGGCAACCGCAACTTAACCGCTACCGGATTTATATGTTTAATCACTCGATAGGGGCCTATAAACTTGGGATTAAACACACTGCGTTTTCTAAACCTAATATGTTTGGTCGATAGCCACACCCATTCCCCGCTCTTGTACACCCGACCAGGTCTACGATGTTTATCGGCCTGCTTTTTGTAACGTTCCTTAGCTCTCAGCAAATTGCGACGTGCCTCTAGCAGGGTCCTACGCATATGTATTAGCCTAATGCGCAAATCAGGGAGCTTAGTGCAGGTGTTGGGAAGGAGTAATGGAGTGAACCGAGGATGAAAACCATAGGTACAAAAGAACGGTGTGTGTTGTGTTGATGAGTGTTGAGCGCTATTGTAGGCTATCTCGGCCACCCACAGCCAGTCCACCCAAGCATCAGTACTAGTGTTGACGTAGCACCTGAGGTATTGCTTGAGAGTTTGGTTTAACCTCTCTGTCTGGCCGTCTGTTTGGGGGTGAAAACTTGTGGACAGGGAAGAGGAGATTTGTAGTTTGGAACACCAGGTTTTCCAAAAGCGCGCAGTAAATTGAGCTCCCCTATCAGACACTATGACTTGGGGAAGGCCATGGAGTCGGATCACGTGAGTTAGCAGCAGTTGAGCCAGTTGGCTCGCTGTTGGTGCTTGCTTGCATGCGATGAAGTGGCTCATCTTGGTCAAATAGTCTATGACAACTACAATAGCTGTTTTTCCCTGATCCTTGGGTAGCCCCACTATAAAGTCCACTGAGAACCTTTCCCACGGCTTCTCGGGTGTGGGCATCGTCTGGAATAATCCCTCAGTTTGTCTGTGATCTGTTTTATTTTGTGCACATGTGGTACATTCTCTTGCCCATGTTAAGACGTCTGGGCGGACTGTAGGCCACCAGAACTGTCTCAACACCTTTTCCAAAGTCTTTTCACCTCCCATATGTCCTGCACATGGGAGATCATGACACCAAACAAACGCGGTTTTCCGTAGTGTTCGGGTAGGGATTAGCATCTGTTGGCCCTTCATGGGGAGACCTTGTCGCATCCGCCAATCAGGATGGTACTTAAGCCATCTCTTCCACGCAAAGGTCCGTATCCCTTGTCTAGTTTTCTGTAGAAGGTCGTCCGTTTGAACGACGCATACCACTCTGCTAGGTTCAATGATGGCTCTTTCTGGGGGAATAGACTGTTGTGTATGGTTTTCCTGTCTCGTCATGGCGTCGGCCTTCTTGTTGTTGATGCCGGGTCGGAAGGTCACAATGAAATGATATTCCGCAAAAAACAGCATCCAACGGAGTTGGCGTGGAGTGAGATGTCGAGTAGCTCGCATAAATTGAAGATTGCGGTGGTCTGTGTAGACCGTCACCTGATGTATAGCCCCCATTATCCAGTGTCTCCACTCCAGAAACGCGTCCCTGATCGCCAGGAGTTCTTTTTCTGCTATCGTGTAATTCAGCTCTGCAGAGTTTAGTTTCCGGGACATAAATGCAACGGGGTGGAGGTAACCCGTCGTCTCGTGTCGTTGTGATAGCACGGCTCCCACCGCTACTTCGGACGCGTCGGCCTCGATGATAAAAGGCAGTTTCGGATTGGCATGGGTGAGGACCGGAGTGGTTGTAAAAGCTTCTTTCAGGAGATCAAACGCCTTCTGGGTCTCTTCAGTCCAAAGAAAAGGTGTTTTCTTCTTTGTCAGATTAGACAGAGGTGTTACCATGTCCGAGAACTGCCGGATAAACCTTCTGTAAAAGTTTGCAAACCCCAACAGACTCTGGATATCCTTGACGTTCTGTGGACGTGGCCATTCCACTATGGCTTTGACCTTCCTCTCTGCCATGACTTGACCGTAAGGGGTGAGCATAACCCCTAGGAATTCAACTGTGGTTACGTGAAACTCACATTTCGTGAGTTTACAAAACAGCCGGTGTTTGCGCAATGCTTGCCGCACACGACTCACATGGATGACATGTTCTTCTTCGGTTGCTGAATATATAAGGATGTCATCGATATAGACGACCACGAAACGATCCAGATATTCCCTCAGAACCTCGTTGAGGAAGAATTGAAACGCCGCCGGGGCATTGCAGAGTCCAAAGGGCATAACAAGATATTCAAATAGCCCATACCGCGTTTTAAAGGCGGTCTTCCATTCATCACCTTTGCGCATCCGCACCAGATGATAAGCCCCTCTAAGATCCAGTTTCGTATAGATTCCTGCTGCTCTCACCTGTTCCAAAAGAACAGGGTTTAATGGAAGTGGATATCGGTTTTTTACTGTGATGGCGTTTAACGCCCTAAAGTCGATACAGCACCTCAAATCCCCATTAGCCTTCGGAATAAAAAAGAGGGGAGAGGCCGCTGGAGCCCTAGAAGGACGAATGAATCCCATTTCCAGATGTTTGTCTAGGTACGTTCGTAGATACAGAGTTTCTGGTAGGGTAAGGGCGTATATCCGTCCGCAAGGAACTACAGCCCCAGGAACTAGGTCAATGCGACAATCATAGTCCCTGTGTGGGGGGAGTTCTTCCGCCTTGGTATCGCTGAATACTTCCTTGTATGCTTGGTAACAGATCGGCAAGACCACGTTCTTTTCCGCTGCTGTCGCGATGAGATGTCTGGTGGTCAATACCTTTGAAGGTCGTGGTAGCTGCAAACTGCAGTGGTCCTGACAATAGGTGGAGTGTAGTTGCATAGTTTTGTTGGCCCAATTGATGGTGGGCTCGTGTTTTTGTAACCAGGGAAGCCCAAGTATCACCCCGTACTGCGGAGCCTGGATGATATTGAATGACAGCCATTCTTGGTGATACCCTCCATAGGTGAGTTCGTATTCCGGGGTACTGTGACTGATTGGTCCTGACTCCAGCTGTTTACCATCAACGGCATATACCTGTTCCGGGGTGGCTTTGCGGATAAATTGCACCCCTAACCTCAATGCATCTTCCCTGTCCATAAAACATCCCGTGGCCCCTGAATCCACCATGGCTCTGATCGATTTCTTCTCTCGTTGTATTTCTATGTCCATAAAAATAAAGAAATGCTCTGCTTCCATGAAGGCAGAGAGGTTCACTGAAGGGATAGCAATTCCGCTTGAGGGTTTCCCTTCTTGAGCTCTCAAGCGCTGGGGTTTTCCTCCCTTTTTTCAGCAATCACCGTGGCCAACTGCCCGGTTCGTGATCTGCCGTACTTTGGCTTGACGGGACACTCTCTAAGGAAATGCCCCTTCTTCCCACAATACAGGCACAAGCCTTGTTTGCAACGGTGGTCCCTCTCGCTGAGCATCAGCGAGGCCCTCACCGTCCCGATCTCCATGGGTTCGGGTCTTGCGACTGTCGTTTCGGTAGAGAGAGACCTATCACTAAGTGGGGTGTATCTCTCCCTCCGTTTATGCTCCCCTTTCCGCTCCTTTAGTCTGTGGTCCAATCGCAGTGTCAATTCGATGAGAGCAGCACACGTGTTAGGCTGGGGTTCAATTTGGGCGAGAAAATCTTTCAGCTCTTCGGTGAGGCCTTGATAGAACATGACGGACTGTTTGGTTTCTGGCCAATCCGTTTCCGCTACTAGTCTTCGAAAGTTGTTTAAATAACTAACCAAGTCCATTGAGCCCTGTTTGAGTTCCAGCAGGTCTCTATCCGCGGAAAAGGTATCTGCTCGGCGGTCAAACGTCTTCTCGAACTCTTTCTTAAATTCGTCCCAATCGTAAAGCAGGGGGTCTTCTCTCCTTACTATGGGGACTGCCCACTGCGCTGCCTCACCACCCAGATAAGAAATTAGGAAAGCCACACGCGCCTGGTTCGTCGCAAACAACTTTGGCTTACAGGTGAAGTGGAGTAGCACTTGGGTCATAAACACCTGCACTTTCTTTATGTCCCCATGATACCTCTCTGGGGGGCCAGCGGTACCTGGGCAGGCATCTCCACTATTACTGATGTTGGATGCTGTGTTACCCCAGCGTTGAACGGGTTTCGCTGCAATTGGTCTACCCTATTTTGTAAAGCAGCTGTTTCCTGGCGGGAGGCGGCAAGCTCAGCCTGCACCAGAACTAAAGCCGCCATTACGTCATCCAGGGTGGCCATTCCTACTCTCAACACAATCGGGAGGATATAGAAATACGTGGGCCGATAATTCTGTCAGGCTCCGTTCTGGATCCTCGGAATCGTGTTGATGCTCAAAGGGGCCCACCTCTGGACAGCCCCAAGTCTGGCATAGAATAACACACAGACTATTGAGGCAATCGAGCGGGGGAAGGAAAGGGTAGGGACTGCAGGGAAGGAGATCTGAAAAGGATACAAGAGCGCAAAATGAGCACAGCGCAAAACTTATTATGGCTCACAAATAAGCGACAATAACTGACTTGATTCACAACGTCTACCACACCCACCTGTAAATAAAGAAGGTGTAGTAGGATTATAGAAGAGAGTTGAAGGTGGTGACAGGAACACAACATGAAACTAACAAAAGACAAAAAGAACAGGTGTTGACCAGAACTAGAGAATTCCTAACACTGTACTATACGTGCATGATTCTCCCCCTACTACACCTACCAAAATGACACATGAAGTGAGGCCTGTTTTGTCGTGCCTGTAATGAAGGCACACCCTCTCTGGTAACTCTCTCCTATATAAAATATAAGGAGAACAAAAAACAGGAAAAAAGGTGAAGGGGTGCAACTGGAATAAGTAACCACAACAGTCTTGCCCTTATCCAGTTGGTGATATGCTTGTGTTTGTTCGTTGCACAATAACACCAGCATGTAGAAGAACGATCCTGGTTACAACATATAACCGGCTCGACAATATCTCAACCACGTATACAGTCTGAGTTGAGGTATAAACTTTCTGCAACCAATATTGCCCACATAAGGACAAGGCGTTCTTAACCTCCCCGCATGAGACCTGTGAATAAGTTGTCTCTCCAACAGGGGGGTGTTTGCCTTACCAAATGAAGCGGGCTCTGAAAAAGCCTAGAGACTCCTCTGCACGAAACCAATGAACTGGTCCCAGCCAACAGAGGAGACACGACAGTGGAGGTTCGAGGGAGGTGTAGAAACTCCTCTGCCTCCTTTCACCAGCTGACGGTATGATAGCTTGTGCTTGCGCACTCTTACCGCCCAAAAGTCCGCTGTCCGATTGAAGTCTGCTACGATCATCCAGAATTATCGGCGGCGAGTGATTCCTTTCACCGCCTTTTCTACCGTAACTGGCGTCGCGTCGGTGTCACGTGAAACGTGACTCGCGTTGCCTAACGGTATGATTTGCACTTGCGTAGAAGAATGTAGTGGGAGCAGCCGCAAAGTCAGGCTGACTGGCGATGGGCAGTGGGTAGATAGATGAGCAAGTTGGTCCCAGTCGCCAACTACTTATCAGAGCAGTTTTAGCTAAGTCATCAGTTTTGGATTTGGCTATCTGCGCACCTTCAGCACCACAGCCCATACAACTGTTTAAAGTGTCTAGGACTGGTGAAATACCACTTGGGGGTTCAGGACTCACTCAGGCTGAGTCTAGGTGCAGGTTCAAGATGTGGGAGCCTTTTGTGTCCCTGTGGCTCTGAACAGGAGGCCAGCAAACTAGCCCTTGGGCTCACTCTGGTAGTCCTGGGTTCAGCTGAAGATGCAGGGCTCAAACAGCGGGGCTGGCCTCTGTGGGTTCAAGGAAGGCTACAGGCTGCGAAGCTGTCTTTCCAGGTGCAGCAAAGCAGTCTTGCAGAGTGCACAGCAGGTCACAGCAGCAGGCAGGCATTCCTCTGAGTGACCTTTCTGCAGGTCCAGAAGTGAACTGAAGAATGGGTCTGAGGGCCTTATTTTTATACCCAATTCTGCCTTTGAAGTTGGGAGAACTTTCTAGAGGTTTCTACTTTGAAGTGCAAGGAACTTTCTGACTCTGCTGCCCTGGTTTCCAGCTGGCTGCAGTGACAATGTGAAGGTGATAAACCCTTTGTGTGAAGGCAAAGCACAGTCTGTTCGGTTGCAAGTGGGGCTGTGCTCATCTCTGTCTCCCCCCATCCTGTCAGCAGATGGCCCACACTTAATCCTTCTATTGTGTGACTGTCTGGGAGGAATTCACAAAGTTTAACTCTCAGTTACTCCCAGTCATGTAACCCAGGAGAGGTTACAGGCACCAAATGGCTAAGAGAAGGAAAGTTCCAACTATCTAAAAGTGCCATTTTCAAAATTGCAATTAAAAATCTGACTTTACTACTAAAGAGGATTTTTCATTACAATTTCATAGATACCAAACATGAGCTGGTTACCTGGTCTCAATCAAACGTTATTAAATGTATTAAGGCAACCCAATGTTAGCCTATGGGGCACTGTTAGAACTGGTGTGTCTGATTGGCAGAGGTATGCACCATCTCCATGCAGGCACCACCATTCTAGTCAGGGTAAGCTAGACAAACACTAAAAGCTTACCTGTGCTTACCCATTGGTAGCTTGGCAGAGAGCAGTCAGGCTTATCTAAAGAGACAATGTGTGAAGTATTTGTGCAACACAAACACTCACACAGTAAGACGATGAAAACATACTGAAAGCATACTCCACACAGGTTTAGAAAAATAGATAATATTTGTATGAGTAAAACAAGACCAAAATGACAAAAATCCAACAAGGAGAACCGGAGTTAAAGGTTTTAAAGAATAAATCAAAAAGCAGCACTTAGAAGCAAATAGCACTTAGGGGGTCACTTGAGGTTGCGCTGGACCGGGGTAAATCTAAAGATCAGGCCGACTGCGATGGTGGGCAGGCTGGCTACAGGAATCATGTACGTCCCACTGAAAAAAAGTCCCTTGGATGGAGCAAGCGTCGACGTCAAAGACTCGATGCGTCAGTTCCGATCTGCGCAGGCGATGAAGGTTTTGTCGACAATACGCTTTACGATGCAGACACTGAGTTGTCATCGAGTCGCACTGTCTGTCTTCATCAAGCCACACAGTGCATCAAAGCATTGTCGTCGATCAGCTCATGAATTGGCATCGAAGGGTAAGGCATCGGTTTCGATCGGTACAAAGCCTTTACTGTGCCAATTTGATGGTTCTGTACAGCAGGATTCACCTTTCAAGGACCCAGGACTGGATTGCACAACTTGACAGGGCAGGACTCACAGATGGCAAAGTCCAGGTGCTGTTGCAGTGTTGTAGGTAGTTTTCGCTGGCCCTAAGACTTCAGGACAGGGATCAAGCGAGTAAACCATTGGAGTCACTCTGAGTTGAAGTGAGATGGGTCTAGTCCTTGTCCTCATCAGGGCAGAGATCAGCAGGCAGCAGGGCAGCAGAGCAAAGCAGAAAAGCAGTTCTTCCAGAGCAGCAGTAAAGCAGAGTGGCAAAACATGTAGCAGAGCAGTCACTCACTTCACCCACCTGCTAGAATATCTCTAATCCTTCGTTAAAGTGCAGGCGGGTTGCAGCCTGCACAGAGAAACACGGAGCATCTTTTAAACAGCTGCTCCATATTTCTCTTGAATGTGCTGTCCTGGGTGCAGCACATTCTACATGATAGGGTGCACTTTTCCTGTTTGCACCTGGTGCACCTGCTTAAAGGTGTGATGTGGTACAAACAGGAAGAGAGCACCCTATCTGTAATAGGGACTCAGGTGTCCCAAGTACACCACAGAACCCTGCCCTATCTGTCACTAACTTGCCTTGAAGTCAGGCCTGCCTGTTGCAGAGCCTGAAACACTTCCTTGAGGTGAAAAAGGTGATCCTTCCAGCTGCTAGTAAAGACACCTATGTCATCCAGATAAGCAGCAGAGAAGGCCTCCATAGAATTATGCGTCAATTAGGAAGCACCCCTGGAATCATGAACTTCAGATTAAAGCAAAGGAAATAAAGACTATCTGAGGAAAATATGGGAAGAGAAGTTAAAAATAAACCAAACACTTTGGGCTAAGGCTCTGTTCATGAGTAAAGAAAAAAATTCAAGGGCATTCTGGCGAATAATCAACAATTTGAACTGGGCACCAGTGAAGATTACAACCTCAACTTTAACAGAATCCGCATGGGTAGAGTTCTTAATAGAGCACTTCAATTATTCAAGTGAAACAAAAATATACTCTAACTGTGACAAAAATAGGAACATCATGCTGGATCAAAAAGTACCTGAGGAATTTGTAATTGAAATTTCAGAAGTGCAAGTTTGCAATCTAATTAAAAGTAGCAGACAAGATGGGGCACCTGGCCCGAACGGTATCCCGCAAGCCTTGTAGAAAACTGATGTACCTTTTTGGGCAGGGTACCTATCAAACGTTTTTAACAATGTTCTGCAATTAAAACAATTCCCCGAATCTTGGAAAGGCTCTATAATGGTACCGATACATAAAGGAGGGGAATGGTGAAAACTAGAACACTACCGCCTTATTACACTCCAGGACACCGAAGCTAAGTTCTTTGCAGGGACACTTCTGAAAGAACTTCTACATTGGGCTGAAGAAAAGCAACTTTCCTCCACAAAACAAACTGGGTTTGTTCAAGGATTAGGTACATCATTTAATATTCTAGATCTCTCAATAATGATAGATAAATGCAAATTAAGGAATCAACCAATGTACCTCTGTTTTGTAGATTTTAAATCTACATTTCATTGTGTTCAACGCAACCTTCTGTGGCAAAAGTTGGTTAAATTGCACATCCCACCCTGCCTACTAAAAGCAATCCAAATGTTATATTCGGATACATGGATAAGAGTGAAAATGGGTGATGGTTCCCTTTTGTCAAGTAAAATTAAAACTTTCCATGGTTTGAAACAAGGCTGCGTACTTGCACCATACTCATTTAATTTGTTTTTGACTGATCTAACTCAAGATCTGGATGAAGTTAATGCACATCCCCCAAGGTTAGGAGAGAAATATATATGAGATCTCTTATATGCTGATGATATGATTCTGGTGAGCCAAACAAAGGTCGGAATGCGGAGACTGATTGACAAATAAAATATCAAACTTTTCGTTACTTAATGGAATGATAATAAATGAAAAGAAACCAAAGGTGATGGAAGTAAGTAATAAAATTCATAAAAAATATAAGTGGTTTCTACAAAATCGGCAACTAGAACAAGTTAAAACATATAAATATCTTGGAGTAAAATTTGATGAAAAAGGCTCCTTTCAAGCAACATAAAAGAGAGTTACAAAGGAAAGGAAATTCCTTACGCTCTGCTTTTCGTTCCCTACAGAGGTCACTAGGAGGTTTCAGTCACCAACCACTACTTAAGATAATAAACGCAAAACTTTTACCAACTATCTCATATGGGAGCGAGGTGATGCGGGGTAAAGATGCAGCAATATTAAAGAAAATTGTCACCAAAATATTTAGATCTTTGTTTAAACTACCATGCAACGCAACGCAAGCCCAGATACGTTTAGAATTTAGTCTACTAAACCAAATCATTGCACGTAAGGGATCGTATGTTAAAACCTGGAAAAGAATAAAATCAAATATTTCAAACAATTTAGATCAAGCCCTTTGACATGAAGTTCAAACAAATCCTAATTCACCAACATGGAAGTACTTAACTGAGGCAATAGAAGATCTGACCATCGATTCGCTATGGGACAATCCTCTGACTCCAGCAATTTTTAAAAAAGTATTAATGGTTTAATGAAAAAAACATCAATGTTAATGGACAAAGAACTATTTGTATCTAGGTCACATGTCTGGATGGTTATAAATGAATATAAAATCCTTGAACCGCAGTTTTATTTAGAGTCTGGGTGGTCCCCACGACAAAAAAGAAGGTTCATAAGAGCAAGATTTGGCATACTTCCAGGCATCATGCATGCAATGCCGTGGCTGAGACAAACAACGTTACCTTCCTGAAGACAGTGTAAACTTGGCGAAGAGAACATCATTCATTTAATGTGCATATGCCGGCCTTATTAGATATAAGGTGCAGATTTTTAAGGATACCATTTAACCAGCGGTACATCCGCTCATACAGACAAGCGGTGATAGCATGTCTTAAATCATCTGACACAGGATTGAATTGTATATTTGTAAAACTTTGGAAACGAAAATGGCAAAAATTATGTGACCTTACTTTTAGCCGTATGTGATGAAAGCTTTTTTTTTCAATATATTAGAGAAACATATAAGAATATTGTTCTTTGTCAGTTCCTTATAAATGTGAATATGTAAAACTATTTTTTAACAATATTAGTGATTTTTACAATAATGATTAAATTGATCACTGTCATGATGTTTTATGCTTTCTAGCATTGTAAGATTTTAATTAATCAACAATGAACTTTAAACTGAAACTGAGAAGGCCTCCATACAAGCAAGGAACATGTTCACCAGCCTCTTGAAGCTGGCAGTGGCATTCTTTGATCCAAAGAGCATCACCCTAAGCTGATAGTGGCCCTCTAGAGTAAAGAAGGCTGACCTCTCCTTTGCTCCCTCTGTTAGGGTGATCTGCTAGTACCCTGATGTAAGATCAAAGGTAATGACATACTGTGCAGCCCCTAGCTAATCAATCAGCTCATCAGCCCAGGGGATGGGGTGAGCATCAGTCTTGGTTACAGAATTTAGCCCTCTGTAATCCATACAGAACCTCAATTCAGGTGTGGTGCCCGCTGGGGCAGCTTTTGGTACCAGAACCACAGAACTGTGCCAGGGGCTACTGGAGGGTTCTATCACCCCCAACTCCAGCATTTCGGGCACTTCAGCTTTAATGCTGGCCCTCATCTTATCTGACAAACTGTAAGAGTTATTCTTAACAGGGAGGTTGTCCCCTGTGTCCACGTGATGGGTGCACAGGTGGGTAGTCCCAGGGATAAAGGAGAACTGAGAAGAGTATCACAACACTTGGTGGCAGTCTCTCTGTTGTTCAGGAGTTAGAGTGGGGGAAAGGATTACTCCTTACACAGATCCATCCTTCTCCTTGGAGTCCAAGAGGTCAGCGAGAAGTTCAATCTCCTCTTCGTCTTCTCCATCAGTCGCCAACAGCATGGTGCGCTCCGACCTCTCAAAGTGTGATTGAGGCGATTTACATGCAGCACCTGGAGGGTTACTGAGGGGACTTGAGGTCCACCAGGTATGTGGCCTCACCCTTTCTTCCAATCACCTCATTCCAGTGGCCCTGGAGGGCCCTGGGCTCTACGGCTCCATCACACACACTTTTTGACCAGGTTGAAATTCCACAGTGGTGGGATTTTTGTCGTACCACTTCTTCACGACTTCCTGGCTGGCATTAAGGCTACTGGAAGCTTGCTTCCATAACATAGCCATCTGGCTTCTGAAGGCAAGCATGTAGCTCACTACATCCTGGGGTACCTTCCTGGGAGTTTGCTCCCACCCTTCTTTCACCAGACTCAGAGGTCCTCTGACTGGGTGCCCATACAACAGTTCAAAGGGGCTGAAACCCACTCCTCTCTGTGGCACCTCTCTGTAAGTGAACAACAGGCATGGCAAGAGGATATCCCACTTTTTCCTCAGGAAGGCCTCTGATCATGCCTTTCAGGGTCTTATTGAAACTCACAACAATCCCATTGGTTTGTGGATGGTAAGGTGTGGAGAACCTGTATGTTACCCCCACACTCCTTCCACATTGACCGTATATAAGCAGACATGACGTGTGGTTCCCTGTCAGACACAACGTCCTTAGGGAAGCCAACTCAGGTAAAAATCCCCATCAGGGCCTTTGCCACTGCAGGTGCTTTAGTAGTCCTCAGAGGGATTGCTTCTGGATACCTAGCAGCATGATCCACCAGAACCAGGATAAACCTATTGTCTGATGCAGTCTGGGCATCCATAGGCCCTACAATGTTGATGCCCACTCTCTCAAAGGGGGTGCTAACAACAGGCAAGGGGTTAAGCCTCTACCCTGTCATCCTGCTGACCTGGCAGGTCACACAAGACCTACAGAGTGCATCTGAGGAACTCTTGATCCTAGGCCAATAGAAGTGGTGGACTAGCCTTGCAAAGGTCTTGTCTTGGCCAGGTATACTGCCAGGGGAATCTCATGAGCCAGTTCCAGTAGTAAGGCCCTGTAGCATTGGGGGACAACCGGGGCCCTTGATGTCCCAAGCCCAGGGGCCTTAGGCTCACCGTACAGGAAGTTGTCCTCCCAGTAAATATGGTGACTCCCAGAGACATCACCTGCTGCTTGGGCTTCAGCCTGTTGCCTCATGCCCACAAGGGCTGGGCACTCCCTTTGTGACCTACAGAACTGCTCCTTGGTGGGTCCTCTTTCCACATGCCATTCAGCAAGCTCAGGCAGGTCACCAAGGGAAGCAATGTCCTCCTCAGTGGACTCCGGGAAGGCCAGTGCAGGTGCCTTATCCATCTCACTGGAGGTACATTCAAGGATTGGTTTACTATGCCCTCTGCCTTTCCCCTTCTTAGCCGATGGCTGGGTCATTGCTCCAGGCTCCAGCCTATCTTGATCCCTTCCTGGGCAGCCGTGGACCTTGTGGTGGCACAGATCCACTAAGGTAACCCTAACATCTCCACATGAGCCTTGAACTCTACTTTTTTCCAGGTAGTGTGCTCCAGGTCATTACCTAACAGACAGTCCACAGGCATTTCAGGGCTCACTACAACTTTCAGAAGACCTGAACACCCCCCCCCCACTCAAATGGAACCAGGGCCACAGGATAGTGACCCTCTCTGTTGTCAGCCAACACAGCCTGGTGGAAAGATTAGGAATTACCTGCTCTGGGGAGACTAGCTGACTCCTTACCATAGTCATACTGGCTCCTGTATCCCTCAGTGCCTCATTGCCTTGCTCATTGATGGTGACTATTGCCTATTGTTGTACTGCTTATATTTTTCCAGGTAAAACTGTGCGTTTGTTGGACAACATAAATGTCAGAATTATGTGAGATTGAGTCTACAGACACCATCAGGATATGCTGCCCACCTTCCTGCTAGCTCACAGTGCACCATCTGTACCCCTAACCTGACAAGGTAAGAAATGGATTGTGCAACCTCAGAACATGACAACCCCGACTCCCCAAGGTAATCATGGTAACTCATCTAGAACCTTTTTGTTTGGTTACTCATGCTTACTCAAAGAAATACAGAATCTGCAGTTTTAATATTTATTGAAGCATTGTGATTCTTGGGTAAAATATGTGCACTGCAATAATCAATAGATCGAAACAGAATAATGTAATTAACATTATGAGAATGGTGAAAAAGTTGAATAATTCAACCATTGTGCTATAACAGTGAATATATGCTGGCATATGAGTACTGTGATATAGTGAACTCCTACCTAGCGCTTCCAAACCTAGTTTGTCTAGGGTGGATGGTCTGCCAAATCCCTGTAAGGTGGTCTAACTCCCCATTACCTGCAGGTAAGTGTCATCATGCTGCCCGTCTTGGTGTAGAACTGAGCATCCCTCGTGGAGGTAAACAGGAATCAGCTGAGCGGGAATTCCAGAATGCATTGACCTCTCAGTGTCAGCAAACTGCTCCTCTATCAAACAAAGGCTTGATGCCAAATATATAATAACATCCTCCATATTACCATGCTGAAGCCCCAGCCAGGCTGCTATTGTTTATTCTATTGTGGAAACCCTGTCGCCGAGCGGCCAAAACAAATAACATCTTATGTGATGAACTTAACCCTTGTACAGAATGTTTAAGGTGTAATGATAGAGTGCCTATGAATTGGCAGTGTAAGCAAAACTGAGTTTGAGGAATATTATCCCTTTTGTGCATACAAATTAATGTGTGTCAAATGTCATCGCGTTCAGGGAGAGAGGGCAACTTAAGAACGTTAGCATGTAAAATGGCATTTCTTAACCGAGCCTTATGTACCTATGTGACACTATACTTTGTAGTATTTGAGGGCACATGGATCTTAGGAACCCTCTCATTGTCACCCAGGGACACTAGGGTAACCCCTGTGAACCCCCCCCCCATTAACTTGGACAAACTCCTCCCTCAGCACTACGCTAGCCACCCCTAGAATATTTCCTCCAGTGGGAGGTAGTGCTCTTTTTGGACACTTGGGATCCCCCTTGTTGTGTCCATACTTGTAGCACTCATAGCACTGATGGGCTTGGGCTGCTGACCTTTGTCAGGATGAGTTTTCTAATGGTGGCCAGATTGGCACTGTGAACCAGACGCTTTCCCCTGTGAGTTGTTTGGGGGGCCTTTAGAGAGCTCAGTCTTTTTATCTACCCCCTCCTTTCTTCTGGTTGGGACCCTGCCCATCCTTTTGGGAGTCCCCCCAGATACCTTTTTGGAAACTCTGGTGCTGATCTACAGGCCCGCCTCCTCAGCCATCTTCCTGGCATCAGTAAGATTGCTATCTACCAGGTGTTGGCGCACCTCTGGAAAACAAGTATCAAGAATGTGCTCCTTCAAAAAAAAGTTGCACAACCCTTCATAATCATTAACTTTGCTGCCCCTCACCTATCCCTTCAGTGTCTTACCAGCGTAATCCAGAAAATCCACCGATGTTTGTGTGGAGAGTATGTAACTAGCCCTGAACCATTGCCTGTACTTCTCGGGTGTCAACCCAAACTTCCTAACTAAAATGGTCTTCATAGCAGTGTAGATTGTCTTGTCTCCCACCTCTAGTGTAAGTAGTGTGTTCCTCCCCACCGTGGGCATGTACCTCCAAAGACTACCCCCCTAGAACTCCTCTGGGACCCTGTGCACTTTCAAAGCCACTTCATAGGCTGCCAACCATTTATCTATGTCATCCCCCACATTGTAACTGGGCACCATATCTTTTGGAATATGGAATCTGGACTCATGTGCAGACACCGCAGGTGTGCTGCCACCAATATTGTTGTTGCTGGACCTCACTTGGAGGGCTATAATACCAGCTCCCTGAGGCTTAGCTCATGGGCCATCTTCCTTTCCTCTAAGGCTAGCCTCTTCTCCTCAAGAGCTTGCTCTTTCTCAAGTTTAGCAAGGGCTAGGGTCTGCTCCGTGCCCTTCTCCATCTTGGCAAGCTGTAGCCTTAGCTTCCTCTCCTCCCTCCTGTCCACCAACCCCTCTGAGGATAGGCTCCTTAAAGACACATTGCTGCCTGCTCTAGAGTGGACTGCCAGTCCTGGGAGGAAATTGCTTCCCCCTTCTGTAGGCGTATGTCAAGACCCTCTATTGGGTCCTGCTCTGATCCTTCCTCAGACACAGATCCTTCTGGGTGGGCCTCTGCCCATGCGCTCAAGACTTTCTGAAGCTCTGCCTTCTTAGTGATTTCCTTGTAGAGCACCCCTTTCTCCTGGAAGAACCTCTTGAGCTGAGCCACTGCATATGCTTCTAGGTTGGCCAGCTCTATTTCCATCTTGCCAGGTAGGACCACAGACGTTGCATAGAAAATTGGGACTTGGGCAAAAGGACTTTGGAAAAATCAAAAGCTGCCAGAACAGGGAGAATTTAAAAACGCTTGTGTTGGTCTCAGGGTTGGAGTGAACAATGAGTTACTATTTGGTATTCCACAAACACAAGTCCTATCCTCACCGCTGATCACCAGTGTTACAAATGGGATTCCTGGTTGATCTAGGTATGCACCCAAGCCAGCCAGGAACCACCACTCTAGTCAGGGTAAGCTAAATAAACACTTAAAGATAACCTGTGATCACCCTTCAGTAGCTTGGCACAGAGCAGTCTCTAAAGAGCCAATGTGTAAAGTATTTGTGCAACACACACACAGTAACACAATGAGTACACCACAAAAAGGATCCACACAAGTTTAGAAAAATAGAGAATATTTATCTGAACAAAAGAAGACCAAAATGGCAAAAATCCAATCAGTAGAAGTCGAGATATTAATTTTTAAAGATTAATGCAAAAATTGTGCTTAGAAGTCACTAGTGGTGAAAAAACGACTTCAAGTCGCAAGGGACCAGCATAAATCCAAAGTTCAGGCTGACCGTGATCTCCGGCAATCTGGGTACAGGACCCAGACAGGTCTTGTTGAAGAAATGCCTCGGATGGAGCTTTTGTCGACATCGAGAGTCTACTGCGTCATCGTCGAGCCATGCAAAAGGGGTCCTGCATTGTCGTCAAGCTCCATTAAACTGAATGCAACGTGTCATCGTCGAGCCACGCATAGTGTTGTCATCGAGCCGCGCAGGGTGTGGAACCACTGTCGTTGGGCAACCTCTGCGTTGGTGTCTAAGAGCGATGAGACAGAATTTCTCAAACAGTCGATGTAATACATCGTTTTTTATGAAAAGATCTGCAGAACCCACATGACAACTTGATAAACTTTCTGAAGGTCTGCTTCCTAGTTTTCAATCAATAATAGGAGATTTCTAGTGCCTTCCTGGTTCAATGCTCTAATGCTGAGACACCCTGTTGAAATGCAAGAGCAATTTGCAAAACCCTCTGTGAAAACAATTCCTCAAATACTTTCAATACTGCAGAAAAGCAGCTGAGTTGAGTCCCTTAAGCAGCAAAGCAGTTCTTCTGACAGAGGTTCAGTTCAAGATCCAGAAGTGTCTGATTCTAGGGGTTCAGAGACACAGTACTTCTACCCAAAAGTGACTTTGATGTTGGGGGTGACTTCAAAAGACCTCTCTGAAGTGCACAAGGATCCCTTTCAACGCAGTCCTGTCTGCCAGGCTACCCATGGGGGTAAATCAGTGCTTCGTGTGTGGACAGGACACTACCTATTGAAATGTGTCAGCCCTTCCCCTTCCTCCCTGCACAGGAAGACCCGTCAGAATGCAAATGAGTGCTCAGAATGCACATGAGCCTCACCTTCCTGTTTTTGTGACTGTCTAGAGGGAATGCACAAAGTGTAGCTGTCACCCAATACAGATGTATATTGGAGACGGGCTGTCAGGCACAAAGAGCAGTAAGTACAAAGAAATGTCCACTTTCTAAAGGTGGCATTTCTAAAACCGTAAGGCTAAACCAAAGTTCACCAGTAAGGAGGCTTTATCATTACCATTCCAAACATATGAAACATAAAAAAGCTACTCCTCTCTGATTAGGAATTACAGCTTAAAAGTGTATTAAAGAATTCCAATGCTGGCATATGAGAGGGGTAGGCCTCACAGTAGAGAACAATGAAATAGGCTGTTTGTCAATACCAGGACATGCAAAACATAATGGTACATGTCCTGTCTTTTAGTTACATGGCACCCTGTCCTTGGGGTTACATAGGGCCTACCTTACGAGTGACTTATTTGTAATAAAAAGGGGACTTTAAGAATTGGCAAGTAGTTTTAAATGGCACTGCAGTGACAGGCCTGAAACAGGTTTGAAAGGCTACATCTGTGGGTGGCACAATCAGTGCTGCAGCCCTCTAGTATCATTTGATGTACAGGCCCTGGGTATATTGTATACCACTTTACAATGGCCCTGCTAGTACAGCAATTATGACAAACAGGTATACACCAATGTCATCATGTTTAGGGGAGAAGCACATGCCTTTAGCACTGGTTAGCAGGGGTGAGTGCTCAGAGTCCTATGACCAACAAAACGAATCAGCAAAAAATGAGAGTCGAAAAGTTGGGGGAAAGCCCACACAAAGGATGACAGGTCTAACATAGCGTACCATTTTTTCACCTTGCACTCATATACTGTTTCTGGCTCCTTCCTTGATTTTGCTCTTTTCACCTGCAATGCTTAACCTGGATCTGTGAGGATGTGTATTTTACGCACTTCAGTTTAACACAAATAAAATTGAATGGTTTCAACCACTGCTTCCACACTAAGTGAAATAGATCTTCTTCTGTGAAGGAGCAAACTTATGTTCAGTAGGTGTATCAAATTATGGCTTGTAGATAGAGCAAACTTGGTGGATGTCTCCAAACCAGAGAGAACCATCGCCATCAATCCAACGATGTTGACTGATATTACATTTAAAAAGTCTGCTTGTGATCTCTAACTTTCATCACTCCAGATTTGGTGGCTAGGCCTTAAACATGCACGTATCATGGCTCTGCAAATACCTGCAAAGCCCACAATGCCTTCATGACAACTTGATAAAGCTTCTAAAGGCCTGCATCCTAGTTTTTCAATCAATAATGGGAGATTTCTAGTGCCTTCCTGGTTCAATGCTCTAATGCTGAGACACAATGTTGAAATGCAAGAGCAATTTGCAAAACCCTCTGTGAAAACAATTTCTCCAATACTTTTAATACTTTCATATTGAGGCAGAAAATGACACAGGGATTTAGAGGAAGGTTAAGAGCACTGTTGTCACATGAAATGGTTCCCCATTCAAAATCTTGCCATGTCCATTACACTTTTACTTAAACTGGTCCCTTCCCTGATATACACCAACACTGCTCCGCATGGGCTGTAGGGGCCTATGTTACACTCCTAATCAAATACATAGTACATTTTAACAATCTTCTTCCGCTCTTCAAGCAGTCATATGTAACAGATTCTTGGTGCTCCAAAGAAAGTTAATCTATATCAGTAGCTAAAGATTGTTAATCGTTGAGTGCTAAACCAAGTCCAATCACCTGTAGCTCTATTATAATAATGTTGACTTTTACAGCAAGTTGCACGTGGTCTTCCTGAGCTGTATCTATTTTCCTTCATACCATTTCCTGGATCCCCACTGGTTTTAGTAACCTAACATTGCAAATTTGAAATTGGGACCAGTTTCTTTCGCCATTATGCTTATAGACTATTTCAGTTCACTTTTGGGAGGTGGATTTTTAGGATCATGCAAACAATCTTGGGAGCCTGGGCTCAAAGACTATGAGCTAATCCCAATACCACCCGGGACTAATGAGAAACTTTAATGAAGCACACCGAAAACGTTTGGATACTTTTGTAACATATTGACTAAAACCTGTAGCCATTGAAAAACATTTTCAAAAATAAAGTAGTAGTTCTTAATGAATATTGAGGTTATAATATGTGTTTTCGACACTGTTAGAAATGGGATTTCTGGTTGGCTAAGGCTTGCGCCATAGCCAGGCAGAAACCACCACTCTAGTCAGGGCAAGGGAGTTACACGCTGGAGATAACCCCTGCTCACCCCCTTGGTAGCTTGGCACGAGCAGTCAGGCTTATCCCAGAGGCAATGTGTAAAACGTTAGCGCAACACACACTCACAGCAGCAACACACTAGGGACACCACAAAAGAAACTCCACACAAGGTTTTATCAAAAATAGCCTTTGTATTATCATAAACACATTAGAAACATAATCACACAATATACACTGTGCCAACTGGCACTAGGCAATATTCACAGGGGATTATTTACAGGACAGGGCCAATCGGGCCACTGTCAGAACCATTAGATCAGGTAAGTAAATCTAAAACACAACCAGTAACTACTGGTACAATAATGACATAAACATTATCACAGTCACATTAGACACCACCCTAAAATATCATAGCATGACATTAGGCATATCCACATTAGGCCCAAACCTCTGTAGCATATACACATTACGCACTAGGCCTCACCAGCATAAACACACTATGCATAAACATCCTAAACATAAACACATTATGTCATAGGCATCACAAGCATAAATCACATTACGCAATCACATTGGGGCCTTGTGCCCTACCAACATAGAACTGACCCCCTGGCCAACTGGCCTTTCGCTGGGGCTCAAATGCCCTCTGTCCTAAAATGTCAGGGCGTGCTGCCAATGCAGCAGAATCCAAAAGTGCGCAATTGCGCAGGCCTAAACGTTGCAGCTGCCACTAATTGCTGTGCAGCTGGGAAGATACTGGGGGCACTGGCACTCACTGTGCCCTCTAAACAAATGTGCCCAATCGTTGCAGCTGCCCTCTGTCAGGCGGGGCAGCTGTGGGAATAAAGAATCAGGCACTGGCGCTTCGGTGCCCTCAGGAGTCCACACTGGGACTCTACAACAGAAATGCGGCCAACGTTGCAGCTGCCCGCGCTGGTGCGGCGCAGCTGTGAATGGAATGGGCAGCAGCGCTCTGGGGCCCTGCTCTGGGGCTCTCTAAATTAAACTTGCCCCCCCCAAGTCCCACTCAGGGACTTCCAAGAAGGATGCGAATGCGGCCCAAAATGTTGCAGGTGCCGCTACGGCGGAACAGCTGTGAAAAGCCACAGCCTTTGGCACTACTGTGCCCTGGGAACCCTCGATTGGTCCCAACAATTCCAAAGAGAAACCCCGCTCACCGGGGCTTGACTCGGACACCTCCGGTCTTGCACTTCGCCTGGTCCCTCTTCCTTGGACCAGGACTTTGACAGGGAGCCTGCGACTTCACCCGGGTCCTCTCCTGGGGCTCGGGATTTCTCTGCTCAGACGCGCAGGGCTCTCCCACGCTCACGGGAGCCCCGCACAGACTTCCGGCAGCCCGTGGTAGGCCCCGCCCACAACCAGGCAAGGCCGCCTGACTTCCTGGTCGACAAATGCAAAATCAACAGTTGATGGACAGAATGCAGAACAATGTCATACATTCACCCCAGTACAGAGATCTGGGCCTAAATCCATTGTTTTTTTGCTCACCATGCCATTCCAGTTTAAACCCAGCCATATGCAAATCAGTCTTGACCCTGTGCCTCATGGGAACAGTCTGCACGATCACGGCGGCCGCTTCTCTTCTTCTCTGCGCAATGCGGGGTGGGCACCCGCTCGAAATAAAGCACATAAGCGGGGTGGGCACCCGCCAACAACTCCAAACGCGGGGTGGGCACCCGCTGTCAATTAAAAGCCTCAAGCGGGGTAGGCTCCCGCTTCGAGAACCATAAAGGCGGGGTGGGCTCCCGCCTCACTGAAATGCAAAAATGCGGCAGAAATGCAGGGTGGGCTCCCGCTCCGTCACCAGGCACGGGGGAACTCCTCATGCCGGGGTTCCCTCCAGGAAACTTCCTGCAGCACAGCGCTACATGGCACCAGCGCTCCTCTTCAAGCTGGCACCAGAGAAGTAAGTTGTAGCGCTCATGAGGGGCTAGGGCCCACAGTTCCTGAAAAGTTCTTAAGGTTCAAGGGGCATAGCTGGGCCCAGGGAGGCCAGCACACAGGGCCCTCCAGCAGGGAGGCAAGCCCTCATGGCGGTTCCTCCTGGGCCCCAGCAGCAGCAAGCCCCCAGCAAGTACAGGAACAGCACCCAATCATGGGGTCACAGCCCCTATTTTTATATCACACAGTCCATTGTCTGCAGTACAGGGTTTGGGGGAACCAGATGCAAATGGTTCAGGGGAGAATTGGAGCACTTTGTTTACAAGGCTCCTCTTCCCCTTTGTCAGGTAGGGGCTCGGTGATCAGACACACCACAGGGGGCGGAGCCAGCATTGTATAGGCTAGGCACAATCCTATTCAGGGTCAGGGGACTACTTCTCCCGCTACTCCAAATGCAGATGTCTTATTCAGCCTAGCGCTGACTCACCCTGCCCCTCCTGGAGCTACACACACCTCACCAGCCCCTGTCACTCAACAGCCAGACATGCAATCCACATCAGGCAGGCAGACACATAGCACACAGAAATGCCAACTTCTAAAAGTGGCATTTCTAAAATAGTCATAATAAATCTGCGCACACCATTGCGTAGCATTTATTATTACTATTTCAAACATACCAATCTTGACCACGCTGCTCCTCTCATATCAGGAATTACCACTGAAACACTTATCAGGGAATCCCCAATGCATTACTATGGGAGGGCAGCCCCACTGTAGTGAGAAACCAAAATGGCTGTTTGTCACTACAAGGACATGTCACACACTTAAGGTACATGTCCTATCTTTTACCTACAATGCACCCTGCCCATCGGGCTAGCTGGGGTCTACCTTAGGGGTGACTGACATGCAGTAAAAGGGGGGTCACAGACATGGCACACACTTTAGGTGCCACGTCACAGCTGCAGTAACACTGCGCGCACAGGCCCTGCAATGGCAGAGGCCTGAGATAGGTTTGCAGGGCTACTTTGGTGGGTGGTGCAATCAACGCTGCAAGCCCACCAGTAGCATTTAATTTACCAGCCCTCGGTATATGGGATACCACTTTACAAGGGACTGACAGGTAAATTAAATAGGCCAAACAGGTGTAGACCAATCTTACCATATGTAACACAGAGAGCACACGCACTTTACACTGGACAGCAGTGCTAAAGTGCCCAGAGGCCTAAAACCACCAACACCATGTCAGAGAAAAGTCTAGGAGAAAGGCAAAAAGTTTAGGGATGATCCTGCAAAAAGGGCCAAGTCCAACAGACACCAAACACTATCTGAGTGTCAAGTCTACAAACGGGGACTCAGAGATACCAGGGACAAATGATAGAAGCCACCATGGCCACTGATAAATAAACACTGCCCCCCCCCCCAAGCAGAAAAGGCCTATATGAGTGGAAACATTATGTGGATTTCGATTCCAGACTTCAGACGTGTAATGCTGTTCACTAAGGTACGTATTAGCAACAGTGTGACGTCAGTTACAACATAGATGACACTAAGTTAGTAGAGGAGTCGGTGTTGAGGTACGTAACTGTGAGGGAGATTAGGAAAGAGTTTAAGGCCAAAGCCTCAAACATGCTGGAGTTATGAAGGATAGAACTTTAGCTTAGAAGACAGGTCAGGGAAGCCCCAGTGATGAGTATATGACAGCCAAGATCCCCTACTACAGGACCAGTCTGCAGTCACTGCCCGCAGTCTTCTTAGGTCTGGCACTCAAGAAATGCTGGGGAAGAAGTGACTCAAGCAGGAGATGCTTATAGAGAAGGCAAGGGAGGAATAGAGGGCTGGAGGGAATAAGTGGGAAAAGTTCAATTTACAGCCAGAAAAACAAAGAGAGGGAATCAGGAGGCAAAGGGAAAATTACTTGCCAATGCCCTGAAATTGTAGATATTAGAACTAGAGGCAGTGAAAGGAAACCTAGCCACCATTCAGTTTAAGTCACAGATAACTTCCTCCCTCCAGAATCTATGGTGAGTTTATGAGGAACTATTTAAGAGAATGGCACAACACGTACTCGGGTGCAACCGGTTACAATACTAATCTTCTTGATGATGACTAAGAACCAGCAATCAGTAATATGGGCCAGATGAAAGTGGACACACATACCACCCACCAGCAACAAGTTCAAGAAACACATGCTAAATTATTGTGGACAAGTGCGCTCAGGAACAAGCTGCACAATTTAAACTATAGGAACGAACGTAACTACACATGTTGAGACGGATGGCCAGGGGGCCTCCTACTGCACAGGTATAACTACAAGTATATGTCAACCAATCACCAGACTGAAAAACATCCCAAACATGAATGAGACATTGAAAAGAGTCCACACTATGTTATATAAAACGTTTTTGATTAACACAAGTTAGTCTTCCAGCATCCATTAATGAAGACTGAACTAAAACAGGTTGATGGTTTCTGTCTTTCACAGTAAGGATTTTGGTTCTAAAAGTGACTCTGGTCCTTTAGCGTTCTGAGTTGTGTTCCGAAGTACAAGATGCTCCTTTCCAAAAAAAGAACTTACCTGAAGCTGCTGACTGCCGGCCACCGGCCGCCTCGCATGTTGCGTCACGCCTCCTGCCCTCTTCCTTGTCCCAGCAGCCTCTGGGACAGACTCCCATCCAATCCCTGTGCTGCTCTCATGCTATGAGAGCAGCATGGGGATTGGCCATGAGCGGCATGAAAAGACGATCCGCTCAGGTCAGGGAGTCTGTGGGGTTTCTCCAGCCCAGTTGTTCAATGCAGCCGGGTTGGAGAAACCTAAGTGCGCATGTGTCTTTGGCCGGCCTAAGACAGCCGGTCAAACAAATATGCGAACTTAGGGAGTGCACATAGCACTCCTCCTCCCCCCTCCCATGCGCCGCCCCTCCCTGCACAAGCTGGCTCAGACTCGGCAAATGAAAAATAAAACGATGCTAGAACATCGTTTTATTTTTAATTTGCTGGCTCTGAGCCAGTGGGGCGACGCTCCTCCGCCATTGTGGAGGAGCCACCGCTGAGTCCCTTTTTCTCATGAAATACATAATTGAATGTGGCCTGAGAGGAATATTCCATTTCAGGTTTTGGGAAAGACCGAATAGAATGAGGTGTTCACAAGAGTTTGTTAAATTAAAAAAGTTTATATAAGGACAACTCAAAATGGTGCTTTTTTATCTGCTTTAAGGGAGGTTGGGGAGTAGACTGAAAGGCATCAAGCAGGTAGAACGGGAGCGCTTGTTCGGCATTGTCACTTTTTGCACTTTTGTAACCAGAAATTGGAAAAAAAAATTGTGGGCCTGATTCACAGAACTAACTTACGTCAAAAACGTAAAGTTAGTACTTTTTGGTATTCACAGAATACACTTACTCATTTTGGTATTCACAGAATGAACTTACTCATTTCGGTATTCACAGAAGTTAGTAGTCCTAACTTTAGGACTCCTAAATGCCTTCTGTGAATACCGAAAGTCTTAAAGTTAGGATTTTTCTCAGTTTAGGAGTAGTAAAGTTACCCTAACTTTACTAGGACTACTAACTTCTGTGAATACCGAAATGAGTAAGTTCATTCTGTGAATACCAAAATGAGTAAGTGTATTCTGTGAATACCAAAAGTACTAACTTTACGTTTTTGACGTAAGTTAGTTCTGTGAATCAGGCCCAGAGAGAATATCTGTAACATTACAAGCCAAATGTAAATTCCTGTTTGACCCTGGCAAACTAACAGCCCAAATGTTTCTTTTAAGATACAGTGTTGCCACCGGACTTTGTTTGTGTTTTTGGGAGCCCATAGTTAAGTTCAACAAATGGAGGCAAACAAATACGACAGTAATTGGCAGTTCACCAAATTTGTTTCTGCAGGCATCAGTTTCATGCATTGGTTAAAGTTTCATCCTCTTTCTACAAAAATCGAAACTGGCCGCCAATTACTACACATACTACGTCTGGGGTGCGTGCATTGTGATGTTAATGACTTTATCATTGGCACACAGAATTAATTTCCCCTTGAATGCATCGCTACTTCATTTTCAAGACAGCTCGAGAAATGGATGCTTGTTATTGGTTTCACAGGCGCTTCGGCTTGTAATAAAAGACGCTGAATGTTCAGATGTTGTCCTGTGCATAAAGCCAGTTTTGTAACACATTTGCATTTGTGTTTGCGCAAAACAGACCACCATCACAATGTGCTTATTAAAAAGAGCTTTGGAACACTGCGTTTTGGAAGAGCCCAACCAGCATTTTGTTAAATACTTCAGCAGCCATCTTTCTTTGCCAGCATTCCGTTTCAGCTGGCTGTATCTAGAAGTCATCTGCTGTTTTATGATCACTAGTGTAGCCTGCGCGGTTCATTTATAAACCCGCTCCTCACGCCTTAGCTCTCATGCCATGACATGGCCGCCATTAACTGGCAGAGGTATCCGCTGCCGATAAATACCTGGATGACCAAGAGCTATGCCGCCCCATTAATCTCGAAGGAACGAGAGGACCATTCCACCGCATCTTTTATACAAAATCCATACTGATTGAAGCTCAGGTTCTGCATTTAATTGAAGTAACCTTTTGTCCAATCCAGCTTTAATGAAGTGTAGTGAAGTCAAGCACTGTGGGGGCCATTAATCGGCGACACTCCATTAAAAGAAAAACACAGAGGGAGTTTTTAATAAACAGTGTGAACTAATCCCCGCGTGGAAGTGTAATTGAGAGGGAAGGGGGCGCCTTGGCCAGATTCACATTAAATCCCCATCATACTCAAGCGAGGCTGAAACCCCTTGTTAAAATGGCGAGCTGCCATCAGATTTACAGCGCCCTTCCAGCTGGACTTTAAAGGAAGGGCTATGTTTAACAATAAAAAAGGCTTCTTATGACTAAGCTATAAAATACCCAGGCAATTACTTAGAATAATTTATACAGTGATGCACTGGCCTTGCTCAAAGCATAAAAAGACTGAAAATAACGTGTACAATAAAAATGTTAACTGAAAACGCAAGACTAAAGGTTTTAACCATTTTTGCACTGTGTAGTCAGTGCCTGTGGGGGCTCTTGAATACAGAACACATGAAGAGAAAAAAGTCCTGCATTTTTTTTTTATCTAATCAGAATAGTGTAATAGACTGTGCCAAATGTAATAAGCAATAGTCATGAATGAAACCCACAAGGTTTAGCATTTCCTAACTGAAAAGAGTTTTCAGTGCTGCGGGAGCGATTTAGTTTACATGTCGAAATTATATGTAAGGCTGGCATACAGTGGGCCTCATTTATGATGAATTGGTGTAGGGCAGCGCCTCAAGTCTCCTTGCGGCGCTGCCCTACGCCAATGTGAAAGGGTAGGAATGCACCCCGTTCCTGCCTTTCCCCATGGCGCACAATTTGCTACCTAGTGCCAACATAGGCACCCTTGAACCATGAGGCAAGGGTGCCTCCGTCACAGGCAGGATTGTTTTTATGCAGGAAGGGACACCTTCCTGCACAAAAACAACCCTGAGAGGCGTTTTCTTCTTTCCATGTGTACTGGAAAGAGGAGAAATACAAATATTTATTGTTACGCCTGCTCTCGGGAGGAGTAAGGTTTTGGCGCTGCCCCAGGTTTACATGCTTAAGTAAATCTGAGGCAGTGTCAAAATCTATGGGTGCTGCATGGGAAACCCGACCGCGACCCCCATGGAACGCCTCCTTAATGCAGAGTAAGGCAAGGCAGCGACTTGCGCTGCTTTATCTTACTCCATGTCTCTGAGGCCTTGCAGAAGCACGCAGAGCCGCTTTGCGTCGCCTTATACATATGATTGAGAGGCTTACGTTGCCAGAGCTTAATAAAAAAGTGATGCTACACCATACTTACACTCAGCAGAGGTAGGTCTGGATGAGACCCTGATGCAAATCTGCTCCATCGTCTTCACCACTATCATCATCTTCATTTGGTATTTCAGGGTCTCGGTGGCTCTTCATGGCCTGCATCCTCTGCGATGTAAGGGATGTTCTGTCGCAGGGCAATGTTGTGTAGGATGCAGCAGGCCACGGTGATCTGACACACTTTCCCGGGTGAGTAGAGGAGGGCTCCCCTAGTCCTGTCCAGGCATCTGAATCTGGCTTTCAGGAGCACAAACGTCCGCTCCACTGACTGCTGTGTTCTTCCATAGGCCTCATTGAAGCAGACTTCCCTAGCCATTGTAGGATCCTTCAGCGGGGCCAACAACCATGGCCGGTTGGGATAAGCTGAGTTTCCTAGATGGGAGATAGATAGAAGGGCAGCATTTAAGAACACAAAATCAGATCATACTACCCCACTTTCCCAAAACAGAGCTTAGATACATCACACTTACCTACAAGCCAGGCCCTGTCGAGAAGGAGTAGACATCAGCTATGGTATGGTGCTGTTCTGCAGTACAAAGCCATCAAGTGCAGATCCTGGGAAGCGGGCACTGACATTGGAGATGTACAAATCCACTAAACAGACAACTTGCACATTGATAGAATGGAAGTGCTTCCTGTTCCGGTAGACCTGCTCCCTGTCGTGTGTTGGTACTAAGCCAATATGTGTGCCATCAATCGATCCAATTGTATGTGGGATGTGCCCAAAACAATAGAATCCTGCCTTCGCAGTGGCTAAATCCTGATGTCTGGGGAACTGGATGTAGCTGCCCACATGTTTCAACATTGCTGTAAGCACCTCTGTGAGGACAAGACTGAACATCGGTTGTGACATTCCAACCGAAAGAGCAACAGTGAATTGAAATGAGCCTGTGGCCAGAAAATGCAAAGAATACATTAGTTTAACTTATGGTGGGATTGAGTTAGGGTTATTGAGGTGAGGTAGGAGGTCAGGCTCCAACTGATGACTGAGATACAGGATTGTCTGACAATACAATCAGATCTTCTGAATTATGTGCCACTATTACATGGTGTGTAGGTCTGGGAATGGGCAGAACAGTGGAGGCTGGCGTCTACTTCCTCTCCCAGGGTGCCTATGTGAGAAGTAAATGTAAGAGGAATATTGGTCTCTGTTTGCAAACTTACATATATGTGACCTGTAAGGCCAAAGTCATGTGTTTATACATTTATGCATCAAGAAGCAATACACATGTGACTTCATGGCTGTACAATCTGACTCGTCCATTAGCCATCCCCAAGCAAGCATACCCAAGGCTGTCACATAAGTGTGCACACCATCAAATCAAATTAGAGAAACTGCACTGTAGTGAGGCATTGTTCACATGTTTAATCAGATAATGAGTTACACAGTAATGCACTACAGAGATGAAGTGTTGTACAGGACATGACACAGGAAACGAGCTTTTCAATTTTCAAGTTTCAGCACTCATGTGGTGGTGGTGCACTTCTGTGTGCCAACTACAGTCCCTGCAAACGTGAAAATGCAGTTTGCAGCAATGTAAATACGACCGTGACCATGGCGAATGCCTGATCTCACTAATAGGACAAATAGAGGGCTAGTTTGGCTGTGGTCAATGTCCACGCATTTGGCCGTTACTTACACGGTGGTCTCTGCCACAGGTTAGCATTGGGAGATGTGACCACGGCAGGCCAATGGCTATGTGCATCTACGCACATGAACGCGTAAACGATATACATGTACTTCGCGTTTTGAAAAATAACTCACTTGCCTACTGACACTGCTGCCATTAACATCTCCTTACCTTCAGCTGCTGTGTGCCACCTCTGGGAGCAACCATTCCAACCAAGCAGGTGAGAAGGCCCCTGCCTTCACACCAGAAGAGCTGGAGATGCTGGTTGGGGAGGTCGGTCCCCTGTATGGCCAGCTGTATGGCTCACCAGTGGAGCAGGTAAGCTTTGCATGATGCATGAAAGATTCTGATGTCTCAACCTTAACATGTCCATGTTCAACGATATGCCTATGAGTTCCAGAGTGAAAGCATAGACTCATTTGTTAGGATGTATTCTAACTATTTAGGTTAGAGATGTGATGGATGAGGGTGCTCTGTACATTGACTGCAAACACTATCCATAATGATGTTGGAGTCGCACTATATCCTACCCCTGTTTCATGCACAAACAACTGCATGCAGAGTGTGATGTGGAATAATATGAGCCACAAATGGAGATATTATTCAATCTGCCAAGGAATGGTCATGTAGCAATCCATTTCTAGTGGCAGTAACATGTAAGGTGCAGCAGTAGTTGAATGCAGGTATGTGCATGGTCCCCCATATCTCTCAGCACATATCAGTCTGCAGCAACCTCTTGGCTGGGAGTACCGGAATGGCATAAAAATGTTAAGTGTGCAACACAATGTTGGTGTCCTGTATTGCATGACCATTACATTTACGCCAACCTATTATCAATTTGCAAATATGATGTTAATGTGGGTTCACTATGGTAAGCATGCAGAAATCTAATCCTGCCAATGATTCCTACCCACTCTGGCCCAAGATTTAGATGAGGTATATGTGACATAGCACTGCAGCACAGTGTCCTCTTCTATGATCTCTGCTGATCCAGAGATAGTGAATTCTGGGTAAGAAAGAAGGTCTAGAGATTCTTTTCCCGGATAGTAGTGCCAATTTTTGGAGGTGATAGGAGGAGGTTAACTCGAGGTACTGGACTTTGCTATCCTCTTATTATGAGAGGTTATGGAAACAGGTGAGTGCATACTCCTCCTTAGTGAGTGTTGATATTCTTTTGACCAAAGAAAATTCCAAATTCCAAATAATATTTGTTTTCTGCTTTTATTCTTCACATTTATATTCTGGTTCATAGATCATCATCATACTCCAGAAGTTTACTGGAATAGTTTTATTTAGACATTCAACAGCCAGAGATAGTGTCTGAAATAGTGTTCAAGGACAATTAATTGATATGACATTTTAGTAAAACCATCTATAACATTAGACCTGACAAGAGACACTGACCTGAGTGTACTTGCCATTTTTCTTCATTGTCAATGTGTTACACTGCCTTAGTACAGGCTCCTCAACACCACAAGTGTGTTGTAACAGGCCCATGATTCGTGCTTGCACTGAGCAGAGTATCTGCACTCTTGACACATGCACTGTGCAGATAGTTGGGGATTCCAACAGTCAAATCCATCACTGCATCACCAGGTGTGTCACATGAAGCTAATGGAATGTTTAGGTTTTCTCTGTGAAAGTGGCTGAAAGGGCTTAATTACTTTGCTTTGGTGCCAGGACATCGGCCACACGCTCAATCAGCCGTACACTTTTTTACATGGATTTGTACACATGACCACTATTTTGCAGAATGTGAGCACAAAGTGTGACACATGCCAGACCTTCCATGTTGAAGCAAGTTTTTGGGATGTATCACAGTGTGTGCTAACAGTCATGTTGTGAACAGCATGTTCAAAGTCACACGTATGGCCTGTTAAAGTGTCTGTACAGTCATGCAGATTTTTCCCAGCTGTCATGTGCTCCCAATGGTGTGTAGTGGTACATCTTGTGTAAAACAACAGAAGTTGTGTAGTGGCCCTGGCCTTAGTGTTGTATTTAAGTTGGGATAGGCCGTAGACAACACAACTAGAGTTTGATACAGTCGTCAGATGATTAGTGTAACATTGCTTCATTTCAGTGTGCATGGGCATCAAGGTAGACCACACATTTGTAGTCTTGTCAAGTTCAACTTGGACATGCTGGGTGTGTACAACTTCTTCATGTGCTACACCGATGACCTCTGTCTTGCATGCCCACTCAAGTCTCCTCATCTATTGCATCCATCCAGCTCAATGCCCATCTCAAGCCAAGACATTGGAAAGCCATCGCCCGGGAGACTATCGCCGGCGCAGTGTCCACTACAGGAAAAGGTGGGAGGATCTGAGACGCTGGACCAGGAATATCACAGAAGTCCAGCTGGGGAAGTCCTCCCAATGTCATAGGGACGTGGGCCAGTCCATGACTCCCCTAATGTCCCGCATCCTGACGGTGGCCTACCCGTTGCTTGAAGGGCAGTTGAGGGCCCAGCAGCAGCTACGAAGGGGTGATTATTTTGCTGGCTGATTTGAGTCTTGCCTAAACATCTATTTATTATTACAGGCACCTGCAACCACATCAACCTGGACCTTGATTGATGTTAAAACATATAGAAGAGTAATTGCATGTGTAGGCATGGTTGGCATTGGGAACATATCTGTGTTTTGCTATCATATGCAGTAGTGTTCAGTACAATATCGATTAGTTCTACATAGTATGACATCTGTGTCCATGAATGCGTTAGCCAAGGAGTCAAGGGCTTTTGTGACTGGTGATGGGCATACATGTCATGTAACATCACAGACAGGGGTGTGTGGACATGGGTGGGTGTGTCACCCACATACCCATTTACGTTATTGAGAAACATCTGATGCTAATGATGCAATTACATATATGGTCTGAAGACTGACAGTACTGTCTCACAATGTGATGTCCCATGCTGGTGAAGTGTCAGTAGACGTGTAAGTGACATGCACATGTGGAATTGTGGAGGAACTGTACCTGCCTGCTGACTTGCAGCAGGTAGTGTAAATCAGACTTGTTGGAGTCATCTGTGAGTGTGTCCTGTCTGCAACATATTGGAATATTTCAAAGTGAGGAAAATGTAGGTGCTGTGACCGCCCTTCCTTATTGTCTACAAGTGTAGCATACACTAAATGGACAGGACATTCCCTGTGTCTCATCACTCTTACCTGTTGTAATAACTATACAATATGCTATGGGAAAATGGTTGTGGTGAGTTGCGCAAAACTGTAGTGGGAATGTCCCTAGTCCTAGGCCGTGTCAGATCATTTGCATGTATGTGATGACTTCTCAACCAAAGATGAGCCACATTGTCTCCAGGATACTTTGGTGTGAGACACATGATACATAGCTAATTTTACCCTTTTATTCAATATTTAAGTGTGTTGTGACAGAGAACATATGAAGAATTGTGAAAGTGGTCATGTGAACAGTGTGGACTGGCCAATTTCTTAGACGCATTCTCCTTGTTAACAGACATGTTGCTGGGAGATATCTGTATCAGGCTCACATCAGTGCATAGGAAAGTGGGTTTCAGAAATGATTAGTGGCTGTAGCAGGTCATTGTGTGTAATGGGTAGGACTGCTGTAAGCATGCCCATGCTAGTTGATGTCACATGGTCACTGTAGTATATAAAAGTGGCAAAGTATATAGGATAAAGTGATACCCCGCAACATACAGGAAGATTAGTGACAAGGTGACTCATACAAATGTGACAGACTGTGGTCCAGACATCATCGTGTTCAACTGTTGCAAAGTCAAGTTGCATACATGCACGTGCAACTGCTAAGGTTGTAGTCAATTTAGCCATCCTAGTAGGTGGTGTTATAACCGCAATTTTGTTGTGCCATGTTTACTGAGATGTTCGACACTGTTGAATTTAACCAAGCTCATTTGTCCTTTCAGCATCTACCCAGGCAAGCGGAGGAGACAGGTGCCAGGATGTTGGGGAAGCAGCTGGCCCAAGTGGGTCCGGTCAGGACACAGATGCAGATGCAGATTGCCAGGTAGGTCGCTCCCCCACCACACAGCTCCGCCTGTGCTGTCTGCCCGCTGCTCCTGTAGGTAAGATCGCCCTCCGCTTGTGGCCCCGGTGCCAGTTTTGTCTGCTTGTCTCCCTTTTCCTTTCTGTGCCCCTCGCTGCCCCACTGTTGTTGTGCCCGTGATTTGCCTGCTCTCCCCCCGTTTTTCCTTCTGTGCCCCTTGCTGCCCCACTGTTGTTGTGCCCGTGATTTGCCTGCTCTCCCCCCGTTTTTCCTTCTGTGCCCCTCGCTGCCCCACTGTTGTTGTGCCCGTGATTTACCTGCTCTCCCCCCGTTTTTCCTTCTGTGCCCCTCGCTGCCCCACTGTTGTTGTGCCCGTGATTTACCTGCTCTCCCCCCGTTTTTCCTTCTGTGCCCCTCGCTGCCCCACTGTTGTTGTGCCCGTGATTTACCTGCTCTCCCCCCGTTTTTCCTTCTGTGCCCCTCGCTGCCCCACTGTTGTTGTGCCCGTGATTTACCTGCTCTCCCCCCGTTTTTCCTTCTGTGCCCCTCGCTGCCCCACTGTTGTTGTGCCCGTGATTTACCTGCTCTCCCCCCGTTTTTCCTTCTGTGCCCCTCGCTGCCCCACTGTTGTTGTGCCCGTGATTTACCTGCTCTCCCCCCGTTTTTCCTTCTGTGCCCCTCGCTGCCCCACTGTTGTTGTGCCCGTGATTTACCTGCTCTCCCCCCGTTTTTCCTTCTGTGCCCCTCGCTGCCCCACTGTTGTTGTGCCCGTGATTTACCTGCTCTCCCCCCGTTTTCCTTCTGTGCCCCTCGCTGCCCCACTGTTGTTGTGCCCGTGATTTACCTGCTCTCCCCCCGGTTTTCCTTCTGTGCCCCTCGCTGCCCCACTGTTGTTGTGCCCGTGATTTACCTGCTCTCCCCCCGGTTTTCCTTCTGTGCCCCTCGCTGCCCCACTGTTGTTGTGCCCGTGATTTACCTGCTCTCCCCCCGGTTTTCCTTCTGTGCCCCTCGCTGCCCCACTGTTGTTGTGCCCGTGATTTACCTGCTCTCCCCCCGGTTTTCCTTCTGTGCCCCTCGCTGCCTATCGCCATTCCCGCCGCTGCGTCCCTGCGGCCCCGCCCCCTGACTGCCCATTCGCTGCCCCTGCCTCCCGCCTCCCAGCTGCTCCTCCCTCCCACCTCCCCATAAATGGCGGCCGCTGCACGGTGAGGAGAGCGACCCTTGACCTTGCCAGGTAGGTCGCTCCCCACCACACAGCTCCGCCTGTGCTGTCTGCCCGCTGCTCCTGTAGGTAAGATCGCCCTCCGCTTGTGGCCCCGGTGCCAGTTTTGTCTGCTTGTCTCCCCTTTTCCTTTCTGTGCCCCTCGCTGCCCCACTGTTGTTGTGCCCGTGATTTGCCTGCTCTCCCCCCGTTTTTCCTTCTGTGCCCCTTGCTGCCCCACTGTTGTTGTGCCCGTGATTTGCCTGCTCTCCCCCCGTTTTTCCTTCTGTGCCCCTCGCTGCCCCACTGTTGTTGTGCCCGTGATTTACCTGCTCTCCCCCCGTTTTCCTTCTGTGCCCCTCGCTGCCCCACTGTTGTTGTGCCCGTGATTTACCTGCTCTCCCCCCATTTTTCCTTCTGTGCCCCTCGCTGCCCCACTGTTGTTGTGCCCGTGATTTACCTGCTCTCCCCCCGTTTTTCCTTCTGTGCCCCTCGCTGCCCCACTGTTGTTGTGCCCGTGATTTGCCTGCTCTCCCCCCGTTTTTCCTTCTGTGCCCCTCGCTGCCCCACTGTTGTTGTGCCCGTGATTTACCTGCTCTCCCCCCCGTTTTTCCTTCTGTGCCCCTCGCTGCCCCACTGTTGTTGTGCCCGTGATTTACCTGCTCTCCCCCCGTTTTTCCTTCTGTGCCCCTCGCTGCCCCACTGTTGTTGTGCCCGTGATTTACCTGCTCTCCCCCCGTTTTTCCTTCTGTGCCCCTCGCTGCCCCACTGTTGTTGTGCCCGTGATTTACCTGCTCTCCCCCCGTTTTCCTTCTGTGCCCCTCGCTGCCCCACTGTTGTTGTGCCCGTGATTTACCTGCTCTCCCCCCGTTTTTCCTTCTGTGCCCCTCGCTGCCCCACTGTTGTTGTGCCCGTGATTTACCTGCTCTCCCCCCGTTTTTCCTTCTGTGCCCCTCGCTGCCCCACTGTTGTTGTGCCCGTGATTTACCTGCTCTCCCCCCGTTTTTCCTTCTGTGCCCCTCGCTGCCCCACTGTTGTTGTGCCCGTGATTTACCTACTCTCCCCCCCGTTTTTCCTTCTGTGCCCCTCGCTGCCCCACTGTTGTTGTGCCCGTGATTTACCTGCTCTCCCCCCGTTTTTCCTTCTGTGCCCCTCGCTGCCCCACTGTTGTTGTGCCCGTGATTTACCTGCTCTCCCCCCGTTTTTCCTTCTGTGCCCCTCGCTGCCCCACTGTTGTTGTGCCCGTGATTTACCTGCTCTCCCCCCGTTTTTCCTTCTGTGCCCCTCGCTGCCCCACTGTTGTTGTGCCCGTGATTTACCTGCTCTCCCCCCGGTTTTCCTTCTGTGCCCCTCGCTGCCCCACTGTTGTTGTGCCCGTGATTTACCTGCTCTCCCCCCGGTTTTCCTTCTGTGCCCCTCGCTGCCCCACTGTTGTTGTGCCCGTGATTTACCTGCTCTCCCCCCGGTTTTCCTTCTGTGCCCCTCGCTGCCTATCGCCATTCCCGCCGCTGCGGCCCCGCCCCTGACTGCCCATTCGCTGCCCCTGCCTCCCGCCTCCCAGCTGCTCCTCCCTCCCACCTCCCCATAAATGGCGGCCGCTGCACGGTGAGGAGAGCGACCCTTGACCTTGCCAGGTAGGTCGCTCCCCACCACACAGCTCCGCCTGTGCTGTCTGCCCGCTGCTCCTGTAGGTAAGATCGCCCTCCGCTTGTGGCCCCGGTGCCAGTTTTGTCTGCTTGTCTCCCCTTTTCCTTTCTGTGCCCCTCGCTGCCCCACTGTTGTTGTGCCCGTGATTTGCCTGCTCTCCCCCCCGTTTTTCCTTCTGTGCCCCTTGCTGCCCCACTGTTGTTGTGCCCGTGATTTGCCTGCTCTCCCCCCGTTTTTCCTTCTGTGCCCCTCGCTGCCCCACTGTTGTTGTGCCCGTGATTTACCTGCTCTCCCCCCGTTTTTCCTTCTGTGCCCCTCGCTGCCCCACTGTTGTTGTGCCCGTGATTTACCTGCTCTCCCCCCGTTTTTCCTTCTGTGCCCCTCGCTGCCCCACTGTTGTTGTGCCCGTGATTTACCTGCTCTCCCCCCGTTTTTCCTTCTGTGCCCCTCGCTGCCCCACTGTTGTTGTGCCCGTGATTTACCTGCTCTCCCCCCGTTTTTCCTTCTGTGCCCCTCGCTGCCCCACTGTTGTTGTGCCCGTGATTTACCTGCTCTCCCCCCGTTTTTCCTTCTGTGCCCCTCGCTGCCCCACTGTTGTTGTGCCCGTGATTTACCTGCTCTCCCCCCGTTTTTCCTTCTGTGCCCCTCGCTGCCCCACTGTTGTTGTGCCCGTGATTTACCTGCTCTCCCCCGTTTTTCCTTCTGTGCCCCTCGCTGCCCCACTGTTGTTGTGCCCGTGATTTACCTGCTCTCCCCCCGTTTTTCCTTCTGTGCCCCTCGCTGCCCCACTGTTGTTGTGCCCGTGATTTACCTGCTCTCCCCCCGGTTTTCCTTCTGTGCCCCTCGCTGCCCCACTGTTGTTGTGCCCGTGATTTACCTGCTCTCCCCCCGTTTTTCCTTCTGTGCCCCTCGCTGCCCCACTGTTGTTGTGCCCGTGATTTACCTGCTCTCCCCCCGTTTTTCCTTCTGTGCCCCTCGCTGCCGCACTGTTGTTGTGCCCGTGATTTACCTGCTCTCCCCCCGTTTTTCCTTCTGTGCCCCTCGCTGCCCCACTGTTGTTGTGCCCGTGATTTACCTGCTCTCCCCCCGGTTTTCCTTCTGTGCCCCTCGCTGCCCCACTGTTGTTGTGCCCGTGATTTACCTGCTCTCCCCCCGGTTTTCCTTCTGTGCCCCTCGCTGCCTATCGCCATTCCCGCCGCTGCGTCCCTGCGGCCCCGCCCCCTGACTGCCCATTCGCTGCCCCTGCCTCCCGCCTCCCAGCTGCTCCTCCCTCCCACCTCCCCATAAATGGCGGCCGCTGCACGGTGAGGAGAGCGACCCTTGACCTTGCCAGGTAGGTCGCTCCCCACCACACAGCTCCGCCTGTGCTGTCTGCCCGCTGCTCCTGTAGGTAAGATCGCCCTCCGCTTGTGGCCCCGGTGCCAGTTTTGTCTGCTTGTCTCCCCTTTTCCTTTCTGTGCCCCTCGCTGCCCCACTGTTGTTGTGCCCGTGATTTGCCTGCTCTCCCCCCGTTTTTCCTTCTGTGCCCCTTGCTGCCCCACTGTTGTTGTGCCCGTGATTTGCCTGCTCTCCCCCCGTTTTTCCTTCTGTGCCCCTCGCTGCCCCACTGTTGTTGTGCCCGTGATTTACCTGCTCTCCCCCCCGTTTTTCCTTCTGTGCCCCTCGCTGCCCCACTGTTGTTGTGCCCGTGATTTACCTGCTCTCCCCCCGTTTTTCCTTCTGTGCCCCTCGCTGCCCCACTGTTGTTGTGCCCGTGATTTACCTGCTCTCCCCCCGTTTTTCCTTCTGTGCCCCTCGCTGCCCCACTGTTGTTGTGCCCGTGATTTACCTGCTCTCCCCCCGTTTTTCCTTCTGTGCCCCTCGCTGCCCCACTGTTGTTGTGCCCGTGATTTACCTGCTCTCCCCCCGTTTTTCCTTCTGTGCCCCTCGCTGCCCCACTGTTGTTGTGCCCGTGATTTACCTGCTCTCCCCCCGTTTTTCCTTCTGTGCCCCTCGCTGCCCCACTGTTGTTGTGCCCGTGATTTACCTGCTCTCCCCCCGTTTTTCCTTCTGTGCCCCTCGCTGCCCCACTGTTGTTGTGCCCGTGATTTACCTGCTCTCCCCCCGTTTTTCCTTCTGTGCCCCTCGCTGCCCCACTGTTGTTGTGCCCGTGATTTACCTGCTCTCCCCCGGTTTTCCTTCTGTGCCCCTCGCTGCCCCACTGTTGTTGTGCCCGTGATTTACCTGCTCTCCCCCGGTTTTCCTTCTGTGCCCCTCGCTGCCCCACTGTTGTTGTGCCCGTGATTTACCTGCTCTCCCCCCGGTTTTCCTTCTGTGCCCCTCGCTGCCCCACTGTTGTTGTGCCCGTGATTTACCTGCTCTCCCCCCGGTTTTCCTTCTGTGCCCCTCGCTGCCTATCGCCATTCCCGCCGCTGCGTCCCTGCGGCCCCGCCCCCTGACTGCCCATTCGCTGCCCCTGCCTCCCGCCTCCCAGCTGCTCCTCCCTCCCACCTCCCCATAAATGGCGGCCGCTGCACGGTGAGGAGAGCGACCCTTGACCTTGCCAGGTAGGTCGCTCCCCCACCACACAGCTCCGCCTGTGCTGTCTGCCCGCTGCTCCTGTAGGTAAGATCGCCCTCCGCTTGTGGCCCCGGTGCCAGTTTTGTCTGCTTGTCTCCCCTTTTCCTTTCTGTGCCCCTCGCTGCCCCACTGTTGTTGTGCCCGTGATTTGCCTGCTCTCCCCCCGTTTTTCCTTCTGTGCCCCTTGCTGCCCCACTGTTGTTGTGCCCGTGATTTGCCTGCTCTCCCCCCGTTTTTCCTTCTGTGCCCCTCGCTGCCCCACTGTTGTTGTGCCCGTGATTTACCTGCTCTCCCCCCCGTTTTCCTTCTGTGCCCCTCGCTGCCCCACTGTTGTTGTGCCCGTGATTTACCTGCTCTCCCTCCCGTTTTTCCTTCTGTGCCCCTCGCTGCCCCACTGTTGTTGTGCCCGTGATTTACCTGCTCTCCCCCCGTTTTTCCTTCTGTGCCCCTCGCTGCCCCACTGTTGTTGTGCCCGTGATTTACCTGCTCTCCCCCCGTTTTTCCTTCTGTGCCCCTCGCTGCCCCACTGTTGTTGTGCCCGTGATTTACCTGCTCTCCCCCCGTTTTTCCTTCTGTGCCCCTCGCTGCCCCACTGTTGTTGTGCCCGTGATTTACCTGCTCTCCCCCCCGTTTTTCCTTCTGTGCCCCTCGCTGCCCCACTGTTGTTGTGCCCGTGATTTACCTGCTCTCCCCCCCGTTTTTCCTTCTGTGCCCCTCGCTGCCCCACTGTTGTTGTGCCCGTGATTTACCTGCTCTCCCCCCGTTTTTCCTTCTGTGCCCCTCGCTGCCCCACTGTTGTTGTGCCCGTGATTTACCTGCTCTCCCCCCGGTTTTCCTTCTGTGCCCCTCGCTGCCCCACTGTTGTTGTGCCCGTGATTTACCTGCTCTCCCCCCGGTTTTCCTTCTGTGCCCCTCGCTGCCCCACTGTTGTTGTGCCCGTGATTTACCTGCTCTCCCCCCCGGTTTTCCTTCTGTGCCCCTCGCTGCCCCACTGTTGTTGTGCCCGTGATTTACCTGCTCTCCCCTCCGGTTTTCCTTCTGTGCCCCTCGCTGCCTATCGCCATTCCCGCCGCTGCGTCCCTGCGGCCCCGCCCCCTGACTGCCCATTCGCTGCCCCTGCCTCCCGCCTCCCAGCTGCTCCTCCCTCCCACCTCCCCATAAATGGCGGCCGCTGCACGGCCGCGCCGCTGGCGCGCCGAAGGCGCGCCTAAGGCAAGCCCGTCTGCGCCCGTCCGCGACTGGACCGCGCCCAGCGCCAGAACCCCTGGATCCCACCGATGCAACACCACTCGACGGACCTACGACGCCGCCACACTCACCGCACTCAATGCCGGCCGGAACCCTGCCTGCTACCGAGCCTCACCGAGACGCACCCACGGACCCTTCACCTGCCAAACCTGCCGGTTCACCTGCCCCCTGACGTGCACCACCTCCGCCAAGTCGAGCAACAGCAGCAACCACCTGAAATGCATCCTGCTGAACACCCGCTCCGTCCACAGGCACGCCGTGGAACTCTGGGACCTGCTCGACGCAACAGCACCGGACATCGCCTTCCTCACCGAAACCTGGATGAACGCCTCCTCAGCGCCTGACATCGCCATAGCCATCCCGGATGGATACAAGATCACCCGGAAGGACCGCGTCAACCAGACGGGAGGAGGCATCGCCATCGTACACAAGAACACCATCCGCATCTCGACTAACTCCGACGAGACCTTCACCGCCGCCGAACACCTACACTTCCAGATACACACGGACCCCAAGACCACCCTCCGAGGCACCCTCATCTACAGACCCCCGGGACCACGCACACTATTCAGCGAAGACATCGCAGACTTCATCAGCCCGCACGCCATGCCCTCCGCCGACTACATCCTCCTAGGGGACCTCAACTTCCACCTGGAGAACAACAACGACAGAAACACCACCGCCCTGCTGGACAACCTCGCCAACCTCGGACTCAAGCAACTGGTGAACACGCCCACCCACTACGCCGGCCACACGCTTGACCCCGTCTTCTCGTCCAGCAAGCACATCTCCTTCAGCCACGCCACCGGACTCCACTGGACCGACCACAGCTGCGTCCACTTCAGCTTCAGAAAGACTGCGACCCACCACCACCCGCAACAGGCTCCCCGCCGGAGCTGGAGCAAGATCACCGCCGAGCAGCTCACCGCCTCCCTCAGCCAGAACACACCCACCGACACAACGGACCCAAACGAAGCAGCCAGCAACCTCGCCAAGTGGCTGACCGCCTGCGCCGACGACCTCGCACCACTAAAAACCCTCCCAGCAGACCCGGAAGCAAGAAAACCCCTTGGTTCACCAACGAACTCAAGGAATCCAAGAAGAACTGCCGCACTCTCGAGAAAACCTGGCGACTCGTCCAGACCACAGACAACAGGACCGCCCTCAAGCACGCCACCCGCAAACACCACCAGCTGATCCGTGCCACCAAGAAGTCGGCACTCAAAGAACGACTGGACAACAACGCCCATGACAGCAAGGAACTTTTCAGCATCGTCAAAGAGTTCTCCAACCCCAGCGCCGGAAACAACGACATCACCCCCTCGCAAGACCTCTGCAACTCACTCTCCGCGTTCTTCCACCGCAAGATCACCGACATACACAACAGCTTCGACGCACAAACAACGCACCCTACCGCCGAACCAATGCCCGCCACCACCACCCTCTGCAACTGGACCCCGATCAACACCGAAGACACCACCCGCACGATGAACTCCATCCACTCCGGATCACCAACCGACCCCTGCCCACACCATGTCTTCAACAAAGCCGACGCCACCATCGCACCCCATCTCCGGGACATCATCAACTCCTCCTTCCACACCGCCACCTTCCCGGAGAGCTGGAAGCACGCCGAGCTTACCGCCCTCCTGAAGAAACCAACGGCGGACCCCACCGACCTCAAGAACTACCGCCCCATCTCGCTCCTTCCGTTTCCGGCCAAAGTCATCGAGAAGACCGTCAACAGACAGCTTGCCGCCTTCCTCGAGACGAATGGATCCCTCGACCCCTCGCAGTCCGGGTTTCGGGCCAACCACAGCACCGAGACCGCCCTTATCGCAGCCACCGACGACATCAGAACCCTAACCGACAACGGGGAAACAGCTGCCCTCATCCTCCTGGACCTCTCCGCGGCGTTCGACACCGTCTGCCACCGCACCCTAGTGAAGCGCCTCAGCAACATCGGAATCCGAGAGAAAGCACTGGAATGGATCATCTCGTTCCTCGCCGGAAGAACCCAGAGAGTCCGCCTCTCCCCGTTCAGATCCGAAGCCACCGAAGTCATCTGCGGCGTTCCACAAGGATCCTCACTCAGCCCGACCCTCTTCAACGTCTACATGAGCCCCCTCGCAGCCATCGCACGCCGACACAACCTCAACATCATCTCCTACGCCGACGACACCCAGCTGATCCTCTCCCTCACCAACGACCCCACCACCGCCAGAGCCAACCTGCACGACGGGATGAGAGACGTCGCCGACTGGATGAGGAACAGCCGCCTTAAACTGAACTCAGACAAGACGGAAGTCCTCATCCTGGGCTCATCACCCTCCGCCTGGGACGACTCCTGGTGGCCCCCGGCCCTGGGCACCGCACCCAAGCCAACGGACCACGCACGCAACCTGGGCTTCATCCTGGACTCCTCCCTATCGATGACCAGACAAGTCAACGCCGTCTCATCTTCATGCTTCAACACCCTGCGCATGCTCCGCAAGATCTTCAGATGGATCCCCACTGAAACCAGGAAGACCGTCACCCAGGCACTCGTCACCAGCCGACTGGACTATGGGAACACCCTCTACGCCGGAACCACAGCCAAACTTCAAAAGAGACTCCAGCGCATCCAGAACGCCTCCGCACGACTCATCCTGGACATCCCCCGACACAGCCACATCACCGTACACCTGAAAGACCTGCACTGGCTCCCCGTCAGCAAGAGAATCACGTTCAGACTCCTCACCCACGCACACAAGGCCCTCCACGACCTGGGCCCAAAGTACCTCAACGACCGCATGTCCTTCTACACGCCCACACGCCAGCTACGATCAACCAGCCACGCCCTCGCCACCGTACCACGCATCCGCAGAACCACCGCCGGAGGAAGATCCTTCTCCTACCTGGCGGCCAAGACCTGGAACTCCCTCCCCACTCACCTTCGGCGAACCCAGGACCATCTCGCCTTCAGGAAGCAGCTCAAGACCTGGCTGTTCGAGCAGTAACTTACCCCCTCCCCCAGCGCCTTGAGACCCTCCCGGGTGAGTAGCGCGCTCTATAAATGCCGTGATTGATTGATTGATTGATTGACCAGGTGGCAAAGAGGGTGAGGAGAGTGCCACAGAGGACCCAGACTCCATGACTGCGTACACTGAGTCAGACTCCAGTGGCCACTCCTTGGTGGTGGTGGACCCCACCCATCCTGGTGCTATGCCATCATTGTCCACCCCCCCTTCCATCTCCGTCCTCCCTGCTGCTTCCCACCCAGTTGTCCGGCATGCTCCCCTAAGAGGGGACCTATTTCCTCAGCTTCAGGCATCTCAGCCTCTGCCCCTGCGCCCCCAGCTGCCCTGGGCGAAGAGCCAATTGACGGCCTGAAAAAGATCTCTGTTGGGCAGACTGCACTGTTGAATGCAACCCAGTGTCTGGACAGCCAACGGACTCAGATGGTTGCCTACCTGGGTGGCATTCACAAAGGTATGTGTGCCCCACAGGAATCGTTTCAGGCTCTGGCCTGCTCATGAACAGCAGCCTTCCACCCACTCCAGCCTTCCACCACACATGCTTCCTCTACTCCATCCTAAGACCCCATTCCTCTGCCTGCCCCAAGCACACATGCACTTGTGCATGCACCCACCCAAACAGACACATGCAGCACACAACCATCAACAACACCCATCATCAACCAAGACAGTACACCTGCACCCACGCACACAGCACAAACCACCATCGTCCAAGAAATCAAACCTGCACCCACACACCCATCAACACCACCCACTAATGTCCAAGACATCACACCTGCACCCACATCAGAGCCACCTATGCCAGACACTTGCACTCCCTCTACCTCCCAATCTGACCCCACCTATGAGTTACCCACACCCTCTAGCACATGACCAATACTTCCTTTCCCTTGGACTTTGCCCTGTTGTAAACCTCCCTCGCCCTTACCCCCTCAACCCAGGCCCCCCTTTTCCATCCCCATCCTCTATCCTTCGACCTCACGTGCCACCCCTCCCAAATCCACCACCCAAAAAAGGAGAAGAGCCAAGCCCTATCCCACACCCAAGACAACCACTCCCTGGGCAAAGTCTACCCCCCAAAGCCCCCTCCCAAGTGCAATCCCCCTCTCTCACCCCCAAGACCCCTTCCAAGCACCAGGCCCCCCTCCTAAGCCACCCTCCCAAGCCCCCCTCCCAAGCCCCCCCTCCCAATTGAGATCTTTGAGGTGGCAGGCATGCCCACCAGCGGCCCCATCCTGAGGAGACTCCCCTGGCAGTGTTTTGTAGGCAAGATCAGTGGCAAACTATTGCTCACCTGCCCCCACCTTCACAAATGTGGATAGGTCAATGGCCTGAAAGTTTTTATTGAAATCTGTGATCTTAATAAAAATATTATAGTTTGTTTGATACACATGAGTCCTGACACTGTGATCTGAATGTGAAGTAGTCATTGTGTTTTTGATGCGTCACTACATTTTGGGCTCCTACATGGCACCAGTAACATATGTGCATGCTATCCAGGAATGCTCTGTGCCTAAACAAACGTCACAATGATGACGTGAAGTGCACCGAGTACAGTGCTTCACTATCCATTACATGGATGTGTAATGTAGGGACACCAACATTCAATATTTTTCATACCATATGACACACTGGACACCAAAGCCTCATCATAGCCTGGGAGACAGGAAGCAATGAAGTCCAACAGAGTGATAAAGTATGTGAGGAAGTTACCTGCTCGTCTGGTGAGCCATAGAGCTGGCCCTACAGGGGGAGTACCTCCTCCACCAGCTTCTCCAGTTCCACTTGATAGAAGACTGGGGCCCTCACCCCTTTTGCACAGTTTGACTGTGCATGTAGTATTTTCTGTATGTTCTATGAGCTCAGTCCATGACCTGAGACTTCTTTAGGTTGGCCCAGACTGTGGATGTGTGTGATTTGATTGGGTCATGTCATTTATTTCCACTAGTGTGTTGTTACTCTCCATATAGCTTGCATTGTAGAGGCCTAATACCCAAGTGACATGTTACCAGTCCTGATATTTGCTCATGTGTGAGACAATCAACTTTTGTGGTTCAGCAGCTTGTTAAAAGGCAACACATAAGACTGTGTATTCTAAAGTTTGCTAATGTCATCCATGGCAGGAGATGTCCTGTGATGGTAGTAGCAACCACTCCAAATCAGTGACACATTGTATGTTATCCCTTTTGGAGTCTATATGGCCAGAACATAACAGAGTGGTATATGTCAGTGTGACCTTTGTGTTTGGTGTCGCTATGTACCCTGGTGTAAGGCTGTATGTAGCGTATGAATGTTGCTAATGGGCCAGGAGGTTACAGGTTGTGTACATAAACATGCCCAAGTGATTTCCCCTTCAGAGGATCTGAATGATGTAGTGTGTGCCACTGTTGCTCACAGCAGACTACATTTGGGATGGCCCTGCCCTACACAGTGCAGGTGGTCTGTGTTCGTCATTGTAGTACACTACCAGGATAAAGGATAGTCTGTTGATGACCACAAAATTGTGTTTACCCCTATAAGTGGTGCTAAGCATGTGAAGAGTACATATGTAGCTTATTGATATTTGTCACTTGCTTGTGCTAGATGTCTCAAAAATGTGTGATGGCCCCACATTGACCCATTTACTCTGAGTTACTATATCTTGCTTCATCTCTTGCTTCAATACAGGTCAACGCCCATCTGAAGCAGGGATTGTGGTAAGACATTGCCTGGAAAGTGAGCTCCATGGGAGTCTATCGCCGGCACAGCCTCCACAGCAGGAAGAGGTGGGAGGACCTGAGACTCTGGACCAGAGCCATCGCATAAGTCCAGTTTGGAATGTCCTCCCCAGGCCGAAGAGGCGCGCGTCAGATCCTGACTCCCTTAATGGCCCGCATCCTCGTGGATGCCTACCCAGAACTTGATGGGCAGTTGAAGGCCCAACAGCAGCTGGGAGGGGGTGAGTATTGTGCTGAGTCTGACATTGTGGATTATCATTTTCTTCCTGTTACAAGCAGCAGTTGCCCCATCAACATTGTAGGTGACCCATATCGTGAGGATTATCGGTGTTGTTGCATGTGTAGGTAGTGATGTTGGTGCATGATGTTTGGGCAAAGAATTATGTCTTGTGGTCCTGATCCAGAGCTGAGTGAAGTCACATTGCATTCTTCAGAGTTGTACAGACATGTGGCTGAGTAATGTGACATTTCACATGCACATGTTTGATGTTCTGTGTCAGCTGTCCCACACAGACCACATGTCTTCTTTGTGTCAGGAGAGATGGTCCCCCAATACTGAGTATCTTGTGCTGGGGATCTGTTACATGTGACATGGCCTACAGTGCAGAATGCAGTGAATGAGCCCTACTTGGCCTTGGTAAGTGGGGTATGTACAACATTGCGAGTTGACAAACAACACTGGTTCCATCTGTATTTACGTATACATGATTGCATGTGTAGTTTTTTTTTCTGTGCAAGGACATGACCCATGATGTAAGGGTGTACATAGTTTAAGGCTGATGATACTCAAAATTTGTATGTGTTGGCCAATGTGTAAAGGTAAATGGTAATTCATGCTAAGAATGCATGTGATGTGTACACACAGACTTGGGTGTGTTTAGACATGGGAGTGTTTGTTAGACATACGTGGAGATATTGGTCTATCTTATTAATCATGTCCGAATGTTGAGGCTATGTATGACCACTTACAGTTGTGTCTCACAAACCTTTCCTCGCTAACATTGATGTGGGAGTGTGGAGTCATGTGCACTACACATGTCCACTGTTGACGGTGATTTCACTGACTGATGACATGCCTCAGGGAGTGAAATGCCGATTTTGGGTAGTCATATGTGTGTTTTTGAACACTGTGATACCATGGTCTTTGTGTGTGAAAAACATTTTTGGTAGCTTCATGGGCCTTCCCTTTTGGACACAGGTGACAGCTCATTGTCATGGACTGGAGCTTATCTGAACCTCTTAAGCATTTTACTATTGTATGTAGTTGTAGACATGCAACCTGCGGATGGTTTTGCCACCAGGACCAATGTGGAGTGGGGATTTCCCTAGCCATAGGTGGGGTCTGGCACCATGGATATTTGTGTTGCTGCTGACAGTAAACTTTGGCCACCTTCTCTCAAAGGGCGTTAGAGATGACCTTGTCGGTGGGGTGATCTGTGCCAATTTGCTGATGTTATTGTTGAGATCTGTTTGTACATTGAGTTAACGCAGATGTCTTACACCTATTTCCACTGTTTTTTCAGCATCAATAGAGACAAGCAGAGGATACGTGTGAGAAGTTGGCCTGGTATATGCTGTTCACTAATTAAAGTGGACACCTTGTACCAGAACAATTCGACTCTTATGGTAGATAGGTTTAAGACAACCTTTATAGAAAGCTATCCTAGTGGTAGCTGTGGAGAGCAGCCTTCAGGCTAAGTCTTGAAGGAATGTAAAGCAGCTTGTTTTACCACACAATCTCTTGAATCACCAAATGAAAAGACACCACACAGGTATATATATCAAATATATATGTATTTATTAATAAACAACTCTCTACTAATCTCTTTATGAGATTAGAAGTCAGGAACATATGTACAAATCAAATGTTATCAAAATAAGTTTAGCACAATCGAATATCACAATCTTAGTTTGGCTGGACCTAGGTCTAGGGCATCTATAATCGAGGGACCCCCAAGAACCACCCCAGGTAGTTGTAGGAGACCCACAGGGGACGGACGCGGTGTCCTGGCACCGGTGCGAGTCCTGTACGAGTCTATGCGAACAGACGCGATTGAGATTTCAATGTTAAAGGTCCCTTGCGTGTTCGAGGCAAACACACCGATCGGTCCTTGTACGAGTCGAAGGACGCAGTTACAGATAGAGTTGCAAGGGAGTTGGACGCGGTGTGTCTAACACAGACGCGAACCATGTACGAGTCAGCGCGATAGTCGCACTTGGAAAGTAAGAGTTTTACGGCACTTCTAGGGTAGCTACAAGCAAGTCACTTACAGGGTAAGTAGTTCTAGGGCCCACACCCACAGGAGCACCGTAGTGCTGAAGTTACCTCACCCAGGGGAGCCAGGTGCATAGGTGTTCTTTGGTGTCGGGTCGCGGCGTCGTTTTCAATGGGAGCCAGTGAAGACTTGCTGCTTGTGAAGTCCGAAGAAGTGTCCGGTGGAATCCAAGCCTGGATTCAGAAGATGGAAGACCTGAAAGCAGAGGGGACAGTGTTCAAAGTCACTTGGCAGTGACTCGGGGCAAGGAAGATGGATGCCCACCGTCGTCGCAAGATTCAGGTCGTTCACGGGTGCCTTGACTCTTCAGCCATGAGGTTCAGGAGGCGTTGACGACAACCAGGAGCTGGATTCGGCGTGTCCCACGACGTCTTCAGCTTACTGTGGTGTCGGCGACTCGATTGGAACCAACAAGCCTTGGTAAAAGCAAGTCTTGGGAAAGTGTAAAAAGTCAATGGCGCAGACCAGCAAGGTCTGAGGGACTCACCCAGCGAGGGTAAGTCAGGGCAGGCCTGGACCAACCAGGGGAGCTCTTTGGTTCTGTAAGAAAGCCTTCAGGGGACCCACAAGCCAGCTGGCAAGGGATCGCGAAGACGCCTTGGGAGGATTCGCTCAACGGGGGCCCACGGTCACTCGGGATGGGGTAGGCCTCTGATCTTCGGAGGGATTCCTGCTGGAGGCTAGAACCACACGTGGTCCAAAGCACCAGTTCGTAGAACGTTGTGAAGGGGTTGCACTTGACAATAGTGCATGGTACCCAGGGGTCGCAGTTCCTCGTCACTCTTGGGGTCCACTGGCCTCAGCTTCGCTGGGGACTCACGATGGCCTTTGAGAAGTCAGGAAATCTACTTTTTGGGCTGCAGGGACTTCGGACTCCGGCGGGAGCGGCATAGTTTGCGACCGTTGTTTGTAGTTTTTGGTGCCTGCCAAGCAGGGGAGTCACTCCTTGACTCCAAGGGAGATTCTTCAGTCTTCCAAAGGTAGTGGAACGTCGAAGGTCCAGGATTCTTCTTCAGAGCGTCGTCCAGGGATATCTAGTTTGCAATGCACAGGTTCCCCCTCTTATACTAAAAGAAAGGGAGGGACTAGCTCTATGACCCTACCTATGGGAGGGTCAGGGGAGTGAGTGGCTACACCCACTTCCCTTTGTCCAGTTTCACGCCAGTGCAGGGGCAGGTAGCCCCTGAGCCGGTTTGAACTGGGGTATGCACAGAGGAGCCTTCTGCTCCCCCAGTGCAGGAATTCAAAGCACTCTAAGAGTGCACCCACCCAGCCCCAATACACTAAACCCTGTCTGGGAGGTGGTCACACCCCCTTGGGACAGGATATCTATTGTTGGGCTTCCTCCACTGCGAGTGTTGGTCATCAGCAGGAGGGCAGCCCAGTGTCTGTGACAGGTGGCATCCATATTGTGATGCCAGGGCTCTGCAGGATTCTACCGCGTTTCCACAGTAGGTACATGTCTATCCCTCTAGAAGGGTGGAATGCTACCCCCGCCGCCAGGACTGGCGGGGGGTAGTATTCCAAGATGTTTGACACCAAACCGGACATGTTGTGATGCGGCCATTCCAAAGTTAGCATTTTACCGCGAGGATATAATGCACTTAAGAGTATATGGTTTAACCGCATCCACATACAGCACCAGAGAATGGACTCTGAGAGCTGCAGAGGGGCCCTGCTCAGGCAGAGGCACCCCCTCACATAGAAGCCAAGCACCCTGCCCTCAGGATTGATAGGGCCTGCCTTAGGGGTGACTGATAGGTTTATATGTGTGTGTAGGAGAGATATAGGGAGCCTATATCTCAGTGAGGAGTGCTAGCACCACCTCACCCAGGCTGCAGTAGCAGGCCTGTGGTGTCAGATTGAGTCTGCTTCCCAGGGGTGGCATAATACATGCTGCAGCCCCTGGTAGGCCTGTGAAGTACCTATGCCCTTAGTACCCAAGGTACCATATACTAGGGACTCATAAGGTACCACAGTATCCAATCACTAGTGCACCTAGAGTGCACTCCAAGTCGTTTAAAGAGAAAGCAGATAGGCTGGGGACCTGAATAGCAGGTTCCCAGCCAAACTAAGTCAAAAACCAACAAAACACCAGGAAAAAAGTGGGGGCAACCATGTAGTCAGATTCCACCTTCCTACATAACCCCCCCAAATGAAAGGAGATGGGGCTAACCTTGTCCAGGTGAACCTGTATTTACTGAGTGGCCATATAAGGAAGTACCTGCACTAGCATGGTTACCCCCTGTCTTATGGTCCACTAAGTTATCCCTCACCCTAAGGGTATGAGAGGGTCTCCACCATGGGGAATTACTACCTGTGGGGTGTTTTGGTAAAGGACAAGGCTGATGAGGTGTCTGAGCAGGGAAGGGAGACCCTAGGGAAGTTGGTCTCAGTTTCCTCAGATCACTGGTCACCATGTATGCCTGTCTTTCAATGACTGAGCTGCACTTTGCTCTAAGGGTCAACCTTTGGCTGCCTACAGCTGGGGGTTGGGTCCCTTTGGGTGGAACACTGGGGGGGCATGGCAGGTTTGGAACCTTTTGGTTCCAGGTTTGCCCTTGCCTAACAGAGTCCTTCTGGGGAAGGTCCCTACACAAAGGTATGGGGGATCCCTCAGTGTGCGGAGGAATTTTCACCTGGCTAGGGCTACTAGACGGGGTGCCCCTAATCTGATGATGGGGGGTTCCTCTGGACAGGGGGCCCTGTGGGGTCCACTGACCTCCCTGACCTCTGCAGCCCTGGGCTGACTGAGGTAGGGTAGAGAGGGGCAGGTTACCTGCTCCAGACTGGGTACCACCTTGGAAGGGTCCTCCGCCATCAGGGGTGGGGCCAGGCCAGGCCTGACTACCTCTGGGGCAGTTCCTTCACTAGGGGTAGGATCAGTTCCCTGAGGAGGCTGACCCTTACCTGCTGTCTGGGGGAAGGAGACTTTTCTTCAACCCCTGTGCTCTCTTTTGGGGGAGAGTGGGACATTCTTCCAGGCTCCATCTCTCCAGCATTTCCCTGGGCTGGGGCTGTGGCCATCACAGCCCCACTAGCTTTTTCAGGGACGCCTAGCATCTTCAGATGGGTTTGGTGTTCAACTTCAGCCCAGGCTGAAATTTCCAGATCATTGCCCATCAGGCAATCTACGGGCAAGTTGGGGGACACTGCCACTCTTTTTGGGCCTGTGACCCCTCCCAGCTGAGATTGACTATGGCCATGGGGTGAGCTGTCCTGACACCATCAATGTTGGTCACCTGGTACTTAAACTCAGGTAAAAGCTGGTGAGGGGGGACTAGTTTCCCTGCCACCATGGTGACACTAGCCCCTGTGTCCCTGAATGCCACAGCCTTCCGACCATTAATCATTGGCTCCAGTCTGTACCTGCCCAATGCAATGGGACCCATGGTAAAGGTGGCAAATCCTATACCACCATCAGAGTCTGAGGAGTCTGTTGAGGGGGCCCTGTCTAAACTAGGGCCCACCTCTGTTCCCCTTGCAAAAGCACCTAACTTTTTGGGTGCACTACTCCCAACTGGAGGATTACTACTGGTAGTACCAGGAGGGGTGGTAGTAATAGCTGGAGGAGCAGTTTCTTTATTGCCAATCCTGGGGTAACTGGGATCAGTTTTCCAGTGTCCAGGCTTTTTACAGACATGGCAATATGGTTTCTTTTCAGGAGAGGAAGGAGTTTGGGACCCACCCCCAGAAGAGGACTTTTGGGGCCCTGTAGTGGACTTATCCTTAGATGTATCCCCACCTTTCTCTTGGGACTTGGTAGAATCTTTCTTCTGGTCACCACCCTGATTCTTAGGCCTCACCCTGGTTCTGACCCATTTGTCTTCCTTCTTTCCCAATTCTTGGGGAAAGGTCAGATCAGAGTCCACCAGGTACTGGTGCAAAAGCTGATTTTGACAATTATTAAGGATCTGCTCCCTCATAATCAAATTGTACAATCCTTTGAGATCAGTAACCCTACTGCCAATAAGCCAACCCTCCAGAGCCTTGGTTGCACAATCTACAAAGTCAGTCCAGTCCTGAGTCTGTGCCTTCTGGGTGTCTCTGAACTTCAACCTGTACTGCTCAGTGGTTAAGCCAAACCCATCTATCAGTGCACTCTTCAGGACTTCATAGTTATCAGCATCCTCTTCTCTAACAGTGAGGAGCTTGTCTCTACCTTTATCTGAAAAGGAGAGCCACAAGATTGCTGCCCACTGCCTTTGGGGGACCTGTTGTACTCTACAGGCCCTTTCCATAGCAGTTATCCACTTATGGATATCATCCCCTGGCACCGGTGCGAGTCCTGTACGAGTCTATGCGAACAGACGCGATTGAGATTTCAATGTTAAAGGTCCCTTGCGTGTTCGAGGCGAACACACCGATCGGTCCTTGTACGAGTCGAAGGACGCGGTTACAGATAGAGTTGCAAGGGAGTTGGACGCGGTGTGTCTAACACAGACGCGAACCATGTACGAGTCAGCGCGATAGTCGCACTTGGAAAGTAAGAGTTTTAGGGCACTTATAGGGTAGCTACAAGCAAGTCACTTACAGGGTAAGTAGTTCTAGGGCCCACACCCACAGGAGCACCATAGTGCTGAAGTTACCTCACCCAGGGGAGCCGGGTGCATAGGTGTTCTTTGGTGTCGGGTCGCGGCGTCGTTTTCAATGGGAGCCAGTGAAGACTTGCTGCTTGTGACGTCCGAAGAAGTGTCCGGTGGAATCCAAGCCTGGATTCAGAAGATGGAAGACCTGAAAGCAGAGGGGACAGTGTTCAAAGTCACTTGGCAGTGACTCGGGGCAAGGAAGATGGATGCCCACCGTCGTCGAAAGATTCAGGTCGTTCATGGGTGCATTGACTCTTCAGCCACGAGGTCCAGGAGGCGTCAACGACAACCAGGAGCTGGAGTCAGCGTGTCCCACGACGTTTGCAGCTTACTGTGGTGTCGGCGACTCGATTGGAGCCAACAAGCCTTGGTAACAGCAAGTCTTGGGGAAAGTGTAAAAAGTCAATGGCGCAGACCAGCAAGGTCTGAGGGACTCACCCAGCGAAGGTAAGTCAGGGCAGGCCTGAAGCAACCAGGGGAGCCCTTTTGTTCTGTAGGAAAGCCTTCAGGGGACCCACAAGCCGGCTGGCAAGGGATCGCGAAGACGCCTCGGGAGGATTTGCTCAATGGAGGCCTACGGTCACTCGGGATGGGGTAGGCCTCTGATCTTTGGAGGGATTCCTGCTGGAGGCTAGGATCCCACGTGGTCCAAAGCACAAGTTTGTAGACCCTTGTGAAGGGGTTGCACTTGACAATAGTGCACGGTACCCAGGGGTCACGGTTCCTCGTCACTCTTGGGGTCCACTGGCTTCAGCTTCGCTGGGGACTCACGATGGCCTTTGCGAAGTCAGGAAATCCACTTCTTGGGCTGCAGGGACTTCGGACTCTGGTGGGAGCGGCGCAGTTTGCGACCGTCGTTTGTAGTTTTTGGTGCCTGCTAAGCAGGGGAGTCACTTCTTGACTCCAAGGGAGATTCTTCAGTCTTCCAAAGGTAGTGGAATGTCGAAGGTCCAGGATTCTTCTTCAGAGCGTCGTCCAGGGATATCTAGTTTGCAATGCACAGGTTCCCCCTCTTATACTAAAAGAAAGGGAGGGACTAGCTCTATGACCCTACCTATGGGAGGGTCAGGGGAGTGGGTGGCTACACCCACTTCCCTTTGTCCAGTTTCACGCCAGAGCAGGGGCAGGTAGCCCCTGAGCCGGTTTGAACTGGGGTATGTACAGAGGAGCCTTCTGCTCCCCAGTGCAGGACTTCAAAGCACTCTAAGAGTGCACCCACCCAGCCCCAATACACTAAACCCTGTCTGGGAGGTGGTCACACCCCCTTGGGACAGGATATCTATTGTTGGGCTTCCTCCACTGCGAGTGTTGGTCATCAGCAGGAGGGCAGCCCAGTGTCTGTGACTGGTGGCATCCATATTGTGATGCCAGGGCTCTGCAGGATTCTACCGCGTTTCCACAGTAGGTACATGTCTATCCCTCTAGAAGGGTGGAATGCTACCCCCGCCGCCAGGACTGGCGGGGGGGGGTAGTATTCCAAGATGTTTGACACCAAACACGACATGTTTTGATGCGGCCATTCCAAAGTTAGCATTTTACCGCGAGGATATAATGCACTTAAGAGTATATGATTTAACCGCATCCACAAACAGCACCAGAGAATGGACTCTGAGAGCTGCAGAGGGGCCCTGCTCAGGCAGAGGCACCCCCTCACATAGAAGCCAAGCACCCTGCCCTCAGGATTGATAGGGCCTGCCTTAGGGGTGACTGATAGGTTTATATGTGTGTGTAGGAGAGATATAGGGAGCCTATATCTCAGTGAGGAGTGCTAGCACCACCTCACCCAGGCTGCAGTAGCAGTCCTGTGGTGAAAGATTTAGTCTGCTTCCCAGGGGTGGCATAATACATGCTGCAGCCCCTGGTAGGCCTGTGAAGTACCTATGCCCTTAGTACCTAAGGTACCATATACTAGGGACTCATAAGGTACCACAGTATCCAATCACTAGTGCACCTAGAGTGCACTCCAAGTCGTTTAAAGAGAAAGCAGATAGGCTGGGGACCTGAATAGCAGGTTCCCAGCCAAACTAAGTCAAAAACCAACAAAACACCAGGAAAAAAGTGTGGGCAACCATGTAGTCAGATTCCACCTTCCTACAATACGGTGCCAACAACGTTGGGGATGCATGTGGCCACAGTGGCTCCGGTCAGGAGATTGACACCAATGAAGTCAGTGGTCCGAAGGGTGAGGAGCGTGCCCTGGAAAATAAAGATTCTACATCTTCATCTTCTGTATCAGCCTCCAGTGGCAGCTCCCTGGTGGTGGCAGACCCCCAGGACCTGTATCCACACCAATCTTGTCTGCCACCTCCCATTCCATTGCCATCCTCCCTATTGCTCTCCACCAAGTTGTCCGGCTCTGTTCCCATAAGGAGCGGGACATCTCCTTTGCCCCAAGCACCTCATCCCCTGCCCATGTGGCCCTAGCTGCCCTGAGTGAAGAGACTATTGACCTCCTGAGGCAGATCTCTGTTGGGCAGGATGCACTGCTGAATTCCATCCAGGGGCAGTCAAGCCTGATGGTGCAGATTCTCGAGTTTCTGGAAGGCAGTCACAGTAGTTTGTCTGCCCTACAGAGGTCATTTCAGGCTCTGACCTCCTCACTGATAGCAGCCTTCCCCCAGCCCACCTCCTGCTTCTTCCCTATCCCAAATCATTTTACTCATACCTGTCCAAAGAAAACACAAACATAAGAATGCACTGTTAGACCTGGCATCCTTGGCGTGATTTTCCCTGACTTTTTGCCTCTACCTCCTGTGTTTTTGATGCTGTGCTGGATTTCGTTTTTGCTGGCTTTGAGGCTTTGGGCACTTTGCCACTGCTGATCAGTGTCAAAGTGCAAGTGCTCCCTGTGTAAATTGTTATTGTGATTAGTTCTCTCTGATTGGCATATTTGATTTACTAGTAGGCCCCTAGTGCAGTGCACTAAGTGTGCCAGGGCTGATAAATCAAATGCTACTAATGGGCCTGCAGCACTGATTGTGCCACCCACATGAGTAGCCCTGAAAAGATGTCTCAGCCCTGCCACTGCGGTGACTGTGCGCAGTTTGTTAACTGCCATATCGACTTGGCAAGTGCACCCACTTGCCAGGCTCTAACCTTACCTTTTCTTACATATAAGACACCCCTCTGGAAGGCTCATGGTACTCCCAGGGCAGGGTGCAGTGTATGTGAAAGGTAGGATATGTGCTGATGTGTGTAATATGTCCTGATAGTGAATTACTGCCAATTTCGTTTTTCACTATTGCAAGGCTACCGGTTCCCATAGGGAAGAATGGGGAGTTTGTTTATATCATCTTATAAACATAACTGTCCCTGGGAACAGGGTAGGAAAATAAAGTTTAGTATGCCTGAACTCAGAATGTTAAAATGCATCTTTTAGTGAGGGTGATTTTTACATTCTGTGTTTGAAAATACCACTTTTAGAAAGTAGGTATTTTTTTGTTTAGCCATCCAGTGTGCCTCTGCTAGGATGTGAATTGACTGTCTAGGTTTGGAGTGTCAGGGGCTGGGGAAGAGCAGTGGCTCCAGAGAGCCTGATGAGTCAGGGCTTGGCTGAATAGACCTGGGCTGCATTTAGAGTAGGCGGAGGAGATTTCCTTTCACCGGAATGGGGCTGGTCTTTCCACAATGCTGTCTCCACCTCCTGCCAGGAAGCTGCACCAGAGAGGACAGAACTGGTTTTGGCTGGGCACAGGACTTCTCTGCACAAGAGAACAAAGACATTTTGGGGTATAAGTATTAGACCTAAAACCCCTGAACTTTAGATCATTCCTGGAATTCAAGAGGAACCTTTGCCAAGGAGAAGAGCTGGAGAGACTGAGGAGAAGTACTGCCCCTTTGCTGTGTGGGGTTGGCCTGCAGTTGCTGTTTCTGCCAAGGAAAGGATAAGGACATTGCTGTGTGCTGTGTCCCCTGCTTGAAGGAGATCTCCAAGGGCCTGTGTGTGCGGGCCTCCTGTTCTGAAGTCTCAGGGACACAAAGACGCCGCCGCATCAATCGCCGCCGCATCCCAGATTTCCGCGCATCGTACCTGTGCGGCAAGTTTTCCCGACGCATCACCTGCGGACCAGAACCGTCACGAAGAATCAACGCATCACTCCCCATACAGACCGGATTCGATGCAACTCGTCCTCTGCGTGCCACAGAACTGTCGCATCACCTCCCCAAGGTCTCAGGAGTGTCGCACCTCTCTGTTATCCGACTCTGCAGCTGTTTGGCTTTTGGAACTTTGACGCATCTACAGGTACTTTGGTGAAAAGTTTTCTATGGTACAAGTTCTTGAAACCCTTTGAAAGTCATATTTTTAACTGTGTATGTTGGATTTTTGTCGTTTGGGTCTTGTTTAGTTTAGATAAAGATATTTTATTTTTCTAAACTGGTGTGGTGTCCTGTTGTGGTGTTTTCACTGTGTTACTGTGTGTGTTGGTACAAATACTTTACACATTGCCTTTGGGATAAGCCTGTCTGCTCGTGCCAAGCTACCAAGGGGGTGATTAGGGGTTATCTAAAGTGTGTATCCCCCTTACCCTGACTAGAATCAAGGGTCCCTATTTGGACAAAGGTACCTACCTCTGCCAAATAGAGACCCCCATTTCTAACATTGGTGGTCAGCGGTGAGGATTTGAACCTGTATTTGTACTTGACCCACAGTGATTGGTGTACATCACTAGTTTAGTGCAGACCACTACGCAACCACATACTGTGTTTTGTTTTTGGTTCTATTTTTGAGTGACCCTTAAAGTATCTACGCATCATGTCTCAGAAGGGTAAACCAGCAAGTGAGGTGGCAGAATTGGAGTTTGATATTGAAATGTTGCATACCTACAGAGTAGATCAGCTCAAGCAATTTTGCAAAGATTTTGGATGTCCCATGAAGAGCAGCTCCAGGAATAAGGAGCTACAGAAGGCCTTAAGTGCCTGGTGGGAGGCCAAAGAGGCTGGGGAGACAGGGGATGCAGAGGTGGATGAGGATGCACAAGGGAATGGTTTCAGGTCACGCCTGTATCAAGAGTAGCCTCCAGGGCTGGCAGCAATCATTACGCTAGAAGTCTTTCCCCAGAGGAGCTGGAGGAAAGCCAAAGGGTCAGAGATCATGAAGTAGAGATCTTAAAGTTCAAAATGAAGCAATTGGAAATGGAGAACCAAAGGGCTGCCATGGAGAGAGAAAAGATGGCAAAGGAGAGCAAGAACGCTCTCGCGTTGGAGGAAAAGAAATTGCTTTTGGCTCATGAGTTGAGCATGAGGGAACTGGACATTAAAGCCAAGCAAGTGGAATCCAGTTCAAATTATGGCAGCGTACAGCCAGTGCAAGGGGGTAAGGTTTACATACCCGAGGACCTAGTGCAGAATTACCAGAGGGGTGAAGATATTTATGCATGGTTTATGGCGTATGAGGCAGCCTTGAGAATGAATGAGGTTCCTGAGAAGAATTGGGGGGTGGGCCTGTGGAAACACTTTGAGGCCTTGGGAGGGACACCCTGTCACCTTTGGAGCAGACGGGTAACCTGACCTATCCCCACATGAAGGAGGCTTTATGGCTCAGGTATGGGCTCACACCAGAGCAGTATAGAGAGAAGTTTAGGAACTTCAAGAAGCTTGATTCTCATACTTGGGCTGAATGTGTGAACATGTATAACCGTGCACTGGATGGTTGGATAAAGGGCAGCAAGGTAACTGATTACCAGGGGTTGTACAACTTGATTGGTTGGGAGCACTTGAGTAATCTGTGTGTTCCAGAGCTATTCCAGCATCTATTGGATAGTAAGTTAACTGACCCCAGGGAGCTTGCTAAGAAGGCGGACAACTGGACTGGCACCAGGTTCCACAAGGGGATTGTGGGTTACCCAGCCAAGGCTGGGCAGGGTCCCCAGCAGAAGAGTGGGGGGGACAAGGGTAACCAAAAGGAGTTCTCTAAAGGGCCCAAAACAGTTCCCAGGGTAAGGAATCCCAGACCCCCAAGCCTGAAGTGTCCTGGCCCCCTAAGGGCAGGTACGACAACCGGGGTCCCCACCGGTGTTATTCATGTGGCTAGGTGGGCCACATTGCAAGAGATCCCAAGTGCCTCAATGCACCACCAGCATCCACTGGTGCACCGCCACCAGGGTTAGTAAGTGTAGCGCAGGGGGAGGAGTTGGTTCATAGTGAAGGTGGGGAGCCAGCAGTTATGACCCTTGTCTCATTAGGAGACAGAGAGATGGTCCAGGGATCCTATCTGCCTGAGAACACTAAAAAATACAGGCAGTGGGTGACCATCAATGGGAGGAGGGTGGGGGCTCTGAGAGACACAGGAGCCAGTGTGACATCTGTCAGGTGTCAATGGGTGTCTGAAGAGCAGGTTATTCCCAATGTACTTCACCCTGTAGTTGCAGCAGACAACTCTGAGCGCCTGTGTAAGGTGGCGCTAGTTTCCTTCGAGTGGGAGGGTCTCGGTTCCTTGAAGGTCGTTGTTAGTCCGTCCATGCCTGTTGACTGTCTGCTTTGCAATGACCTGGAGAGTTCTCCATGGAAGGAGGTGGAATGCCAGGCTCATTTGGAGATGTTGGGTCTGCCTGAGTGGGTCTGTGCGACCACTTGGTCAATGGCAGCCAGTAGGGGTAATCAAGAGAACCTGGAGCCTGAAACAGTGGCCCAGGTACCTGCCAGGAAGAAGAGGAGCAGGGGGCATGGGAAACCAGCCCCCGAAGTTCCCACAGTCAGGAGGAGTCAGAACCTGAGGGGAATGTCCTGGAACCTACAGGGGAACAAGTGGACGAACTGGGAGACTTGCCTGAGCTGACCCATTGGCAGCAGGAAGGGGGTCCCTCCAGGGAGGAGTTCTGCAGAACGCAGGTGGAGTGCCCTACTCTTGTTGGTTTGCTGCAACAGGTTGCAAACCAGGCAGCAGGTGATCAGTCTGGATCACATCTGATTTACTGGGAAGATGGATTGTTGTATAAAGAGCCTAAGGTCGCTGAGCCCAGTGCAGCCCGTGTGCTGGTGGTACCCGAGCGCTTCAGGACCTTCCTACTGGGTCTGGCTCATGACGTGCCACTAGCAGGACATTTGGGGTGCGACAAGACCTTTCAGGGGCTTGTCACCCACTTTTACTGGCCCCAAATGAGAAGGCACATTGGTACGCACTGTAGATCTTACCCAACTTGCCAGGCAAGTGGCAAGAGTGGAGGGAAGTGTAAGACTCCCCTCCAACCCTTTCTTGTGGTGAGCACTCCATTTTAAGGGGCTGGGCATTGACATTGTGGGGCCACTGGAACCCAAGACAGCCTTAGGCAACAAGTTTATCTTGGTCTTGGTGGACCATGCCACCCAGGGCCCGGAAGCTGTCCCTCTCAGGACAATCACAGCCCCCGTGGTTGGCGGTGCATAGATGGGATTTTTTTCCTGTGTGGGGTTCCCCAGAGAGGTGGTCTCTGACCATGGTACAAACTTCATTTCAAAGTACATGACATCTTTGTGGGAGGAGTGCGGTGTGGCATACAAGTTCACCACTCCTTACCATCCTCAAGGGAATGGGTTGGTTGAGAGATTCAACCGAACCCTGAAGGGCATGATAAAGTGTCTTGCAGAACCCATGAGATGGACGTGGGACGTCTTTTTGCCACGCCTGTTGTTTGCATACAGGGAGGTACCACAGAAGTCCTTAGGGTTCAGTCCCTTTGAACTGCTGTATGAACACCCTGTGAGAGGACCTCTGAGTCTGGTGAAGGAGGGCTGGGAGAGAACTCCTGGTAAGACCCCACAATATGTGTTCAGCTATGTGCTGGCCTTCAGAAACCAGACTCAACGCTTCAGGAAACTCCCTCAGGCAAACCTGGAAGCTAGCCAGGAAGAAATGAAAAGATGGTATGAACAGAATGCCACTCTGGTCGAATTTCAGCCTGGCCAGAAAGTGTGGGTGATGGCACCCGTGGAGCCTTGTGCGCTCCAAGATAAGTGGACTGGTCTATATGAGGTGGTGGAGCGCAAGAGTGAGGTGACCTATTTGGTTGACTTGCAGACTCCTAGGAACCATTTGAGGGTCCTGCATGTAAACCGCCTCAAGCCGCACTTTGAGAGGTCAGAGGTAACTATGCTCCTTGCAACCGATGATGGAATGGAGGAGGAGAGTGAGCCTCTTCCGGACCTCCGGTCAGCGAAGGAACATGATGGGTCAGGGAATGGGGTAAACCTCTCCCTACCCTGACCCCAGAACAGCAGAGGGACTGTCGCCAGGTGCTGGAACAGTTCGCCTCCCTGTTCTCCCTGACACCAGGAGTCACCAATTGGTGCGTCCATGATGTGGACACTGGGGACAGTCTACCTGTGAAGCAGAAAGTTTACAGGGTTGCTGACAAAGTCAGGGCCAGCATCAAGGAAGAAGTTTCCAAGATGTTGGCATTAGGGGTGATAGATCCCTCAAGCAGCCCCTGGGCTAGCCCAGTGGTCTTAGTGCCAAAAGCTGCTGCATCCGGTGCCACTCCAGAACTCCGGTTCTGTGTGGACTACCATGGGCTCAATGCAGTCACCAAGACTGATGCACACCCCATCCCCAGAGCTGATGAGCTCGCCGATCGGTTGGGAGCTGCCCGGTACCTCAGTACATTTGATTTAACGTCTGGGTACTGGCAGATTGCCTTAACCGATGGGGCAAAAGAGAGGTCAGTGTTTTCAACACCAGAGGGGCACTACCAGTTCCGGGTTATGCCCTTTGGGTTGAAGAACGCCCCTGCCACCTTCCAGAGACTGGTCAACCGGGTACTGTCGGGGCTGGAGGAATTCTGTGCCACCTACCTGGATGACATTGCTGTGTTCAGCTCCAGTTGGGAGGAACAATTGCAACACCTCTGCAAAGTGTTGAAGGCTCCGCAAAGGGCAGGCCTCACTATCAAGGCTAGTAAGTGCCAGATAGGGCAGGGATCTGTGGTGTACTTGGGAAACCAGGTAGGGAGCGGCCAGGTGGCGCCCCTATAAGCGAATATTGACACTATTCTGGCTTGGGATCCCCCAAGACCCAGACAGGGGTGAGAGTCTTTTTAGGTCTCACCGGGAACTACAGATGGTTTGTCAAGGGGTATGGTACCATTGTTGCCCCTTGACAGAGCTGACTTCAAGGAAGCAGCCCAGGAAGGTGATCTGGACTGATGCCTGCCAGACCGCTTTTGATGCCCTGAAATCTGCCATGTGCAAGGCGCCCGTGCTTAAGGCACCTGACTTCTCCAAAGAATTTGTTGTGCAGACAGATGCTTCAGAGCATGGTGTGGGAGCAGTACTCTCACAATTCAACAACAAGGGCTTGGACCAACCTGTAGCTTTCATCAGTAGGAGGCTTGTTGTATTCCGCTTTAGGGGTCCGTATATAGGTTTTCCTGAATCATGTCCTTATATAGGCACAATTCACCTTGCCCTTATATAGGCATAGAATCCCTGTCCTTATTTAGGCATTAACCGTGCACTCCAAATACAGGCATGGTCACCGACATCCGTCCACCCTAACGTCACAACGAGTTCTTAGAAACCAGACCCTTAAGCTTCGGGACTTCCCCTAGCACAGGACTATTGATTTCTCCAAGAACTCATCTATTATGTATGAACCGTTATACCTTAAGGGTTCATTCCTGACATCTTCCTCTGTCCGACTACACGTCAATGCTAACATTCCTCGACACCTACCAGGTATAAATATACCTTCCCTTGCCCAAGCAAGTTAGAGGAGACCTCGACTTCAGAGGAGCCCGTATCCCGGCCTGACGCACTGAGAAGACGCTGTCATTCCTGCACGCAGACAAATCCAGCTTCCAGTGTTCTGACTCCCTTCGCGGGGTGTTAGAGTTCCAAGATCCGGCAGGAGATTCCCACCTCTCTCATTCTCAAGGTATGGAGCTGACTAGAACCTAGAGGGACTCTTGGCATACTAGACTTAACATACTCTTAGTCTACCATATTAGAGAATACTCCACCTACTTCTACTCTTCCCTACACCTAGACGAGGTTAGGTACACTGGGGTAGAACTAGCTTAGAGACGCATCGTATGAGTACTCGCATTTTTAGCTCATGTTATTTATGTACGTGAATATATGCTAAAAGATAATGCTAGCGCAGTATTATTTATTTCTACTACTTACGCTGTACATTATTTATCTTGCATACTGTCTTGTGATCGTAACAGCACATATCTTTTACACGAGAAACAAGACTGCTGACGTCATTGGGGGCTTCCCTTTGTTCCCCGACGCGCTGGAAGCCATTTGCTTCCAGCGCGTCGGGGAATAAGGTTAGTTTTGGCTCCGGGAGGGGGATTTCAAACAGAAGAGGCATCGAGGGAAAGGAAAACCCTTTCCTTTCCCTCGATGCCTTTTTGTGCATTCCTGCTGCACGATCATGCGATCGTGCAGCAGGAATGCCCACTAGACACCAGGGAATTTAAAAAAAAATGAAAATACTGTTTTGGGGAGCGGCCCCTTGGGCAAGGGTCGCTCCCCTTTTGGGGGCCATATGTTTTTGGTGCTCTGCCCCCCTGGGGGGGGCAGTTTTTTTTATATAGCGCGGGGCTTTACCCGAAGGTGTCAGAGCGCTTCACAATAGGAACAGTGTTAGACCTGTCAGCCCTAGGGTGGTCTTGCCCTGTTTTTTCCCTTTTTGCGCCTCATTTTTGCCACCATATTTTTACTGGACCTAGGTCTCCGGGCGCCTTGCCACTGCTGGTCAGTGCTGAGGTGCAGGTGCTCTCTCACTAAAGATGGCTGCCACAGGCCCCTGCTACTGCAGAAGGGCCTTCCACACATACACGCTAGTAGCCAGAGTCAGGCTGGGACATAGGGATACAGTATCCATCCCGTCCCCGCCTCTGGGCCCCATAGCTAGGTAGGTGGAAGGTTCCAGAACCTTCCGGGCTGGGGGAGGAGTTACGTTTGCCGCCTTTAGGAGGGTCACCTGACCTAGGGGTATAAGAGGCTTGGAGGGAAAACCTTTTAGTCAGTTAGGTTGAGGCACCGCTGAACCTGGGAGAACCTGCGCCGGAGTATAGACTTTAGGGCCTAGGGGGAGACCTACACTACTGCTGCTGACAGGGTCAAGGCCCTGCTGCCGTAAGATAGCTGAGGAACGCCCACCACCCACTGATCTTGCCCAGTGTGAGGGGACCCAGGGAACCATCTCCAGCGTGCTGGGAGGAACATCAAGCACTCCCAGAATCACCAACTCACCACCCCCTGTTCATAAGAAGAAGAACTTTTAAACCAAGAGTAACAGGAACTTAAGTTATACCGTCTAATGGGGATCACGAGGCGAAGCGCGGTGTCCTAAGCGCTAGACCTTCACCCCCTATCTATCCACACCGACAGCTGGACTGTCCCCCAAGAACCCTTCCCACACAGCCCGGTGACTAAGGCTGTCAGCGCGCCCCGCGCTGCAACTCCACGTGGGAGAACTTGACCCCCCCAGTCACTGACCTTGTGACCGGATCGCCGCCGCGGCTGTCGCCGCGTGAAAAGGGGTGCTGAGGTGAGGGAGACCTCTCCCCCGTGCATGACTGTGGTGAGGTGCGCCGTCCGCGCCCTCACCGAAGCCCACCGAAATCACCGCCGGGCCCGAGACCCCTGCCGTTGCAAGCGCGGCCAAGAAGAACACCGCCGCCGCCCAGGAGGGCCGCGTGAATAGAGCGGAGGCCCACCGCGGCCTCCAGGCCCGTGGACGCCGTTGCCGTGGGGCCGGGGACGCTGACCGCGTCATAGGTCGCGCCCCCGAAAAGGCAGCGACGGGATTGGCCCAGCCGGAGCCAGCAGCCGAGGAGAAGGAGGCGGGAGGCGTCGCCCAGCAACCGGAGAAGGCCGTGACGCGATTGGCCCCGCCGGAGCCAAGCAGGAAGACGTCGAAGGGACTCCACTGCCAACGGGAGCCCCCGGAAGAATCCAGGCCGCGCTGGGATTGGGCGGCATCGAGAGCCCGCCCCCCAGCACGTACGGAGGAGGAAGAACTCCGTGAGCTCAGTCGGGAAGCGGGGAGCCGTCTGAAAGGACTGCCGGCTCCCGCTCCCGTCACCCTTCACCCTTCTTCCTCCCTCTCACTGCTGACTCCACGGGGGCCGGAGGAGTGGCATACCGGCCCCCAACGAAAGGATAACAAAGCGAGAGGCTCCATAGCCTCGGGGAAACTTGGCAACGACCGGCCGGAGGGCCGTGGGACTCGCTCCGGGCCCCGCCCCGTCCAACGGAGGGCTGGCCCGAGAGGGAGGTCGCCGAGCAGCCCCACGATCAGCTACAGCACCGCAGGTGAGCCCAGGAGGCCCCTAGGGCTCTAGGTTAAGCCCCTGGGGGCCGGGGGCCACGATTAACAGGGGATTAAGGAGGGAGGAGCCTTCCATGATGTTTTGTACCAGGCGAGGCACCTGGTGAGAAGGGGGCCAAGCTTAATTTAACCCTCACCTCTCCTGGGAGACATAGGAGTCCCCCTCATAGGGAAGCCCCAGTTGCTGGACATGTTGAGGGGTTCCCTCTAGGATTCCCTCCTGCCTATTGTACCTCAGGCTGTACTGATTATCCAGGCCTGAGGGATGTGCCCAGTTGCAAGAGATTTTAATATGCCTAAAGTGTTGTGCATGTTCTAGGCCCTAATTTATTAGTGCACCCGAATCATTATTGGTGCTGTATTGTTAGGAGCTGATTCCTGCGGCCTTTTAGTGGCCAAAACTGTTGAGGGTCTTTGAGAGGAATGTGCACCAGTTAAGGAAATGTAATGTATAATCTGCATAATCCAACGCCATCTCGATTGATATAAAGGAACTTGATTTTTAATTACACAAGCCTGGTGTGGTGTCCGGTTATTGCTCCGCATATCTGAGTTGAAGTAAGAGTGTGCTGCACAACTGCCTTACACATTGCCTTCGCGTGCCTTCCCCGCTTTGCGCCATGCTACCGTAACGGACTCGGTAACCCCGTTTCCAACATTGGTGTTCAGCGGTGGGATAAGGACTGGTATTTGTGCAGCACCCTACAGTGACTCAGTGTGCGCCGCAATTAGACACCTAGTGAAATGTAAGTAGGAGGAATTCTATTGTGATTGCCGATTGTATTAGTCCTGCGTTAAGACCTGCTACCTAGCATTTAGAACCCCTTCCTTAAATTGTCTGGGACCCCACCTAGGAGGATGGAGTTTGAGTTAGCCGACCTAGAGAGGTACACGGTGGCACAGCTCAAGGAGTTCTGCCTAGAGAGGGGGTGGCCGTCAAGCGAGGTGCCAGGAAGGAGGTGCTTCAGAAAGCTTTGAGGGCATGGGTAATGGCCCACCCGGAGGGAAGAGGGGATGAGGAGCAGAGGGAGGCAGACGACCCAGAAGAACTGAGCCTACTGAACATTGACGTCAGCGAGAATGTGTTGCCAGGAAGACGTTCCAGGGCAGGCAGTAGTGCGTCAGGGGGAGTTTGTCAGCAGAGGAATTCAAGGACAGGAGGGAGCAGAGGCAATTGACATTAGAGTTGGCTAGGATGGAAAGGGAAGGAGAGCAGGCAAGGCTAGCCATGGAGGAAAGGAGGCTTGCACATGAGCTTAGCCTGAAAGAACTAGAGCTCCGAACCTTGCAGATGGAGATAGAAGGCAAAGGAAATGGTGGCAGCGTACCTGCTGGGGTTCCACAGGAGCCCAAATTCTATCTACCCAGGGAGGTGATGGCCAGCTTTAGTGTGGGTGATGACATCGACAAGTGGTTGACGGCGTACGAGGTAGCTTTGGTGGCCCATAGAGTTCCTGAGAGCTACTGGGGAGGAGGACTTTATAGGTACATACCTCCACTAGTAAGGGACACACTTTTAACCTTAGAAAAAGGGGATCGAACCAACTACCCTATCATGAGGGAGGCCCTGCTCAGGAAGTTTGGCCTCACCCCAGAGAAGTACCGCCAAAAGTTTTGCAACAGCCACAAGCTCACCACACAAAACTGGGTAGATTTTTATGATTATGCCCGGAAGGCATTGGAGGGTTGGGTGCGTGGCAGCGAGGTTGATGATTACAAAGGGCTGTACGACCTGTTTTTGAGAGAGCACCTCCTCGAGAAATGTTTTCCGGAGCTGCGCCAGTACTTGGTGGACCGCAAGCTGACCAACCCAAGGGAGCTTGCAGAGGAGGCAGACACGTGGGTCAGCACTCGGGTGTCCCACAAGGGAGCCGGGCGGATCCCCGAAAGGTGAACAGGGGTTCCCCAGAAGAAAGAGGGGGAGATAAAAAGAGGGAGTTCTTTAAAGGTCCCCAAAATAGACCGCCTGGGAGAGGGGTAGGTTCCCCATCCCAATCTGGATACCAGAAACCCTCTTACCCTGACAGGAGTCAGCAGCCCAGAACTGTCCGGTGCTACGAGTGCGGGGAGGTTGGACACTACAAGGGGGATCCCCAGTGTCGCAAGAGAACCCCAGCCCCCACAGGAGGTAAGAGCCCCGGGGTGGCCAGTGTAGCGCTTGGGGAGGAGTTGTCCCTAGGTAGGGGAGGTGAGTGGACAGGCTTGACCTTAGTTTCCCTGGGGGATAGAGAGATCATCCCAAGGGTTCAGGTACCCGAGAACACTGCCAAGTATCGGCAGAGGGTCCTGGTGAACGGGGTGGAGGTGGAGGCTCTGAGGGACACAGGTGCCAGCATGACGATGGTGAGACGTCAGCTGGTGTCCCCAGAGCAGGTGATTCCTGAGGAGTTCCACCCGGTTGTGATGGCTGATAATAGCCTGGGTCATTACCCCGTGGCCCAAGTTCCCTTTGAGTGGGGAGGAGTGTCAGGTCTGATGAAGGTTGCGGTGAGCCCTGCCATGCCAGTTGCCTGTCTGCTGGGCAACGACTTGGAACATACTGCCTGGAGAGAGGTAGAGTTCAATGCCCATGCTGAGATGTTGGGGTTACCAGGATGGACTTGCGTTATCACGCGGTCCATGGCTGCCCGACAAGGAACTCAGCCCGGGTTGGAGCCTGAAATAATGGCCCAGCCCACTGCTGGACGAGGAGATGTCCGGGAGGAGACACCCGGTGAGATGGATGGGGAGCCCGCGGAGGTGACCCCGGAGTCCGCTGAGGTGGTTGGTTTTCCCGTGGGGGACCTGCCGACCCCTGCAGAGTGGCAGGTGGAAGGAGGGCCTACCCGGGAAGAATTTTGCCGGGCACAGAGGGAGTGCCCTACGCTTGATGGCATACGGCAACAGGCCGAAGCCCAAGCAGCTGGAACAGAGACTGGTAATTACCATGTCTACTGGGAGGATGGTCTCCTCTACAGTGAGCCTAAGGCTCCGGTGCATGGGTCCTCGAGGGCCGTGGTGGTCCCCCAATGCTACCGAGCCTTTCTGCTAGAGTTGGCACATGAGATACCACTAGCAGGACACCTGGGCCAGGACAAGACGTTTGCACGCTTGGTCCCACATTTTTACTGGCCCAGGATGCGCGTCACTTCTGACACGTTTTGCAAGACCTGCACCACTTGCCAAGCGAGCGGCAAGACAGGGACTAAGGTGAAGGTCCCTCTAGAACTTCTCCCAGTGGTCAATACCCCTTTGAGCGAGTAGGGATTGACATTGTCGGGCCGTTGGATCCGCCGACTTCTGCTGGGCATAGGTTCATTTTGGTGCTAGTAGACCACGCCACCCGGTACCCAGAGGCAATCCCTCTGAGGACCATAACAGCACCGGTGGTGGCGCGGGCCCTCATGGGGATTTTTACCCGAGTGGGATTCCCCAAGGTCGTGGTGTCAGATAGGGGCACAAATTTCATGTCGGCCTACATGCAGGCCATGTGGAAGGAGTGTGGAGTGACCTACCGGTTCTCCACTCCTTACCACCCCAGACGAACGGGCTCGTGGAGCGTTTCAACAAAACCTTGAAGGGGATGATCAGGAGCCTACCCGAGGACTTGAGAAGAAAGTGGGACGTCCTCTTACCCTGTCTGCTCTTCTCCTACCGAGAGGTGCCGCAGAAGGGGTCGGTTTCAGCCCCTTTGAGCTGCTCTATGGCCACCCCGTTCGGGGGCCCCTCAGTCTTGTCAAAGAGGGGTGGGAGAAGTCTTCTTCGAAGCTTCCCCGTGATGTGGTCAGCTATATGCTGGCGTTCCGCAGCCAAGTGGCCAAGCTGTGGAAGGAGGCCTCGGACAACTTAGAGGCGAGTCAGGCCGTCATGAAGCAATGGTATGACCGGAACGCGCGGACGGTAGAGTTAGACGCTGGACAGAAGGTGTGGGTCATGGAGCCAGGAGAGCTTAGCGCCCTCCAGGACCGGTGGACTGGGCCGTTTGAGATCTTGGAAAGGAAAGGCCAGACCACGTATGTCGTCGACATGAAGACCCCCGTCAACCCCACAGGGTGCTCCACGTCAACCGCCTGAAGCCACACCAGGAGCGTTCCGAGCTCACTCTCTTGATGATAACGGATGGAAGTGAGGAGGAGGAGAGTGAGCCTCTGCCAGACCTTCTGGCGGCCCATGAGAAGGATGGTTCGGTAGAGGGAGTAGTCCTCGCCCCATCCTTGACCCCAGAGCAACAGAGGGACTGCCGCCAGGTCTTGGGGCAGTACGCCTCGTTGTTTTCCCTCACGCCTGGAATCACGCACCTGTGTACCCATGATGTGGACACAGGGGACAGTCCGCCAGTGAAGAACAAGTCTTACCGGCTGTCCGATAAGGTCAAGGCTAGTATCCAGGGTGAGGTTGTCAAGATGCTAGAACTGGGAGTGATTGAGCCTTCCAGTAGCCCTTGGGCTAGTCCGGTAGTGTTGGTGCCGAAAGCGGCCCCCCGGGCACCACACCAGAACTTCGGTTCTGTGTGGACTATCGTGGACTCAACTCAGTCACCAAGACCGACGCTCACCCGATCCCTCGGGCGGATGAGCTCATTGACCGGCTGGGAGCAGCCCGGTATCTGAGTACCATTGATTTAACATCAGGCTATTGGCAGATCGCCATGGCGGAAGGAGCAAAGGAGAAGACTGCGTTCTCCACCCCCGAGGGCCACTTTCAATTCCAGGTGATGCCCTTCGGGTTGAAAAATGCTCCAGCCACTTTCCAGCGGTTGGTGAACCAGGTGCTGTCTGGCCTAGAGGCCTTCTCTGCTGCCTACCTGGATGACATAGCTGTCTTCAGTAGCAGCTGGGAGGACCATCTGCAGCATCTCCAGGAGGTGCTGCAGGCTTTGCAACGGGCTGGTCTAACCATCAAGGCCAGCAAGTGCCAGATTGGACAGGGATCTGTCGTGTACCTGGGACATCTGGTGGGCGGAGGTAAGGTGCAACCCCTCCAAGCCAAGATTGAGACCATCATGGGCAGAAGCCACTAGACACCAGGGTTTTTTTAATTTTTGTGTTGCGGAGTGGCCAAAAGGGCAAGGGTTGCTCCCCTTTTACGGGGGTGAATATTTTATTTATACTCTTTGGCCCACCTACCTCTTAGCTTGGCTGGTGGATTGTGTGTGGACTGGTGCATTATTTGCATATGTGATTGTAATGTTTTTTTCTCCTTTTTATTCTAGTGTAAAGCTTTTGATTCCTGTTTGCGGTTTCGGCAGTGGTTGTTCTGCAGTTTTGCGTAATTGCATTTAATTGGTAAGAAAAATATTTTTGTTGTGTGTACTCCAAATGAGTATTATTGTCATGCATGAATGAATTTTTTTGTAAGTGGTGTCATAATGGCAGCATATTTGTTAGTGTTCAGAGCATGAAATTCTTTGCGATGTTTTGCATTGTCTTATGTGTAATTTTTTTTTCTTTTTTTTTAGTGGGATATTGTTGATCCTTACTGTGTCTGTGCAAAGTAGGTGGTGGTGAGTCTAGCTGCTTCTGTCACGTGAGTGGTATAGTGTTGGAGTATATAGGTCTTTGTGATAAAGCTACATTTTGTTTATTTCTTTTTTTACAAAGGGTTTGTTGTTGTTGACTTGTTTGACAAGTAACCTTTATTAGTAAGCATTATGGCTAGCCGTAGAATGACTGCTCAGCAGGTGGTTGGTTTGCTTCTTGAATCTTCCTCTGAGCAGGATTATGAGACTGACAGTGCGTCTGAGGGAGAGGAGGGAGGGGAAGATTCAGGCAGTGAGTTTTCTCTCCACATGGAATCATCGGATGATGAAGGTACTCTCAGTGCAGATGAAGTGCCTGTTTTAGAGGAGGATACTACTGTGCCGATGGTGCAAGAGGCATCTGGATTGCAGCCTGGGGCTGCTAGGCTTCCTACTGGAAGTGCTGGACTCTGGGTTGATCCAAACATGGTGCAGCCGGTGTTGCCTGCCTTTAGTGGTTATGCAGGGTGTAGAGTGGATTGTGAACATTATTTGCCTATACAGTATTTTCAGTTGTTTATGGATGATGTATTTTTGGGTGAGATTGTTGAGCAGACTAATTTGTATGCTGAACAGTTTTTAGGGACAACAGTGCCAGACTTAGGCCCCATTCTAGAGCTACCCGGTGGAGTCCCACAAATCTGGAAGAGATGAAGAAGTTTTTGGGTTTGACTTTTTTGATGGGTTTGATAAGGAAGCCGTCCATGGGTTCATATTGGTCTACCAGTCCCTTGATGGCAACGGCCATATTTCCTGCAGTTATGACTCGTGATCGGTATTTACTTTTGCTTCGGATGCTGCATTTTGTTGATAATGGTTTGGCGTTGCCGCGAGATCACCCTGAATGTGACCGTCTTTTTAAGATTTGGCCTGTTCTTGATCACTTTGTAGATCGATTTTCAGAGATCTATACTCCAGGGAAAGAAATATCTATTGATGAGTCTTTGGTCCTGTTCAAGGGCCGTTTGGTTTTTAGGCAGTACATTCCTAGCAAGAGGGCACGCTATGGAATTAAGCTGTATATGTTGTCTGAGAGTAGGACAGGATATGTTTTTAATTTGCGTGTGTACACTGGTAGGGATTCCACTATTGACCACCCTGGTTGTCCGTCCACTTTTGGAGTTTCAGAGAAAATTGTGTGGGATCTTGCTAGAGGACTGTTTAACAGAGGCCACCATTTGTACCTTGATAACTTCTACACTGCTGTGCAATTGTTTAAGGAATTGTTCAAAGTGGACACTTTTGCTTGTGGCACAATCCGCTCTAACCGTAAAGGTTATCCAAAAGAGCTTGTTTGCAAAAAACTTCAGAGGGGACAGTGCAGTTCCTTGCGTAGTGATGAACTACTAGCTGTGAAATTTGTGGACAGGAGGGATGTGTACATGCTGACTACCATCCATGATGAGAGTACTTCACCTGTGGCTGTTTGGGGTCAGATTGCTGAAGTGCGCAAACCTGTGTGCATTTTAGACTACAATAAGCACATGGGTGGTGTTGATAGAGTAGATCAGAGGTTGGAACCTTACACTGCTATTCGTAAGGCTTACATTTGGTATAAGAAGTTGACCATCCATCTCTTCCATTTAGCAACTTTCAATGCTTTTGTTGTGTTCAAGGAGTGTTCTCCTGCGTCAAAGTTGACTTTTGTTCAGTTTCAGCAGTCTGTCATAGGCAGCCTTGTTGTTGTGGAACAGGCAAGTGTTCCTAGAGTTGGAGTGGTGGAGGATGTGGCTCGATTGAAAGATCGCCACTTTCCTGATCACATTCCTCCTACACCCTCAAAAGACTTTCCCACTAGGAGATGTAGAGTCTGTTGGCGAAGAGGTACGCGGAAGGAGACTCGTATGTACTGCCCTGAGTGTCCTTCTAACCCTGGGCTGTGTGTGCCTGCTTGTTATAGAGCGTACCACAAGCAAAAGAATTATTGGGAGCAACCATGAGTGGTAAAGTGAACTGCCTGGTCTGTAATGTTTAAGAATTGTTGTTCTGTTTCAAGGTTGGCATTAGTGCAATGTATTTAGTTTCTGATTTTGTGTTAGTAGATTTGTATCTATTTGCAATTTGTTTGTGTTTTCTTTTTTGTATAAAAATCCTAAATGTGATGGTGGTGTGTGTAGGCTGGTGCTTGGCTGGCGGTGTGCGTGGAGTGGTGCTTGGCTGGCGGTGTGCGTGGAGTGGCGCTTGGCTGGCGGTGTGCGTGGAGTGGCTCTTGGCTGGCGGTGTGCGTGGAGTGGCGCTTGGCTGGCGGTGTGCGTGGAGTGGCTCTTGGCTGGCGGTATGCGTGGAGTGGCGCTTGGCTGGCGGTGTGCGTGGAGTGGCGCTTGGCTGGCGGTGTGCGTGGACTGGCGCTCGGCTGGCGGTGTGTGAGTAGTGACTTGCTGCTGGTCACTACACACACTGCTAGCCGAGCGACACTCCACGCAATCCATCAGCTTGTGTGGTTGCTGTGTTAGGAATGTGGGCGTGTGAAAGTGATGGGCCCTTGAATGGCGCTGTCTTCTGGTGTGAGTGTTGTAATGTGATGGGCCCGCGGCTGGTGGTGTGAATGGTTTTGTATGTGTCACACGTATGAAAGGTGTATGAATGGCCTGTAAAGAGGTTGGTGCCTTGTCGTGGCTTTACAGCTCACGAGCTGTGAGTCAATGGTTCAGTTTCTCGTCCTTTCAATTATTAACAGTGCATTTCATTTTTGTGGAAATCACTTGTTAATACAATTGTATATACTGAACCATCACTCACCGTCGTGCCAAATCCAACCAGTATGTGTGTCTGCTTGAGGATTAGATGGCTGTGCAGTAATATTTTTTTTTGTCTTTCTCAAGCAGGGTGTACCTTGTCCCTTTTTGTGAATGTTGTAATGTGTTTGTTTTGTGACTGGTGGTGTGAATGGTCTTGTGTGTATCACGTATGAAAGGTGTGTGAATGGCCTGTAAAGCGGTTGGGGCCTTGACGTGGCTTTACAGCTCACGAGCTGCGAGTCACTGGTTCAGTTTTTTGTCCTTTCAATTATTGACAGTGCATTTCATTTTGTGAAATCTCTTGTTAATAAAATTGTATATACTGAACCATCACTTGCCCTCGTGCCAAATCCAACCAGTATGTGTGTGTGCTTGAGGAATAGATGGCTGTGCAGTAATCTTTGTCTTTTTAGTCTGTCTGCCAAGGTGTACATTCCGTCTAAGAATAACCTACCAACTGTAGATATTGTCGTAAACGAAACGCCCATGGGAGTACATGGTGATATCTCTCTTGTGGATCCCAACAAGTTATGGTACCCACAATGTCCTGCAAACCTCAAAATGTCTGTCACATTTTCCTTGCAATATTGTGCCAAGATTTTCACGCTGCAGAAATAAACAACACATTATCTCAAAATGACCTGGTTTTGCAAGGGGGGTCACCTGGGTTTTTGGCCCGGGGCTCGGCGGCCACCTAGGAAAACATACCAAACCCACACATTTCTGAAAAGTAGACACCCGGGGAATTCCAGGGAGGTATGGCTTGCGTGGATCCCCCAACGTTTTCTTACCCAGAATCCCCTGCAAACCTGACATTTTGCTGAAAAAATCACTTTTTTCACACATTTTTGTGTGGTAAAGTTGTGGCATCACGGGGCTGACACAAATTTCCTACCACCCAGCGTCCCCCAGGTCTCCCGATAAAAATGGTGCCTCACTCGGGTGGGAGGCCCAAGTACCCGCGACAGGCAAGGGCCCACAACGTATTGAGGCGACCTCAAAATGGCCTATCACAAAACAACCTGGTTTTGCAAGGGAGGTCCCATGACGTTTTGGCCCGGGGTTCGGCGGCCACCTAGGGAAACCTACCAAACCCACACATTTCTGAAAAGTAGACACCCGGGGATTCCAGGGAGGTATGGCTTGCGTGGATCCCCCAACGTTTTCTTACCCAGAATCCCCTGCAAACCTGACATTTTGCTGAAAAAATCCCTTTTTTTACACATTTTTGTGTGGTAAAGTTGTGGCATCACCGGGCTGACACAAATTTCCTACCACCCAGCGTTCCCCCAGGTCTCCCGATAAAAATGGTGCCTCACTCGGGTGGGAGGCCCAAGTACCCGCGACAGGCAAGGGCCCACAACGTATTGAGGCGACCTCAAAATGGCCTATCACAAAACAACCTGGTTTTGCAAGGGGGTCCCATGACGTTTTGGCCCGGGGCTCGGTGGCCACCTAGGGAAACCTACCAAACCTACACATTTCTGAAAAGTAGACATCCGGGGGATTCCAGGGAGGTATCACCGGGCTGACACAAATTTCCTACCACCCAGCGTCCCCCCAGGTATCCCGATAAAAATGGTGCCTCACTCGGGTGGGAGGCCCAAGTACCCGCGACAGGCAAGGGCCCACAACGTATTGAGGCGACCTCAAAATGGCCTATCACAAAACGACCTGGTTTTGCAAGGGGGTCCCATGACGTTTTGGCCCGGGGCTCGGCGGCCACCTAAGAAAACCTACCAAACCCACACATTTCTGAAAAGTAGACACCCGGGGGATTCCAGGGAGGTATGGCTTGCGTGGATCCCCCAACGTATTCTTACCCAGAATCCCCTGCAACCTGACATTTTGCTGAAAAAAATCCCTTTTTTCACACATTTTTGTGTGGTAAAGTTGTGGCATCACCGGACTGACACAAATTTCCTACCACCCAGCGTTCCCCCAGGTCTCCCGATAAAAATGGTGCCTCACTCGGGTGGGAGGCCCAAGTACCCACGACAGGCAAGGTCCCACAACATTTTGTGATAGGCAATTTTAATGTCGCCTCCCTGGAATCCCCCGGGTGTCTACTTTTCAGAAAAGTGTGGGTTTGGTAGGTTTCCCTAGGTGCCGGCAGAGCTAGGGTTCAAAAACTACAGCTAGGCACTCTGCAAAAAAAGGGTCATTTTTCACTGTGAAAATGTGGTGCGTCCATGTTGCGTTTTGCGCTGCTTTCTGTCGCGGGCACTAGGCCTACCCACACAAGTGAGGTACCATTTTTTCGGAAGACCTTGGGGAACGCGGGGTGGGTGGAATTTTGTGGATCCACGCAGATTCCAGAACTTTCTACCACAGAAAAGTGAGGAAAATGTGTTTTTTTGCCAATTGTTTAGGTTGGCAAGGGATTCTGGGTAACAGAACCTGGTGAGAGCCAGTCAAGTCACCCCATCCTGGATTCCCCTGGGTGTCTACTTTTCAAAAATGTATAGGTTTGCTAGGTTTCCCAAAGTGCCGGCAGAGCTAGGGTTAAAAAATGACAGCTAGGCACTTTGCAAAAAAAGGGTCATTTTTCACTGTGAAAATGTGGTGCGTCCACGTTGCGTTTTGCGCTGCTTCCTGTCGCGGGCACTAGGCCTACCCACACAAGTGAGGTACCATTTTTTTGGGAAGACCTTGGGGAACGCGGGGTGGGTGGAATTTTGTGGATCCACGCAGATTCCAGAACTTTCCACCACAGAAAAGTGAGGAAAATGTGGTTTTTTTGCCAATTTTTTAGGTTTGCAAGGGATTCTGGGTAACAGAGCCTGGTGTGAGCCAGTCAAGTCACCCCATCCTGGATTCCCCTGGGTGTCTACCTCTCAAAAATGTATAGGTTTGCTATGTTTCCCAAAGTGCCGGCAGAGCTAGGGTTCAAAAACGACAGCTAGGCACTCTGCAAAAAAGGGTCATTTTTCACTGTGAAAATGTGGTGCGTCCACGTTGCGTTTTGCGCTGCTTTCTGTCGTGGGCACTAGGCCTACCCACACAAGTGAGGTACCATTTTTTTCGGAAGACCTTGGGGAACGCGGGGTGGGTGGAATTTTGTGGATCCACGCAGATTCCAGAACTTTCCACCACAGAAAAGTGAGGAAAATGTGTTTTTTTTGCCAATTTTTAAGGTTTGCAAGGGATTCTGGGTAACAGAGCCTGGTGTGAGCCAGTCAAGTCACCCCATCCTGGATTCCCCTGGGTGTCTACCTTTCAAAAATGTATAGGTTTGCTAGGTTTCCCAAAGTGCCGGCAGAGCTAGGGTTCAAAAACGACAGCTAGGCACTTTGCAAAAAAGGGTCATTTTTCACTGTGAAAATGTGGTGCGTCCACGTTGCGTTTTGCGCTGCTTCCTGTCGCGGGCACTAGGCCTACCCACACAAGTGAGGTACCATTTTTTTGGGAAGACCTTGGGGAACGCGGGGTGGGTGGAATTTTGTGGATCCACGCAGATTCCAGAACTTTCCACCACAGAAAAGTGAGGAAAATGTGTTTTTTGCCAATTTTTAGGTTTGCAAGGGATTCTGGGTAACAGAACCTGGTGAGAGCCAGTCAAGTCACCCCATCCTGGATTCCCTGGGTGTCTACTTTTCAAAAATGTATAGGTTTTCTTGGCTTCCCAAAGTGCCGGCAGAGCTAGGGTTCAAAAACTACAGCTAGGCACTTTGCAAAAAAGGGTCATTTTTCACTGTGAAAATGTGGTGCGTCCACGTTGCGTTTTGCGCTGCTTCCTGTCGCGGGCACTAGGCCTACCCACACAAGTGAGGTACCATTGTTTTCGGAAGACCTTGGGGAATACGGGGTGGGTGGAATTTTGTGGATCCACGCAGATTCCAGAACTTTCTACCACAGAAAAGTGAGAAAAATGTGTTTGTTTTGCCAATTTTTAAGGTTTGCAAGGGATTCTGGGTAACAGAACCTGGTGAGAGCCAGTCAAGTCACCCCATCATGGATTCCCCTGGGTGTCTACTTTTCAAAAATGTATAGGTTTGCTAGGTTTCCCTAAGTGCCGGCAGAGCTAGGGTTCAAAAACTACAGCTAGGCACTTTGCAAAAAAAGGGTCATTTTTCACTGTGAAAATGTGGTGCGTCCACGTCGCGTTTTGCGCTGCTTCCTGTCACGGGCACTAGGCCTACCCACACAAGTGAGGTACCATTCTTTTCGGAAGACCTTGGGGTACGCGGGGTGGGTGGAATTTTGTGGATCCACGCACATTCTAGAACTTTCTACCACAGAAAAGTGAGGAAAATGTGTTTTTTTTGCCAATTTTTTAGGTTTGCAAGGGATTCTGGGTAACAGAACCTGGTGAGAGCCAGTCAAGTCACCCCATCCTGGATTCCCCTGGGTGTCTACTTTTCAAAAATGGATAGGTTTGCTGGATTCCCAAAGTGCCGGCAGAGCTAGGGTTCAAAAACGACAGCTAGGCACTTTGCAAAAAAAGGGTCATTTTTCACTGTGAAAATGTGGTGCGTCCACGTTGCGTTTTGCGCTGCTTCCAGTCGCGGGCACTAGGCCTACCCACACAAGTAAGGTACCATTTTTTGGGGAAGACCTTGGGGAACGCGGGTGGGTGGAATTTTGTGGATCCACGCAGATTCCAGAACTTTCCACCACAGAAAAGTGAGGAAAATGTGTTTTTTTGCCAATTTTTAGGTTTGCAAGGGATTCTGTGTAACAGAACCTGGTGAGAGCCAGTCAAGTCACCCCATCCTGGATTCCCTGGGTGTCTACTTTTCAAAAATGTATAGGTTTTCTAGGCTTCCCAAAGTGCCGGCAGAGCTAGGGTTCAAAAACTACAGCTAGGCACTTTGCAAAAAAGGGTCATTTTTCACTGTGAAAATGTGGTGCGTCCACGTTGCGTTTTGCGCTGCTTCCTGTCGCGGGCACTAGGCCTACCCACACAAGTGAGGTACCATTTTTTTCGGAAGACCTTGGGGAACGCGGGGTGGGTGGAATTTTGTGGATCCACGCACATTCCAGAACTTTCTACCACAGAAAATGAGTAAAATTTATTTTTTTGCCAATTTTTAGGTTTGCAAGGGATTCTGGGTAACAGAACCTGGTGAGAGCCAGTCAAGTCACCCCATCCTGGATTCCCCTGGGTGTCTACTTTTCAAAAATGGATAGGTTTGCTGGTTTCCCAAAGTGCCGGCAGAGCTAGGGTTCAAAAACGACAGCTAGGCACTTTGCAAAAAAAGGGTCATTTTTCACTGTGAAAATGTGGTGTGTCCACGTTGCGTTTTGCGCTGCTTCCTGTCGCGGGCACTAGGCCTACCCACACAAGTGAGGTACCATTTTTTTGGGGAGACCTTGGGGAACGCGGGGTGGGTGGAATTTTGTGGATCCACGCAGATTCCAGAACTTTTCACCACAGAAAAGTGAGGAAAATGTGTTTTTTTTGCCACTTTTTAAGGTTTGCAAGGGATTCTGGGTAACAGAAACTGGTGAGAGCCAGTCAAGTCACCCCATCCTGGATTCCCCTGGGTGTCTACTCTTCAAAAATGTATAGGTTTGCTAGGTTTCCCTAAGTGTTGGCAGAGCTAGGGTTAAAAAACGACAGCTAGGCACTTTGCAAAAAAAGGGTCATTTTTCACTGTGAAAATGTGGTGCGTCCACGTTGCGTTTTGCACTGCTTCCTGTCGCGGGCACTAGGCCTACCCACACAAGTGAGGTACCATTTTTTTGGGAAGACCTTGGGGAACGCGGGGTGGGTGGAATTTTGTGGATCCATGCAGATTCCAGAACTTTCCACCACAGAAAAGTGAGGAAAATGTGGTTTTTTTGCCACTTTTTAAGGTTTGCAAGGGATTCTGGGTAACAGAAACTGGTTAGAGCCAGTCAAGTCACCCCATCCTGGATTCCCCTGGGTGTCTACTTTTCAAAAATGTATAGGTTTGCTAGGTTTCCCTAAGTGCCGGCAGAGCTAGGGTTCAAAAACTACAGCTAGGCACTTTGCAAAAAAAGGGTCATTTTTCACTGTGAAAATGTGGTGCGTCCACGTTGCGTTTTGCGCTGCTTCCTGTCGCGGGCACTAGGCCTACCCACACAAGTGAGGTACCATTTTTTTCGGAAGACCTTGGGGAACGCGGGGTGGGTGGAATTTTGTGGATCCACGCACATTCCAGAACTTTCTACCACAGAAAATGAGTAAAATGTGTTTTTTTTGCCAATTTTTTAGGTTTGCAAGGGATTCTGGGTAACAGAACCTAGTGAGAGCCAGTCAAGTCACCCCATCCTGGATTCCCCTGGGTGTCTACTTTTCAAAAATGGATAGGTTTGCTGGTTTCCCAAAGTGCCGGCAGAGCTAGGGTTCAAAAACGACAGCTAGGCACTTTGCAAAAAAAGGGTCATTTTTCACTGTGAAAATGTGGTGTGTCCACGTTGCGTTTTGCGCTGCTTCCTGTCGCGGGCACTAGGCCTACCCACACAAGTGAGGTACCATTTTTTGGGGAGACCTTGGGGAACGCGGGGTGGGTGGAATTTTGTGGATCCACGCAGATTCCAGAACTTTCCACCACAGAAAAGTGAGGAAAATGTGTTTTTTTGCCACTTTTTAAGGTTTGCAAGGGATTCTGGGTAACAGAAACTGGTGAGAGCCAGTCAAGTCACCCCATCCTGGATTCCCCTGGGTGTCTACTCTTCAAAAATGTATAGGTTTGCTAGGTTTCCCTAAGTGTTGGCAGAGCTAGGGTTAAAAAACGACAGCTAGGCACTTTGCAAAAAAGGGTCATTTTTCACTGTGAAAATGTGGTGCGTCCACGTTGCGCTTTGCACTGCTTCCTGTCGCGGGCACTAGGCCTACCCACACAAGTGAGGTACCATTTTTTTGGGAAGACCTTGGGGAACGCGGGGTGGGTGGAATTTTGTGGATCCATGCAGATTCCAGAACTTTCCACCACAGAAAAGTGAGGAAAATGTGGTTTTTTTGCCACTTTTTAAGGTTTGCAAGGGATTCTGGGTAACAGAAACTGGTGAGAGCCAGTCAAGTCACCCCATCCTGGATTCCCCTGGGTGTCTACTTTTCAAAAATGTATAGGTTTGCTAGGTTTCCCTAAGTGCCGGCAGAGCTAGGGTTAAAAAACTACAACTAGGCACTTTGCAAAAAAAGGGTCATTTTTCACTGTGAAAATGTGGTGCGTCCACGTTGCGTTTTGCACTGCTTCCTGTCGCGGGCACTAGGCCTACCCACACAAGTGAGGTACCATTTTTTTGGGAAGACCTTGGGGAACGCGGGCTGGGTGGAATTTTGTGGATCCATGCAGATTCCAGAACTTTCCACCACAGAAAAGTGAGGAAAATGTGTTTTTTTTGCCAATTTTTTAGGTTTGCAAGAGATTCTGGGTAACAGAACCTGGTGAGAGCCAGTCAAGTCACCCCATCCTGAATTCCCCTGGGTGTCTAGTTTTCAAAAATGTGTAGGTTTGCTAAGTTTCCCTAAGTGCCCGCAGAGCTAGGGTTCAAAAACTACAGCTAGGCACTTTGCAAAAAAAGGGTAATTTTTCATTGTGAAAATGTGGTACGTCCACGTTGCATTTTGAGCCATTTCCTGTTGTGGGCACAAGGCCTACCCACACAAGTGAGGTACCATTTTTATCGGGAGACTTAGGGTAACACAGAATTGTAGAGCAACTGTTATTTCCTATTGACTTTCGATGCATTTCTGCCTTCCAAATGAAAGACAATGTGTAAAAAATAAGTCATTTTGAAAAATGACCTATAATTCTCATGCTAGTATGGGTACTCCCAATTTCGGAAATGTGCAAATATCTACTGTTTCTAAAATCTACATTTTGTTCCCATTTCAGAAATACATAGGTGTCTTTCATAACAATTTTTCCATGTATACGTTTTCCCAAAATAATTGCTATATACCCGGTACATAATAAAAAACATTGCAAGATGCTGCTCAGTTATTGGCTCTGGGTTCGTCTGGGTTCTTGGTGAACCTACAAGTCCTATATATCCCCACAACCAGAAAGGTCCAGCAGATATAACGGTGTATTGCTTTCAAATAGCTGTCATAATTAGAAGAAGTTACAGGTGAAAACGTTGACACAAATGGCTGTTTTTTTCAACTAATTTTCAATTTTTCCTTCATTTAACTGTTAGTTTCTATAAGGAAAACTTTAAGGATCTACACAAATGACCCCTTGCTGAATTCAGAATTTTGTCTACTTTTCAGAAATGTATGGCTTTCTAGGATCCATTATTGGTTCCATACCCATTTCTACCATTAACTGGAAGGAGGTTGAAAGCACAAAAAATAGCAAAAATAGGCTATGCCCCAGAAAAATGCCAAAACTGTGTAAAAAAGTTGGTTTTCTGACAAAAGTCTGCTTGTCTCTGAAAGCTGGGAAGATGGTGATTTCAGCACCACAACCCCTTTTTGATGCCATTTGCAGGGAAAAACAAGACGCTTTCATCTGTAGCCCTTTTTCGCATTTTTCCCCAAATAAACAAAATGTTGCTGTATTTTGGCTAATTTCTGGGTCCCCTCCAGGGGAATCCACAAACCCTGGGTACCTTTACAATCCCCATGATGTTAGAAAAAAGGACGCAAATTTGGCGTGGATACCTTCTGTGGTCAAAAAGTTACAGGGGCCTAAGCGCGCACTACCCCAAATAGCCAAAAAAAGGCTTAGCACAGGGGGGGAAAAGGCCTAGCAGCGAAGGGGTTAATTGTTATTGTGATTGGTTCTCTCTGCTTGGCATATTTGATTTACCAGTAGGTCCCTAGTAAAGTGCACTAAGTGTGCCAGGGCTGATAAATCAAATGCTACTAATGGGCCTGCAGCACTGATTGTGCCACCCACATGAGTAGCCCTGAAAAGATGTCTCAGGCCTGCCACCGCAGTGCCTGTGTGCAGTTTGTTAACTGTCATATCGACTTGGCAAGTGCACCCACTTGCCAGGCCCTAACCTTACCTTTTCTTACATATTGGACACCCCTATGGAAGGCCCAAGGTTCTTCCTGGGCAGGGTGCAGTGTATGTGAAAGGTAGGATATGTGCTGATGTGTGTAATATGTCCTGATAGTGAATTACTGCCAATTTCGTTTTTCACTATTGCAAGGCTACCTGTTCCCATAGGGCAGAATTGGGAGTTTGTTTATATCATCTTATAAACATAACTGTCCCTGGGAACAGGGTAGGAAAATAAAGTTTAGTATGCCTGAACTCAGAATGTTAAAATGCATCTTTTAGTGAGGGTGATTTTTACATTCTGTGTTTGAAAATACCACTTTTAGAAAGTAGGTATTTTCTTGTTTAGCCATCCAGTGTGCCTCTGCTAGGATGTGAATTGACTGTCTGGGTTTGGAGTGTCAGGGGCTGGGGAAGAGCAGTGGCTCCAGAGAGCCTGATGAGTCAGGGCTTGGCTGAATAGACCTGGGCTGCATTTAGAGTAGGGGGAGGAGATTTCCTTTCACCTGAATGGGCCTGGTCTGCTTTCCACAATGCTGTCTCCACCTCCTGCCAGGAAGCTGCACCAGAGAGGACAGAACTGGTTTTGGCTGGGCACAGGACTTCTCTGCACAAGAGAACAAAGACATTTTGGGGTATAATTATTAGACCTAAAACCCCTGAACTTTAGATCATTCCTGGAATTCAAGAGGAACCTTTGCCAAGGAGAAGAGATAGAGAGACTGAGGAGAAATACTGCCCCTTTGCCTGCCCCTTTGCTGTGTGCTGTGTGGGGTTGGCCTGCAGTTGCTGTTTCTGCCAAGGAAAGGAGAAGGACTTTGCTGTGTGCTGTGTGCCCTGCTTGAAGGAGATCTCCAAGGGCCTGTGTGTGCTGGCCTCCTGTTCTGAAGTCTCCTGGACACAAAGACTTCACCCCCAGCTCCCCTGAACTCTGCTGCTGTGAGTTCTGACCTGCCAAGAGGTGCCTGTGCCAGGTTTGGGCCTCTGGAGGATGTTGCTCTTGTTTGGGAGCTGGAAGAAAGAAGAAACTCAAAGAACTACAGAAATCGATGCATCGCTCTTCTTGCGGCTGTTTTTCCGACGCATCTTCACGGCGCAAGAAGAATTTCCACACATCGCCGTGCCGCTGCGAAAACCGATGCAGCGACTGTCGCCGCGGCAAGAATCGACACATCGAGGGATTGAGGCTGAAGAGGACCGACGCAGCGCCACTCCACGCCGCCGCATCGATCGCCGACGCATCCTGGATTTCCATGCATCGTAACTATGTGGCAAGTTTTCCCGATGCATCACCTGTGAACCGGAGCCTTCATGAAGAATCGACGCATCACTCCCCATACAGACCGGATTACACGCAACTAGTCCTCTGCGTGCCGCAGAACTGTTGCATCGCCTCCCCAAGGTCTCAGGAGTGTCGCACCTCTTCGTTTTCCGACTCTGCAGCTGTTTGGCTTTTGGAACTTTGACGCATCTACAGGTACTTTGGTGAAAAGTCACGCATCCATAGTTTTCTATGGTACAAGTTTTTGAAACCCTTTGAAAGTCATATTTTTAACTGTGTATGTTGGATTTTTGTCGTTTTGGTCTTGTTTAGTTTAGATAAAGATATTTTATTTTTCTAAACTGGTGTGGTGTCCTTTTGTGGTGATTTCACTGTGTTACTGTGTGTGTTGGAACAAATACTTTACACATTGCCTTTGGGATAAGCCTGTCTGCTCGTGTCAAGCTACCAAGGGGGTGAGCAGGGGTTATCTAAAGTGGGTATCCCCCTTACCCTGACTAGAAGCAAAGGTTCCTATTTGGACAAAGGCACCTAGCTTGGCCATCTAGAGACCCCCATTTCTAACACGCACCCACAACAACAGCCACATGCAGCACCCCCACCCCCAAACACAGCAAATAAAGCAAACATGCACCCACTGCACAGACCCTCACCACTCTCCCCAGCACCACCACACACATACCCACAGAGCACGTTACAACAGACACAGCCCAGACACACCAGACATAAAGAAGCACAGACACCAGCACCAACAACAGGCAAATCAATTCTGACACTCCCTCTACCTCCCAAAGCACACCCCTTGTCATGCCACCTTCCGAGGCTCCCATTAAAAACCCTCATTTTCTCCTTGGACTTCCCACTGCCACAACCACTGCCCCCTCCCATTGTCGACCCAACCCATCCCAATACCAACCCCAGCTCTGCCTTGTCACATTTTTGAGGTGCCTGGCCTGCCCACTGGATGCCCCTTCCAGGGGAGGTTTCCCTGGCAGTGTCATGTTAGGCAAGTGGAGTGGTACAGCATTGTGCTGAGCCACATTAGACTTTTGGACTGGCCATTGGCCTTCGTTGTTTTCTTTCGACTAAAAACTGATTACTAAGTGATGACACCTTAGTCCTGCCATTTCCATTTCATGCTATTGGCTGTTAAGGCTTCCTTAAGTATGTGCAAATACAGTTGTGTAACTTTGAGCCAGATTGGTGGCCCATTGGAAGTAGTGAGTGGGCTCTGACCTTTGCACATGTTCATGAGTTTCAGTTGACAAGGGGACATGTTCATTGAATGGATATGTCGGATGAAAACCAAATGGGGGTGAGATTGCATTGTGTGGTTTTCCATTAGGTAAGTATTTCAGCCTAGTTTGGCCACAGTCAACAACATTTAGACTGCCCTTCTCCCTATGATGTAGGTTGGGTATGTGCTAGGTGTGTTGAAGTTAGATATTTGTGTATATACACATGGAGGGTGTCAACTTCTTATTACTTTGTGTATTTCTGCATGGCCATGTGTCCATTTTTCAGTGTATACATGTCAGCTACGTCCTCTAGATGTGTGTCTGATGCTGTTGGTGCTGTGTTTGCCTTCATAAGTTGCACTTACCCATTACCTACAAATGCCTGGCACTTGGTTATTCTATTGTTTGTCCCTGATACACACCAGTTCCCAGGGCCAATGCTCTTGGAATTTGTCAGGTATGTGCAAAATGAAGTGCAGCCCACTGCCCCAGGCTTTCTGGGTTGCCACAATGGAGGCATAGGTATCCTGCAGAGTGTTCCCATTGTGCCCTTAGGGTGTTTTGACCACTGCTTCTATGTAATCCCATTGAGTGACATTGCCTTGAGTGACATAGCCTCAAGAGGCCGGAACCCACACTTCTGATACATATACGTGGTCGCCATCTTGGCCACGTATATGTATCATAAGAGGGGGTCCGGCAATTATAAAATCATTGGACTGAGGTAAATGCTCGGTTTATGAAAGGAAGGGAGTGATAGGGTAGAGCTTCAAGATACTTGAATGAGATTATGGAGGACAAATACGTTGGGAAGAACTTTTAAGATGGCTACCATTGAATAATGGATTGGCAGTCAGGACTCGGGGGAGTCTTAGGTTAATAACAAGAAACCTGTTATAGGCTGGCAGACACTTTTAAGTTTATCGAAATAGCCATTACAACATGGCGACCACGTATATGTATCAGAAGCCTGGGTTCTGGCATTTTATAAAATACAACAATATATAAACGCCCAGTATAGGCTTGAGATACACGCATGGTTTATGAGAGGAAAGGAACGATAGAGTGGAGCGTCAGGATACTTGAATGTGATTATGGAGGATGAATACAGTACGAAGAACTTTCAAGATGGCTGCCATAGAATAATGGATTGGGAGTTGAGACTATACCAGGGCACAGATGAAACCGGTTACTGAACTTGGAGGGATATTTAGGAGGCGGGACGAGTGCAACTAAGACAGATCGATCAGACAGGACTAGGACACACACGTCGAAAGGCTGCTTGAAAGGTAAGAGACCTTGGGAGATATGTGAGATAACCCCATAGGGAGGGCAAAGATCAGAAGGAGGAATATGGGGTCTGAAGGGACTGTATATGATGATGCTGGTATAATTTAATGATATGTTGGAGATATTATTCGGGATATGAGAGAAGGGGAATTTTAGTTCTGCCCAGAATATAGGTTTACTCTGTTGTAGGGGTTGGAAGTTAATCAGGGGATGGCGCGCTAACACTGTGTCAAGTAGGTTAGAAAGAAACAAGGACAAATATAATTTAATAAACAAGAGGAAGAGATGGAAAGGCTTTAAACAGGGAATGAATAGAAAAAAAGAATTTTGAGAAGGAGGCTAAATCAAATTGTAAGTAAAGTAGTGATCTTCTTGTATGCGCAGTTGAGGAGTACTAGAGGTGTTCGTTCAGAAGTACGCACTTGGTGACTGCAATCACTCTTTAAAAAGTTGGTGACTTTTGGTTTAAGGAATACACCGATTAATTTTGGCGATGGTATGTATATATTAGTTTGTATACCTGACAGAGGTTGCTACAGATAGTTTGATCGATGCACTCCTTGAAATGGAAGTGGTGTATATTAGATTAAAAATGATACAAAAAAAATCAAAAAATTTAGAACATTTAATCTAAAAATAAGAACCAGAGTTGTTGATTTCAATAAGTGAAAAGTGTTGAATACATGTATTATATATTTTTTTGTTTAGGCCCTGATGAAGTCCCTATAAGGGACGAAACGCGTTGGCTGGGTCTGTTTTAAGTGTGATGGAATTGGATACTTGATAAAAAAAGATCTTTATGTTATGGAAAAACGCCTGGAAATTAATTGAAAAACTAAATATGGAAAGTAATTGAAAACAAAAGAGTGATTACAGATACATCCAATTTGAATTGGAAAGTTCAATGTGAACAAGGAAAGTAGGTTGCCCTCCTAATATTGTGAAAACGTTTACCAAAGATTGAGTTTTGTGGACAGTCAGACCTCCAGGAGTGGGCATAAGGGAACGATAAGATTGGGATATTTGACCGGTGCCGTCCAGAAACACCACTGCTGGCTGTCTTTTGTAAAATGGCTTTAATGAAACCTATGGTGTTTGGTATCAATCACAACGTGCATATTCGTCAAAGAAGCAATTTCGTTTTTATATACAAATGTATCGTTATTCATATTGACATCGACTTTTTCTATACTAACAATAGAGATGATGGGGCAGATTTACAAGCCCCTTGAGCCACTTTTGCGTCGTTTTTAACATGGGAAAAGTGACGCAAAAGTGGCGCAAGGGGCTTGTAAATAAGCCCCGAGGTTGTTAGTGTTTTGTTCCTTACGAAGAGTTTGTAGCCCTCATTTATTTCTGTCTACTTTGGTGGTGATCTTGTAGGTGGTAGGAGAATGTTTGTTGAGGTCAGCAGGGTTGTAATATTTCAGTAGAGTGGTGATGTCCTCATCCTTCAGATCGTATGTAACTCTCCAAGGGTGGTGTACCTTGGTGCTTCTAAGGATACAAAGCAAAGCACAGAAGCAATGGTTGGACCTATATGGTGTGGAAGTAGGGGAGGTAAGCATGTTTTCTAAATGTCCAACTGAGATTTTAGTTCAATACATTGCTGAGGACAAAGAAATGATTTTTCTGTTAGGTGTATCAGTTTGAACCAAATCCTAAAAATGAACTATTGCTGGTTCAAGACATTAAGGCAGGAAGTACCAAGATCGTTCACCAGCCTGTAACCAAGGTTGTCATTAGTCAGCGCAGAAGAGAGAAGAGACAAACTTGTCAGGTAGAAGAGCAATTCTTTTCACCTATGGGGTGTGTAGTCTGAGTTGAAACTGTGATAGGGTGAGAGAAGGACGTGGAAGAGGGTATTACACTTTCTAACTTAACACATTTCTATTTTAATATCAAAAGTCGAATTTTCTAACTGTAACTATTTCGGACTGTGCAAGTTTGCAACCTTGGTCTTATAAGATTTGGGCTTTGTTGTTTTTGTAAAACCATGCACTCATTTCACAGTTTCTCAGTCACATTTCCAGGAACAGAGGTTCCTGTTTTGCATTCTTGATTTCCATCGTGGATAATTTTTTCAATATAATGGAGCAGCATCTTGACGAGGTCCAGCTACCTTGTTAGTGCGGTCGAAGGCTCCTGACAATCCACACATTAATTCATTGAATTAAAAAAAGGCTGGCCCACTAGCATGAGAATCATACATAGAATATCTATGTTCATCTGATTATCTTTGAGTGTGAGCGTAAGCGATCAGAGTCACTTTCTAGTCTAGTCGTGTCCAGCAAATAAGAGATATCAGCGATTCCCCTGTGTGCCTTTAAGAGGCATGGCCCAGGAATGCCCCCAACACTCACCATTTTCATGTTAGGATATCTTTCTTCTAAAACCTAGGCATAGTCTTTTTTTCTTTCAATGCCTTTGGTTCCTCCACATTTCTAGACTTAAACCCCCGCTGTACCCAGGAAAGCATGTAAAATGCATGCGTTGTCTGGCAGCAGAGTAACACGTGAAAGGGAGAGAGGAAGGCGAGAGTTGCTGGGAGTAATGAAACTTACCACTAAGCAGGCGCGCAACGCCCATTGGGCTCAAAGGGCTTCACCCTCCCCCCCCCCCTCCTCCCGCCCCCGTCGTGTGTGTCAGCCCGGGCTGAGATAGCTTCCTGGGCACACACACAGACAGTTTTTGAGCTGCTGTGGGCTGGCTGGTCTGGCGTCCGTCTTATTGCAGCAGCACCAGAGTACTTCACAGGTCTTTAAAAGACCATTTACTTGTTAACAAAGCTTTGCTGTTTTTCACCCCTTCTTAGAGCCCCTGCGTCTCCACTCTGCCTATTGCTGGAAGAATTAGCCCTCCCCCGAAATTTTTTAGTAGTCAACCCCCACCCCCTTCCGCCCCCCCACCCCCCCCCGAAATTTGGCTCTAGTTGCGCCTCTGCCACTAAGTAAGTGGTGCATTGGTATCAATACTGACGAATGTGATTATTCCTACATGATCTCTTATGGCGATCTACCTATCCTATTTACAGGCAGACTAGGTGCACTAACAACCTCAGGTTGTTCTGTATGGGTGTCTATGTGTTGGCCTGTGTGGGCGTTTGAGTCTGTATGAGTGTTATCTGTGTTTGTATCAGTGTTCTGAGCTTCTGCTTGTATTCATGCACTGTATAAACGATATACCTATTTGCGTTGCAATGTGTATTATCTTGTTGCTACTCTTCAGAATAACTCAACAATTTTTATGTTTTTGGGACTGCCAGACACTCTCATATTGTTTACTCGCCCTTTGCTATTTCAAGATTAAGAGACTTTCTGAAATATCGTAAGGGAAGAAGGCGTTTTCTATCATCTGTCAATCTGTATCATCAGTTCATTTCAGGTGCAGATCTTTAAGTACCCTGACTGCTCAATGGGAGATTCATTGCCCCCTGTTACTTTCTCATAAATGAGTGATGGACATGTTTTCTAGTTCTGCACTGTCATCCAAAGGGGCTATATTCGCGGATAAATTGTAACAAAGGATTTCATGCACCTGACAATGTATTTTATGAAGCACTGTTCCAGAAATATTTAATATCTGCAAAAATATGCAGGACACAAGCGTAGTTCTGTTATTAACAAGACCCTACAGCGAAATAAATCATGAAAAATAAGTATATAGTGCCCTCTGCTGGGCTGTTGAATCGTCAAATGCCAGCCAGCTCAACTTTGTTCGACAAAACTTTACTGATTGTTATGGTTTGTTCTAAAAAGTCAGCCTACAGTTAGCATTAAATGAGTGCGAATTTGAGTATTTGGAGCACAAAAACTTCACTCACACAACCATATCGGTTAAAGCTCTAGCTCTAAACAGTGTCCTTAGGGTTACAAAGAAACAGATGCTGCCAAACCCATGCCACGCGACTCATCAGTAATTTAGGAGGCATTTCTAGCTGAAAGTCCATTAAAGCTGGGAAACAGAATGTAGAAATGTTCTTTGCAGTCATTTCCAGCGCCGACGTTAATGGCGCGTCTCGCAAGCGACTGCTACGTTTGAACTGACAGCACTGACGCACGAATTGTGCGCATCCTGTACGCTACGTGATGTTTTACAGTTAAGTTTTTCATTAAACTTTGCCACCGGGCTTTGGCAGGACGGATGATAAACTTTAATAGAAAACTTAGGGAGCCGTGTCTTAGTTGAAGACTTCCTTCGACGCCTCAGGAAAATGAACTTTGAGGAGTGACGCTCCGGTGAAGCCACAAATAAGATTGATTTGATCTGATTTGAGTTTTGTAAAGCACGCAAATCGGGTATCCTGGCGCTAGTTAAAAGGTAGAGCCAAATAAGCAGGAATAGCAGACTCACTGAGGAAAGATATATGATTTCAGAGATGAAAAGCAAGAATAGTTTTCTACTTTCCCAAGTGCTAGTAGAACATAGCAGCCAAGGTTTCAGATTGCTTATGTGTGACATTTTCATAATTTCAGTCTAATTATGAGTGACATTCAACGACTATGAGTGACACTTTCTTGCGAGAAAAAACAAGCCAAGAAGACAAGGGGAACATATAAATATTAGAAATTACACCCATTTGAGCAACAAGAAACTGTAAGAAGTGCCAAATGTATGACACTTAGAGCTACACTTTCTCACAGGGAAAACCAACCAATAATAAAGAGCTAAATAGCAGAAATTAAAACCTTTTGAACAATGGAAAACTCTAAAATCTCTTGAAACTAAAGCAATACCCCTGAAATGAAAGGTCTCTGACCTACAATCTCTTTCTAAGATGACTCTACTGCAAAAAACAATGACAGCACCATCATTCATCAGAATTCTGACACACCATGAGGAAGTTCGCAGAGGGCCTATGCTTAGCCTGACAAAGCATCTATCGTGAATCGATACTGTGCCACAGGCACCAAGTAAATTTTAGAAACCAGCGCACATGAAAATATAATGAAATTAAGAAAAAACATGAGTCTGATTGTCAGTATAATATAACTAAAATTGGTAGGGCAGCCAAAAAAAATCAGCCCACACACATTTTGAGGGACTGCATTGCTTGGACCGAGGAGCAACTAACATCTGTCAACATAAGTGACATCCTAGTAGAAGAGGGGCCCAAATCCAAACACAGCTGAGCATGAATTATACCAGGAAGTGAGAAAGACGTGCTAGCAACAGAGACCTGGGACAGAACCAAGGCAGCACCGGGCTACATCTCACATGATCATACCAGGGATTGAACATGTCGGCTACAGCGTGACTTTCCGCTGTGCCCCCTGTGATGCATAACCATTATCAATACACTTTACATTTGGGTTTTCAGTTTTAATACATAAAATTTTAGATTTCTTTACGAGCCTTAGGAGACCGAGAGCAGCGAGCTATACAGGCTCCATCAGGGCTGTAAAACAAATTATATTTTCAAGTAGCCAGTGCGATTTAAATGGAGGAGCTCGGACCGTCGCGGCACCAGCCTGACGAGAGCAGACAGTTAGCAGAGCTACAGGCTCAGTCAGGCAGTACATTTAAATTATATTTTCAAAAAGTAATACAGACCTGAGTGAGCCACGGCCATGACGAGTCTCCGACAGTCTCTCTGTGATGACGACTGTCTGTGCGACCTCTCGTCCCCAACCAAGTCCGGCAGCAATGTGTGCAGTGGCACGCAAACGAAAGAAGCATAACTGCCGATCTTTCGTGCCGTGGCCCGCCTCACGAGTGACTACTTCCTGTCTCCACTCTCGGCAAATTGACACAATGTATATTGTTGCAGTCACATGACGCCATGTCAGGTGAATGCAGCGGCTGATGTAAATGCTGCAACTAGCGAACGCAGCTGAGCCACCAGGCGGCCTGGCCGGTGCGACCGAATCCACACTCCAGGCCATGACCAAATCTACGTAGATTATGTAAACTTCAAATTCAACAAAAGGGCAGCACTACACAGTGTCCAGTACTACTGCAGTAACTCACACACTCTGCCAAAGCAGCCAGCGGGCGACCCGGGCTGCTGAGTGCTACTTCTATAGCGCCGCTTGACTCTGCAAGTAGGCACTATAATGCGTGACTTTGCATTTTAGTGCGGTGATGCGGACCACCCCACTAAAATGCGTTAGTATAAAGCCTGATGTGTGGTACTTGGCAGGACTGGTTGAAGGTTCCACAGTTTGGCTGAAATGTACTTAAAGGAACAACTTAACGTGGAGCAGTGTATTCTGGGGACAGTGAGGATGTTCCAAGAGGCGAGCAAAGAGAATTGGAAAGAGGTAGCAGCTGATTTGTTTTTAGGGGAAACAGCAGTTACACTGCAAGCGGTAGAACGCATGCCATTACCCCGCATGCCGTTGCAATGCAAAAGGTGTGTAGCAGTGGGTAGAAGGTGTTGGACTTAACTCCAACACCTTCCCTACTGTTGCACACACTGGAGTTGGAATAGTAAATTAAACTATTCCAACTTCCAGCGCACCCCCGACAGCAATGCGGGGTAATGGCATGCGTTGTAACGTCACATAACCTGTTTATAGGTCTTGCCTGAGACAGCACATTCGTTGTCACTTGTGAGATCTATTGTTCCTTAAAAAAATCTTTTAAAAAAGTGCTTAGAGCCCACCCATTACGTACTATCGGTTGGCCTCTTCATAACTTTCATTTTTATTATTTTAATTGGTCAGCAGCAGCTGGTTTCATTTTGCTGGTCATCTTTGGGAGGATTTTTGCTTCACCTCTTTAGATTCCACACACACACAAACAGAAGCTTCTTGTCAAGGAGCTGACATTTTATTTAGACAATGCCAACTAATGCGACTATACTAAGGCGCAAGTATTGGGTGCTATTTGATATGTGCATCATAAAGTGTCACAAACCCTGCACTTGTGCTGTATTCACACTGCTGAGTTTGAAATCAAGAATCTTGCCTGGGGGCAGTGCCTTTCTAAAGCCTTCCATCCAATGTTATTAGGTCGAGCCTGGGCAGTGCATACGCTGCTCTGCGAGGCATGCTGTATTCGAGTATGGACTTGAAGCTCTGCCCACTCTCCGTCTCATATTTTTCATTGGCTTGTGTCATTGTCCTTTGTAAATGCTGGCTTCTGATTTGTTAATAGGCTTGTTTGTCCCTCCTTAGTACCGCCTTGTCTTCATTTGTACCCTCCCATGAGGACTGGTCCTTTTACTTCTGTTGTTACATGGTATGTCTTATTTAGTCTGTAAGCACTATTTTCTTTAATGAGTTTTGCCTACTGCAGGCACGACATGCTTTCCTGCAACATTCAGCGCGCCATGCGCACTTTCACTTTTCATGCAGCCCGGACTATGGAAGCCGCTTCTTTGAAGTGAAATAGGTCTTGCATTTAATAGAGTTTGAGCTATTGGCATTGTAAATGGCAATGCCTTTTATTTATGTGTTAATTATCAAAACATTAAAAAAAGCATTGTCATTTACAATGCCAATAGCTTAAACTCTCGAAAATGCGTAGACCTATTGCATTGCAAATGCTTGTTTTTGATACTGAAATTTTTCATGGCAATGTTGCGGACAACCTTGTTCGATGATAGCAACATAGATTCTGACATCCTCTGAACTGTAAATTTTATATTTCGATGCAGACAGTTTTTCTCTTTATCTCTTACTTCATCGATTTATGATGCTTCACCACCCCCTTTATGCTGAGTTTTTTTTAAGTGAAATGTAACATGTGAATGCGTGAGTTCACTGGAGCTGTGCTGCATTACTTAGTGCTCCTGTGGCACTTTCCAGGAGTGTGGCAAATTAACCCTCCCCATTCTATTTTATGACTGCATGCATGCAACCATCAACAATACTATTTGGAGTGCGTTGAAACACTATGTAAACACTATCACAAACATGTTAATTACATCGAGATGATGTGGCATTGCAGACAGAGCTGCTGACTTTGGAACTGGGGAACTAAGTTTGAGAATTGGCAACAGCTCAACGTCTTGTGATTCTGGGCAAATCACTTACTCTCTCTGGGCCTGATTCACAGAACTAACTTACGTCAAAAACGTAAAGTTAGTACTTTTTGGTATTCACAGAATACACTTACTCATTTTGGTATTCACAGAATGAACTTACTCATTTCGGTATTCACAGAAGTTAGTAGTCCTAACTTTAGGACTCCTAAATGCCTTCTGTGAATATCGAAAGTCTTAAAGTTAGGATTTTTCTCAGTTTAGGAGTAGTAAAGTTACCCTAACTTTAATTCTAACTTTAAGACTTTTGGTATTCACAGAAGGCATTTAGGAGTCCTAAAGTTAGGAGTCCTAACTTTACTACTCCTAAACTGAGAAAAATCCTAACTTTAAGACTTTCGGTGTAGTGCAGCCGTCTGAAGATAGGATCCTGCTCGGGCGGTGACGTGTTTTTCACACAGTCGCCCCATGCCCTGTCAAATGCCAGGATACAGCCGAGTAAACAAGGGTCAGCAGCCCCCAGTCGCATCCAGTTTTCTGATTTGGCAGTCAAAGTATTTCCTGTTGAGCGGCATGCCACGACCAAAAGAGGCTTCAAAGTTCGACCAAGAGCGCAAAAGAAAAGAGCGGGGAGAAGTTAGTTCCATGTTGCACGTCTTGTATGGAGAGGAGACGTGATGCGACGCGGGACCGGAGTTTATTTATTTTTGTTTATTCATTAAATTACCCCCCCTCCCCGCGCGTACCCCCCCCCGAGTCATGCCAGCCGCGACTGTCATGTCAACAGCAAGAGGAGTTCTAAGAAAAAAATTGTTGCAGGAAGTGAAAGACGAACAAGGACTCCCGCTAGTGAAGGGTTGGAGCCTGGTATCAGTGCTGCGCCGCTGGACTATCTGCTGTGCCCTTTCAGTGAGATGTCAGCGTGGCCTCTCATGGCAGTGCGGGGCGAGTGCTATATGCTATACACCCTCGGAAAACAGAGCGCACTGAGCTGTGCGCTTCTCCGACAGGCCGAGGCTGTGACCCCCAAAGAGTTCTTAAGGAGACAAGGCTGTGTGCTGTGTCCCTCCTAAGGAGACACAGCACACAGCCTTGTCTCCTTAAGAGGGACACAGCACACAGCCTGGACTCTTCAGAAGGGACACACTGCACAGCGAGGTCTCACCTCAGTTCCATCCATGCCACATATTTTCATTTAGAGTTATTACTCTGTTATCGAAGATTCCAGCGTGCTGTCAGTTTAAATTTGTTAGTGCTTCCCCTACTGATAAACTACAAAATTGTTGCTGTCATAATTTCAATAGCTACCTTTTACCCTGCGCCACAAGAGAAGGTACATTGCTTTTCCGTGACGTCCAGCTCAATTCTACTCTGCTTATTACCTTAGTCTTGCTCCCTTGCGGCACTGTGCACGTCGAAGCCTTGATTTTCTTTTACATTTTTTATCTACATGTTTTTTTATAGGCCTTGGGGGTGTAAGAGTGCAGTACAGATGCAGTTGTCACACACAGGAAGAAGGTGCAGTGCAAAACATCTTTACAGATAGGCATTCACACATATAATGTCAGAAACAAAAACACAAAAGCAATAAAACAAAATCAGGAGGCAGATAAAGGGTCAGTGACATGCTAGGATCCGGGAGAAAGGTCCCTCAAAGAAAGAGCAGAGGATCACAGTTTGTGACCATGAAAGATGTAGCTGACAAGGTGCAAGAGCATGCAGAAAGGATTGAGGACTGCTTGACAATTAGGGGTAAGTGAGGGGCCTTTAATTGCACAGAGAACTCTGTGGTATTCAGGGGATTTGAAGGGGTATATTTAGTCGAGAACAGGGATCACAAATACAACCACTACCTGTATTGTTTGACTATCACCGAGCAGCTTTCCGACACCCATGAGGCCTGGCCTGTGCCATACAGAAGTATATCAAAAGCTACTTAGGTATGATAACTAATGGTTTTTAATCTGTCTGAATATAAACCTATGACCACCTCACCTTCTTTTTCTCTGTGCTTTGCCACATCTTTTCAGTATGTAAGAGGAGCCTGCACTGATGTTGCCTGTGCTGTATCTGATGTGCTAAGGAAGCATGAACTGATGCTGCCTGGGCTGTATCAGATGAGTGAAGGAAGTGTGTTCAAAAGTTAATCTGGGCAAATAATATCAGCATACGCAAAGATTGTCCTCTATAGCTCATAAATCTTGGCAATTTCTTAACCCCTTGACCGCGATCGGAATTCCGCTCGTATGCGGGACATTCCGATTGCGGGTGGAGTCGTGACGAGCTCAGCTCGTCATGCGCACAGCGCAACCGCGCAGCATGACGAGCTGAGCTCGTCATGAGCACGGAAGGGGTTAAATGATAAATAATTCAATCGTATTGCTTTATTAACCTTCCTACTTCCTCAAATTTGCTTGAGAATGCACCATTTATCCACTCTTTTTTCAAAAAAATTTTGGGGTGAGAACCCCCCCGAACTCCCCGTAGGTTGTTCGGGCTCGCTCGCTATGCTCGCTCGCCGCAGTGCAGTACGCCAATAATTTTACGCCTCACCACTTTCAAATGTCACCAGCTGCCACTGCTAAAGGACGGCGTCAGAGAGATCTGCTAAAGACACAGATGGGCGAGAAAGAGACAGCGTAGTAAGGGAATTAATAAAAACATACAGGTGAGAAACAGATGGCTGAGAGGGGGAGACAGTGACTTGTGGGAAAAACAGCTGAGACAGGGAAAGGTGAAAAGAAGACATCTGAGAGGCGGCAGGTGGGAAAGGAGAGAGACATGTAACAAAGGGAGTTTAGAGAGTCAGGAAGGGGAAGACGGGTGAAAGAGAGGAACTATAGAGCTAGGTAGTTGAGAGACAGCTTGGAGACAGAGGGGGAAACAGAGAAAGAGACCAATGATAATGAGATAGGTTACAAAAAAAAATACAACTGTGAGGGTTGGGAAGGATGGAAAATTGAGAAATAGACTAAGAGGTCATAGAGATACAACCGAGAGAGAGATGGAGAGTGTTGAGAGAGAGGTGATAAAGAGGCAGACAGGTAGGAAACAGCTGAAAGAGAGGCAGGAGAATACAGGTGAGAGGCAGATAGGTGATCAAAAAGATGTGTATAAAGATGCAGCTGAGAAAGGGAGACAGGGAGGAAGAACCAGATTAAGTGGTGAGAAAGAAACAGATGAAAAATAAAAAGGTGAGGTAGTGAGGCAAAGGTGGGAGACAGGAGAGAATGATGAGAAATATAGCTGGGAGAGCAGGGGAGACAATTAAAAAAGTAATGCTTAAGAGACATACTGGTGAGAAAAAACAGCAGAGAGAAAGAGGTAGATGAAAAAGATAGAAAGATGAGAAAAAGTTGGCTGAGTGGGGGGGGGCAGGTGAAAAGAGATAGATGATAAATCAACAGCCACTGCTAGGACACAGACAGCTGAGGATGAAAGTGAGAGAGACAGGGGAGACAAATAATATAGAAAAGGAAGGGGGATGGTGAGCTGGAGAGACAGACAAGTAAAGACAGAAACGTGGCAGCAAGGAGGGAAAAAGGGCCACGGCAAGAGGTGAGAAGAGAGATAAAGCAAAGGAGAGGAGAACGACAGGACAAGAGATGTGTGAAGGCAGAGCAGCACAGAGAAATAAGCAAGACAGAAAGTTTACAAGGTGGAGTGAGAGATTGAGTGAGGAGGAAGAGAGACAGAGACAGAGACAATAGTAAGGAAAGCAATCATGTTCTCTAGCAATCAGATATTTATTCTGGTACACTGTTGTATTTTCCTCTAGCATGTAGCAATGTTGATGATTGTCCAGGCATGTAATAGCTATGCCTGGGCAATTTAGTATTCAATTCCATTCACACAATGTATAGGATGTAATTCGGTATGTGATGGTTTTAGCTGAGTAGGTAAAAGTGGTGCCCCTAGCATATCTTGATGCCAGCCTGCGTAAAATACAGGCAGCCAAGATAGTAAATTTGCTGATTTTTACACTTATTTAATCGTTTTTAATTTTAGTTATGTGAATTCCTGTGGCGTCATCAGAGTAACAGGTCATGTGAAATCACTTCCTACGATGATATTGGTTCAAAGCTCATATGATTTAACTTCCTGTGGTGTCATTTGGGGTCAAAAGGTATGTGATGTCACTTCCTCTACTCCTGCCATTTTGGTAATTCAACATCCACTTTTGTATTGGTCTACATCTGTCCCGAGTTATAAATATATGCATATAATAGATTGGTAGGCCCAACCAGCCAAATAATAGTAATATACAGAGAAAGCACACTAAGTTGATAGTTTGATGTTAATGATAAACCTCAAAAGTCAGTGAAAGCAGCTGCTGTATGCGCTAAGGATGCAACATTTGCTCTATAAACAGCACGGTGGTTATATATTTCTTCTGCGGTTCCAAACTGATCAGATGCTTCGAACTGGGGAAGGAACCTGAGCGTATAGAAGGCTAGAATTATAGACAAGATAGCCCAGTAAGTTAAACATTGTCCCTCACTTCTGTGGTGATTTACAGGTCTCAGATTCGAATCAGGGCAAGGCCAACTCAACCTTTTTACCATTCACTGATTGATACATTGGATACCATTAAATTGGGTAATTGGTTATTACAGCTAAGTTGTGGCAGCACATTCCCTGCTGCCAGAACCAGCAGACACTATGGAAGGCAGGACCCTATATTCTATTGCAACTGCTAGCAACAAAGAGAGGGGTAGGTACCCTTTGAGCTCTTTCCCTTGAGTTATTTCTTCCTGAATATCCTCAGTTATTAGCCGATAAGGTGATATTCTTGGCCGTCTGTTTTATTTACTTTGCTTTGCTGGAATGTGTTACAAGAAAGATTAAATCTATCCATGTATTTATTGCCATACATAACTTTGAAAATCAAGCATAAGGTGCATAGTGGTATGCTTATTTTCATCGTACAGATTCAATTTGTAGAGAAGCAAGAGAGAAATTATTTAAAAGACAGTTGGGGGATATAGATCATGTACCTATGTATTAACTGCAAGTCACTTAGAGTTCCATGACTTAATGAAGATATTCAACCTTCGGCTTTGTTTCTCTAAACTGTCATAATACGATTTGGATTTTGAAATATTCTTATGACGTATAGATGTGGGGCATTTTATCCCTTTATTATTCTAGATCAGGGGGTCTCCAACCTTTTCTATAATAAGAGCTACCTGTGTTCACTGAAAATCATTGCGAGCTACTATTATTAGTATTGTAATAGTTATCACATCATACCAGATTATATTAGTTACTAACATATTCAAGATTACCAGCAGTAATCACCTCAGTGCATCCCGCAGAGTTGTCAGCAGTAATGTTAAGAAAGGCATTATCAGTTTGGAATGCCTCTACATGTTAGTAATAGCTTCCCCACCGCCACATAATTTATAAATATATTTTGGGGAAAAAAGCTATTTTTTGTCCAAATATTAGCTGGTGAGATCTGAAATTACACACATTTTCGTCTCTAATTCATGGTTTTCAATTTTGGTGTACCAATATTAATACAACTAAGCAAACCCTTCTGATTTTGCAGGACTGACTGCACACAGGACAGCTACCTGCAGGTAGCTGGAGAGCTGCCAGTAACTCACGAACTACTAGTTGGAGAAGCCTGCTCTGGATAAGACACAAAGGGGCATATTCTCAAGGACACATCGCCGAATTAGCGGCACTTTACCGCCACGAAAGTGGCAATAGAATTATTGCCCTATTCACAAGCCTGCGCTAACAGCCGACATCATCAGTTTACCTGCCATAGCTGCCGCCAAAAACATCGCCAAGGCTGACAGCGACAACTAACGCTAATCATATGCAGTGTAGGCGTTCCCGTGCAAAAACTCACGATAACACCACTTCGCGATATTCTCAACGACCAGCCAGATCGGCGATGCGGTCCAAAAACAGGCGATAAGGCACGTTAGCGGCAGGGACTTAAGACCTGCTTTCTCCTGGTCTTAAGTAGGGCAAAAACCTGCAGTAGAAAGAGAGCCCAGCCCAGAGCCACATCTGAAGATCAACAGATGCCATGGAGCTACTAATCATGCAGCTTGGAGACCCAAGAGGGCCACAACACCCACCGCCACCACCCCCAGGACTACCCCCACCCCCAGGACCACCCTCCCCCCCGGACTGCCACCGAGGCAGCGCAGAACAAGACAGCGGACCTTCCGAAAACCCACCAGCCTCAGAGACTTAACGCCAGAGGATGTCATTGCCCACTACAGGCTCAAAAGGACAACCATCCTCCGCATCCTGACCCACATTGCCCACAGGCTGACGGTACCAACACAGCGGACAACCAACATCCCTCCGCAGACAAAGCTGCTGGCTGTGCTGCACTTGTTGGCCTCTGGTACCTTCCAACCAACAACTGCCAGAGTCGGAGGAGTCTCACAGCCAGCCCAAACAAAGTTCCCCAAACCTGTCATGGATGCCATCATCAGCTTGACACCCCAGCACCTTCACTTCCCCCACACTGTGCAGGAACAGCTGGAGACCAAGCAAGGCATCTACGCCATAGCTGGCTTCCCGCACGTGTTGGGGGCAATTGACTGCACACATGTCCTACTTGTGCCCCCTGCCGACACTGCACACAAGTACCACCACAGAAAGCACACGCATTCCATCAACGTGCAGGCAATAGTGGACCACCGGGGACTGTACACCAATGTCATCGCCAACTTCCCAGGCAGTGTGCATGATTCCTACATCTTCCGACAGGCCATCATCAACCAGCGGTGTCAGGATGTCACCTATGGAAATGCACTGCTCGTTGGTAAGTACCAACGGAACACACCACACACCTCAACTCCACAATCATACAACTCACAACTTTGGGAATGCTTATCGCTGATTTTTTTATCGCTGTTGGGCCCATCGCCACTTTTTTCATGTTCGGGTTTCCTTTTTTATCGGCCTCCTGGTAATTTCAACGCGGACATTTGACGTGTTATCGGGGAACTATCGCCTGTTGTCGGCGTGTTGAGAATATGCCGTTAACACGGCGTTAGTTTCCCGCGATAGACGGCATTATGTAAAGTTGCATTAACCTAGGTTGGCGATAATTATCGCCCGTTCTTGAGAATATGCCCCATAATCCTGGGCTTCTCTGCGTAGACCTAATGGGCAGCAACCATGGCACGTTTCCCATGACCACTGTTGTGCAGTGGTCATATAATATAGAGTAGCATTAGGGCAATTTGAGTTTATTTGATCACTGGCTGTGGTAGTTATGGTGAATCAATAAGGTTAGAGGCACGAAGGAGCAGCGACCTGCACAGATACAGAGATGAACTGCCTGGCCCATCTATTCTATAAATACCTCTGCACAATGCTGATTCGCGACCTCTGATGAGTACATTGCTTAGTGAAGCTTCCCCAGGGTAGCTTCTTCTTTTGGGACAGATGGTATGCTCATAGTGTTAATGGTTACCAACCTGGCCATGTGTTCATAATGGCCTAGGAGACCGATGAAGAGCTCAATGTAGCTGTAAGCAATGCCAAAATCTGTACATTGTACTCAAGCATTTACAATTCCCAAATATTTCAGATAATACAATCACTTTCTACATAGTTTACTGCTGTTGTTCGATCAAGTGAAGTATAAAGAAGCTGACTGCTGTCGATGTCTGTCATTCTTATATTATCTGTCAGTTCCTTAGTGCTGAAATAAATAATGTCAGTGAGTTGGGTGCCCACCCAAGTTTGAATGCCAGAAGACCAAGTGAGACATCCAGGATTGCTGGTTGATCAGTTTATTAACAGGTTTATGCAAACTCAAACTATCCGAATGTGTGCAGTTTATTATAAAATAATCAAGCTTAGGTGTCATGTACTTAAGTCAACACCAGAACCTTTCCATTAGCCTATTATTGATGAAAACATCTAGGGGTAGATTTACAATATTTTATCATAGGGCAGCGCCACAAGCCTTCTAGCTGCGCGGCCCTACATCAAAAGAAAAGGGCAGGAATGCGCTGCATCTACAAGATACGGTGCATTCCTGTCCTTTCTGCCGGCGCACAAACTGCAGCCGTGCGCCAACGCAGGTACCCTTGCACCATGGTGTAAGGGTGGTCTGTGTTGTTGGCATGTTTGTTTTTGTGCATGAATGGACACCTTCCTGTGCAAAAACAATCAACGGAGATGTTTTCCTCATCCTGTGTGTGCTGCAGAATGCAGCACATGTGGAAAAAGGAAAAAACGAGGAGAAATGTAAACATTTCACCTCGTTACACCTGCTTTGGGAAGGCATTCATTTTGGCACTGTCCCTGATTTACGCTATGTTGTAAATCTGGGGTAGTGGCAAAAACCATGGGTGTTGCATAGGAACACCCATGGAACGCCTCTTCCATGCAGAATAAGACATTGCTTTACTCAATATTTATAAGGCCATGAAAGCCACACAGGGTGGCTTTGCGTGGCCTTGTAAATATGGGCAGCACACTGCACCTCCGGTGTTGTAGGGATTCTGCACATACACAGAGCTATGCACAGGATAATAGGACCTCGGAGTATAGTGGTGAACCAACCATGCACCTTAGTACCCACAATCCCAATCCGACTAGCTTTAGCGTCTCATTAGCAGATACTACCAATGATTAGACAACCCAAAACACGGTATCTCTCTCTCTAAGGACTCGCGGGAGCAAGAACACCCTTTCATAACTCACTCATACCTGTCCACAACGTGCGTAGTAAGAGACACAGTATAGTTTAAAATGTTTATTTCAACTATTGTGCTCTAAGATACAGTACACGTGTCAGTACTATCAACATAATGCATAATGATAAAATAATAAGCATAGTTACAATTCCATAGAATACAAACGGGGAAAGCATTTCATAAGGCAGTGGATATAGGGCTAAATGACCTTACCACCCTCCCCGTGTTACTAACTAGTTTATTATAAAAATAGAAGACCTCTGGGCGTTGTCAGGCGAACCCTCATACCTCAATATCTAGATGCAAGGTTTACATCATCAGACAATCACAGCTCTTCTCTCTGGAAAGATTTTTCTCCAAGTGCCACAAACAGCGTGATCTTCATATTAAAAGCACACGAATTTCTCCAGTGCAGCTGTACCTAGTGTTATGTCTAAGTACGAGGGACTGGCCAGATCAGCAAGAACAAGGGACGTTGTTTTTCGACCTTGTACATGTTGTGCAGACGAAACCCAAAGGAAACAGGAGAAAAGGTGAAAGGCAGAAAGCCAGACAGTTCTAATATAGCTGGGCACAAGCAGAGGCTGGAAAAACAAAGGCACGAAGTAACGTGCGCATAAAAAGGCATCATGGCAGCCAGGCCTAAGCCAACTTAGCAATGCAGACAATGAGGCCACAAACCACATGACACCCTCCCCTGGTCAGTCCATAGGACGAAGACAGAGTGCAAAAAGATGGAGCAGAATGCGGAAACGTTCATGGAGGAATAGTCCCCAATGAAGGACAATGAACGGAAGAGAAAAAAAAAATTGCCAAAATTAAAAAACAATAAAATCCAGTGAGGCAGGACGCCGAAAGTGGAGGCCCCTCAATCCATTAGAGTGTAAGTGCAGAAAAATGCCACACCTTCCAAGAGGACAAAGAGACGCCATCCAGTTCAACAAATCAAAACTGCATCCATGTTCCTCGCAAGAGGGAGTAGTGAACAGCCTTGCGGGACAACTTGCGTGATACTCAATATAACTTTGTCGTAGGAGAGTCTGAGCAGCCACCCAGACATCCCATTGTGCCAAAATTCCAAGTGCAGCCGCATGCGCCATTAAGCCATCACCGGAACAGTCCCGTTCATGGGCCTCTAAGGGACCCACCAACTGGACAAAATCCGGGTCAGACAGAGACGAATTGGAGAGGCAATAATCCAAGGACCACGAGAAAGGATATCGGATGCAAGACATCACAGGGTGCACGCAAGTGAAATACGCAAAGCGAAAAGAAAGTCTATAGGACACACTAAGTGTCGCCAAAGGCAGGATGCCGAAGCCGGCGAGGATGCGTTCACGGAGCATCCGGAGTCGGTCTTGGTCGAGGCGGGCCCCAGGAAGTGCAGCCATTGCGCAGCAAACAGACCAAAAGCAATATACCAGCCGCTAAGACGAGAATCAACGGAAAGCCGCCAAAGACGCTGGAAAAAATGGAATGAATAAAAGCTGGTATTACACCAAAGATAGTTTGAAAGGAGGTAACAAGGCCAGAGCCCACAACTTTAAAAAAGTGCACAAGGCCTTCAGTGCGAGATGCATTGAAAACACAGTGAATCAGCTCACCGAAATGTTGTGGGAGGTTTGTGTTCAACAGGGCCTGTATTTCACTGTGGGTACTAGCCACCTGGAGGATGAATGTCTCCCGAGCGGACGTGAGCATAACCTCCTGGTTTAATAATAGCACCATTATTCTGCTCAATTTATTGAAATCTGCCGTCAAAGTCGGAATGGAAGGCCAAATGGAACTATCTATGATGTCGTGTTGGGGAGGAAAAAGCACATTTTTACAGCACACAACCCTGTGGGAAACAGTTACAATATAGGGTATGCCAGCCAGCATTCCACAGCAGTCCTGATTATTTAGAAGGAGATAGCTACAATTTGCAAGCACAGTAAAAGTAGGAGATATAGCAGGAGCAGGGATGCCCCTTAAAACACAAGCAAGATTCGGAGCCGAAACGTTACAAGCTCCGTGCAATTTAATGTTCTTACAAATCAGGGAATGACCCACAGTAGAATCGCAGGACTCTCCTGTGAGAAAAACTTCCTTTCCGTCCCTAAGGCATCTATATAGGAAAGGCAGGGACCAAAGTTCATGCAAGAAGGCACTGCCTAGAGGCTGAAAACGGCCCACAGGATAATCTTTCATGCAGGAACTGAACTCAAATAAAGAAAAAGGCAAAGCAATAACCCTGTGTACTAGCCACACTGCAGAATCCAATTCCGCCACAAAGAATGGTAAGGGCTCTATCTTTTCGATATGTAAGAGAGTGTATGTTGCATCTTTCATGGACATGAATTGCTGTTTCTCAGTTAAATTAAACGGCAAGAACAAGGCAGAGGTGTTCAAAAAATGCCAAGGAACTTTCCCCATCTTAAGCATTTGCAAAGTCCATGCAAACTGCATTACTGAACGCAACTGATTCTGACCATGATATAACACAGAAACATCATCTTGTACAATATCAACAACAGAGGAAACAATATTCTCTAATGTGTAAATGCGGGAAGACAGGGTATTAATACTATTGTCAACAACAGCAAGCACCTTTTCTAAATTTGCTTGATCAATCTCCCGAAGACGGGAGGCAGCTTCAATTTGTGAAAGCTTCCAGAGTTCATTATAAGTTTCATAAATGAATCTCTTAGGTCGAGGACCACGAGGCCCCAGAACAAAATCGGACAGATCAATGTTGCCTGATAGGAGGGATAAATGTTGTTTCACAGAATCTAAGGAAGAGTGCTGCAACCACTGTTTACACAATTTACCAACAGAATATGTTGTAACAGTACGGGAGTCCGAAAACCTTGGATCCGGTCTATCCTGTTTGTAACCAGGAACCGAATCATGAAAACGCATTTGGCAGGCATTTGAAGCCGTTGGCCAAGCCAACCAGGGTGACTGAACAAACGTAGAGACTTTAAACGAATTGTTCAGAAACAACGCTTGCAAATCGGCCAGGGAACATTAAAATGCAAGCTGTCGTTTGGAGTGGAAGACAATGCGGGAATGGAGGGTGCATTCAATTGTTTAGAAGTAGACAAACCCCAACAGGTCGTTTGATAGATGATATGATTTAAAAATAAAATTTGGGTCGGGATTAGACAAGCACGGTGCAAGGCTTCCGTGCCCTGCACCTGCCATGATTTGGTGCCCCAAATAGATTTTAAATCAATGGTGTCCTTCCAGTGTTCATAACCACCCACTGTCAAGGCGTTCAAAAAGGAACCCGAATATAGCAATTTGGTGTGGGTCAACATAATCTTCTGTGTGGACGAATTATTCAATTTAAAATAATAGGACCCAGGGTTTGATCTATCAAAGTCTGTAAAATAAGTAAACTTACTTTTAAGTGTGGGGGAGCTACCGGGCAAAGGGGTCGGACAATGTTCCCATTGGGTGTAATTAAAAGGACCCCGCAGAGTACTCGGTTTATGGAGAAAGTGGTTGCCCCAATGCTGGTAACAATATAAATCGGCATAACTTGCAGAATTCATATACAAATCTTCAGCATTAAAAGCAGCATAATATTTCAAATCAGTAAATAACGATTCAACGGCATGCACATCCCAATCGTCAGAATGAATATTACTTTTAACCACATCACCCATTGAAACACGAAGGACATTTGGTACATTAATAATTTCGGTGGGTCCATGAATTTGGAAGTTTACCGCATCCCATACGATGCCATCAGCGACTGGGAAAGCTGAAATGTTCACAAATGTGTGGTCACGCTTCATGATGTGAGAAGAGGAATGCGGAGCCAAAGTTCCAGCGACACAGTTCACAGCAGAGCGTTCTGGTAAATAGTGACCATTGATGAGTAGAAAAAATACTGTGACAAAGCCAATGGACATGAACAGGAAAATCAGGAATAGTACCAACCAGATGTATGTCCATGGTGGGATCAAAAAATTGTCTCTGAACCAGGAGATAAAAACACTGAAGCTGGATGGTATAAGTGATGAGGTGGAAGCCGAATCAAAGGAATAACGTGTTGGGTTCAGTGGCGTGGTTGGTAGGTGAGCCACTGATTCGTTGGCAGGGTAGGTATACTCGGTCTCCTCGTTGCAGGGGGAATCCGGGTAGTCTGGCAGGCGATCAGGCACATCTACCATCTCAATGGCAACATCCGTGACCGTTCGGGCTGGAGGGCCACAAACATGTGTCCTAGAAATGACTGGACAGGAGACCGCTGGTGTTACACTATTCAGGATCGGCCAGATGTTGTAGCTTGACATTTTCCACAGAGATGTATCTGTTCTCTTTGCGACCAGGAAGCGGTGGTAAGATGACAGTTGGAGTACCCTTCAAGCCAAGGACTGGAACCGGTGCACGAAAAGAGGGGCCAAATTCTTTTTTGTTCTCCACCTTCTCTCGGACCAGGTCTCCAACCTTCGGAAGCCAGCCGGCGACCGGAATCTGCAGCGCAGCGTCTGTGGCTGAAGGTAAATGTTTGTTTGCAAGTTTGTCACAGGCTTGTTGTAAGTCCTGCAACATAGTAGAATGGTTATCTACATCAAAGATTGCGGATTGCGCCGCCATGTCTAGACCATCAAGGTCAGGCACAAACATTTGGATGCCAAAGAGCATTTCGTATGGGGTGCGCCCACCCAGAGGTTTTCTAGGGAGATTATTAAGTGCACGTTGCACGCTATACAAGTGGGCCAGCCAGTTCCTGCCAGTACCTAAGACTCTAGCTGTCAAGGATTGCTTTAAGTCACGGTTCATTCGTTCAACAATCGAATTGCCCTCAGGCCGATATGGAGACGAAAATTTCACCCGCACCCCCAGTGACCCCATTGCGTCCTTGTACGCCTTAGAGGCGAACGCCAGACCTTGGTCAGAATGGAAGGTGCCACAGGCAAAAATTCGCACAAAGACACGCAAATCCCTTATGACATTTCGAGCGTCAGCACTCCGTTGTGGCCAAACCCAGATGAAACGTGTGCACGAGTCTACTGCAACTAAGATGTATTTGTATGCAGTGTCAGAAGAAAATGGACCGCAGTGATCCAGGTAAACACACGCAAAAGGTCTGTTTGAAATGCAGAGCGGTGTTTGTGGTGGTCGTGTAACCGTTGAAGGCTTAATTTGCTGACAAACGTCACAAGAAAGCACATAAGTACGGGTCTGTTTATATAAACCACGCCACCAGTAACGCTGCTGCAAGATGGAAACCGTCGCAGACACGCCAGCATGGGCCGAAGCCAAGCCTTCGTGTGCGGCTGTTATCAAGGAAGGTCTGCGGTCCGCGTTGGGAATCAGCCGATCACCAACGTCTGGAATTTTTACGTAAGGAACCTGATCGGGGCTTACTTGATAAGAGTATTTGGAAGGGAAATCCCGTGGGTAATTAGCACCCTCCTTTGTTGCAGCAATAGCTGCCAAAATATCATTATCTATTTTAGTCATGGATCTTGTAACTGCTGCTACTGAGCAAGCTACTGCTGATTTGGCAGCTTCGTCTGCCAAACCGTTACCGACAGCGTGTGCGCCCACACGCTGATGGCCAAGGGTGTGAATCACCTGTGTGAGAGGCAAACGTTGTTTAAGATCTGCCACTCGAACCCAAAGCATCTTATGCTTAATTGTGCTGCCTTTTGCATCTCTATAGTCGTTCTGCGACCAAAAGAATGGATTGTCATTGAAAGACTGAACACAGTAGTAAGAATCGCATACAATAAGAGTGATCACGTCTGGATTAGCGAACTCAAGTGTGAGCACCAAAGCACGCAGCTCGGCCAATTGTGCAGTACTGTCTCCTAGTGCCTGTGTGTGCACTACAGTCGATTTGAACTCTCCGTTCACCATAGTACCTGCAACAATAACACATGCTGCTGAATAAGCATGCTTGGAACCCATGGCCGGTTGTGCCGAACCATCGGTATAGATAATACATTCGTACTCCTCAAGCGGTAGCAAAGACAGAGGAGGAGGATGAACAAATTTATACTGCAAAAACTCCTGTGTCTGAAGAGAGGAATCAAAGATAAAAGTGACGTCCGGAGACATCAGAGATGTAGCCCATTGTATCCAACGGGGATGCAAAGCCTTTGAGTTCGGAACACTTGCTTTCGTCACTGCCTCAAGGCAGGAGATGGTGTTACCACCAAAATGCGTTTTCCCTGTGCCAGTGCGCGTTCCTTTAGAATCGCCATTTGCACTGCAGTCAAAACTTTCTCCACAGAGGAAAAGCGCATTTCTGCTGAAGTGTAAAGATGTGACTTGTATGCAATCGGTACTGTGTCACCTTCGTTAAAGGTTAAGTACGTGAAACCCACTGCCCCTGGAACGATTCTAATCACCAGGTTAGTGTGGTTATCACGAGTCAACAAGAATTTCGATTCAAGTAAATCTGCCTGCAAAGATTGCAGTATAGAGGAATGCTCGGGAAGCCAGCATGACTTCGAAAAGTTAGGTTGTATCAAGGCATAAAGAGGCTTGATACGCTGGGCATATTCGGGAATGTAAGTACGCCCGAAGTTTAGAAAACCCAGCAAAGACTGAAGCTTCTTCAGAGTAGTTGGAGGGCACAAAAGTGCGCATTTCTCCAAGAAATGGGGAGCTAAGCCCTTACCTTCATTGTTGAGCTCATAGCGCAAAAACAAAACGGTAAATTCAGCAATGTGAGATTTGGCAAAATTAAATTTGTATCCTAAGACCGCAAATTCAAGAATAATGCGGTCCACTCGGGAAAGATGCGGCCATAATTCGTCGTCTGTCAGATAAATATCGTCGACGTACGAACACGCATCTGGGTCTATGCTGTCCAACAAAGAGACAACACGAGCGGCGAAGACACCCGGACTGTTCTTGTAGCCCATCGCTAAACGCCGGAATTTGATTTGTTTACCACCGGAAGTGAAAGCGCTCCGTTGGCTGCACTCCGGGGACAAATTGTGCGTGTAAAATCCATTGGATAGGTCAAGTGTCGTTTTATATTTTTTATGAACAAGACTGTCTACAAGCGCAGAACTGTGTGTATTTTGCACCGCAAAGGTCCGACAATGAGAGTTCAAATGTCGGTAATCCAAAACTAGGCGGTACGATCCATCGGGTTTAGAAACCGCGAAAAGGGGATTATTCATAGGTGATACGCATGTTTCAATTACTCCTTGATATTCTAACTGTGTCAGAATGTCGGAAACGGGACCTTTAGCTTCCCGCTTGATGGGATATTGGGGTTGTGGCTGAGGCAGCGACCGCAAAGGAATGTCATGGGGGGAGAGTCTTTATCCCAGCCCACGTGATTACGGTATAACGCCGGAGCCAGGGCCCCAGCCCATTCAGATGCGAGAGCCTCCGCTTTGTCCTTGGGGACATGACGAGAAAAGCTCGGAAGTATTACCTCCTCCCCTCTACGTACAGCAAGTACGAATGGGGGCGGCCAATCCACCTCTGCTAACAAAATGTCGTAAGACGAGGTCAGATTCTCCCAAAAATCCCTTTAATAACACGCTGTATGTCACCTTCAATTTGAAGGACAATATTATATAGTCTGTCAGGGGTGCCACTCGGTTGTCAGCTGTCTCGACAGTAATGAAGGTGGCAGTTGCTGTCGCCTCCACATGAGTAACTATGGTAACTTCCGCGGCGCTGTCTAGGAGCGTCTAGGAGCGTCACTGCCCATGTCCAATTCAAGAGTCTCGTTCTCACCGTCTGTGGCATACCTCACTGTTAAAGCTGCAACTTTCTTCTTCTGAAACTGTGGGCGAGAACGCTGAAATTCTTCGGCTTTCCCTCGGACTTGTTGTCGAGGTTGGTCTCGTCCCTGTGGAGCCTCACGACCCCTGCCTCTATCCTGGCGTTCTCCTCCACCTGTCTGGGAGGTCAACGGTGCCTGTGAAGAGCGAGGAGAACGCGGATCAGGGACTTGAAATCTCTCAGGAGATTTAATTCTCACTCTATCGCGCAAATCATAAGTGCGTTCAGAAGATTCGGAAACCGGGGATGCGCCACGCGACCCTGGTTTTTTCTGTTGCTTACCCTGTTTCTTCAGTCTCCAGTTCTTTTTAGTAAAGAACGGTCTCTCATCTTTCTCAGATTGAGTTTTCTGTTGTGGCTGCGATTGAGTTTGCGTTTTAGCAAAAGGCTTAACTCCCAAACTATTGCGGCCAATGGTTTTATAAGCCTGTGCAATAATTTTCGGTAATTCGCGTGGCCTGTCCAGTTCTGGGACTAAAGCCAAAGCATTAGCTACTTGAAAGTTAACTGCATCGCCCTTGACATTCGCAAGGATTAAGTCAGCCACTACATCAAACACTCCCACCAGTCTCATCCCTAATTCCACAGCCGCTTCAGGGCCATGTTCATCTTGTACCCGTTTAATTACAGAGGGGAGAACTGTCATGGAAGGAGTGCCGAAACACTTCGCACATACTGCTGCGAATACCTTGCCCCAGTTGTTGCATTCTGTCAACTCGGGAATTAAGTCTTTTGGCAAACTAATCGTTAAAATCCTGTGTTTGTCCACAGGAGAAGTATTGGGAAAAACTGCCTCCAGCTGGTCACATTTGTCTGCAAGCCAATATGGCAAATCGTCCTTCTTTTGTGGGCGCTTGCCCATCACCGAATTAACCATGACGGGACTTATGGTTACACCGCCCGGTCCAGCTGGATGCACCGCAACTCCAGGAGGGGCTCCCTGTACGTTGCCTGTAACATACTGTACTAAAGCTCTGTGAACGCGTATCAAAGACGTATGTAATTCACGCAGTTCAGCAACCGCAATTGTCAAATAACGCGGATGTGGGGTATACCCAGCCAAAACTGGCCAAGTGGCCCCGTCTATTGATAGGGGGCCTAAACGAACCGGTGTGACCGGATGTGGGAGGGCGCCATTAAACCAAATACGGTGTTGCCATGCCGTAAGCGGTACTTCAAGAGCCTGATAAGGCCGATAAGCATTGGGTAGGGCAGTGACAGTGTATTCATGGAACAAATCGTCTGCTCCATCCACCGCCGGAAAAGTGACCCAAGAGTAAAACACCTCAAAATGGCGGGCCGGGTCAGCCTGCACTACAAAGATGAGTGAGACACCCGCGTCAGGCACTCCATAAGCCTGTAGAGGAGCACGGAGCGCAGCGCGGCTATGTGCCGGTATATTTATATCCGCCATTAAGACCAGAAATAATCGACAACCTAATATGAGGCAGCACAATATAGGGTTAACTTAAACACCTTTTAATAACTTCAAGCTTGAAAGAACCTATAAAAACGTCAATATAGGAGGTATCACCCTCACACACGTTTCCGGAAGCGTATGCGAAGGGTGTTGTGGACAAGCACAAGTACTACTCAAGCGTCTCGCAGATAAGCAGCCCACTACATTGGTAGCGCCATGTTGTAGGGATTCTGCACATACACAGAGCTATGCACAGGATAATAGGACCTCGGAGTATAGTGGTGAACCAACCATGCACCTTAGTACCCACAATCCCAATCCGACTAGCTTTAGCATCTCATTAGCAGATACTACCAATGATTAGACAACCCAAAACACGGTATCTCTCTCTCTCAGGACTCGCGGGAGCAAGAACACCCTTTCATAACTCACTCATACCTGTCCACAACGTGCGTAGTAAGAGACACAGTATAGTTTAAAATGTTTATTTCAACTATCGTGCTCTAAGATACAGTACACGTGTCAGTACTATCAACATAATGCATAATGATAAAATAATAAGCATAGTTACAATTCCATAGAATACAAACGGGGAAAGCATTTCATAAGGCAGTGGATATAGGGCTAAATGACCTTACCACCCTCCCTGTGTTACTAACTAGTTTATTATAAAAATAGAAGACCTCTGGGCGTTGTCAGGCGAACCCTCATACCTCAATATCTAGATGCAAGGTTTACATCATCAGACAATCACAGCTCTTCTCTCTGGAAAGATTTTTCTCCAAGTGCCACAAACAGCGAGATCACCATATTAAAAGCACACAAATTTCTCCAGTGCAGCTGTACCTAGTGTTATGTCTAAGTGCGAGGGACTGGCCAGATCAGCAAGAACAAGGGACGTTGTTTTTCGACCTTGTACATGTTGTGCAGACGAAACCCAAAGGGAACAGGAGAAAAGGTGAAAGGCAGAAAGCCAGACAGTTCTAATATAGCTGGGCACAAGCAGAGGCTGGAAAAACAAAGGCATGAAGTAACGTGCGCATAAAAAGGCATCATGGCAGCCAGGCCTAAGCCAACTTAGCTATGCAGACAATGAGGCCACAAATCACACGACACCGGAGCGTCACAAAAGTGATGCTCCAGTGCGTAAAAATACTGCTGGGGCAATGTAAATATGCACCCTAGTGTTCGGGTGTGAAGCAAGTAGGATCCTCCACAGACAATCAGGGAGCTTGAAAAGAAGCAGGACCTAAAACCGACCCCACTTCAATCCAGCAATGCTTTTGTAGCAATCATTGCTGCCTTGATTTCTAATATAGACACATATGCCTGTATAGCATAAGCATAAGTTTCAAAACATATGTGGAATTCCCTAATTTAGAAATTTTAAACAGTTTCAGGCAGTTCCAGGAGAGTCAGTGAGACAAAGAGAGGTGCGTGTGTGTTTGTGTGTGTATGTGTATGTGTGTGTGTGTGTACGCATGGGTGGGAGAGATAATGATGACCTGAGAGAAAAGAAGTTGAGGCAATTGATTACTCCGTCAAAACCAACTGTAGAATTCAGGAAAAAGCAATACGTTGTTTCTTATAACTACACTTGAGTAGACCGAATGCTGTATCAACCCATTTTTAAACCAGGTTTGGAACAAGGAGATCTGATTCCTGTCATCCGCCCACAGGATTTTGGAAAATATCTAGCTACACTTGTGCAAGAGAGTGATCGATAGTAGTTGCTTGAGTTCCCTCTTGTACTTTTCTTAAGAAGTGCCAAGTCTTCAAGAAAGAAAGACTCACATCCTATGTACAGGATCCAGAATCCAAGACCACCGTTCTTTACCAGAGGTAAAATCAACAACTGCCAATCTTTGCCATGCTAAGCAGTGAAACATTCATTTCAACATGTTCTCATGGTGCAGGCCACATGAACTTAGACTTCAGCAATGAGGATTAAATGGTTTAATGCTGTGAAGAAAAAAGAACAGAAGGATTTTGTGGAAGTCACCTGAAAGGCAAAACATTATCTGTTAATTTCACATTGTGTGGTTCATAATTCTGCTGCCTGATGGTGAAAACATAGGGGCTGATTCAGAAAGGTAAATGTTCACTTTTGTGTAAATTTACGGTTGTTTGCTATTCACAAAGGTATTCTCCTAGTAGTATCTGTACAACTGCGAGTGTCTGCACTAAGAAAATATAGGACTGTCCTATCTTTTTATGTGCGGAGACTCTACAGTCATAAAGATACTTGTAGTAAAATTTGAAAATTACTATTTTAAATGACTGTGCTTGGAACACTTCAGAAAGGTAAATTTTCAAATAGGTATTTTACTAGTAGTATCTTTACGACTGTGGAGTCTCCACACATAAAAAGATAAGACAGTGAATCAGGCCCATGGCCTCACAACCATGACCCTCCTAACTTTGTGGACCATCAATTGGTTAAAGAACTCTGGAGAGACAGCATGTATAACATCTAGGGGGATTGATATGTCTTGTGTAATGATGGCTTAGTGTACCAAACAAAGGCATTTAAAATAGATTTTCTCCCGTAATCGGATTCAATGGAAATATCTCAAATATCAGCATATGATCTGTACATCTGGGCTGTAGAAACTGCCCTTTGTTGCATTCTGGGGCGATTGCAGCTCCTGCAGAACATAAAACATCAACACTCAAAAGACACTAGTTCAGTGATCAATTCTTGGCAGACCAAGTGACATGCTCCAGTACAAAGAACATGGACATTTCTAATAAACAATCACTCTCAGAAGCTGCCATCCTTCCAAAAACGATAGCATACTTGTTCTCAATATACTTGTCATAATTTTCATCTAAGTGACAGTAACACCTTCTTTTTAGGGAGCTATTTCTTTATATTTTGTTTCAGCAACCTAAAGGGCATTTCAGCATGCATTTCCCTCTATTAACCCTATGCAAAACACTTAGCTGCATTGAATACAATAAATAGGGGTCTCTAGTTGGCAATGGTTTGCACCTTTGTCCAAGTAGGGACACTTGCTTCTAGTCAGGGTAAGGGAGTTACGCCCTTAGACAACACCTGCTCACCCCCTTGGGAGCTTGGCACGAGCAGACAGCTTATCTTCGAGGCAATGTGTAAAGCATTTGTGCACACATACAGTAATACAGTGAAAACACTCCAAATGGGCACCACACCAGTTTAGAAAAATAGGAACTCTTTATCTAAACCAAACAAACCAAAATGACAAAAATCCACCATATATATATCAAGATATGGCCAAAAATAGATTATTCACAAAAATAAAGCTTGTAGCAACAAATAGCTCCACCTGGGGCTATTAGGATGTCATGACAGCTGACAATCCCAAAGTACGGCGCCGACTGCGAGGTGCGCGGCATCAGGCTCGAGTCACATGGACCCCAAAGAACAGTACCTTGGTAAATGATGAAAACAAAGACGGTGCACAGCGTCGGGGAGGTGATGCTTCATTGGCGCCGGGCGGCGTCGGTTCCTTACGACCACAGGGGAGGTGAGGCATTGATTCCATACTGCGATGCAGGGGAGGTGAGGCGTTGGTTCCTACTGTTGCTGAGGAGGTGATGTCGCAGTGGCGTTGAGGCATCGGTTCCTTACGACGATGCGGGGTCGATAGATTCAGGAGGTCACCTTACGTCTGATATCGGCTCCGCGATGATGAAGCACCGGCGTCAGTGAGGATGGGGCTGCAGTGAGAGTCGGGCAGGTGCATTGTGAGCATCACAAGCGGTGCCCTCGGCTCCGGTGCAGGCAGCGGCCTCAGTGACGGAGTCAGAGTAGGTACGGTGCATCGTCGGCAGGCGTCGAGGCTGTGGTGCTAGTCGGGGCGGTGTATCATGCACTTCATCAGTGTTGCTATTTCCCTCTGTGGCAGCTGAAACAGCAGTTCCAGGTGCAGGAGGACAGAGGAAATGAGGTCTTTGTGTCCCTGAGACTTCAGAACAGGAGGCAAGCTCTACACCAAGCCCACGGAAATCTTCTTCAAGCAGGATACACAGCACACAGCAAAGTGTTGGTCCTTTCCTTGGCAGAAACAGCCACTGCAGTCCAACCCCACACAGCACACAGCAAAGGGTCAGTACTTCTCCTTCGGGTTTTCCCAGCTCTTCTCCTTGGCAGAGGTTCCTCTTGAGTCCAGAAGTAATCTAAAGTTCTGGGGTTTAAGGTCCACTACTTATACCCCATTTTGTCTTTGTTCTTCTTTGTGCAAGGGTCTCTGCTGAGCCCAGTTCAAACCAGTTCTGTCTTCACTGGTGCAGTATGACCACAGGGGGTGGAGACAGCATTGTGCAAGGGAGATTCAGGAGCAAGGAAAACACCTCCCTCTACTCTAAATGCAGCCAAGCCCCATCCAGCTCAGCTCTGAGTCATCCAGGAAGGTCCAGGCACACCTCACCCCCCCCTGTGGCTGTCTACAGTCAATGCACATCCCGAGCCCCTGTCACTCCAAAACCAGAAAGTCAATCCACAAACAGGCAGAGGCACACAGAATGGTTAGACAAGAAAAGGCCTACTTTCTAATAGAGGCATTTTCAAACACACAATTTAAAAACCATGTTCACTAAACGATATGTTATTAAATTCTGAGTTCAGAGAGCCTAAACTTTATTTCTCTATCTTGTCCCAGTGGGAAGTTATACTTGTAAGATATTACAAAGTATCTCCCATTTTATCCTATGGGGCAGATAGCCTTTCAATAGTGAAAAACGAAATTTGCAGTATTTCACTATCAGAACATGTCACACACACACACCAGCACATGTCCTTCCTTTCACATACACTGCACCCTGCCCATGGGGGTACCTTGGGCCTACCTAAGGAGTGTCTTACATGTAAGAAAAGGGAAGGTTAGGGCCTGTCAAGTGGTGCACTTGCCAGGTTGACATGGCAGTTCAAAACTGCACGTAGACACTGCAGTGGCAGGTCTGAGATACTCATGTGGGTGGCACAATCAGTGCTACAGGCCCACTAGTAGTATTTGATTTACAGGCCCTGGCACACTCAGTGCACTTTACTAGGGACTGACCAGTAAATCAAATATGCCAATCAGGGAGAACCAATTGTAATAACAATTTACACAGAGAGCATATGCACTGATCAGTAGTGGTAAAGTGCCCAGAGTCCTAAAGTCAACAAAAACAGGTCAGGAAAAAAATAGAAGGAAGAATCAAACAGTTTGGGGATAACCCTGCAAAAAGGTCATTTCCAACACCCTATGCAAAGCACTTAGCTGCATTGAATAAAATATATTTTAACGCTCCCGTCTGTTGTCAGACAATCCATCAGCCTTCAACCCTTCTGCCACAATATTAACTCCTTTTCGGTTGTAACCACATGTCATGTGACTAATTTTGTTTCATCCCTACTTAGCTTCAGATGCACAACTGAAACTGCTTAGTGCTGCTGTCCTATTAGAAGTGAGCTTGCTATATGGTTGTCTCTGTCCCAACCCTACCAGACATAAAAACGTGCCTGGCAGGTAACTTAGTCTACCCTATTTTATTTATGGTTGTTTGTTGAGTGCTGTTTGATTCTCAAAGAATCTCCTGGTGTTATAGAAGACCAGAGGCTACTGCAGCTGAGTAAAATACCATATCAATTAAACTGAAAAAAAACAACAGGTTTTGAGTTGTTTTCTAAAACCGAGTAAGGTAGGATATTGATAACTGTCTAGAGGGATGTTACTCAAGAGGTGAGCCACCACTACTCTGAAAGCGTTGCCACCTCAGGTTTCCAAGCTATTAGGATGGTTCATACTTGTTAAATTTGTTCAAGAGAAAAATTGGGAACCATTTTGTTGGATGCCTGGTAGACAATGCAGGCTGCTTTGAAATACTCTCATTTCTCGACTGGGAGCCAGTGGAGTTTTACCAGATAGCCAGAGATGTGCTCAAATGTTTTGAAACAGAGCAAGACACATGCAGCAGCATTTTGGATAGGTTGTATCTTGTAAAATTATGCAAAGATATCTCTAGGAAGATAGCATTTCTATAATATCAGCTGGCAGTCATTTTCTGGATGAAGTTAAGTAAAGAAAAGTTTTAATGAAGGGGGCTGGCCAACCAAGGATGGTGCTGGATGCAAGCCTCTATAGCTCTGCGCTGCAGGTCCTCCTGGAGGCACCAATCCTGCTTTAAGGGGCTGGATGGACAGACTGCAGGGTCCCCAAGGCATCTGGTGGACCCTGTGCACTGCCTGGGGCTGGCCCAACCTTGAGAAACTTTCTCCTGATGCTGCTGCTGGTCCCGCACAGCTGGCAGCTCCTGAGGTGAGGGGGTCACGGGGACAGCCAAGCGGGATCGCCTGCGTTAGAGGGGCAAGGAGGGATTGAGCGAGAAGCTTGAAGAAGTGCTCGGCGGGGGCCCTCTTCCCCTCCCTCATTCCCTGCCTCGTAGCCAGTGGGCCCGCCTTGCTTGCCTCTGTTGAAATGGCGGTGCCCCCCCCGTAATGGCTGGAGAGCCGTGGAGAGTACCCAGTGTGCAGGGGCAGCGCGGAGGAGTGGTGGACGACCCTGCCAGAGTCCCAATGGGGCCTGATTGCCTGGACATGGTCCAGCGCATAACTGCCCTTTGTTAATTGACCCTTGGGGTGGCCCAGCAGAGTGGAGAAGACCCACCGGAATGGCAGTTGGATTGCCCCCTACGTGTGCAAGCCTGAGAACTGCCCTTAAGCTGGGCTAAAACTCTAAGCTGTGAAGGGAGCCCCATTTGCTGTGGACTTTGTGCTGCTGGGGCTAGGGTTGGCCTCCTGCCTCAGTGGAGGGGGCAGGGTGCCTTAAGTTGGGGTTTGCATCAGGCCCTCCATGTTGCAGGGGGCCCTGTGGGTTCATTCAGCCCATAACCCGGTTCGGAAGCTCCAGCTTGTGATTCTTGAGCCCGGGTCCCGGACCCGGTATACTGTGACCCCTGCTTCTTACTGGCATCCAGAGGGCACAATATTGAACTGCTAGGCATAAGATTAGTGAGCTTGTCAGACCCACACTCAGAAGAGAAGAGCAGTGCTAAAGACACAACAGGAGATCAAACGTGGCACGGAGGCGACCAGTCCTCTGCAGAAGTCGTGTTTGCTGGCGACAACAGGATTTGAGGTGAGCTGGGGGAGGTCGTGCTGGATGAGGGGCGCGGTTGGCCCATGGGGGGGCAGTTGGTTGACTCTGTGGCCAGGGTATCTCCCCCCCTTTGGGCTAAGGGGTTGTCTCAGGTGGTGGGGGGTTGCACGGGAGGCTCCCTCTGGGGTGCTTGTGGTCCCCGGTGCAAGGTGGCCTCTGCACTCTTTGCCATCACAACTATTCATCCCGTGAGCACCAGCCATATATAGACAGCAAGATAGTGGACAAAAAGCAACCACGGCCAGATCCCCCTCTCCCCCGCCTGTCAGACAGAGTAACCCAGAGAATGCGCTGGTGCCAGCCCGTCTTGTGCCGGGTGAGGGGCTGGAGGCCCATACAGCAGCAATATAACCGGCCATAGGTGAAACCAAGTCGGCGCTGCAGGGAAAGATTGACGCAGTGGCCTAGAACTCAGCCTCTTGAGAGTGGATCACCATAACCTGACAGATAGTGTGGGTGAATCTGAGAGAGCGATGCAACAGATGCTACAGATGATTAAGGAAGGTTATCAATACGTTGACATTGTGACATGAGGTGGTGCAGCTCTGAGACAGAGTGGAGGATGCGGAGGGCTGTTTCCACCCCAACAATGTTCACATCGTAGGCCTCCCCTTACGCAGCCCAGTATGGAACATTATATTGAACAATGGCACTAGAAGGAGGTCATGGGCAGCAAGGCCTTCAAATTCTTCACAGTCAAGAGGGCTCATAGGTACCAGGAGGCCCGCCAAGGTCGGGGGTGCCCCCAGATCTGTGGTGGTCCGCCTTCTCAACTATCGGGATAGGGATGACATCCTCCAGCGTGCCTGAGTGCACGGTCCCTGGCAGGTGGAAGGGGGATCGGTAAACATCTTCCCCGACTACACCCAGGCAGTTCAACGCCAGCGAGAAACATTTGTGGCAGTAAATTAACAGCTGCGGGCTCTTGACCTGAAATATGCTCTCCTTTTCCTTGCCAAACTCTGAGTGGTGGATCGGGAGCGCATTCACTTCTTCACATCCGCCGCGGAGGCTTGGACATCGCTGGAGGGCAAGGGCTGCACTCGTCTGACCGATCAAGGAGCTCCACAATGGGAGGACTGGACAGTGCCCAAGTCCAAAAGGAGGGCACGCTGCCGGTCAAGTGCGGCCCAACAAAAGCGCAGGCAGAGACAGAGCGGGCGAAAATAGTAACAGAACTACAATGAACATATGCTATACCAACGAGCACCATATGGACAAAATTGGCGCATACCTCCGAAGAACACAACAATTCATCTCTCGACTCCATGGCCAGAGGGGAACATGAGAAGGGGTCGGTAGTGACCCCAATGACTTCAGACCTGTTTGGGTGATGATGTGGGCTCGGAGGAGGTGATGGGCGATGCTTGGGCTGTTTGATGAATACAAAGAGTCCGAGTCCTTTATGGCCCTGTGTGGTCACTTATGGGTAAACCAGAGGAGCCAGGCTCTCACACGATAATTGACAGCTGCGATTCTGAGTTAGAAGCACAGTTTTCTGTATGATTCCCATTGTATTCAAAATGGTGGCGACAGGCATCTCGGGCATTGGGGTGGTGGGTAGTTCTAAGCCCACAGCTCAAGGTGATTGAGTGGGGGGGGTTAGGGGTTTGGGGTTTTTATTCATCGAGTACAGGGACAAAGCAATGAGGGCCCGGAGGGGCCTGGATGGGGGAACGCAGCCGGGAACTCAAGAGCTAATGCAGGATGAGGGGAAAGGTGCCCTGGGCCGAGGTCTGACCCTGAAGATTCTCTCCTGGAATGTCAATGGCTTGGGGGACATACTCAAGCAAGGGGTGGTGAGAAAGTATCAGCTCAGACATGACCCAGACATAGTCCTGCTATAAGCTTACTGTGGTTCACATGGGTGTACCGAGCTGGACAATGTCATGGAGACTTGATGCATGGAAACTGAAAGATAGGGAAACAAAATATGGCAGCTATGGTCACTGCCAGGTATTTTACAGAGAATGCGGCCTCAGTCCAGTCAGCAACCGATCTGTGGGAGTCCTATAAGGTGGTCCTGAGGGGTCCTGTTAATTTCACAGAGGGTGGGCCTGAGAATGGATATGGACGAGGAGTGTCGGAAGTTTGAGGAGAAACTGAAGCAGCTTGAGGCCGACAATGTGGCTGCCAGGCCCATAGAATTGAGGAAGTCAGGCAGGAATATGTTGCCCTGGTGCGACAAGAGGTGAAAGCTCAATTTCGAGCCACTATGAGGTAGGCAAAAGGCCAGCAAGCTCCTCACATGGCTGGCCAAAAAGGAGGAGGGGCAGTACTGGGTCGGGGGATTCGGATGGCAGAGAGGGAGCTAAGGGAGACGCCCTGGGATATTGCACTGGAATTTGCAAAGTATCTAGAACGGTTCTACCAGAGTCGGACTACAGCTGGTCAGGGCGACTTGGAGGCCTTTGTAAGGGACCTACTGGCCCCTCACCAGGACCCTCACTAGGCTGAGGATCTGGAGGAGAAGATCATGAAGGGTGAGGTGACCACAGCTATTTCATAATTGAACAATGGTAAAACTCCCAGCCCCAATGACTTTCTGGTAGAATTCTATAAAGGTGTCATATCAAAAGTTGTGAGGCCAATGCTTTCCATGTTCAACGTGGCCAGAGAAGTGGGCGTCCTGCCACCCGAGCGCCGGGAAGCCACGATTGTTTTGATCCATAAAGACAGAAAGGTGGCTGAAGATTGTGCCTCTCATAGGCTGATCTCCCTAATCAATACTGAAACAAAAATCCTGGCCAAGATTCTAGTAAACCACCTAACGCAGGTGACTAACCTGCTGGTCAATCCCGATCAGTCTGGATTCATGCCATAGAGGGCCACAAGGCTTAACCTGAGAAGGTTGATGGGCTGCTTGCTCCGTAGCAAACGCCTGCAGGAACTGGGGGACCTCTTGGCCTTGTACCCCGAGAAGGCTTTTGACTCCCTGGAATGGCCCTACATGATGGCCGTCCTTTGGCCCATATTTCCTATCTTGGATCAGCCTACTATTTAAGACCTGGTAGCGAGGGTCCAGGTCAATGGGGTCCTGTCAGATCACTTTGGCCATTCCAGGGCCACCAGGCAGGGGTGCCCACTATCGCCCCATGATTTACGGTCACTCTTGAGCCTCTGGCGTCATGGATCTGGCTAGATGCACAAATCCGCTGGGACCCAGGATGGGAGGACACTGTCTCATTATACACTGATGGTACCCAACTATAACTTGCGGACTTATCGCGTTCAGTGCCAGGAATCCTGGACATCCTGACAATTTTTGGGGTCCTATGCGGGGTTCTGCATTAATTGGCACAAGTCAATGGCCTTCCCTGAGTGAGTGGATGTCCTGGCAACAATAAAGGACTGCCCCTTTCGATGGGTGACCCAAGAGTTCCACTATCTGGGCATTTTTGTCACATCAGACCAAACCTTATACATTCAAGAAAGCCTGAAGGGGGTCCTAGAGGCATACTGCAGGGATGTGGAAAGATGGTGTAAACTTCAGCTTTCACTCCTCGGCTGAGCGGCCCTCTATATAGATGATCTACCTGCCCAAATTCCTGTACATCCTACAAAATACCCGATATTCAGTCCCGGATGCCTTTTTTTGTAGGGTGGACAGTGTAACAACAGTGTTGCTCTGGGATGGCGGTGTTCACTACTGACCAGACACCCAACAGAGGGAGGCATTGCTCTCCCGAACCTCCAACTTTACTATTGGGCCTCGCAATTGCTGACCATTAACGACTGAGCTTTTTCATCCAAGCAAGAGCCTTCCCTGTGAGCGGACTGTACTGCTATGGCCCCAGCAGGATACCTCCGTCGACTTTACGGAGGCAGCGGGCTGCCGCCCCTTACCATCGCAAAACAGACAGTAGTCACTATTTGTCAGAAGGCGACATGTGTACTGTGATGGCAGGGCAGGGTGACATTGTGGACCCCTCTTTGGGACCCTGACCTTCTTCCTGGTCTGCTGGACATTGAGGGTCATCAAAAATGGGACCTGTTAGGGGTCTCCCAGTTGGGAGACATATGGAGGAACGGAGCAATACTCCCATTTAGTGACTTGCAAACTGAACACAAACTGTCGGGCTGGCAAATTTTGAGGTATCAACAGATGCATCTCCTCCTAGGTAGATGTGGGGTATTGCAGACCGAGATAGAAGAGTAATCCCCACTAGAATACAGGGTGTAGGGCTACCCCCTGACAGACCATGCAGTGTCACAGATTTACTCTACAGTCTTAAATAATAGTCTTCCCTTATTAGATTCTCAGAGGGAACGATGGGAGAGAGACCTGGTCAGACTAGAAGATGATGACTGGGGTCAGGCATGTGTGTATCCTGGAACAGTTGTGATCCAGGTAGGTTTCTGACTGATCAAACTAAAATTCGTACATAGGGCATACTAAACTCAGACCCGTCTTTTTGGTATGGGTCGCGCTGCTGGTGGCCGATGTCTATGGGGCTGCTACATGCGGGACACCCTCATTCATACACTCTGGCAATGTCTGAAGATAGGGGCCTACTGGACGCGGGTGGGCAATGTGATATCAGCTGCCTTGGGCAATGAAGTGCGGCTTACACCTCAATTGGTTTAATTGGGAATTTGAGGTGAACAAACCCTGGACTGCTACGCCCTACTTTTCTGTAACATGGCCCTGATGGTGGCCCGCAGAGATATTCTGAAGCACTGGGGGCTGCCCAATCTGCCCTCCCATGCGAGAATGGAAGGAAGGCTTGGATTGGTGCATGGGGGCAGAAAAGTAGTGTATCAGGCGAGAGGTTGCCCTTGCAAATGTGCCAAATCTGGGGCCCTTGGAGAGAGGCGATAGAAGAGGATGGCTATGGAGGGATGGAGAATGATTACTTTAATGATGAGCGAAACGGGCATCAAGCACAGGCTGAAAGAGAGGGGTCCCAAGCTGATGTGAACATTAACTGGAGAACAGTCATGTTTGCTTCACTGCTGTCCCGTTCTGGCCCAGGTTCCCGAGAGATTCAATATACTGCTGTTTGTTTATTTGCCTATATGTCCTTGAATGTTTGGGGGGGGTGTCTTACATTGTTTGTTTGTCTATGCAAAATTGAATAAAGAGATATACTAAAAAATAATTTTAATGAAAATTGTTTGTAATATAAGCCAGAAGTGTTTCTAAATTGGGTTGGGAAGAGAGAACTATTCCTAAATTGAGCACTTCTGTAGTTGGAGCAGAAGTGAAGCCAATGGATGTTGTGTCGTACAGTTTACACTTTTTCAGTAGGAACTGTATGTTTGCTTGGACAGCATAAACATTGGGATGGTGCTAGACTGATTCGATGAACCCCCTCAGGATATGTTGGGCTGATAGTCCTGCTAGCTCACAGTGCCCCCATAGGTACCCCTAGACCCAGTTAAGTAACCAATGGTTTAGACAACCTCAGAACATGACAACCCTGACTCCCCAAGGAATCATGGTAACAGATCTAGAACTTTTTTTGTTCTGTCACTCATGTATGCATACTCAGGAAGATACACACGAAATACACAAAGGGGCGTTTCAATATTTATTGAACCATTGTGATTATTGTATAGAATATATGCGCTGCAATGATTAATAGACAGAAGAAAATAAAAGTGATTAGCAATATAAGGACAGCGAAAAGGATAAACAATTCTGCCATTGTGCTAAAGCATTATATGTATATTGGCATATAAGTACTGTGTATAGTGTACTTCTGCTATGCGCTCCCTAACCTAGTTACCTAGGGAGTCTGTTCTGCCAAGAATCCCCTACTGCATGATTTAACTCCCCATTACCTGAAGGTAAGTGGATGCAGGTCCCCGTTTTGGTCACAACTTGAAGGAATCAGCTGGGCTCAGACTCCCACACAGTGACTTTGCAATAACAGCAGAATGCTCCTCTGGTTTGAGCACAGAAAAACGTGTGTTTTTATAACAGTATTCATGTTTCCATGTTGAGGCTTCATCCATGCTGACGTTGTTTATTGTCTTGTGATAGCCGTGTCGCTTCATGGAAGAATAACAAACAACAACATTTGCCCAATGTGTGTTCAGGCCTTGCATTAAATGTTCAAGGTATTGTGATAGTGTACTTACATACTCACGTAAGCAAATGTATGTCAAAAGTCATTGTTTGGAAAAGAAGGCAACTTAAGAAACGTGTGCATGTTAAATGGCAGTGTTTCTTCCCATGCCTAACCTAGCCTCGTAACAGTTGGCCATAGTGTAGCGTCTCAAGTGTTTATAATGTTGTTAAATAGTAATGTCTCCATTTTAGAAGGTTTTAGTCTAAAGAAATTAGTGGCATATTTATGACAGCTTTGTGTCATGCTTGCACCACGCAAGGTGGCATATATGTAACGCAAACCTCAAAGTCATATTTATGAAGCTACGCAAAGCCACTTTGCATGGCTTTGAATGGCTTCAAAAATATGGAGTAATGTAATGCAGCACAAATTGCTGCCTTGCATTACTTTGCGCAAGTGAGGCATTTCATGGGCGTTGCGGTGGGTGTTCCCATGCAACTCATATGGTTTTTGACGCATTCGCAGATTTAGGAAACCTGGTAAACCTGGGAATGCGCCAAAAAGATGCGCCTCCCCAGGAGAGGCATAACGAGGAGAAATATCTTTATTTCGACTTGTCACTTCCTCTTTCTATGTGTGCTGCATTCTGCAGTACACATAGAAAGAGGTGAATGCCTCTAAGGATTGTTTTTGTGCAGGAAGGTGCCCCTTCGTGCAAAAAAACAATCCTGCATGCAACGCAGGCACCCTTGCACCAAGGTGCAAGGGTGCCTGCATTAGCACTAGGTGTCCCATTGGGCAACAGTGCAGGGGGAAAGGACAGGGATGCGCCGTATGCCTTAAATATGGCTGGCACATTCCTACCCTTCCCCTGTGATGCAGGGCAGTGCAGCAAGGTGACCTGCTGCGCTGCCCTTCGCCACAATCTTCATAAATATGGCCCTTAGTGTGCATCTCAGTCTAAACTTCGTCAAAGACTAGAGCCATAATTTATTCTTTTCAGGATTTGTGTTGGAAAGATTGAAAATTATTTGAGTATCTTCCCCAATGATATTGAATTTTTTGAGGAGCCAGGCAAGCGAGATAACACAAAAATTGGATAATACTATTTGATACTCACTATTCAACTTGATGGAAGTTGGATCTGAAATTCCCAAGTTGGACTTCCTAGTATCTAACTGTAAGGAAGGAGGCAGTTCAATTTAAGGCATTTTCAGAGATATTGAAACTGAGGCGATTCAATAGAATGGTGTGGTCAATAATACTGACTTTTGCACTAAAATTCTAATAATACCAAAGCACCGGTTTTGCTGTCATTGGCCATAATTCTGTGGTTATTGATAGCAGACCGCACAAAAGGTTTGAAAACCATGTGAGCTGTAAATCTGACTTGGGCTGGATTTAGCAATTAAAAAATCTCTGTGGCGTGTTGTAAGTTGCAATCACTGATTTCTCTTACAGTTTAGACAGATGTGTGATCAGGTATATTGGTCTAAAATTAGATGGGTTATTAGGGTCAAGGTTCAGCTTTTTCAACAAGGGATGAAATATTATGTGGTTTTTTTCTTAAAGCGTCAGAAACTATGCCAGTCCTGAGTTAAGAATTTCAAATTGTAATGGTTTATAGGGTGAACAAGTTTCTGATCTTGTTGACTACTGTACCTGGGCAGGTATCTAGAGGAGAACCAGAGATTTTAGTAGTTCCATGAGTTCTGTGACTTCTTTGGTCGACAGGCTTTTCAATGTGTGAAAGGACACAGGTGTATACACTTGATCGGCGATGGTTTGGTCAAGTGTAATAGCATGAATGAGAGCGAGAGAGAGTGCGTGTGGGGTTTTCTAATCATATGAATATTATCGGACTAGCGGTCACTTGAAGATGTTGGGCCTTATTTAGGGCCTGATTCACAGAACTAACTTACGTCAAAAACGTAAAGTTAGTACTTTTTGGTATTCACAGAATACACTTACTCATTTTGGTATTCACAGAATGAACTTACTCATTTCGGTATTCACAGAAGTTAGTAGTCCTAACTTTAGGACTCCTAAATGCCTTCTGTGAATACCGAAAGTCTTAAAGTTAGGATTTTTCTCAGTTTAGGAGTAGTAAAGTTACCCTGATACTGTTTTGCGCCTGGCACGGGAAAAGCAGAACACCAGCTTTCAAGGGAACAAGGTAACTTTCTTCTCGGATTTTACTATCACTGTCCAGACGGCCCGCAGAGGGTTTGTGACTGTCAAAAAGAAACTTTGCGCAGTGGGCATCCCCTACGCAATGCTGTACCCCGCTCGGCTACGCATTACACATGAGGGTCAAACAAGGATGTTCACCACGCCGGGCGCAGCTTCTGAATTCCTGAAACACCTGCAACATAAACGACCCAGCCCTAGGCGGTCACCTTCACCTATACACTCGGACTGATCATGGCTCAGGTGTGACACCTAGATGGAATCTGGACAAATTTCTAATAGTATCTGCTGTACAATGTTGGCGTGAGCGACAGCGGATCAAGAAATAAAACATATGTCCAGGCGCTGGGTGGCTAGAGCTTATGGTGAGGGTGGTAGACCCGGCCGTAGTCTGGCCTCTAAGATCAGGGCACCTCGTACACAGGAATTCATCACAGAGTTAGATCTCCCGGACGGGACAGAATGCTACAGCACGTCTGAAATATTGAACCAATTTGTAGATTACTACTCAGAATTATATGGGCCCGAGATGCAGCTAATGGGGACGAGACGCTTGCCTACTTTGAGGAAATTGCACTCACCTGGCTGTCCCCGGGGCAGCGACAATATTTAGTGCAACCAATTACAGTTGATGAGGTGAAGGAGGCCATCCAAACGTTACCTGGTGGTAAGGCATCAGGCAGCGACTGGCTGCCTAGTGAATTCTATAAAACATACTCAGATCTACTAGCGCCGCACCTACATAAAATGTATGTTGAAGCTTATAAGGTGAAAAAGCTCCCCCCAACGCTGCACAAAACTCTAGTGATTACTCTATTAAAGCCAAGCAAAAATCCGGCTAGATGTGATTTGTATAGGCCCCTATCACTTCTGAATATTGACACAAAGATTATAGCTAAAGTCATAGCGTCTAGACTGCGTCCGCTACTTCCGGCTCTGGTGCTCCCTGATCAGGCGGAGTTTGCACCAGCCCGATCCACCACTCATAATCTCTGAACGCTGTTTGCCTTTCTACATCACCTTGACCTGAATGGCAAAGCTGCGGCTGTGCTATTAGATGAAGCCAAGGCATTTGACTCCATCCAGTGGAAGTTTATGTTTGATGTTCTGCACCTCATGAGGATGCCTTACGCATTCACCCATTGGGTGGGCTTAATTTACTCAGCTCCGGTAGCCAGGGTCCGGGTTAATCATTGTCATTCCGCACTCATCCCAATATGTAGGGGAACTCGCCAGGGATGTCCGGTATCCACAATATTGTTCGCTCTTGTGCTGGAACCCCTGGCATGTAGAGTGTGGCAGAGGCATGCGAATGCGGCGCTGAGGTTTCAGCAGTGTCCGCTGGCTATATCATTGTATGCGGATGATATAGTGCTCTATGTCCGCGACCCGGAAGAGCATCTAAATAATCTGATAAGGGAATTTATCACCTTCAAACGTTTATCGGGTCTCAGAATAAACTGGGATAAATCAACTATCTTCCCGTTGACGGCTGGGATGGTGCCATATGAGCTGGACTTCCCGCTTGAGTGGTGCGTTGAGCCAGTCAAGTATCAGGGGGTTTGGATTCATAGAGATCTCGAAATTGTTCGGAGAGAAAATTATGGCTGTGCGCTGGTGAAGGTCAAGGAACAAGTGGAGCACTGGATTTAATTACCTTTGTTAATGTCGGACAAGATGGCGGTTCTCAAAATGGTGGTTTTCCCTAGGTCTCTTTATTTATTCACTAACGTTCCCCTCAGCCTGTCTCAAGCTTACTTTGCCTCTTTGCGCTCTGCTCTATGTAGAATGGTGTGGGCGGGGAAATAACTGCGGTGCCGTTGGGATGTTCTCACCAGGCCATATGCACAGTGTTTAGGGCCCCTGACCTATATGTTTACTACCTGTGTGCACAAGCGCATTACTGGTACTTTCCCCTACTTTTCCTACCCCATGTGGCAGTAGAAGCAGATATTGCATATCCGTTGCCACTAACCGCTATGCTACCACGTTCGCCCCAAGTATGTCACCGACAGGTAACGAGCACGATAGATTGTACTGTCAAGGCTTGGCAATCGCTAGCGACTCGTGCGGGGAAACTGCCACTGTATGTCCCTGCACTGCCTTTGGCACACCACCCTGACATCTCTGAGGCACAGGAGCCTAAAGCGCTTCCTATTTTAGCTGCTTCTGGGATCGTCATTTTGGGTGAGGCATATCCGGACGGTTCGTTCATTACTTTGGAAGCCATCCAAGCGAGTAGCACCAGCACCTCGCTAGTGGTATTCACATACTATAGACTGAAAGAGGCCCTCAAAACCATAAACACATTGCACCCTGATGCACCGCTGCCACTGAAACAGCTACAGGTTATGCTTGTGAGCTCTTCCCGTACAAAATTGATCACCCGACTGTATAATGCAATGCAAGCAGACACCGCCCTGCGACGGGAGACAGCCATTACAATGCAGGCATTACTAAGCAATGCCTTTACAACGCATCCATTACAGCGCAGATACCTTTACAACGCGTGCTATTACAACGCATACACCTTTACAACGCATGCTATTACAACGCATGCCATTACAACGCATTGGTAAGTATAGTATGGTAAGTATTTGTTAGGTTGTGGTACTGTATTTTATTTAATATTCTGGTTTTATATTTTTTTATAGATCTTTTCTAAATATTATCATTATTAATAATGTTATTTATACTATTGTTTAAGGGAGATTTATTTAGTAATTTTTATGAATACTCAGGTAATAAAATTAATACTAGAGTATTCTTTTTAAATAATTCGATTAAAAGGTTTGTGATATTTAAGTAATAAAAGGGTTATAAAAATAATACTAGAGTAATTTAGAAAAAATATTAGATTCAAAGGTTAGTGAGAATTGTGACAAAAGTGAGATTACTTTTAAATTTAAATATTTTAAAATAAGGTTGTGGTCATTTTTTTAATACTTAGGTATTAAAATTTATACTAAAGTATATTTTAAAAAATATATATAATAAGAAGTTTGTGTTAATGTTAGAGAAATGTATAAATTAATTTGGAAATTATTTATACTAGGGTTATAATTGATCGTAAACTTTTTATAATAAAATAGTAAATGAAATGTAAAATAGTTTAGGTAGAATAATAGAGTTAAGAATATAAAAATTTATAATTTATTCAAACAGTAATAAATGAGTAAATATTTAAAAATAATGTACATTGAATAAAATAACATCATATATTTTAAATTGAAAAAAAAAAGACCAGAGATGTAAATTATTATTTTATGAATTGTATTAACATTTAAATAAAAGTTATGTAGTCAAAACATATCATACCAAAATAAACATAGATATTTTTGTGTACATTAACTGTTTTGAAAACATTTTTTTTATAATTTTCCCATGCTTTTCCATTGAAGTGAATGGGAGAAAATGTCCTTTTTTCATTTTTACAGTAAGACATGACGTTGCCGCCTAAATGTAACTTTCGTCATTACGAGGATCGTCGAGCTACGGATCAGATGCAAGGGAGAGCTCCGTCAAGGTAAGACAAATTTAAATTTAAATTAATAAAATACATATGTTAGTGGTAATGTTTATTGTAAGGAGAGAGGAGGGCGGTAGATAGATGTAGTAAATGAGTTTTTGGTAGTTTTAATGTGTGTTAACCAACCAGTTCATTTGGCAGTAGATAGATGTAGTAAATGTGTTTTTGGTTGTTTTAATGTGTGTTAACCAACTAATTCATTCCATAACAGGTTGCAGTAGTAGGCCCACGTCAGGTCTCATTCTTTCGTAACACGCTTTGTTTATTAAAGTTAATCAAAATATATACATTAAAAACTTTAATAAACAAAAGTGATTCGAAGGTATCTTTTACTTTTTACGACAGGTTTTTAAAAAAATAATAATTTTGGGCGTCGTCGCGGTTAGATGTCTTTTTAATATGATTTTTAAAAAACAACTTTGAAAATGCGATTCCTCAACATTCCTTATTTGCGACTCGCAAATTGCGGGTCGCAAATAAGAAAAAGTTACCCATAGGATTTAAAGGAAATTGCATGCGCTATTTCCCAGTACCGAATAGGTACTCGCAAATTGCGTATGCAATTTCAATGGTGCAAGGTTATCCAGCATTTAAATGCTTGGCACCCTTGCACTTTAAAATTGCCATTCCAAAACATTCCTTATTTGCGACTCGCAAATTGCGTGTCGCAAATAAGGAAAGGCTTTCCATAGGATTTAATGGAAATTGCATGCGCAATTTACATGTACCACGTAGGTGCTCGCAAATTGCGCATGCATTTTCAATGCTGTAAGGTTGCCAAGTATTTAGGGAATAATTGGATGATGCTAATCTGCACCTTTGTGAACTGAAAAAAAAATGTGTTTTTTTATGTATACTTTTCAATTTAACTTACCTTTTGGAAAATTACGTTATAGTCTTCAGTTTTTTCTTTTCCTACACAATGGATGGTTTTTTTTCTCAGTTGTTTATTTCTGTTGTGGTTTTCTGTTGATTTAAAAAAAGTTTACTGAATAATTGCAGATTTATTATAAATGTTTCAAACATTAAATGTCATCCAGCAATTCCCTGAGGCTAGCACATTACGGAGTAGGAATAGTAAATTGAGCCCAATCACTATCCAGCAGTTTCCCTGAGGCACACACCTGTCGGAGTAGGAATAGTAATTATGCCCCCACTACTATCAAGCTCTGTCGTGTAGTTCCTATATGACCTATACAGGATCTGCGCGTTTGGATAACATAAACTGTGGGATTGGTGGCTGACTGATTCCGTGCAGCCCCACCGGATACGTTAGCCTGTCTGTATCAGCTAGCTCACAGTGCCACTAGAATCTCCTCTTACCAAGGAGAGAATAGATTCTGGCAACCTCAGAACATGACAACCCTGATCCCTCTGAATCGTGGAAACAATATACTACCTTTCGCTCAGTCACTCGTGATCACTTAGGGGCTGATTACTATGGCGGTAGGATCGTCACCGCCAGCCCGGCAGTAGCGATCCTTCCGTCAATTGACTGCAATTTTTGGGAATCGCTTTCGGACCGCAGCGGTCGCAAAGACCGTCCGCTACGGAACCGCCACAGGCAATCGTTACGATTGCCTGGCGTAGCGGTCAGCATGCTTAAAATGGTGGCGGAGCCTAGCAGGCTCCGTCCGCCGAATTACGATGCTGGCGGAAGCCAGCCTTTCCGTGGCGGGTAAACCGCCATTGAAAGGCTGGCGGGGATTGGTTTCGGGGGCCCGTTGGGGGCCCCCCTTGTGTTGGGGGGAGGTGCTTGTGCCCTGGGGGTGTACTCATGGTACCCCCCTACATTTCAGTGCACTACGTGGCAGGCACCGTGTGGTGCCTGCCACGTAGTGCAGTGAAATGCACAACATGCATTTTCAACATTGCGGCGGGTGCTGCTGTCAGCAGCAACCACCGCAATGTTAAAATGCAAGATGCGCCCACCACGGTGGCGGTTGCCTCATAATTTGGTGTGCGGAACCGCCGCATGTGTTGCGGACGGTCCCGGTTACCACCACGATGGCGGACGGACTCCAGTCCTTCCGCCATCGTAATCAGCCCCTTAGTTTGTCTCAGAGAGATAGACAGAATAAATAGGCTGGGTGTTTTCAATAAGTATTTATTGAACAGTTGTTATTCTAGTGTAGAATAGATGAGCTGCAACAACCATTAGACAGTAGCAGAGATGTATGATTAGAAGTACTGCGAAAGTAAAGGGATGGTAAAGTTCTACCATCTTGCAGTAATCATGAATATATACAAGTACATAAAACACATGATAAAAAGTGCGTACTCCTACAATGCCTTCCTAACTAGATGTACCTAAATGTACCTAAATGTACCTAGCATCTGTGTAGGTGTTATGCCAAGAATCCATTTAGGATCTAGTCAACCCCATTACCTGAGAATGAGAGAATATGGGATCCCGTCGTGGTCTCGAGTTGGACACCTCGCGCGGGATGTTAGACCACTGCGAGCTGGAGTGTCTGCATGCAGGAACCTCAGCGTCTCTGGTCAGTGTGTCAGCCGGGAAGTCTTGGTCTCCTCTATCTTTCTAAGCAAGATGTGATGCATATATACCCATAGGTCTCCCCAGGGGTCCTACCTTGCTGTGTTACTGTGTCGGCCTAAAGGATGACGTCGGGCCTGAACTTTATACAGAGATATTATACAGGAGATGTTAGTCCTGCTGTGCTTCCAAGAAGCCTCATACATAATGTATGAGATTCGAACTAGGGAAAAACCCGCGTTCTGAATGCAGTGTCGTATCTAGGTAAAAGGTCAGTCCCTAAGAACCGTTATGTATGTAATGTAGGGAAGAATATAGGTGAAAGGTTGCAATGTTACCTCCGCCTATATAGGGTACCTATATGGAAATAACAGCTCTTTCCCTGTGGCAAGCACCTTTTGGAGTAGGAATAGTAATTTTGTCCCTAACACCATCCCACACTTTCCCTGAGGCAAGCACCTGTCGGAGTAGGAATAGTAATTTTGCCCCCACCACTATCCCACACTTTCCCTGAGGCAAGCACCTTTTGGAGTAGGAATAGAAAATTTGACCCCACCAGCATCCAACACTTTCCCTGACGAAAGCACCTGTCGGAGTAGGAATAGTAAATTTGCCCCCACCACGATCCAACACTTTCCCTGAGGAAAGCACCTGTCGGAGTAGGAATAGTAAATTTGCCCCCAACACCATCCAACACTTTCCCTGAGGCAAGCACCTGTTGGAGTAGGAATAGTAATTTTGCCCCCACCACTATCAAGCTCTTTCCCTATGGCAAGCACATGTCAGAGTAGGAATAGTAAATTTGGCCCCACCACCATCCCACACTTTCCCTGAGGCAAACACCGGTTGGAGTAGGAATAGTAAATTTGCCCCTACCACCATCTCACACTTTCCCTGAGGCAAGCACCTGTCGGAGTAGGAATAGTAATTTTGCCCCCACCACTATCAAGCTATTTTCCTCTGGCAAGCACCTGTTGGAGTAGGAATAGTAATTTTACCCCCACCACTATCCAGCAGTTTCTTTGAGGCAAGCATTTGTCGGAGTTGGAATAGTAAATTGGCTCACTTCAACATTTAGCATTTTTGTCTTTGGAAAACACAGGAAGGAATAGCTTGTTATAAGGAGTTTGTTTGAATAAAAAAAATTGGAGTTTGGCTTTTACATTTGTTCAGTATTTTAACAATGTACATTTTAAGGGTTTATTTCTTATATATAAAAAAAAAGTAAAAGTATGTTTTAGTTACATTGTTTATACTTTGAATGACTGTGGCGTGAAGTGTGTTTTTATCACGTCTTTTTGAAAATTGAAAATGCTGTGAAAATAATTAAATAGTATTTCTTAGTTAATTTAAGGATATGTTTTAACTTTTTAGAGAAATACAGTTTATAAGGGCAGACTTACTTGTGACTGTAGATGGCACTGTTTGAGTTTGCGAATTTCTGGGCAGGTAAAACGCATGTGGTCTCTGTGGAAGTCAGTTTACCACTGTTTTCAAAATGGTGGATGGCTGCTTTTAGATGTTTTTGTAAGTTGATCATTAATTTATTTGGAAATATGTTTTGTGCATATTTTTATGATATGTTTTTAATGCTGACAAAATGTGTAATTATTTTTAGCGCTTTCTCAATGTCTGTTTTAAAAAAAAAAAGATTTCTTGTCCGCCATTTTGGCGAACTGCGGGTCAAGGTGCATCCGTAGAAAGCGTAGTAGGACTTTCGTTTAGGTGTAGTGTAAAATGGTGGTTTATTTGTTATGCTGCCGTTTATTGTCGTTTTGTTTTGTTTAATGATATTGTTTTTGCATTGTTTATTTTTTTTGTTACGTTTAATTGTAAGAATTTTTTTAGTTGTATTCTTTAATAAAAATATGTTATCCAAATTTTAAAGATTTGTATTTTATGAAAATTGTTCGTTTTTTAATGATATTGTGTTGCAAATAGTATTTTTTTAATGCATTTTATTAATAATTAATCTAATTTTTATAATATTATATTCTCTGTGTATTATTTGGTAATAAATATGTTTAGGTGATTTTCGTTGCTTTTTTTATGCTGGAATATTTATATTAATAGTCGGGTATTAATTTTAATACTCTGATATTAATTCTAAATACCCTTGTATTAATACACTACCCCACCCAAAACCCCTATTTTTCCTGCATCCCGTCCCAGAGGTCAGTAAATCTAAAAATGAAAAAAAAGAAAAATGCATATGAGTATTTATTTTCATACTCGAGTATTAGTTGTAATACTCAGGTATTAAGTTTAAATACCCGTGTTTTAATACACTACCCCACCCAAAACCCCTATTTTCCCTGCATCCCATCCCAGGGGTTTATTATACTTAAAAAATATGTATATGCGTTGTAATGGTATGCGTTGTAAAAACATGCGATGTAATGGTACCTGCGAAGTAAAATCCGCATTGTCAAAGCATGCGTTGTAATGGTTTGCGTTGTAACGTCATATATCCCCCGCGACACAGTAGAGGGATGGAGAATGCTGTACTTGACACCCCAATAACAGTAAAAGATTGGGAATATTGCTGCACTTTAACAAGATATTTAACGGCTAACTGTAATTTGCGGATTATTAATTTCAAATTTATACAACAACTGTACTATTCCCCCGAGCAATTGCAGAGATTTGGTTTAAGAGAGACAGCCAATTGCAGGCGATGCAAAAGGCCAGACACTGATTTGGTTCATCTGGCGTGGTATTGTGAGGGTGTACATGAATTTTGTTTACAAGTTACTAAGGCGTTATCAAACATGGTCTTGGAGCTGGTGGGCTGCACTCCCCAATTGTGTTTGCTGGGTCTTATTGGACACTTGAAGCCGCAGAATCGGAGACTGGTGGCGGTTGCACTCTTGCTTGCAAAAAGGAAAGTGGCTCAGAATTGGGAGGGCAGGGGTGTTCCTAAACTCCAGCAATGGTTAATGGATATTACATATTGTAAAGTTCAGCTCACCCAATATTCGGAGTAACTTCCAGTACCATCCAGACCCAAGGACATTTGGGCCCCTTTACCGCATATTTGCTGTCTAATCAATGTGTACACTCACCTGATGGTCCACCTGTCGCCTAAATGCTTGGCTAGTTTCAGCCCTCTTCCTGAATGTATTCAATACACCATACAATGTGCTGTGTAGCCATCCTGTGTGCAGTGGGAACAATATGATGTATTCCTGTATGCGTTATGTTGTTGTAATGTTTGAACATCTACAATATTAACATTTTAATAAATATAAAAATAAAAAATACTTCAAGGCAGCTTTCATACTGCAGAAATTGATGGAGACCAAGTGTGATTGGCAGAGAAAGTATTAAATGCAGATGAGAGGAGATCAGACAGGTTAGGTCTACCAAATGTTAAATGCTAATAATAAACGGCCCAGCACCAGAAAAAAAAAACTTTATGAGCCCCAATGTACCCCAATATAGGCCTAGGAGGCGGGCCTAACCTTACTCACCTCGTTCCTCACTGCGAGGGAACAGAGGGTGTGTTGGGACAATTTTAGATCAGAGAGGTTCTCCCTCCCTTGTGGAGTTCCACAAGGTTCAGCATTGTCACCAACCCTGTTTAACATCTATGTCACTCTTCTGGCCAAGCTGACTATGGCTCACGGTTTCTTGCTGGTATCATATGCCGACGACACTCAGATTATTATCTCTATCTCTTTGAGTGTGAATACCATGGCTGGGAGATTTCACAACTGTCTGAAGCTCATTATGGGGTGGATGCATCAGAACTGCCTCAAACTGAATACAGACAAAACGGAGGTCATGGAGTTTGGGAATGGGCCACCACTCTGGAACCAATTTTGATGGCCGGCAGAAGCAGGTCTCTGCCCGAACCCCTCGGTAAAAGCTAGGAACCTAGGATTCTTGTTTGATGACCAATTAAACTTTGCAGGACAGATCAATCTTTTAACATCTTCTTGCTTTTTTCTACTAAAGACCTTGCTCAAAATTCTGCCTTTTATTCCAAGGGATCTCAGGAAATCTGTTGTAGTCGCACCAATTCTCTCACAAATTGACTACTGCAATGCACTTTTCCTGGGCATAGACAAACGACAACAGGTAAAACTCCAATCCCTTCAAAATGCCACAGCGCGAGTGCTGCTCAACATTCCCAAATACCACCATATTTCTAGCAGTATTAAAGAGCTTCACTGGCTTCCGGTCAAGCAGCGCATCGAGTTCAAGGCGCTATGCCTGGTGCATAAAGCATTATGAGGTAGAGGGCCGTCGTACCTTCAGAATCTTTTTCAATGGTACTCCCCATGGCGGAATCTTAGATCTGTCAAGAAAGGACTAGTTCAAGTCCCTAAAATCCAGAAGGCTAGATGGGGAGGTAGATGTCTTTCCTATCAAGCATCCAAGCTTTGGAATAAATTGCCGATCAACATTAGGCTAGAACCCTCTAGACCACGATTTAGGAAAATGCGGAAGACCTGGCTATTCCCCAATAGGAAATAAGCTTTCTCACCCGATTCTTTACACATTTCCTTGCTAATTTAGCACCAAGATGCCTCGGCATTCGTGCCCTCTATAAATCCTTACTTACTTACTTACTTATTAACTTAGCTAGCTGCACGACCTTTTACCTACATTTGTCCTACCTTGCTCTACATAACGAATCTGGCGCTGACCTTATACCTAGTTACTAGACAAAATCCCGTTCCCGAGCAACAAACAGACTCATATCATCAAAAAGTCAGTTCAAACAAATATCAGTCCAAATCTTGTATAATATGATTCTTCTTTTTATTTTCTTTGTTCGAGCCATAAATTAATTGCAGAGGCTCATTGCAGCGGATAAAAAAGCTGGTATAGCCAAGATGTAGCCAACACGTGTTTCGTCTTGGGAATATCGCCCATCGACTTCCTCAGGGCAAGCGTAAATGCTAGGGCAGTTCCGCCGGATTCTAGGCAGAACATCTTGGCTATACCAGCTATTTTTATCCGCTGCAATGAGCCTCTTGCAATTAATGTATGGCTCCGAACAAAGAAAATAAAAAGAAGAATCATATTATACAAGATTTGGACTGATATTTGTTTGAACTGACTTTTTGATGATATGAGTCTGTTTGTTGCTCGGGAACGGGATTTTGTCTTGTGATTTGCCCTTTGTGTACCAGTGGTCACAAAAGGTTTTTGGGATATGTGGGTGGCCGTTTCCTAACTGTCCCCTTGAGCACTTCCTGGATGTTATTTGTACTTTTGATCACTATAATGGTATTGCGCGAGGTTTGACCTAGCCACACCTCAGACTTATACCTAGTTAGGTGCCGAATAAATGTTGTATGGTTTTCTTCAAAAACTAGCCTTATTTATTATGCATGAGGATTCTCAATATCACAGCAGGATTACCATCCTCTGCATATTAACTCTGTACAAAAGTCACTGCTATAGTCATCCTTGAATGACAGGCCCACAGTACCATGACACATCTAGGTAGAACCCCTGAGGGTACCTTTCGGGTATATAAGGACCACATCTTTGCTATGCAAACCAGAGGAGAAGCTTCCATGCTGACACGAGACACTGAAGTCCCTGCACGCAGACACTCCAGCATGCAGTGGTCTTAGTTCCCTCGCACGGGGTGTCCAACTCAAGACCGAGACGGGGTCCTTCATTCTCTCCCATCAGGTAATGGGGTTGGCTCTTTCCTAGGGGGATTCTTGGCTATACACCTGCATGCATGCTAGATACACTTAGGTACATCTAGTTAGGGTTTGCATCTTAGGAGTACTCATGATTACTGCCATGTATCTATATGCCTGCATATATTCACTGTTTTAGCACCATGGTAGAATTCTACCTTTTATTTACTCTGTTGGTGCTAATAATCGTATATCTCTGTTTCTGTCTAATGGTTGTTGCAGCACACGTATTTCAGACTAGAATGACACTGGTTCAATAAATCTTTATTGAAAACGTCCCCTCTGTTTATTCTGTATATCTCTCTGAGAATAAGTGAGCACGAGTGACTGAGCAAAAAGTACTGTACCGTTTCCACAATCTCTGAGGGGTCAGGGTTGTCATGTTCGATAGTTGCCAGAAACTATTTGCTCCTTAGTAAGGTGTTGGGGCTTATAGTGGCACTGTGAGCTAGCTGGTCTACAGACTAACATATCCTTTGGGGGTATCTGGAATCAGTCTGGACACCAATCCCTTAGTTTATGTTGTCTAAACACGCAGATCCTATATAGATTTGTAGGAACTACATGACATCTTGTATATCTGATAGAGACTTTTAGCCGCAGATTCCTTACAAATAGATATCAAAGCAATACCTCTCCGGTTGTGGGTCTGCAAAATAATTTCAAACCAAAAAGTCCTGCAGAACCGAATGACTGAATGGGCAAAGTGCCCGTCCCGACGGACCGGACTGTCCAGGCAGTAGTGCTTAGTGGGCATCTGTAGCGAGGTCCACGTTGCTGCCTGGCAGATCTCAAGTACCAGAACAGCACATGCTAATGTAGTGGTCTCATTCTTTGCTCTATGGTGGAATGAGCACACAAGCTCTCTGGGGGTTGCTTCTCAGTCAGTGCGTAGCAGATTTGCATGCAGAGCAGGATCCATTGGGAGATGGTCCGATACTGTGCAACTTTTCCTTTCTTGGCCCCATACCCCACGAAGAGTTGATCATCCGCCCAGAATGGTTTAGTGCGGCCAAGGTAGAATGACAACGCTCTTTTTGCGTCCAGCTGGTGGAGTCTTCCTCTTCCTTAGAAGGATGCTGCAGAGCAGAAAAGGTTGGCAAGGTGATGGACTGGCCTACGCGGAATGCAGTGACTACCTTCAGCAAGAAGGATGCTCGAGTCCAAAGGACCAGTTTCTTGGGGAAAAAAGAGATGTATGGAGGCTGAGAGGACAAAGCCTGTAGCTCGCTGATCCTCCGATCAGATGAAATTGCCACCAGAAACGCTGTCTTGATGGTGAGGAGCCTCAAAGGGCATGAATGAAGCAGCTCAAAGGAAGTATGCAATAGGAAAGTAAGAATCAAATTTAGGTTCCATTAAGGTATAACAAAGAGAACTGTTGGAAATATGTGCTGCACACCTTTAAAGAACCTATTTACAGTAGGGAACTTGAAGAGAGAATGTTGATCTGGCAGCCGCAGAAAAGCAGAGATGGCAGATAGATAACCCTTTAAGGTGCCCAATGCAGAGCCATGCTGGGCCAGGTGAAAGATAAGCAATAGAACCTTGAAAATGGTAGCAGATAAGGGATCAACCTGTTTCTCAGCACACCATGCCACAAATGTATTCTAGTGGCCAGCGTATACTGTCCTGGTGGAGGGACGTCAGGTCTGCCAAACTAATATTTCAGACTTCGGCCAGAAGGTCAAAAGCTGTCAACGGTAACCCCTCAATCTCCATGCATAAAGGCAGAGGTTTGACAGGTTTGTGTAGAGAACCCTCACCTGCTGTTGCGATAGAAGATTCTCATGAAGGGGCAGCCTGATCGAAGGACCAAAGGTCATGCTCAACAGCTCAGGATACCAGACTGTCCCAGCCCAGTCCAGAGCCACAAGGATAATTCTGCAGCACACATTGAAAGAGTAAAAAGCCTCTCAGGATTGTTTATGTGCAGGAAGGTGACCCTTACTGCACAAAAACAATCCTGCCTACAATGCAGGCACCCTTTCACCATGGTGCAAGAGTGCCTGCTTTGGCGCTAGGCTGCCAAAATGGCACCAGCGCAAGAGGAAAGGACAGGAATGTGCTGTATTAGATAAATGCAACATATTCCTGCTTTTCCCTGTGATGCAGGGCAGCACAGAAAGCAGACTTGCTGCGCTGCCCTGCGCCACAAAACTAGGAAATATGCCCCAAAGTTTCTGTACCCTACACTTGCCAATGTTTTGTTCCCCAAACTGATTTTAAACCATTTGTGTCTTTCTAATAATCATAGCCTTTCAGGGTCAGTTGGGAAATAAATTAATCCAAATAAATCAATATTGTTTGGGTGAGCATATTTTTCTTTGCCTGTAAAGGGGTAAGTTTAAAATAAATGAAACAGGATCTGAAGGATTATGCCCTGAAAAATATGCAAATTTGTCCATGTAAGTTTTGGAGTTACCCACTGGAGGAGTCAGGCAATGTTACAATTGTGTAAAATTGAAAACTTTACGTTAAACAATAGCTCTGTGTGAGTAATGATGTGTATAGTGATGATAAAAAAACATTTCTCCATAGTTAGTAGAGTTAAGATACAAATCTTCACTTTCAAATACAGTATAACTTTCAAGCTCCGAGAGTATTGAGATAACTGTTTTTACATCCCAATCATCAGAAACATATCCAGGAGTAATCACGTCACCTATCATGACCTTAAAGACGTAAGGTATCTGCAGTGGCTCTGTAAGGCCAAAAATGTCATAGGGGACCTTATCCTAAACAATTCCATCTAGTACTGGAAAAGCAGAAATGTTCACAAAGGACAAGTCTCTTCTCACTTTGTGTTAAGATTAATAAGGTTTCAGCACCTCAACTACCAGTTCTGCAGTACAGCGTTCTGGAATATAGTGTCCATCTATAAGCAAGAAGAAAACTGACACAAATCCAAGCCAAAGAAGTAGGAACAGCATTGAGATGGCAATCCAAATGTAAAGCCATGGAGGGATCAGATAAGTGCATTTCAGCCAAAGAAGAAAATCATGTACTCCATGTAGTGAAGTGTCAGAACAGTCAGAAGAGAAGTTGTCAACATTAACAAAATAACCAGAAACAGTCTGTTGAAAACCAGGAGCCGTAGCAGGCAAAAGAGAACTGGTTAACACCTCCAAAGGTGGTTCATTATAAATAAGGCTCCCTGTTTTCCGTTTTTACTGATTTTTACAGATAAATACAGACAGAAAACCATTTATTTTATTTATTTTTAAATGTGAATAAAAACAGAAATTGGGGGTTTTTGGAGTGATAACTGTGTGGATTGATAGGTAAGGGGGTTTAAAAAAGGTATCTTAGTAAAGAGGCCTAAACAGCTGTAGATATGCACAAGGCTGATACTGAAATCTGCATATTTTCATATAAGTGCATTGATTTATCTTTTGCGGGTGTTCATATCACTGAAACTTGGCAGGTATTCAAGCATGACTGCATATTTATTGGTTTAATAAATGTGGAAATACTCAGTTTCAGCTTTATTTTTTCATAAAACCCATAATAAATATGGATAAATACAGATAAAGCTGACAAAAAATAAATAGGGATAAATACAGACGGAAATGTCCAAAAACTAAATACCATAAAACCGGGAGCCCTAATTATAAACAACTGTGCTGTTGGAAGTAGCAGAAGCAAGCTGTATGCTCACATCCGATGTATGGCTTGAATTTGTAGTGGTAACAGGAATCAAGAATAGTTCATTCTCCACCCTCCTCAGCCAGGAGCAAACAACATAGGTGTTGCATAAAACTTGTAGAGGAAGTTCCTGCAGGGTAGTGAGAGGGGTCAGGTAACTAGTCAGGAGTCCTCATGGCCTACTGTGCAGTACTGGCCACATGATTTAATTTAACTTGATCAATGGAGACAAGTTGTTTGTCTTTACAATGAGTAAGCAGTGGCAAAATCATGGTTCTTGTACCTTGAATGCTGAGGACTGGCACTAGTGCACGGTAAGATGGGCCAAACTCCATCTTTACTGCAATCTTCTCTCGAACTCGATCCCTACCTTTTGGAATCTAGCCGAAAGGTGCTGGTTGCTCCTTCTCTCTATCAGTGACAGGCTTTTTAGAAGGGTCATTAGACCACTCATCTTGTAATCCCTGTAAAACAGTGATATGTTCATTCATGTCAAAAGGTGTATCTGTGCCACTGCGCCAGGACTGTCAAGATCTGGAACATACATCTGGATGCCAAACAGGACCTCGTATTGAGTCCATCTACCCAAGGATAGTCTAGGCAGAATATTTAATGCTCTCTGGATACCATGCAAGTGATGGACCCAACTACGACTTGAACCTAATACTCTAGCTATTAAGGATTGCTTTACGTCATGGTTTTTCCTCTGCACTATTGAATTTCCCTCAGGATGATAGGGCGAGGAAGGATGCACAACCACACCCAGGGTTTCCATAGTATCCCTGTAAGCCTTAGAGGCAAAAGCAGGGCCCTGGTCTGAGTGGAGTGCAGCTACCGCATATGTCCTGATGAAGACTTGCAAATATTCAATAACAGTGCAAGCGTCAGGCGATCATTGTGGCCACGCCCATAGGAATCTGGAGCAAGAATCGACAGCAAGTAGAATTAATTTAAAAGCGCCATCCGAATTTAGAGGACCTCATTGATGGAGTTACAGGCATTGAAGCTGTTTGTTTGAAACCAAGAGGGATGTCTGTGGTGGGTGTGCAATGGTCGAACTTTTAATTTGTTGGCAAATGTCACCACCAAGGACATACTGTTTAGTCTGTTTGTACAGACCATGCCACCAATAGCATTTTTACAATAGTGAAATTGTTGCTGGCAAACCAGCATGGGCTGACGCTACACCCTCATGGGCAGCTATAATTGATTCTAGCCTGCGGTCTTGGTTGGGAATCACATGATCACCCACCACAAGAATGATAGTAAAAGGAAGGTTTTTGGCACTTAAGTGATAGGAATGTTTTGCTGGATATTTTGTAGGTAAAGAGGTGCTGTTGCGCAAAGCATTGATAGCAGTCATGATATCTTCATCCACCCTCGTATGAGAATGAGTAATCGCAGTTACTGTTGCAGTCTTAACTGCAGATTTGGTAGTTTCATCAGCCAATGAATGCCTTACAATGTGTATTTCAACATGCTGATGACTCAATCTGTGTATCACATGAGTCCGAGGCAAACTGTCCTTAAGTTGTGCCACCTTTACACTAAGCAGCTTGTGCTTGATAGTATTACCTTTTGAATCTCTAAATCCATTGAAGAATCAATAATGTATTTTTTCATTAAAAGACTGGACACAGTAATACGAATCACACACTATGAGTGTGGGGAATTCAGGATCCATTAGCATGCTGCCGAGTATTGGTGTTTGGTGTCTATTGCACACTGACCTGAACCATCAGTATATATGATGTGTTTGTATTGATCAAGAGGCAAAATGTTACTGGGACTGGGGTATTCATGTTCATATTGGCTACATTCTTGAGTTTGTAAAGTAGGGTTGAAAACATAGTCTACGTCAGTAGCCATCAGGGAAGTGGCCTATTGCATCCATCTAGGATGTAAAGCTTTTGCGTTAGGAATGCTGGCCTTTGTAACAGCCTCTGAGACTGGGATGGGAGTAACGACAATTAGCGTTTCAGTTGAGCCAGTGGTCTTTCCTTAATGACAGTCATCTGTACAGTAGTCAGTATTTTTTCAGTGGATGCAAAACACATCTCAACATTAGAATATAAATGCGATTTATATGCAATCGGCACTGTCACCCTCATTGTGAAGCCAATGGCACCCACAGTTGTACGGATGACCAAATTTGTTTTGTTGTAAATAAGTATAAGGGAACCCAATGATCGATAGGGACCAAGGGTAGTGAGTATTTTCAGGAATAACGGTCCCTAAGACAATAGATACATAATGATGCTCTGGAGACAAGAAAATTATCCAGGAGTAATCAAAATGAATATGTAGTACACTATTAATCAAACATATATCTATGGAAGATCAACCCCACTGGGGTAATCCTCAACGGGTGTTAAATACACGAAAACAAGCAGGCATGAAACATTAAATGACCATCAGGTATATCCAGAATGGGGGTCACTTATTTACAGCAAGGAGAAAACTACTGCACCCAAAAATCATATACACATATTTAGAAAGTCAGAGTATTTAAGGTCGCTGACGTTTCGATCAGTGATAAATACAGGATCATCATCAGGACTTCAAAAATACATGCCTGATTACATTATTAGTGTGCCAAGAATACATGTCTTTCCTGACAAATTTATTATATTTAAGAACACCTGTAGAGGATAATTAATGGAAAAAGGGAGAAAAGGGGAAAAAGAAAAAACAGAGGTCAGACATATGAATCATTTTGAGCAAGAGAATGTAAATGTACCAAAGTGAAGCGTGGTATAGATGATAAACATGCCAATAATGGTGCAATTGCCCTATAGGCAGTGAAAAAAGCCATGTAATTGCAACCAGCAGGACGAGAGGAAGAATTAAAGGTGATCGCGTCATAGGTATACTCAATTAGGTATCCCATCAAGCAAAATACGAAGAGCGGCTCGTGATAACGTGAGAAAAGGAAAAATTACCCACATACCTATCACAGCGTCTGAAAAACCAACATGAAAGGAGGGGTATATACCACGTAGCCTAGCATATGCTGTTTATCTAAAATAGAAAAAAACTAATTATACACCAAAATTCCGGACAAAATATAGGGCTGCAGGAAGAATGAAAAATACCCAGGTAGTATTCAAATAAACTTCTGTCAGTGTGTACTCCACAATGCGGAGATGTATGTAAACTTCATGGGGCCACAGAGAGCAATCCTCAATTCCAAGGTTGGGCAATCTATGGGAGGAGGCACAGGGCTTAGATGAGGAATTTCAATGATCTCACTAAACTGGGGAACTGCGAATATCACTTATCGGCAAGTAACAGCGCTGCGACGTAAAGAGCCTTCAACTGCAACATTGAGTCGATCGGAGGAGTGAGTGTGACTGTCTTATATGTTTGAGAGTAGAGGAAGGACTAAGTAGGCCACATTGGATAGGAATCACTGATTATGGCTGCGAGAAAAAGTGGCTATGGCTTCTTGAATAGAGGCAGGACTAATTCGGTAATGGAGGTGCAAGGGCCATTATTATCGGAGCTAAGACATGCAAGCAACAATAAATGAATGAAAAAGTAATTAAAGAGGAAATTAAGCATAGAATGATGGAAGTTTCAGAAAAAAGCATATAATCAAGATAATACCCTTTGTACTTATGGGTTGGTAGAATAATTTTAGAATAACGAAAAAAGTGGAGGCAAGGTGAATAAAATGCAAGGGTCAAAGCACAGCGAATTATCCAAAAACATACATCCTCTCAAAGAAAGGAAAAATTACTACACAAAATAATTTCAAGTTATTACATCTGGCAGGCATGCTTAGATTTGTTCGTAAAATTAGACTGCATGCTTTTTCCAAGATAACCCATACAGTCATTTGAATGCACATATGAACTCATCTGTATCACCTGAGGTCCACACCTTTGAGAAAATGGTTTTAAAAGACATTTGTAATTAGGAACAACAAAGGCTGTTTGTCCCGTATAACATACCTCTAGTTGAGAAGAAAGCACTGAATTAACTTAAATTTAACGACCAGATAGTTGTAAAACCCGCTGACAAGGGCGGTGGTATTGTTCTACAAAATTCCAATGTCTATAAAAATGAAATTACAAGACAACCTTCTAATCAGAAACATTACACTAGAGTGGCAGGGGACCCCACAAAGGAATTACAGATCATAATATCATCCATCTCTAAGAAAGGTCTGGAAGCACGATACATCTCTAAAAATGAAGATGCCTTCCTGAACACCAAGACCCCAAGAACACCGGTAATATATACCTAACCGAATATACACAAAAACCAGACCTCTCCCCCAGGGAGACCCATTGGGCCTGATTCACAGAACTAACTTACGTCAAAAACGTAAAGTTAGTACTTTTAGTATTCACAGAATACACTTACTCATTTTGGTATTCACAGAAGTTAGTAGTGCTAACTTTAGGACTCCTAAATGCCTTCTGTGAATACCGAAAGTCTTAAGTTAGATTTTCTCAGTTTAGGAGTAGTAAAGTTACCCTAACTTTACTACTCCTAAACTGAGAAAAATCCTAACTTTAAGACTTTCGGTATTCAAAGAAGGCATTTAGGAGTCCTAAAGTTAGGAGTCCTAACTTTACTACTCCTAAACTGAGAAAAATCCTAACTTTAAGACTTTCGGTATTCACAGAAGGCATTTAGGAGTCCTAAAGTTAGGACTACTAACTTCTGTGAATACCAAAATGAGTAAGTTCATTCTGTGAATACCAACATGAGTAAGTGTATTCTGTAAATACTAAAAAGTACTAACTTTACGTTTTTGACGTAAGTTAGTTCTGTGAATCAGGCCCATTGTGTCAGGATGTGGATCAATATTTAAACCAATTGGCCGATATGTCAACTTTTTTATTAGAGACTTTTTTTACCTGATACCAGATGCTATGTCAAGGACAGCATAGATATGATTAATCAAATCGAAAAGATGCTGTTTGATAACACTTGTTGCCTTCTGTGTACCATGGATATAGAATCCCTATACACAAACATTCCTCAGAAAAAAGGGATTGAGGTTATCAGGCAAACGCTTGACAGAAGAGAACGCCCCCACCCTGTACCTTCTGTCTTTATTCTTGAACTACTACAGTTGACATTAAATAGAATTTTCTTTCAATTTGATGAACAATACTATCAGCAAATTAAGGGGATTTTAATGGGGGCCATTTATGCACCTAATTTGGCCATTTTCTTAATAGATAACATTGAAAACCCTACCATACTCTCTGATACCAATCCCTTCCATGAGAAAATAAAAATCTTGAAGAGATATATCGATGATATTTTCCTAATTTGGAATGGCAATGCAACTGACTTCTCTAGCTTCGTAACGTGGCTCAATAACAACTGCCAAGGACTGAAGTTCACTTCACACTTTTGTACAGAGGAAGTTTCCTTTTTGGACTTATTGATCAAAAATGTAGAGGGTGAACTTTATATGACACTCTTCCGCAAAACTACAGAACTTAACACACTTCTGGCCTACTCCAGTCAGCATCCCAGGGCACTTCGGGACTCCTTACCATATTCTCAATTTTTACTTGCCGGTAAGTGATATTCGCAGTTCCCCGGTTTAGTGAGATCATTGTAATTCCTCACCCTAAGCCCTGTGCCTCCTCCTGTAGATTACCCAACCTTGGAACTGAGGATTGCTCTCTGTGGCACAGTGAAGTTTAGATACTTCTCCGCATTGTGGAGTACACACTCACACAAGTTTATTTAAATACTACCTGGGTATGTTTCATTCTTCCTGCACACTTCCAGTAGCCTTACATTTTGTCCAGAATTAAAGTGTATAATTTGCTTTTTTCTATTTTAGATAAACTTCATCAGCTATGCTACATGGCATATAACCCCCTTTCATGTAATCTTTTCAGACGCTGTGATAGGTACGTGGGTAATTTTTCCTTTTCTCACATTATCACGAGCGGCTCTTCTCATTTTGCTTGATGGGATACCTAATTGGGTATACCTATGATGCGATCACCTTCAATTCTTCCTCTCGTCCAGTTGGTTGCGATTACATGGCTTTTTTCCCTGCCTATAGGGCAGTTGCACCATTATAGGCATGTTCATCATGTATACCATGCTTCACTTTGGTAGATTTACATTCTTTTGCTCAAAATGATTCATATGCCCAAATTCTTTTTTCTATTTACCCTTTTCTTCCTTTTTCCATTTATTATCCTCTACAGGTGTTCTTAAATATACTAAAGGAAAGACATGTATTCTTGACACACTAATAATGTAATCAGGCATGTATTTTTGAAGTCCTGATGATGATCCTGTATTTATCACGGATCGAAACGTCCTCGGCCTTAAACACTGGCCCTCTAAATATGTGTATATGATTTTTGGGTGCAGTAGTGTTATCTATCTATTGTCTTAGGGACCGTTGTTCCTGAAAATATAATTTTGTTTTGTTGACACGTGTGTCTTGATGCAAGCATGTCAGTCTGCAGTGATCAGAGTATTTTTGTATGTTCTGATATCCAATGTGTACTGGAGAAATCAGGGCAAATTAAATTGTATAAAGATTTTATGCATTGCGCATAATCTGGTATGTATGTTCTGCCAAAGTTGAAGAACCCTAACAAGGATTGTAATTTTGTAGTGGTATTTCGTGGATGTAAAAGAGCACATTTCTCTAGGAAATGTGGCGCCAGGCTCTTGCCCTCATTCAATAACTTGTATCCTAAAAATAGGACACTGATTAAAGCAATTTTGTTTTCTTGAAATTGAATTTGTAGCCTTGTTCAGTAAATCCCAATACAATGCTGTCTAATCTGGCTAAGTGTGTGTTTAAGTTATCATCAGTTAGCTATATATCATCAAAATAGGACAATGCTTCTGGGCCAATATCATACAGAATGTATGTTACTCGCACAGCAAACAGTCCAGGACTGTTCTCATACCCTTGAGGGAGTCGGAAAAAGCGACTTTGGAGGCCGAGCACGGAGAATGCTGTCAAATCTATGCTTTCATGCGCTATGTTTTGGCAGAAAAAAACATTGGAAATATCCAAGATTGTTTTGTATTTTTTTACAGACAATGTTGTATATTAGAGCACTACTGTGTGAATTTTGAATTGCAAATTTGTGTGTGTTTAACTGTTTTTATGTCTATAGTCTAAGACTATGCAGTAGGCACGATCTTGTTTAGCTACCGGAAATAAGGGATCATTTATAGGGGAAACGCAGGGTTAAATATTTCCCTGGTACTCAATTTGAGAGAGAATTTCTCTCATAGGAGCTTTCGCTTCAGGTTTAATGGGGTATTGCGATTGCACTTGGGGCTGGACCTTATGGGTATAATTTGATATGGCGACTCCTTATCCCATCCTGCATGGTTGCGAGATAATGCCAGGGCTTCTGCAAGAGCCCATTCTGTAGCACACACTTGTTTAATCTCTTCGGGGACAAGAACTGAGAATGACAGCAAAATTACTTCTTCTCCTTATCGAGCTGTTTTTACAAACTCTGGGGGGCCAATTGATCTCCGCTAAGAGAATGTCATAACTACGAGTTACATTTTCCCAGACAATTACCATAATGATCCGCATTATGTCACCCTCAATTTGTATGTTTAGTTTATAAAGTCTATCACGAGGGCTGACGTGTTGATCTGGTGTTTCAACATCTATTAAATTGTCAGATGCTTTCGCTTCCAGAAACTCTTGAAGATTCTTGAGAACTATCACTGTTGCCACACTCTCTAGCAAAGTCACTGCCCACATTTTGTTCTGAGGGAGAGTTCTCAATATGTGTGGCATATTTAGGTAAAATTCTTGCAACCTTTTTTTTAAATTGGGTTTTTGTTGTGGAAGTTTCTCTTCCTTTTTAGGTCTCGCCTAGCGTTGCAGCGCGCATGCGCTGCTCGCTCTGCGAGACATATTGTGGTAGAGGAGATTTCAGAAGGGGACTTGAAGCCCCGCCCATCATTTTCATTGGCTGGCGTCATCGTTTATGGTAAACGGTGGCCTCCGATTGAAAATGAGGCTTCTTCATTACCGCCCTGTCTCCTTTTCGGACGGCCCATCCGGACTGGATCATTTGCTTGACGGCTGTCGTGACGGTATTTCTTATCTCAAGGAGGCGTGTAGTGACGGATCATGTTTCCGAACAAGCAGCTGCCTTTCCGCAATGGCGAGCGCTTGTTTTCTTTATCTGATTCCTGGAAGCGACTCTGGGAGGCGAACAGTGGCCGGGAACCATGCCTCGGTAACTTTAATAATGCAGCCGCCCCATTTATATATCGCAGCTGAAACAAATCCTTTTTTTTCTCTATCTAATTCCTGGAAGCGAGTCTAGGAGGCGGACAGTGGCCGGGAACCATGCCTCGGTAACTTTAATAATGCAGCCGCGCCATTTATATAGCGCAGCTGAAACAAATCCTTTTTTTTCTTTATCTAATTCCTGGAAGTGAGTCTAGGAGGCGGACAGTGGCCGGGAACCATGTTGCGGTAACTTTAATAATGGCAGCTGCGCCATTTATATATCGCGGCTGAACCAAATCCTTTTTTTATTTTTTATTCTACGGATGACCCCGTTGTCAGGAGCAACTTCTCCACAAACGACCGTGTCCCACAAGTACCTCACCCACAAAGAAGCCGCCTCAAGCCCTACTAGAATATCGCCAACAAAGCACAGCTCCGCACCAACATCTTCTCCATAGTGGAGCCCGGTCCCTTAGACCCCTAACTCAGAGGGGAGCCCTGTGCCATAGAGACTTCATCACCATTGCCCCGTGAGCTCCTTGCCAACAGAGCATGACCTGGTTTAAAAGTACTCCATAGTGGACCCCGGTCCCTTACACCCCTAACTCAGAGGGGAGCCCCGTGCCGTAGAGACTTCATCACCATTGCCCCATGAGCTCTTCGCCAACAGAGCATGACCTGGTTTAAAAGTACCTCACACCAAGAACACAAGAGCCAAGCAAGCCCAGATCACCCAAAGGACACCGGCCGCACGAGCACATCATTTGCAGAGCACCCCCATATGAGAACCGTACCACCTTACCTCCATATGCGAACCTTTTACACAGAATGTTTCCGCATGGAGCAGGCAAAGGAACACATATGCAGAAAACACTGAAACAAACCTGCACGTCCTCAGTCACAGTCAGTCGCATGATCACAAGTATACACGTACGTACAAAAACATACACATACTCACTTTCAAACTCCAATGCCCCCAAGCCCAGCCACACGTAGAAGCATATAGTTAGTACTGTAGAAAAAGATAAATATTCCATACACGTGCGCCGACAGCCAAACATACAGCTCACAAATTCGCCTAACCTCCAAACAGACAGCGCCATACCATGCACACACACTCAAGCAAGCGCACACACACCCACCGCACCATCCAGTACTCTGGTACACTCACTGACGCAAGCAAAACAAGCTTCCCCGCTCGGGTAACTGCGGGAAGGTCTTAGGTGAGGGGAGACACACCGGACATGAGAAACACGTGGGAAAACCTAGCGTGTGTGGGGGACGCAGGGGGGCTCAAAATTGGTACTTTCCCCTTTAAGACCAGCGCTGCTAAAAAACAAGGAATACGGACCTGGAACCCTTGGAAAGCAGCAGTTGCTAATATGAAAGTGCAAGCCCCAAGTCTATGAACTCCACAACAACCTCCCCCGCGCCCCCACCCCCCACTTCCACACCTATGTAACACCTGAGATGTCACAAGGCAGCTCGGTAAATCCCACGGCACGTAGATACCGTGGCCGAGTGGACAATGCCACCTTTTCATACCCACATCTGCACATATCACGTTGCCCCAGCAGAGCCAGCGAGGGTACCGAGCCACCGGGGGTTGCGTCTGTGTACGCCCCACTCCTCCCAGAGACGAGCAGAGCAAATTGGCAGTGATAGGTGCAGCGTGTGCCAGCAGCACATACCTGGGCTACACTGGCTCAGACCCCCGTGATGCCCCTGCCACGACCCACCGCACTCACCGAGCGTGACAGCGGTGCAGAAAGCGGGCGCCCTACCTCAGATTCCACATATTTGCCACCAGACATGCTGCTCCGGGCGCTGCAGGGAGCTGTGCTGAGCCTCCAGAAGGGCAGGGACGACTAATTTAAGTGATCTGGGAAAGGAAGGTAGAGCATTGTGGAAAGCGCAACTAGCCTTGCGCTGACCCACAAAGTCGATTCGCGGGGTATATCTTCGTGGTGTACTTTTTATGAACTTATTTACAGACCGACTCCTTAAATTGTAGTCTTTCTTAATGATTGCCTGTGTATTGTGAGTAGTGGTAGCGCATAACTATTTGCGTAACCATTGCCACCATTAGGATCTGACTGCTGAAACTTGTTTTGAGAATAGCGTAATAGATAGTTCATAAATACACCTGCGTGTTCAGAGAACCGCTAAAGGACAGAGCTCTGTCACCACTCCTGTGTCTACCGAGTAACAAACTGCAGTGCTGTAATTTTTGTGGGACTTGCTTTATTTTGTGCCAACAGGGCTCGCTCAAGTACACGCTTTCTGTTGGCTAGGTGAGTGTCATCCAACACAGGACGCTACTGCACAGGCTCTGCTTTCAGCAGCACAGTCACTATCCAAGCTGACCACACCAGTGGATAGGGTTACCACTCCTCCCTTGCTAACAACCCCCTGGGCCCCATCCAATGACATTATGGTAGCGACTGCAGACCTTAAAAAAGCATTTGCAATGCAATAGGTCTTGCATTTACGCGAGTTTGAGCTATTGGCGTTAAAAATAACAATGCCTTTTATTTTTGTTTTTGTTTTAAAAAGATAAATAAAAGGCATTGTCATTTACAATGCCAGTAGCTTAAACTTGTGTAACTGCGACCTATTGCATTGCAAATGCTTGTTTATGCTGACATCAGATGAGCATTGTGAGTCATTTTTCCACTCCACATACTCTTCTTGTCTTTGCTCTGATCACCCCTCTCTCGCTGATTGTTTGTCTGATGAGTACTGAAAGGAACGAGAAGGACGTGTATCATGGTTACATAAATTGTAAAATCTTTCAGATGTCTCCAGTCTAGGAGATCCACCCCGTGATTTTGTTTTTTCTTTATTGTTTTTGTTTGTCTCAGTGTTATTTTTAGAAGACTCTGATGCTTGTTTGGTATTGTCCTTGTCAGAACTACCCTTAAGCTGTGGCTTATTTGATCTGGCCCCCTAATTATCACGACATATATATGTATAGGTGTCTGCAATAATTTTTGGTAATTCACAATCCTGGTCTACTGCTGCAACCTGTGTGAGGCGTTGGCGTATCACCAGTGCTGCTGCTTCCCCTTTAATAATACTTAATATAATTGAAGATACTGTAACAAAAATGCCAATTAATTTCATCCCCAAATCCAGGGCAAGGGATGCCCTACATTCATTTTGAATCTGTTATAACACTTCAGGCAAAACTGCTAGTGATGGTGTACCATGAGTTATGGTATAAATTGCAGCAAAAACTGTACCCCAAGTGGTACAGTCGTCAATGATCGGAACCATTACAAGTGACAAGTACATTGTGAGAATTCTATGTTTATCTTGGGGTCTCTTATGGGCAAACACTGCTTCAAGCGGATTTGTTTTTTGTGCAATTAAGAATGGAATTTCCTCCCGTTTGGTGGGAATCTTTCCCATAATAGCATTAATAGTTACAGGACTAATCGCAGGCACAACTAACTGGGGCTAGACAGCTTGAACATCCCATCACTGGGGCAGTCATTATTGTACACATAACAAACTGCGTTAAATGTCTATATAGTCTAAGTAGACCAGTATAGAGAGTGCGTAGTTCACCCGCATTAAGGAGTCCTAAATGTGGGTATGGAGTGTTGCCGGCTAATGCTGGCCATGTAGCTCCGTCATTACTAAGGGGACCCAGTCTGATGTTATTTAATGTATGTGGTACGGTGCTTTAGAACCAACTTTGATGTTCCTGATATGTTAATGCTATTTCTAAGTCATTATAAGGTCTGTACTGGTCTCATAAGGCAGCTTCCTCACAATAGTGAAATGTTTGTGTGTTAGCATTTATTGCTGGAAACAGTATGTCCTTGGTTGTGACTAATGAGTAGAATACCTCAGTTCTATAAATATTGTGAGCCTCAACCATGAAGGTAACATCTCCACTCCCATTTTGTAGCCCATGTAATGTTAAATGTGCTGTAACAGCAGGTCTGCAAGTACCAGGAATATTAATTTGGTTCACCATTGTAGTGAATGTAATTCACAGAGGGAATAAGTAAAGTGGGGTATCCTTTTAAAGGTTCAAGCTTGAACACCTACAGGCAAAAATAGGTGCTTCCTAGGCTAGATTGAGTTGGGGCACTTTTGGGATTTGTTTGGGGGATAACAATCGTTTTAACTTGTTCTCTGTGTTTTTATGATTGCACCCACAATTGCCTGACTGCACCACTTAAAATATAAAAGTTCAAGATTTGCACTTTCTTCGGTGTGCTGTTGGTTTCTCCTGCCTTCGGCAGTACTCGCACGCTGACTGGCTGGTTCTTGGCCAATCAGTGCGCAGCCCGGGTGGAGCCTGTTGAGCCTGTTGAGCCCCCACGGCATTTAATGACTGCCGCTGCGAGGACGCGCGGCTAGATTGAGTTGGGGCACTTTTGGGATTTGTTTGGGGGATAACAATCGTTTTAACTTGTTCTCTGTGTTTTTATGATTGCACCCACAATTGCCTGACTGCACCACTTAAAATATAAAATTTCAAGATTTGCGCTTTCTTCGGTGTGCTGTTGGTTTCTCCTGCCTTCGGCAGTACTCGCACGCTGACTGGCTGGTTCTTGGCCAATCAGTGCGCAGCCCGGGTGGAGCCTGTTGAGCCCCCGCGGCATTTAATGACTGTCGCTGCGAAGACGCGCAGCGGACGCGCGCAGCGGGCGCGCCGCGGGCGCGCCGAAGGCGCGCCTAAGGCAAGCCCGTCTGCGCCCGTCCGCGCTTGGACGTCGCTAGAAGCCAGAGATCTTGCCCCTCCCAGGGCACAAAGGTTAGTCTACTCTCGCAGAGCACTACTCGACCTACAAAAAGTGGGTGCTTGCGGGACTCATAGTTGGGTCCCAGATCATTGTCCTACCCTCTGTAGAGAATGTACCCTCAGGCGGCTGCCCTCTGAGTGCTCCATACTCTCAGGCCCCAGGACTTCAACACACTCGATTTTGAGTATTAATTGCCGATCATTGTCCAAACACCATGCCGAGGTATTTGATCTTCTCCAGGACTACTCACCTGAGGTCCTCTTTTAACGGAAACTTGGCTATCCGAGGCCTCAGTGGCTATACCAGCACTTGCCCTTCCCACAGGTTATGCCATTAGCAGTCTTAATAGAACAGGGGGGAGAGGCGGGGGTATTGCGATTGTGTATAAAACAGCCCACGCCTGTAGTTTTATTTCTCAAGATCTGCCAGACTGTGAGAGCGCGCTCTTTAAAATTGCACTGAGTGCTAATTTTACCTTTTCCGGCCTTCTAATTTATTGAACACCTGGTCCATCGAAAAACTTTAGAGAAGCCTTGGCAAATATTACTTCGGTACTAGCTCTCCAGACCGCCAATTTCAATATCATTGGTGATCTAAATCTTCATCTCGAAATGCTAGATTTCCCGGATACTCTTGCTTCTTAGGGGACTTGGCAGCCTGCCAACTGATACAACTGGTCCCTGGCGCCACACATAGCGCTGGGCATCTCTTAGATCCGGTCTTTTCCAATCTTGAGTCATTGGAAGTTTTAACACCCCTTCCTATGATCTGGACAGATCACTTTCTTATCCTTATGCGGCTAACGCTGGCCGATCTCAAGCCCCAGTTAACCCAGTACCCTTCACTGAAACGGCCTTGGCACAAATTTGATCAAGAAGCCTTCCTCGCAGCCTTGTGCACTAATCCACCAGGCAAAGCTACTAATATAGAAGAGGCTGATGCTCTTTTCCAAAGGTGGGTAATCCAAGCTCTGGATACCTGCATTCCTCTCAAACTTACCCACTCCAAAGGTACGCGGGCTAATGCCTGGTTTAATGCGGATCTGACCCTAGCCCGGAAGAACTGTAAAGTTCTAGAAAGAATGTGGAGACATGCTTACGATCCCCAGGCTAAAGTACTGTATAGATCAACTATAAAATCCTACCACAAACTAGTGCGTAAGGCTAGGGCAGCTCACTTTTCCAGCTTGATATCCATGAGTACCAATCGTAGCAAAACAATTTTTTCTCTTCTGAAGGATTTGGTCTCCCCTCCCTCAGCTTCAGGTAGCATTATATCATCTAGCCAACAATGTGAGGAGTTGGCGAACTTCTTCTTGGAGAAAGTGGAAGGCATCTATCATAACTTTGCCCACACTGGTACTCTAGGCGCTAGCTGGAAGAACGCTTACACGGGTTCGGAGACCGCTTCTCTCACATCATTTCCTACCATTCTCCTTAAAGACCTGGAGGATTTAGCGATCAAAATTAAATCAGGGTCCCCAGATGACCCCTTAAGACCAGACGCCTTTAGGAAAGTTCAACAGGGTCTCCTACCGGAGTGCTTGGACTTGCTCAACTTATCCCTTACCTTGGCGACAGTCCCAAAATCTTGAAACACGCTAAAGTGGTCCCCCTGCTGAAAAAACCGTCATTGGATACTTCCAAGCCAGAAAATTATCGTCCAATATCACTGCTCCCATTTTTATCCAAAATCTTGGAAGCTCACGTGAATTCGACGTTAATTCACTTTCTGGAAGCTAATCACATTCTTGATAGATCCCATAATGGGTTCCGACCACGTCACAGTACCGAATCTGCACTGTTGACGGTGGTAGAACAACTTAGATCCGCCTCGGATGCCGGCAGGACCTCTGCTCTGGTCCTGCTGGACCTGAGTGCGGCATTCGATACGGTTTCCCATGAAATCTTGCTCCACCGTTTGGAGGAGATAGGGATCAGTAACAATGCCCTGTTGTGGTTCTCCTCCTTTCTGGCTGATCGGACCTTTCAAGTGATTGCCCCCCCCCTTTACTTCTCAGGTTCATCCTCTGTGCTGTGGGGTTCCTCAGGGCTCGGCACTGAGCCCTACGCTCTTCAATATATATATGAGTCCCTGGCCCGGATGGCCAAAGCAAGGGGAATCTCCTTGGTGTCGTATGCTGACGACACCCAGTTGGTGATCACCATGTCTGACAACCCCAGCCAGGACAGAATAAAATTTAGGGAAGACTTACTGGCTGTTGCAGAGTGGATGTCAGCGAACTTTCTGCAGCTGAACTCCGCGAAATCCGAGATCCTTCTGCTAGGCAAAGCATCCCACCTCTGGACTAACGAATGGTGGCCTTTGGCCCTTGGAATCCCTCCGGCCCCCAAGTCCGTAGTGAAAAATCTCGGCTTTATGGTTGATAAAGACCTCACCTTTGAGATGCATTCCAAATCTGTTGCAGGGAAATGCTTTGGGATTCTACGCGGCCTTAGACCAATACTTGGTCTTTTTGATGCCCAAACGCGGCAGCTGATTATTCAGGCCTCTGTGTTGGCCCGCTTGGACTACTGCAATGTGCTTTTGCTTGGCTCCAATAAGTCGGTGCTGACTCGACTGCAGCGGGTTCAGAACGCTGCAGCACGCGCCATTTTCGCTCTTCCTAAGCACAGCCATGTCTCCAACCTCCTTCTCCGCCTGCATTGGCTGCCCTTTGCACATCGTGTGCATTTCAAGGCGCTCTGCACTGTGCACAAGATTTTGACCGGCATCAATCCGGACACTCTGAGTGACCTGTGTACTCTCTATCATCCTCCTCGAGCATTGCGATCGGCTAACCTTGCCCTCGCATGCATTCCACGCGTACGAAGGACTAGATCTGGCGGTCGCTCTTTCAGGCGATTGGCCCCTGCCCTCTGGAACTCTCTTCCTCTCTATATTCGTAACATCTCTGATCATCAGACCTTCAGACGGCATGTGAAGACATGGCTTTTTCCTCAACCCTAATCTCTTCTCTGCCTCTCTCTGTCTTGCTCAGCGCTGGGACGCCTCATTGCCGAGGCAGCCATGCGCTCTACAAGTATTTTAATCTAATCTAATCTAATCTAATCCTATAATGCTGAGGAGGATTTGTCCCCAACACCACCGACGTCTCAGTTTAAGGTAAATAGGGTACCTTGGGCACACGCAAGAACTACTCAGGAGACCCGTTGAATAAGTACCTGACCTAAGAACATTGGTGACGCCATGTTATTCGGTTCACACTAGAAAAGGTAAAATTGTGTATTAGAACAATAGGACTTCAGAATGCAGAGACTGAGTCCATCTACACCATCAGAGACTGTTGGTCCAATTCCTAGCTTGCTCACAGTACCTCATCTGAACACCTAACCTTCCTGGGGTGGCAGGTTATTTAGGCAACCGCGAACATGACAATCTGATCCCCAAGGGAATCGTAGAAACAGATCTTACCCCTTTTGTTGTTTGCTCATGCATGCCCTTGGGAAACACAAGAGAGATACGAAGGACGTTTTCAATATATTTTTGAAACAATTGTAATCTTGCATAGAAAGAGTGAGCTGTGATTATTAGGCAGATAAAACAAAGCAATGTAACTAGCGTTATGAACGTGGTGAAAAAATAAACAGTCCAACGTGGTAGTCTGCTTCTATATATCCCTACCTATCACTACACCTACTCTGAGAGCATAGCGGGTGTACCCTCTGCCTATATCTCTTGGGTTAGGCTGAGACCCTATACCTGGATGACTTGGTCTGGAGTAGGATTGGCAGTCCCTCTCTGCAGGATCAGGATAGAAGATCAGCATTAGCAGAACTGCATGTCGAACACAGCATTGGTTCCTGGTCCGTCATGGCTGGAGTGCCCTTCTGACCCATAAAGGGACGGTGCACTGAGGTACAACTCTGATGCAATGATGTGGCTAGATGCTAGAAGCTGTCTCCCAGCAGGCAACGCAAACACTAGGATATCTTCTTCTGTTCTTAGCCTTTAACGAAGCATACAGACAATGTAGCAAAAAAGGCTTTCTAAAAACAAGCAGAATGTACAGTGTCTTCTCAAATTAATATTGCGTATGTAAGAATAATATAGCTAAACAAAGTCTGCTAAAATGTGTAATATATAACACTAAAATGGAGAACCAAAGTAGGTCCAAGAGGGCCTCACTACACAAGGCCAGCGCCAGTCCTGATCCATCTGTGGATCCAAGGTGCGCAGAGGGTGGACCCACAGGTGGAGAACAGGTATGGGCTCCTACTGAGCCCTTGGGGCCCAATGGCACTCCAGCTGGGACAGGTCGCTCACATGTGAGGTGCATAGCCTCATAAAACTCTTGGAGTTGGGCATTGGTCACTCCAGCTCGCGGAAACTCAGGAAGGTGAGGAGATTGCTCAGGCACAGGCTCAACCGCAGAGCCAGGCCTTGACTTACGATGCTCCCTCATCTCTTCAGATGACTTTGATGGATGGGGTGAAGTCGAAGACCTCTTTGACTTCTTGCTTATCTTCTTTTTGTGGGACTTACTGAAGTGGGACAAATTCTACTGCATCGAAGATCGATGGCTCCACGAGTGATCCCGAGACCTTCCTCTCGACCGTGATTGAGACCGTTGCGGTGTCGCATGTCAAGTGGCAAGGAGCTTGAGGGATCACTCCCTCAAAGCCTTGAAGTGCAGGGCGCAACAATCGACACAGGTCTTGGCCTCGTGATCATGCTCAAGGCATGAGAGACTGATGAGATGTGAGTCTATCACTGACATTTATTGATGACAGGTGCCGCAGGGCTTGAATCCAGCCTTTCTCATTAATATCACTGCCACAACAGAAGAAAGATCTCAAAAACTTTGTAAAAGTTCAAAAGAGGGCATTAAAAAAATTACTGGGGGTAGCTCTCTCTGTATCTGCGCTGGCTGGCATGGAACGAAAATAACTGACGTCAGTCCTCTGGGGTGGCACCTATAAAGGAACAGAGCATATCACTTCTGGCGTGGACAATGCCACGTGGAGCTGAACTGTGCCTACACACCTAGCAGCGTGCCGGGGTACTGCTTGTAGGAAGGTGGAATCTGACTATATGGTTGCCCCCACTTTTATTATGGTGTTTTGCTGGTTTATTACTTAGTTGGACTGGGATCCTGCTATTCAGGGCCCCAGTCTATCTGCTCTCGCTGTGAAAAGGTTTCCATGTGCCTTAGGCACATCACTGATTGGAATCTGGAGTGCCCTTATAAGTCCCTAGTATATGGTATACTATGTACCAAGGGCATAGGTACCTCAGAGGCCTGCCAGGGGCTGCAGCATGTATTATGCCACCCCTGGAAGGCCATCCAAACTGACACCACAGGTCTGCTACTGCAGCCTGGGTAAGGTGGTGCATGCACCTTACTGTGATATAGGTTACCTATATCACTAAATACATACACACATATAAACCTATAAGTCACTCCTAAGGCAGGCCTTATCAATACTAAAGGCAGAGTGCATGGTTCCTATGTGAGAGGGTGCCCCTGCATGAGCAGGGCCCCTCTGCAGCATTCGGAGACCCTTCTCTGATGCTGTTTGTAGTGCAGCCTGACCATATACTCTTAAGCGCATTATAGCCTCGCGTTAAATGCTAACTTTGGAATGGCTGCACCTAAACATGTCGTGTTTGGTGTCAAACATCTTGGAATACTACCCCCCCGCCTATTCTGGTGGCGGGGGTAGCATTCCACCCTTCTAGAGGGAGAGACATGTTAATCCTGGCCTGGCCGGTAACTTCTTTCCAAAGCCCTGGCATCACAAAATGGATGCTGCTGCCACAGACACGAGTCTGGCCTCCTGCTGCTGGACGAAACTCCGGCAGGGGAGGCCTGGACAATAGGTTTCCTGTCCCAGGGAGGTGTGACCACCTCCCCAGACAGGATAATGTGTATTGGGGCTGGGCGGGAGCACTTTCGGGTGCTTTGAAGTCCTGCACTGGGGGCACACTTGGTGTCCCTATGCATACCCCAGTTCAAACCGGATCAGGGGCTTGCAGCCCCTGCTTTGGCGCGAACTGGACAAAGGAAAGGGGTGTAGCCACCCCTCTGCCCTGACCCACCCATAGGTGGGGCCACAGAGTAGTCCAACCCCTATCCTTAGTATAAGTATAGGAACCCAGTCCTTAGGACTTTAGATTATACCTGGACGAAACTCTGAAACTGAATCCTGGACCTTCAACGCTCTACTCACGATTAGAGGACAGAAGAATCTCCCTTGGGGTCAAGGAGTGACTCCCTGCTTGGCAGGCACCAAAGAAGCATCTGTCCGGTTCGCATTTCTGAAGCTCCCGTCGGACGCCGAAGTCATCGCATCACCAGAGGTGGATTTTCAGACTTCCCCGAGGCTACCCTGAGTCCCCAGCAAAGCTGAGGCCCGTGGCTATCGTGGGTGACTTGAGACCGTGACCCCTAGACACCGAGCACATTTGCAAGTGCATCCTCTTCTGGGTCTCCCCCGAAGTCGTGCTTTGGGCTCCGAGTAGCCCTAGCCTCCAGCACCAACTGCACCAAAGATCGCTGGCCTCCACTCCACGAGTGTCCTGTGAGCCAGATCCACGTGCGGCGTCTTGAGGCTCCTTTGCGGTCGCTAGCCCGTTGGCTAGTAGCCCTTAACGAAGGCCAATCTTTTTCTAACTTGGCATCCTGGTTGCTCCAGGCCTGCCCTCACTTACTCTCGCTGGGTGAGTTCCCCAGACCTTTCTGGTCTGCACCATTGACGATCTTCCTCTGCATCGAGACTTGCCGTTGCCAAGGCTTGTTGGGTCCAATCCGGTCGCCGACACCTCAGCACTCGACAAACATCGTGTACCAGCCCGAATCCTGCTCCTGGTTGCCGACAACGCCTCCTGGACCTCGTGGCTGAAGAGTCAAGATGACCGTCAATGCACCTGAAGCACTCGACATCGGTGGGCATCTGTCCATCGCCTTCCTGGCACTGGCTAGTGACCCAGACTCTGTCCCCTCTGCTTTCAGGTTCTTCAGAACTCCGATCCACTCTTGGATCCACCCAGACACTTTTCACTTGGTCGCCAGCAGCACTTTGCAGCAGATCGCCATTCAAATCGACGACGAAACCCGACCCCGAAAGGCACCTATGCACCCGGCTTCCCTGGGTGAGGTAACACAAGTACTCCGGTGCTCCCGTGGTAGAGACTCTTCAAAGTCCTAGATCTTAAAGGGTTTGGTCCAAGTCCTCTTTTAAGTGTCCCTTTCTCTAATTTCCCGATCCACGACTTTCTCCATAGAAGTCAACGGCGTATCGCGGTTGTGTATTTACACTGCACGCGTCTCCCGTGGGTCCCCTGTGTCACTACCCTGGGTGGTTCCTTGTGGTCCAAGCACTTCTAGAGGCTCTAGGCCTAGTGTCTAGTTCAGTCGTGGTTCTTATACCACTTTATTGGTATATGGTTTGGTACGCCCTAGGGCCCAAACGTGTATTTGTGCTATTACTGTGTTTAAATAACTTCTAACTTATGTACTTCGAACTCTAGCCTCATAAAGAGACTAGAGGGGTGTGTTTAGCAATAAATACATATATTTTGAATATATACCTGATGTGGTGCTCTTTCATTTGATCACTCAAGAGATTATAGACTGGTAAAACAAGCTGCTTTACATTCCTTCAAGACTTAGCCTGAAGGCTGCTCTCCATAGCTACCACTAGGATAGCTTTCAATAAGGTTGTCTTTAACCTATCTCCAATAAGGGGTTGTTTGGACTGGTGCAAGGTGCCCACTATAATTAGTGGATAGCATATACCAGGCCAACTTCTCACACTGCTCAAGAAACATCTCCAGATACAGTCTGACATTTGGGGATAATTCTACGGTAAGGAATCTGGGGCTAGAAGTCTCTATCAGATGGATTACCCATACTACATATTTAAAGTTGTCCACTGGCCCTTCAAACAACTCAAGTCATTTACAGGAACTACCATCATTGCCATCATGCGGTTCCTGTCAATGAGATGAAAGTTTGAAGGAAGGCCACGTCAGCCAAAGCAGGATTTTGTTTTTGAAAAAACAAAAACTAATGACCACCGAAATATAGGAGTTTTCTCCTAAGGTGAGGGGATCATTTAAATATTTTTACTGTGCCTTACCACCAGTTCTTTACAGTGATAAGGGATATCAAAAACTGGCCACTTGACAGGCCACTCTAAATCAGACAGGTCGTTGAATGGCCAAACCTTTGATGGCCTTTACTCTGCCATGCTGTCAGAGGAGTATGTCAGTGATGGAGCCGGAGTAGGCTCCATCACTGGCATACTTAAGGTCATTTGCAGGTGGACTGTGCCCTAGCCTTACATATCTCTCAGAGACATCCGTTTTTACTAAGCCCTGCTGGCCATTCTGATTCAAATCTGCAGTGTGCAACCATTTGACCTTCAGCCGCGGCAGGTAAGAGCGGTGGGGTGGTGGGGCCGGCTGGGGGGGATTTCGAGAGACGACCACAAGGGAAAATTAAATAAATAATACATTTTCCCTCGTGGTTGTCTCTCGAGTTGGAGGCCCAAATTCCCTCTGCTGGAGCATCATGAATAATGACAGTTGAGAAGTCATGGGTGAAGTCATGAGCAGCGAATGGCAGGGACGTCTGGTATGGTTTGCAAAGAGAAACTAATCTGCCCAATTTCAGGTGCTGACTTCACTTGTACTGTTGTCCCTGACGTTTTGGGACTATATGTTAATGTATGTTAATGTGCGAAGAGCAGAAGAAATCATAACAAACCCTTAACAAGTTTTTTTCAGTTTATTTTTTATTTTTGATGATATATTACACCGACTGCCTATACAACCAAGCACTGCTATTTACAGACTGGGCCTTATAAAGCTGGGTATGGATGCAAGTCCTGTTATTTGGCAGGAGCTGTGTCCAATCTCCTGCACCGCCAAATCACCACTACACATGGCTTTTGGCTGTACAGAGGGAAGTCATAGGACCAAGCACTTTATCAAATCTTTCATGAGGTCAAGCCCTGGTGCAAACAGTCTTTGGCAGGCCACACAACCAAGCTCTTACGCACATAGCACCTGCTGTGGTCTGTAGTGGACATGAATGCATAGGGAATGCTCTAGTCAAGACCCTGCACTAGTTGCCCTGTGCTCAAATCACCAGCCCATGGCCTTCAACCGTGCTTAGTGGGCTTTGGGAGTAGGGTATGGCATTATAAACAGTGACGAAGGCAAAAGTACCAGTTCGAAAATGGCTATCATGGTGGAACTGACTAGAACTGTTATAGAGCATGGGAACGTGGCAGCTGTGCACATGTACAGCTTTGCTTCTTTAATTGATTCTCTGCGTTTTGGTGTCCTGCATTCAGAAAATAAACTGTGCCTTAACTAACAATTTCAAATATTGTGGCTTACTGCCCTGCTTGTATGGAATGTTATTGTCTGTTTCAAATTGTGAAAAGAAAGGATGTAATTAACCATATAGTCATCATATAATAGTCAGGTACTACCAAACATTTCTCAGACTCAGGAGGAATCTTTGTGCAATTCCTTGCAAAACAATGGGCTCATGCAAGAAATCTTTGCAACGGGAGAAACCTCTAAAACAGCTAATTCATTGTAGCACTAGTAATCAAGGCGATAACAAATGTCTCTCTTTCATATGGTTGGTTTCAGGACACAAACATATCCACCAGCACCAAATGTTTGACTTACGTGGTGAAAATGTAGCCACAAAGCAGATAAGAGATGTACTTGACAATGGTTTTACATTGGGGAGTGTAGAAGATAGGGAGATGGGTATGGAGATTACAGTGGATATGGGAATGAGGCTGGGGTGAGGCTTAGATAGAGATTTGTGCCAGTGTGAATGACAGACAAGTTGGTGGGAGAGTAGTGGGGTAGGAAAGGGTGGGAACTCTTCAAGGGTGGTGTGACATTTGGTGGTTACCTTGTGATGAGATATTACTTGAAGAGATTGTTTTCAGCTCCTTTTAGACGTGGAGGAGGGATGGAGCCTGGTGGAATTGGAGTAAGATGGTGGTAAAGATCAACGTAGTAGAGCAAGACACTACATGTGTCTCATTTTCTTTTACCTATGCGCATTGATTTCTAGCCTAGAAATGCTGCTGCTTCATACCGAGCATGCTACACTAGTGGTTTTAATCTTGGGCACTGAGGGGCTCATTTATGAGCTATGTGATGCAGCGCAGCAAGTCACCTTGCTGCCCTGCGTGACAGGGAAAGGGCATCTGTGCGCTGTATTTAATAGAATACAGAATATTCCTGTCCTTTCCTATGCGCTGGAGCACAATGGGCTGCCTAGCGCCACGGGGTACCCTTGCACCATGGTGTGGGGGTGCCTGTATTGCATGCAGGATTGTTTTTGTGCAGGAAGTCACAACCTCCTACACAAAAACAATCCTGGGAGGCATATTCCTTTTTCTATGTGTGCTGTAGAATGCAGCACACAAAGAAAGAGGAAGAAACGAGGAGAAAAATAGATATTTCTCCTCGTTACTCCTCCCCTGGGAATGTGTAAGATTCTGGCGCATCCCGATGTTTACATGTTCTTGTAAATCTGCGGATGCGCCAAAATGTTATGTTATTTGTATTTGTAATGCACACGGATACTCCAAGAGTGTCCCTGCGCGAAAATCCATAGCAGTTGCATGCGAACACCCATGCAACGCCAATGGAACGCCTTCCCAGCGCAGAGTAACGCAACACAGAGATTTGCGCTGTGTTCCGCCACTCCAGATGTTTGGAGCCACTCAGAGCCATGCAAAGTGGCTTTGCGTGGCTTCAAAAATGTGTCTTAAGGTTTGCGTCACTCTTGCACCACGTTGAATGGTGCAAGAGTGATGCAAATAGCCTCATAAATAGGCCCCAAAATATTTTTGGGAAATTTGAGTTGACTTGGAAGACCTGTGATATGGTGTGTTGTTGCATGGAGGAATCCCAGGAGCAGAGCGGTGCCAAATCATTGAAAACAGTAGATACTGGATGAAGGTTGTGGTGCAAATGTCCATTCCTGAAGCTCCAGGGTGTTGTGTGTTGATATTCCTGAAGCTTGACACTGGCAGCTCAGCCATTTACAAACCCAAAAATCCCAATACAACATTGCAATTCCTCATATTTATGTACTCTTCAGTCGATTTGACATACAATATATGCAGCATTCATTAGGAGAAGCCTAAAACAAAATTCATAATTCAGATGTTAGGGATCTGTTACACAAAGCTTTAATCATGAGTAGCCAAGACTAACACAGAGATAAGGTTGAAATTCACACATGCCTATATTAGGTGTGAGCCACAAAATGGAACATTCAGGTAATGTATGAAAGCAACTAAGGATTGCATATATCTAATGCACACAAAACATGTATGTTAGGCAAAAATACATTCAAATTGATTTTAAAGAAGTAACAAAATATTTAGTACCCGACCACATATCCCCCGATTGTACACCTTACATAATTGCTCTGGAGAATGTCCACAAATTAGTGCAAGCGTAAAATGAATCACATGTATCCCTATTGAATAAAGTCTCCTTTTGGCTGAGAAAAAACTCTGGCTGGGCAAGTGATCTATCAAAATAAATTATTACCACAAGTTGAGTTTCTTGGGCTGGCCCATCTTTAAAGACCTCTAGAGGTGATTGCATAATTATACATTTTCAGAACACGGGCCTAGTAGTTCTGTTGCAATGCCTTACCAAAATATTTACTTTTTCTCAGAGAGCATTAGAGCTCAACCATTAGGCTGTTTTTACCATCCAAGAGCTCCCCAGCTATTATCCACTCAAAACAGGCCCCTGCAGCCAGGCCCCATGAACTCCCCTACTTTGCTGAGGGATGAAATGCCTAAATTAGAGACTATTGTAACAGCTAAGGACTGGGTGTACCATTTAAAAAAAATATTTGGCCATAACCCTCAGATCACTAACTCGGTCTCGGATTCTGAAGTCCCCTTTGACATGAATGCAACTCAGGCCCTGAGTAACTCAATTGAGGTAACATATGTCGTTTTAGCCATACAGAGCAGCCCCTCAGAGAAAGCTCCAGGGCCTGATAGAATTTCAATAGACCTTTATAAACACTTCCCGTAATTCTGAGCCCCACTAACAACTAACGTTATAAGATGTGGAATAGTGGGACCTCTAGTTAAGACCTGGCAGGAAAACATTATTGTCCCGATCTTTAAAAAGGAGGAAAAGAGCCAACTTCATTGCTACCGCCCTATTTCCCCGCTTGACAGCACAGGGTCATCTTGGCTAAACTAGAACTTTGAGCGTCTGAGACTCAAGTGCTCTCAGACTTCCAATTCGGGTTTCGCCCAGGCCTGGGAATAGTAGCGCAGCCACTAAATATCTCTCTAGTAGTCCAGAAATACACTTAGGCACAAAAAGGCTGTGTCCATCTAGCCTTTATGGACTTAACATGTGCCTTTGACACAGTGGACCGACAAAAATTATGATCACTTATGGTAGTTAGGGATTGAAGGAGCGATCACACTGCTCAGCAGGCTTCACAAGCACACATCAGCCAGAGTCTGTTATAGTAAGAATGGTGACTTAACAGAAGAATTCCCCTCTAGTGTCGGGGTTAGACAAGGGTGCGTCTTGGCACCATTCCTTTTTCTACTTTATAGTAATGGGCGTTGGGAACCGTTGTGCAATGTTGGGAAGGACATCCCTGGGGCAACTCACGCCAATTCCTGTGTTATTATATGCAGACAATGCTGTTCTCATAGCGAGATAATAACAAAACAATGGGGTTTGCCCTAATCCTCCTACCACATCTAGGGTCATAAACGTTAGAAAAAGAAAAGGGGTTGATGTGGAGGAATCAATATAGAACTCTTAGTAGGTAAAACTCAAATTAGTCCCTACTTACAGCTACGAAGTCCCAAAAATTAATTAAACTATGTTTTTTGTTTACATACCATCTCCCAATCCAATTGATACAATTTTCAATATCCTTTTATAAATTCTTTACTTCATTATCAGCTTAAACAACATATAGGACATGTTGGGCCCGATTCACAGAACTAACTTACGTCAAAAACGTAAAGTTAGTACTTTTTAGTATTCACAGAATACACTTACTCATTTGGTATTCACAGAATGCACTTACTCATACTAACTTTATGTCCGCGCTTGGGCCGGAGATTCGGCCCTTTGGTGGAGATTCCGGCCCTTTGGTGGAGATTCCGGCCCGATGGTGGAGATTCCGGCCGGTTGTGGAGCTTCCGGCCGGTGGCGGAATGTCCGCCACCGGCCGGAATCTCCACAACCGACCGAATCTCCACCTCCGGGCCGGAATCTCCACCAAAGGGCCGGAATCTCCACCAAAGGGCCGGAATCTCCACCAAAGGGCCGGAATCTCCAGCCCGAGTGCGGACATAAAGTTAGTATGAGAAGTGCATTCTGTGAATACCAAAATGAGTAAGTGTATTCTGTGAATACCAAAATGAGTAAGTGTATTCTGTGAACCAAAAAGTACTAACTTTACGTTTTTGACGTAAGTTAGTTCTGTGAATCAGGCCCAGAATTTCAAAATAACAATATCAATGACTGAACAGATCATTTCAAACAACATATAGGACACAAAATTACAAAATAACATCAATTACTAGGACAGATCATTTCTCAATCCTACCTACCCATTCTTATAACAATTGGTTGCTACTTGTTTTTGAGCAATTCAACCATGAGGAAGTCCAAAACACACAAGAGGGGGACAATCAACCCTCTAGTACATCCAAACTGTGTGTAACCAATTTCTTTATGGTATTCAAATTCCGTCGGAATCCTCAGTTCAGTGGGGTCGACGAGTTTCGGCCCAGGCATTCGGGCCTCATCAGGGCATAGGTGCAAGGAAGAACCTACAAAATAATGTATAGTCATATAAACTTACCAAACAATGCTGTTGCCATATCCAAAATGCAAAAAAATGTGCTGGTTAGAGTAATTGCACCAAGTGTGCAAAAATACAAACGTGAAGACATGTCCCAGACCACCAGGTGCATAGAAAAAGGCCACCACACTGTGCAACATGACTAAAGACGGTGAGAAACGAAGAAACTGAATCTGAAAAGACCCCACACTGCAAACTAAAAACTCAGTAGTGTTGCAACGATACTAACATCGGTGAGAAAAGAAAATACCCCATACTGTAAGCTAAAAATTCCACATCTCATGCAGGACAGACTATATAAGCGTGAATCCATAGCGGCGAGAAGGAAGAACATGGAGGAAAAGTTTAAAATCACATGAGAGACCAAGGGAAGCAAACCAAGGGGAAAAAAACTGACTTACACCTCAGGGCAAAGAAAAAAACAACAACTAGTCTTCAAATGGAGCCTCTATGTGGGTAACAATCTGGTGGTCTAAAGGGGGAAAAAACAACGTGAAAACCCCTGTTAGAATTACCGGTACAACAAAAAAGGTACCTGAAAGTATAGGTCACCAAAGATAGCTCCCTGTTTGTATCCAGGTCTCCAAGAGCGGTGCGAGAAGTCCAAACTCTAATTACCCAGCGTCGATGGCTGTCTCGATCAATGACTACAAACGTACTGAAAAGGGGCATAAGCAGGGAACCGTAAGTGTGACTAATCCTCTACTGCAGAAATGCACTAAACAATACAACGGTCAGCATGACACTGATGCTCACCTGGGTAAATTGTGACGCAGGCGGGGAGCTCTGCGGACACCGCACGATCCGGAGCCAGAGAGGCAAATGTCTGTGCTCAAAACAAAGAACGGCGAATGAACTGGGGGCTAGAACTACAAGAACTATCTCCCTAAACTAATTATTAAAATAAAAAGGAAGATTGTTCCACTCTCTCCTTATTCCTTCTACAATAACACAGGCGCCAAGCTCTGCGGGGCATACACGCTACACCGACCGGAAAGTCTCTCAATCTTAGCTGTACTAAGCTCACGATCACGTGCTATCGATCGCGTAGGGGCTTTAAAGGGGAATGACTATCGGGAAATGGAAAGCCACTTAGAAAAGACTATTACAGAGGAAATACAAAAACCAAGGCACACGAAAAAGACTTTTACTAGAAAAAATATATAAGAAAAATACCATCACCATAGTACCGTGCACACAGGATGAGGGACATATTCTTCATTGGGTATGAAAAAAGGTTAAAAACATGAAAACCATAAACTTAATTAACAAATCATTGCGAAAACATAGCAATTATGTGCAAATACAGGCATAGCTACAAAATAGTCTGATTAAAGGCATTAATGCTGGTCATGCTGTAGGAAGATTACAAGATCATAAACCATAATTCTTAAGCAGCAAATGGCATCAAAATGTTTGAGGAACACATGTGTGGGGAATACACATGTTATATGGAGATGGCAAAAAAACATATATCTTCAGCTATTAGTCATGTAATAAATCAAAAGAACAAGATCCTGTATAATGATCATAAATCTTGCTGTTCAGCATAAATTGACACATAAAAGAAAATATATATATACACCTACAGATCTACAGAAATGAATTTCTAAGGCAAACAACTGTAAAAAGGGACCTCTGTTGGAGACCACCAATAAGCTCACTGGCCTGCTCACTTTACAACATGGAGAACCAATCGATTGTACAAAGAGAGGGTCAGTAGATGAATTATATCAGGGCGCATATTTCATTGTGATCATTCAAGCCTAGCACAGCTGTTCTGTATTTCTCAATCATCCGTGCCTCTAATTGATCATGCGTTGACGTAAGTTCCTTCCTTTCCTGAAGGAAAACATTGGCTTGGGAATGCCCAGGTGACTCACCATCCTCCAATTGCGTAGAATAATCTTTTTAATTTTGTTTGCCTTGGGATTGTACGTTCAAACACATGCCAAAGGGTTAGACTCTGACTTCGGTTTTGGAGACAAGTTCTCCTTCAGGCTTCTCGGGTGCCCCCTTGTAAAGTGGAGCAATGTGTTACTGTTGGTGGGTTTTGTATATAGACTAACTTCTAGTCTTCCATTTTTGTTTAGGATCCAGACATCTAGAAAATCAATCTTTTTGTTGCTACAGGACACTGTAAAATTAAGATCAGTGGTCCTGGTGTTTAACCAACTATCAATCAATCAATCAATCAATCAGAACATTTGTAAAGCGCACTAATCACCCGTGAGGGTCTCAAGGAGCTGGGGGGGGGGAGGAGGTGCTGCTACTGCTCGAACAGCCAGGTCTTGAGTAGCCTCCTGAAGGTTAGTAGGTCCTGGGTCTGCCGTAGGAGGATGGGGAGGATGTTCCAGGTCTTGACGGCGAGGTAGGAGAACGATCTTCTGCCGGTGGTCGCTCTTCGGATGCGGGGGACGATGGCGAGGGCGAGGTCGGCGGAGCGGAACTGGCGGTTCGGGGTGTAGAAGGTGAGTCGTCTGTTGAGGTATGCCGGTCCGGTGTTGTGGAGTGCTTTGTCTGCGTGGGTGAGGAGCTTGAAGGTGATCCTCTTGGACGGGGAGCCAGTGCAGGTCTCTCAGGTGGGGTGAGATGTGGCTGTGGCGAGGGATGTCGAGGATGAGGCGTGCAGAGGCGTTCTGTATGCGTTGCAGTCATTTCACGAGTTTGGCCGAGGCTCCCGCGAAGAGGGCGTTGGAACTATGGAAAAGTTGTAGGTTATGTTGATCTTCTGCCCAAACCATCATAATGTCATCAATATACCAGAACCAATGTAAAATGTGTTGTTTAAAAGGGTTATCAGTGTTATAAATCCACCGATTTTCAAAGCAATCCATAACTATGTTCGCTATCCCCGGGGCGACGCAGCACCCCATGGCTACTCCTTTGATCTGCAAGAAGGGCATGTCTTTAAAAGTGAAAAAGTTGTTTTTCAGGCATAGGGTAGCCAAAGAAGTCACAAAGTCTGTGGGGACCTGATGGGGTCTGTCTCTCTGATCTAGAATCTTTCTGAGCACAGCTAATGCTTCGTCTTGTGGGATATTGGTATAATGACTTTCGATGTCAAATGAGACCAAAAGTTGTTTCTCCATGTCAAATGGCAGATTTTCTATTTTAGAGATTAAATCCATAGTGTCCATCTGTCTGTGGAGTCTGGGGTGCGCCATCATCTCCCCAGTCATTTGCAGCTGAGTTTCGTGATCCTGAGTTCTTGTGAATACCAGCTGGCTTGTTTGGTGGGTCTGCTACTCTTGGAGGGTTTCATGGGGGCGACTCTGTCAGCGCATTTGATGATCCAGGCGGAGAGGTTCTTGACAGTCTGCTTGTTGGTGGTTGCAGGTGCTAGCTGTGTGGTGTTGAGCGTGTCCGTCCATTGGGTCTCTGTCACTTTGTTCCAGCTGTGGTGGGAAGAGCTGAGGGCCTTGGTGGTGGTGCATGGTGCTCCTGAGATGGTAAAGTGAACAATGACGTGGTCGGTCCAGGTGAGTTTGGTAGCATGACTGAACTTGACTCTATTGTTGGCCATGAAGATTGGGTCAAGCGTGTGTCCTGCACTGTGTGTGTGGTCTGTGACCAGTTGGGTGAGGCCAATGTTGCTTAGGCTTTTCAGGAAAATGGTGGTGTTGGAGTTTTTGAGGTCGTGGTGGTGCAAGTTGAGGTCACCAAGGATCTAGTGTTTGGAGTCGATGGAGAGTGGGGTTATGTATACGAGAATGGCGTTACAGAAGCTGGGGCGTGGGCCTGAGGGCCTGTATGCGAGGGTGCCTTTTATGGTTGTTCTGCAATTGGTTTGGAATTGCAGGTTGAGGTGCTCCATGACTGGTGTGGTGTCGTCTTCAGTAGTGGTGTAATGGATGGCTTCTCATGTCTCGTGCAGCTCTGACTGTGCCCCTGCCGTGGACTGTGCCACTGATGCTGCCCTTCCTTCATCTCTGCCTTTCCCCACCTGCATTGCGTGTGTCTGTTCTGTCTGCTTCTGAGTGTGACTGACATACCCTAGCTGTTTTTTTCCTATTAGCCAGCTGCTTGCTGTGATTGTGATAGTACTGTATTTCTGTATTGTGCTAATTCTGCCTTTTCCTCCTTTGTTAGTTCAGGTATCGACACTGCACCATATTTCCACAGCAGCTCTGCCACACCTGTTTCCCACTGTTTTTGCCGACCAGAGCCTAATCCCACCTCCCACTACCCAGCGCCCCTCCCACCCCAGGATCTACTTGATGAAGGCCTCGACGCAGCAGCACCGAAGGCGCACCAAATGCTAGCCTGTCTGCACCTGTTCTGTGCCCAGCACCCAGGAACCCTGGGTTCAACGACCACCTACCGGTCCTACACCGCCGAGATCCTGGCCCTGGACCCTGGATGCCTCATCAAGAGCTGCTGCACCTCATCTCCTCGATCAACAGAAGGACCTTTCTCCTGCGGCGGCGGCTGCCGATTCACATGCAACGCTAGACCTCCCCCCAGAACAGATCCATGCACCACAACAGCCCAGCAGCTCGTGGACAGCCCAGAACAGCTCCAGTGTATTTTGCTCAATATCAAGTCTCTCTACAAGCATGCCATAGAAATCTGGGACACCACCACCACCCGACGTAATCTTCATTACTGAGAACTGGCTCAGCCCCTCCTCATCCCCAGACATCACCACTGCAACGCCCACCGGCTACAAGATCATACAGCATGACTGTGCCAACAAACACGGAGGAGGCATCACCAGCATCCACAAAGAAATCATCCAGTGCACCCCCACTGAAGACGCCATCACACAATCATGGAACACCTGAATTTACAACTGAAAACCAATGCCAAGACTATCATTAAAGGTACCCTCGCCTATCGACCCCCAGAGCCCCATTGTATTCATTGCCCCCCTAGCCATCGAATCCAAGCACTACATCTTCTTCCACCTCAATGACCACAAAGATGCCAACTCCACCAACCTCCTGGAAAGCTGAGCAACATCGACCTCACCCAGCGGGTCACCTGTCTCACCTACTGCGCAGGACACACGATAGACCTCATCTTCACAGCCAGCGACAGAGTCAAGTTCAGCCACGTCTCCAAACTCACTTGGACCAACCACAACATCGTACACTTCACCATCGCAAACCCCTGAGCACCACCACCAAGCCCCCGAGCGCACAACACCACAGCTGGCACAAAATCACACACACCCAGTGGACGTCCTCCCTCAGCACCACACGGCCCGACACCTCTTGCAACCTGGAACAAGCAGTCCGGAATTTCTCCGCATGGATCTTTAACTGCACCAACAGAGTTGCCCCCATGAGGACGGCCAACACAGGCAGATCGACCAAAAACACCAGCTGGGTCACACCTGAACTCCAGACCATCAAACGTGAATGCAAGCGACTAGAAAGAAGATGGCGCTCCTACAAGGACCCCACAGACATCACCACCTTTAAAACAGCCCTCAGCAAATACCACCAATGCCGCAAGAAAGCCAAGAAAGTAGCCCTGACAGAAGGCATAGAGGCCAGCACCAACCACACCAAGGAACTCTTCACCATCATCAGAGAGTTCTCCTGCCCCAAAGCTACTGATAACACAATACACCCCTCCCAAGAACTCTGCAATATGCTAGCCATCTACTTCCACAACAAGAGATCTACCATTTATGGCAACTTCGACCCTCAACCCGCCGACCTCAACATCCTCCCCACGCAAACCGTCAACTTCCACGACCATCCGCTCACCACCTGGACACCTCTCACAATGCAGAAGACCACCACCATCATGACATCCACCCGTCTGGAGCACCATCTGACCCCTCCCCCTACAATGTCTTCAACCTCAGACACAAAGAAATCAGCAGCGCACTCACCACCATCCTCAACAAATCCATCACCACGGCTGCACATCTCGACACATGGAAACATGCAGAGGTCAGACCCCTCCTGAAGAAGCCCTCTGCCGACCCCAGCGAACTCAAAAATTACCGACCCAACTCACTGCTCCTGTTCCCCACCAAGGTCATTGAGAAAGCCATCAACTGCCAGCTCACAGAGCACCTAGAAAGAAACAACCTACTTGACGTCTCCCAATCAGGCTTCCGCGCCAACCACAGCACCAAAACCGCCCTGATCACCGCAGGTGATCCAGGGAGACGCCCTCAAATGGAGCGAATACTTTATAACAGGACGGACCCTGAGAATCTGACTTCCGCCTTTCACCTCCGATCCCAAGAGCATCATCTGCAGCGTCCCCCAAGGATCATCTCTCAGCCCCACCTTATTCAATACCTACATGACCACACTGGAAAAAATCATCCGATCCCATGGCCCAACATCATCTCCTATGTGGACGACACCCAACTCATCCTTTCACTGACAGAAGACACCACCACCAGAACAAACTTCCGAAATGCCATGACAGACGTCGCCAACTCGATGAGGACCAACTACCTGAAGCTCAACATAGACAATACGGAAGTGCTGATCTTCGGAAACTACTCCTCACCGTGGGATAATACCTGATGGTCCTCAGAGATCGGGCCCACACCCACCCCCACGGACCATGACCGCAACATCGGAACCATCCTGGACAGCAAACTCACTTTGAAACGACAAATCAACACAACCACCTCATCCTACTTCTACACCCTCCGAATGCTAAGCAAGATCTTCAGATAGATCCCCACCAACACCAGGAAAACGGTCACACAAGCCCTCGTCAGCAGCCAGCTAGACTACAGAAACGCACTCTACAGCAGAATCACCACCCAACTCCAGACCATACAGAACGCCACCAGACTCATCCTCAACCTCCCCAGATGGACCCACACCACACTACACCCCACCTAAGGAACCTCCACTGGCTCCCTGCACAGAAGAGATGCCACTCGAAGACGTTGACCCTCACCTACAAAGCCCTCCACGACCAGGGCCCAGCCTACATTAACCACCGGCTGAACTTTTACCAGCCCGCCAGACAACTGCACTCCACCTCCCGCACCCTCACTCACTTTCCCCGCACCTGCTGGAGCAACAGCACAGGTCATTCATTCTCCTACCTCGCTGCCAAGTCCTGAAACAACTTTCCCCTCCACCTACGAACAGCAGCAACACTGGCGGATTTCTGGAAAGGACGAAAGACACTGCTCTTTGACTAGAGACCCATGCGGCATTAGCGTCTGAATACCCTCAGGGGTGATTAGCTGCGCTCTATAAATACTGACTGATTGATTGATCTGTGGATGATGGCGATGCCACCCTCTGTGTTTGTTGGTGCAGTAACACTCATCTTGTATCTGTTGAGCGTTGTGGTGGCGATGTCAGGGGTGGCAGCGAGGTTGAGACAGGTCTCTGTAATAAAGACAACGTAAGGGTGAGGGTAGTGATGGTGTCCCAGATTTCAGTCGCGGGCTGTACTGAGTCACTGGTGAAGAGACAGTGGCGGTAGGTGAAAGGGCCCACCATTGATCGGAGATGCTAGCCAGCAGTTGTTGTGACGTCTGGGGTCCAGGGCTGATATTTCTTCAGCGGAGTATCTGTGGGTAGTAAGAGGACAGGGATTCCTGGCACTGGGCGCAGTACAGTTCACTGGGGTGGCGGGCACATGGCAGTGGATAGGGGGTTTGCAACACTCGATGGAGTGAGCTGTAAAACACAGGCACTATGATGGAGTACTAAAAAGAAAGAAGTAGATCTCCAAAAGGGAGCAGTGGGAGGACATAGGTCAGTCAGTCAGGAGGATGGTAAAAGGCTATACTTCAAAGAAAGGATGAACACAAGATGGACAAGGACATCCAACAAATAAGAAGCAAGCAAATGACAGTGACAACAAAGTCACCCAATAGTAAGCAATGGGTGGGATGTAAGTCCCTGTAAGTTCTTGGTAAGTCCACAAAAGGCTTGCACTGTCTGTTAGGCTCAACCTAAAAAGGTGAAAGGGCTAGACAAGAGAATTTATTAATGTTTTAACATATGGCAACATTGCATCAGCATGGAAAGGGTCAGTGCTTTAATTAGTTGCTAAGTGGGCCCATTAGCAATCCTGAGTAATTTAATTGGTAAAAGCAGCGGACATATTTTTGCCAAAATGCTACATAAAAAATATAAGTCAAGTCTACAGAAAAATGGCTTACAATATAAACTCAAATAGGCAGTCAGAATTACGGGAAAATGCTCAACAATTGAAACATTTATGGGGGTAAACGCAGTGGTCAAAGTGGGGGAAAAAAGTAGGGGAACTGTGGGCGGAGAATCAGAGGGCTGGAATGTAGAAACCAGCTTTGTTTGATGATACCAAATGCTTCAAATCTATTCCTCAGGCCCCACTATGTTATACACACACAGAAATCACTGCACAAGATGGCTGCACGTCACCATTTTGTCTTAAGTAAAGCTGCTACTGTAATGCAAGGCTTGCACAACAAAGGCATGAAAATCGGAATGCTTAGCTACAGCTCTTTTAGCATATTGCACACTTCAGCATATTATATTGCGAAATGTTTCTGGTGCACAGGGTATGAAAAATGCCAACATAGCATATTGCATTACGGTGGAAAGTCCCATAAGCTGCCCAGTTGGGACACGTGGTCAGCAACAGTAGTTTTCGGACCTTAATTGGTATGGCGCTGCTTAGGCCTTTGCTAACTGGTCAATTACAGTATGTTTAATTTGTGTTACGTATACTATTATGCTGCATCCTTTATGTTATGCCCTATAAAAACTGTCAGTCGCGTCACATCTTTGGGCATTCAGTAATTTTGCTGTCTGTCTCCGTGCTGCACGTATTTGCATTGTTTGTTGGTCTCCAATAAATTGTGCCATCATTTGTGCTGACAAGAGACTTGTATTTGTGGTATTATTTCTTATTCTTTATTCCAGTTTCCACATTTGGTGTGAGAATGCGGTCCCATGATGGATGTGTTTCAACTTACGCTGGCGGTTGCGCTCAGCTTCTCTCGGACTTCGGAGGCCTGAGGTTTGATAGCTTATTCGTTTATCTTCTCTCCCTCCATTCCGCGGCTGCTGGGGGTTTTCCGTCCGTAAGTTGTTATTCTTGTCATATCCCTGGCTCCTGTTTTCCCCGTCTTTCAGCACATTTGTATGGCTTTGTTCCCTTCTTCGCTTTTCTGGTGCCAAATGCACTAGGCTTGTGTCCAGGCGCGGTTTTCTTCTGTTCCATATTTTCCGCTGCAATGTCTGTTGTGTCCATACTTCTTCTTACTTTTTTCTGTGCCCTTATTTTGGCATTGCTTTTATATTTTTTCCTTTGTCACCACTCTGTTGACAATTGTACGTCTGTTTAGGGTTAGCGCACCTTTTAGCGCTGCTAACCGGGCCTTTGTCTCCTGCGCCGTTTAGTGGTTATGAACCTCTGACTTTGCTACCGATCTCTGCCTCAATTTCTCTGATGTACATTTTTGCTCTCCGTTTTAGCCTTTGGTCCACGTACCCACCCCGACTGGCCTGGGGCGGCGTCCGTCCGCACTTTCCCTGCACGCAGTGACTCCCTGGTGCACATCAGCACTTGGCTGGTGGTCTACCTTGGAGGGCGAACTTCTACTCCCCCCTGTCTAGCCTGCGGAGAGCCCCCGGCCTATGGGGGTGGTGGACCTTTACGGCTACTTCCCATTGACGGCAGCTGAGGTCGGTACGCTTTGCCAGACTAACTACCCACTGGTGAGTACTATGTTTTGGAGTTCTTTCTATGCTCCTGGTTGGGTTGTAGCAGGTAGCCCCTCGTTTTAGAGTTGTGGCAGTTTTGCTCCCCTGGTGCGGGAGGTTGCGGTTAAGGCGCCCCCTTGCCTTTGGCTGCACACAGTTCATGTGCGGATACGATATCGTATGTTTGGTAGCCAGCTCGGCTATTCTTTGAAGTTGCAACAGGTTCTTCTTTGTGTCGTACCAATTTTAGGTTTTCATGAGCTCAGATACTGGTCCTGCTGACCCCCCTCCCTATAGACCCTGGTCCTATGTCTCGCCTTTTGCACGGCTGAGCCGCCCCACCACACACCCGCGCCGCTGACAACCTCCGGCGGGACGCCCTAGGCGGTCTCAGGATGTGTCTCGGGTTGCTCCTCGCCACATAGAGGAGGGAGTGTCCGTTGTTCTATTATCTATAATAGTGGGTTTCTCTGCAATTTTTTTTGTATCATTGTGATATTCCTCTCATACGTTCTGGTTAGATACTGTTAGACTGGTAGGGTGTTTTAAGGCTTTGTCAGGACATTCTTTGGTTTACGTATTTGACGCTACATGACTGACATAATTGATGCTGCTATTACCTGACAACCAACTTAGCTGCCCTCCATCACTGTTGACCACCATACCCAATGCCTCTTAACATTCCCACCCCTCTACAATGGGCTGGCTAGACTCATTTCTCTTTGCCCTATATTATATATTACCTCCCATCTGCATTTTCTTCCTTATGTCCTCCTGCATTTTATTCCTCATGTCCTCCGGAATACCAATAATACTTTTACTGTGTCCACTGTTACTACTTTGGGATTAGCACACTGACCACCCACTCACATCACTTCTCATCAACAGCGCGGCTGCGCAGGGCATCAAAGTGCTGCCTTTATGTTTCCTGTGTATTGTCTGAAATGCATCTAGAGTTCACCTCTTCTGCACTGTTTATTTGAATGACTGAACCTCTTGGCACCAACCATTAGGTCTTCAATTCTGTCTAGCCGCCCCTCCCACCCACTTATGGGATACCTGGGAGATTGCAAGGAGGCAGAATAACTAACCTTTCTTCTGAATTCTTTCCTGTCATCCTTCACTCTGTTCATGGGACGCCAGTAATAAGCACCCAGAACCCTCTCTTGTTCCTACTTGTGAAAGCTTTGGTGAACTGTATCAATTGAACTGTCTGATTGCATGACGAATGGCTTTTTCTGCTATAGCAAACAGCTGAAGCGTGGCTGAACAGCACATGATAACGTTCGTCTACCCTCTGTATTGTGTCTCTATGGTGCAGCGCGATCGTTCCCCACCCCCCTATCTGTCTGGTATATTTGAGGTCTAATAACAAGGCAAGGAAGTTTAGTGCTTGCACTTCAACACGCACACACTCTCTCATCATGGGGAACACTACAAGTAAAAATGATTTAAATAGCAGTCAGCCAGCCCCCCCTAAAGATTCCCCAGCCTACATTGTGGCTATACGCCAAGGACTAAGTTCCATACTATTTATACACAAATGGCACGATCTGACAGCTAAAAGACCAGACTCACAATTCCCGTGTCATGGGACTTACGACCTGAACAAGTTGTCATATCTTAGACAAATGTTGAAATTGAAAGGAAAAAAGATAAGGCCCACAGAATGGGAATCGTTCTATCAATGGGATTTGGTCTTGCGTGACATGCGTGCAACTAACAATGTGAAATCAAAGGTCCATAAAGAGTTAATAGATGTGAAGAACAGAATGTTAAATGAGATAGCTAAACAGAAAATAGAGGAAAATAGGAGGAAGACAGTAATGGATGTGGTTGGAGTGTACCCATGCATTTCTGATACAAAGGAAAGCAAAACAAGTAAGGTGGGAGGGGGTGAAGAGGACTCGCTACTCGAGGATCTTTTGATGGGACGAATGAGAGGTGCAGTACAAACACCCGTCCCTAAAACAGACGATGATACTTCAGCCTCCCCTGCCATGACATCACCCACTGAGCTAACTGAGGCACAGCAGAAAACTGCTATACTTTTAACCCGCAAGCTTCTCAACGAAGAGGCTGCCAAAATAAACTTGGACACCATCCAAGACATTGCAGTCCTGGGACTAATGAGGAGCAAAGCTGTACACGCTGCCAGCAAACAGGCTCAGAAAAAAAGACAGCTGCTGGCTCAATGCGCACAGAAAGCAATAACGCTGCCAAACCTAATAGATCGCACATGGCTACAACTGTTCGAGGACACGTCAACAGACGACGTCCTAACACTAAGCCAGTGGCACTCCCTAGTATGGGACGCTTGTACATACACGTTACAAACGATCCATGACATTACAACAATAGAGCAGGCCCTCGAAGGAATTCAACCACCTCCGCCGCCGGCTAGGAGAGACAGTTTAGGTAAAACAAGGAGTGCTCCTTCATCCACACCCGGCTCACCCGCAACACAAAAACGAATACTCAAATCAGACACAGTTAAATGCCAGGAGTTACTACAACAGATGGTGGAAGGAACACTAGCAGTAGTCGCATTCACACAACGCTACAGTAGACCATACTTAGAAAAAGTTCTGTCACTAGCGCGAGCACAGTTAATGGACAAAGGCCCCAAAGCCCACAATGCTTATGTCCAGCAAACAAAGACAGTGGGTTCAGATACGACAGGTGCAACTCCACCACTGCCTGCACAGTATGACTGGGATATAGCAAGGTTCAGCTTCACAGACTGGGACCTGCAAACACACAGAGAGGAAGACATGACAGACACACTACAATATGCGGTAGATAAACTGCAACAATGGAAGAAGCTGGTACACACATTCGCGGTGCTAGAAGTAGTCCAGGCGCTTGCCCCTTACACAGGGACACCAGCCAACACAACAGCAGCACCCCCGGCCCTGATCATGCCCCTACGAGAGGTACCACCTCCGCCAGGTGGTGAGGACAATGAATTGGCATATGTTCATGTCACTTGGTCCCGACAAGACATCATGTGCTTTACTAGGGACTTCCCAAAGCTCAGAGAAGAACCAAGGAAGTGGTACACAGAATTAGACAGAATGGCAGTGCTGGGAGGACTGTTATGGAGAGATTTTGACACATTATTTAATATTATTGTGCCAAAGGATTTATGGGAAGGTTGTAAAACAAAAGTGGATTGGCCAAAACGGGAGCCAATGAGGGGAAAAGGGGGAGTACCAGGAGATCAGGTTGAAGAATAGTACAAGGAGGTAGTACAATACTTAAAAGAGAAAATTCCGGAGGATAAGGTAGATTGGAATAAAATAACACATACAAAACAGGAGAATGATGAGAGTGTGAATACCTATTTTGACCGTCTTCTGCAAGTATACCAGCAGAACAGCGGTCTAAGGAATCCTATGGGAGTTGCAATGGCGGCATTTGTCACCACCTTTGTTCAAGGTCTAAAACCACCTATTAAGGCACACCTACAAACTTCATTTGTCTGTTGGCAGCAAGAACCAATTGAAAAGGTGTTAGCAGCAGCAAGATACTGCTCTGATTATCAGGCAAATGCACAGACCATGGAGGTAGAAAAAATGAAAAAAGAAAAAGTTAGACTAATGGTAGCACAAGAGAGGTTCTACTCAAACAACAGAGGAAGGGGTAGGGGAAGAGGTAAGGGTACAGGGATACCACATAACGGCAGGTCAACATCCGCACCCCCACTAGGTACAGCTTGCTTCTACTGCAAAGACCCCAACCATTGGAAGGCAGACTGCCCAATATTAAAGAAGAAAAATGAGGAAAATGGGCGACCACAGAATAGGGGACAGGGCCAGCGCCAATACCAGCATAGCACCGAACACGCAGAATATAGAAATAATGAACAGCAAGGGTACCGGTCAAACAACATGCCTCCAGCACATCAGGACTGGACAGAGAGGGACGGGTGGGCACAGCGAGACAACGATTTCCCACCACCACCACAAGATTTATTCTAGGGATGCCTGAAAGTGGAAGACTGCCTAATAATAGCTCCAGCAATAGCGGTGGATCAATCCGGCCCATATGTAGAGGCAACAGTTTTGGGCAAAATAGTACCATTTTTGATTGACACAGGAGCTCAAAGATCAATGCTGAAGGCACGTACAATGCCTGAGGCACCACTTTCGGGAGTACAGGTAACGGCAGTTGGAATGACAGGACAACCAATAGATGAATATCTTACGCAACCACTACAATTAGTGGTAGGCACCATAACTGTCAGCCATCAGTTTATCTTCAGCAGATTCTGCCCAGTGAACCTCCTGGGTAGGGACTTGCTCTGTAAATTACAATGCACCATACCCTGCTCACCGACAGGTGTTTTTCTAGAAAGCAGGTCAAATGGTCTGATGTTACAAGCTTTCATGACCTGCACTGACCCCGTCATACCCTCAGAGTTACGCCACCATGTACCACCTCAAGTCTGGGCTACCAGTGCTAATGATGTAGGACAGGTGCTCAATTATCCCCCGGTACAGATCAAATTGAAGCCAGGAGCTCGCCTCCCAAGGGTGCCACAGTACAAGATTTCCAAGGAGGGGGAGGAGGGCATAGCACCAGTGATACAAGACCTTCTGAAGCAGGGAATAATAAGGGAGATACGCTCTAGCCAGTGCAACACACCAATACTTCCTGTGAAGAAAGCATCTAAGGGCCCGGACGGTGCCCCTGTATACCGTTTTACCCAAGACCTGAGAGAATTGAACAAAGTAGTGGTACCGTCCTTCCCAGTGGTTCCAAACCCAGCAACAATATTGTCCAATATCCCAGCTACAGCCACACATTTCACAGTGCTGGATCTAAGCTCCGCCTTCTTCACCATCCCCTTGCACCAAGACAGCCAGTATCTTTTCAGTTTTAGTTATAAAGGTAAAAGATTAACATGGTGTAGGCTGCCTCAAGGTTTTACTGAATCCCCTTCCATCTTCACGAATGCACTAAAGACAGACCTAGACTCCCTAGTGCTAAAGGAAGGCTCCACACTAATCCAGTACATAGATGATTTACTGTTGGCCTCTCCATCTAAAGATGCATGTACACATGACACCATTGCAGTTCTGTGCCATCTGGCACTGAAAGGTTACAAGGTTTCCCCCAAGAAGTTACAATTCTGTCTCACCGCTGTTAAGTATCTAGGCCACAAACTCTCCGAAGGGTCCAGGAAATTACTACCTGATAGAATATCCACCATCACCCACTTTCCCCGACCACGCACACAAAAAGAGGTCAGGGCGTTCCTGGGGGTGGCAGGATACTGTCGGCACTGGATCCCAAACTTCTCCCTGATTGCCAAACCACTACAAGCACTAACCCACAAAGATGTCCCAGACCTAATAACTTGGTCACAGGAGTGTAACCAGGCATTTCACAAGCTAAAAAGGGAACTTAGCGAAGCACCAGCACTAGGTCTCCCAGATTACAGTAAAGACTTCCACCTGTTCTGCCATGAAAAGGGAGGATGCTCTTTGGGTGTACTGAGTCAGAAACATGGTTCATTTTACTGCCCAGTGGCTTACTATCCCGCCTTGCCTTCGAGCGGTGGCGGCAGCAGCTCTTGCAGTAGAACAATCCGAAAATATAGTGTTGGCACACAACATGGTTCTGCACGTTCCCCATGCACTGGACACGCTCCTCACGTCAACAAAGACCCAGCATCTAACTAATGCACGTCTCACTAGGTATGAGCTGACGCTATTAGCACCACACATTGCAATAAAGAGATGCACCACCCTTAATCCAGCATGCCTTCTGCCAACAGAGTATGACTTGGATGATCTGACCTCTGATGATGCATTTCATGATTGTGCACTGGCGATAGACAGGCATACAAAGGTGCGCCCGGATCTAAAGGACACACCACTGCCAGATGCCCAAGGGGATTTGTTTGTAGATGGGTCATGCCTAAGGGATGACCAAGGGACCCTGCAGGCCTCCTATGCAGTAGGTACCGCCAACACACTACTGGAAGGGGGAAGGCTGATGGCTGCCAAGAGCACTCAGGCGGCCGAACTCGTGGCACTGACAAGGGCATGCACCTTGGCTAAAGGAAAAAGAGCAAACGTATACACAGATAGCCAGTATGCCTTCGGACTGGTGCATGACTTCGGCCAGCTGTGGTCTATGAGGGGGTTCCTCACATCAGCAGGCCAACAAATACAACACGCGCAATTGATCAGTGACCTCCTTCGAGCCTTGTTATTACCTTCGCAAATAGCCATCATAAAATGTGCAGCACACACTTCCTCCAAAGACTATGTTTCAAAAGGCAACGCATTCATTGATGGGGAAGCAAAGAGAATAGCGCTGACAGGCTGCCAGCTAGCAATGGTGCAAATAATAAGTACCAACAAAGACACAGGGGCTGACAACGATTCATTACATTTCGACCCTATACACATTCAGGAAAAGGTAGACATAACTGAGAAGGAAGAGTGGGTGAAAGGAGGGTGTGTGCAAACAAAGGAGGGGTTATGGACAGGACCCAATGGGAAAATATGCCTACCTTCAGCCATGCTCCCTTCTATGGCACGCCTCTTTCACGGCCCCTCACACGTGGGCCGGGACGGCATGATCAGACTGTTTTCCCAATGTTGGTACAACTGCAAGTTCCGCCAAACAGCAGAAAGACTTTGTAAGCAATGCACTGTTTGTGCACAATATAATACTGGAAAGGGCACACCAACTGCACCTAGCCATTTTCCACCGCCCCACGGACCCTTTGAGAGTCTCCAAATGGATTTCATAGACATGCCCCCCACCCACAAGTACAAATATGTTTTGGTAATAGTATGCATGTTCAGTAAGTGGACAGAAGCCTATCCAACAAAGAACTGTGATGCATCCACAGTGGCCAAATGCCTTCTAAAAGACCTGATCCCACGATTTGGAATCCCATCCATTCTATCCTCTGACAATGGACCTGCGTTCATTTCCCATGTCATAGGGGGACTATGTAAAGGGCTTGGAGTCACACAAAAGTTGCACTGTGCGTATCACCCACCCGCAGCGGGTGCTGTGGAGAGGAAGAATGGGGTACTTAAGAACAAGATAGGCAAAATTTGTGCGTCAACTGAACTTTCATGGGTAGACGCACTACCACTGGCCCTGTTGGCGATGAGAAGCATGCCAGATAGGGTAACACGGTTAAGCCCCCATGAGATCTTGTTTGGCCGCCCCATGAACATTGCCGGCCATATGTCCACTGCTCCGCTATCAATACAAGACGATCTGCTGTTATGGTATTGTAAGAAACTAACAGAGACATTACGTTATCTACATCGCCAGGTTCTGCAGGCTCTTCCAGAGGTAGCCACACCACCGCCACATGACCTGCAGCCTGGTGACTGGATTTGGGTAAAAGCCCATACCCGACGACACTGCCTCCAGCCAAGGTGGAAGGGACCACACCAGGTACTTCTAACTACTGCTACAGCCGTCAAGTGCGAAGGGCTGACATCTTGGATACACAGCTCCCACACCAAGAAAGCAGCAGGACCAGACGGCGGAGGACAAGCTCCGCTACCACCTCCAGAGGCATCCGAGACACCCCCCAGGTACAACCTTCGCTCCAGCAGACAGCGAAGAGCAGAACAGGATTGAAGAGGCAGTTCCCTGCTCGCCGCAGGCCAGGCCTCCAACGGACGACACAACATACCAGAGGCAGTTCCCTGCTCCGCACAGCAGGCCAGGCCACCGGTATCATCCTTCCAAAGACAACAGTTTTTCTTTCTTCACAAGTGCCAACTGTCATGTGCTAGCAACCTCTGACAGTACGCAACAAAGGCACCAACGGTTCATTCCCATGAGTTGCTGGAGTCTGTATCAATACCAATAGCGGTACAGACCCTGCTAGGTAGTGTTGCTAGTTACTGTACCATTGGAACAATAGGGGTACAGAGCTCGCTAGTTAGCGTTGCTGGCGTCTGTACCAAAAGACATTTAGCGGTACAGCACCTGCTAGTTAGAACAATACAGATACAGCCCAAAGGGAACAGTGTCAAAAGGACACTAAATGTTACTAACACCAACGGGAGGTTATACACAAGTGGGAACTTTCAGGTCAATAACCATACAAGAAGAAGGACAACAATTAAAAATAACAATAAGATCAGTGTTACAGGTATGGTCCACAGGAATAGAGATAACAGGTGTTCAAAGATTAGCTGTGCCGAAACCTCCGCTGCTGAGTAACCTGAGACTTTTGATGCTGTACGTTATTGCATTTCCACACTTCGGAAATCAGCCATCAGCACTAGACACACAGGAAACACGCCTTGACTTTTACAGTTCGTAGTACATGCAATTGAGAATAGCGGAATAAGCATTATCAGAGATATCCAACTATAAACGGAACAGCCACCGGACGGATGGATAGAATATTGGGCCATACAGTAGACCAAACGCCAGATAGAATTTATATACATATCACCTTCTTGGCTCCATGCTCAGAAGAACCAGAAATATTATCTAGCTCTTGGCCACGGAACCCACTTCAAAGTAAAATTGCTTTTGCCTGCCTGGGCAGCCCACTCCAGTTCCCAGATTTCTCATCCCCCACAGATGTGTACACGGGCCCGGACGCCGAAGGATTAAAAACGGGGATATACCTTGCCATCCTCCGAGCAATAGGAGACGAGGTAGTAAGAGACCTGGACTCCAACAATTGGCATCAGTAAAAACAACAGAATAAACACCATGCCACGCCCAAGGACAGAAGGACGGACATGGCCAAGAGTACTGCTGGCAATGCTGACACCAGTACCAGGAATAATAGTGACTGTATTGATAATAATATATGCAAAAGATCTTGAGATACCATTCCTGAATGGCCAAGTTGGGGACGGGAGCGATACAAATGCAACATTCGATGACAGGATAATAAATGTTCCAGAACAAGACATTTTGGGGAGGTTGACATTAGAGGTGGAGGGGAAAGGGTGTTGTGGGATGAATATAACGGAAATAGATACGTTGAAATGGTGAAGATGTATGTACGTATTATGAATATATCTGAATGTTATGTTTGCACACACCTGCCTACAGACACACAGAACAGCATGAGTTACAATGTCCTACCGGTCTCTAAATACGTGGGCTGCGTCCTAATGCGCAATATACTCTTCACTCAGCACAACATGTCCGCAGTAGTCGCACCTCCTGAAAGCAGCAAGGTCGCAACAGGACAGGGGACAATACCACCAAGAACGAAAAGAGTGCCATGTATGCACATGCAACCAACAAAGAGAGGCAAGGAGATGCTAGACACATTGGACAGAACACCCCGGAGTGAGGGATGGAAAGGTAGGGCAGATTGGGACCACATAGGAATAGAGAAAGAAGGAGAGTTGAAAATACCAAGATTTAGAATAGAGCAACTCCTTCCCGCCCCTTCCAGTATCCAGAATGACAAAGTAACACCGCCCAAAAGAATGCCAAAATTACCACCGGAGGGCAAAAGCTGCTCCATACAAAAATTAATGCAGAAGGACGCCTGGAAGGAGTGTATTTCCTTTGGGTGCACTATAGCAGAAATGGCACAGGGAGAACAGGGATTCATAGAATGTGAAGATAGGATAAACAAAATAAAGGGAATTCAAGGAGAAAAGGAAGTGGGAGAAATTTTCGTTGGCGACAGTAACTGCACACACATGACAAGGTTATCACGGATTAGGAACAGTGGTAAACGATCCTCACCTGGACTAGAAGGTTACAAGGGACTTTTCTTTGTCTGTGGCCAATGGGCCTACTTCTATCTACCCCCAGGATGGTATGGCAGTTGCTACCTTGCCTCCATCCTGCCCCGAATGACCCACTTCACCGACCTACTGCAAATAATGAACAAGGGCCACCGGCCAAAAAGACTTAGAAGGACACCAGAGTGGACAGAGAATATACTAACAGGATTCAAAGTTATGGTCCCTGGTGCAGGTGTGGTATACACCTCTGCTAGGATCCACCAGTTAGCAGGAATGATTGAGGATCTTTCAGATTCAACAGCAGCAGCCTTAGGTAACGTCACTGAAGAATTCACCGCCTTGAGGGCAGTTGTGATACAAAATAGGGTTGCGTTAGACATCATCCTGGCCAAAGAGGGCAGAGTCTGCCACGTCATCCATCAGCAGTGCTGTTCGTATATACCTGACAACAGTCAGAATATACACAAGGCCATAGACGAAATAGACAAGGTTCGGGACAAAGCACACAACATACATACCGGGGAGGTATGGGAAACGTTTGTACTATGGCTACAAAGCTGGGGATCATGGATATTGGAGTTGATAATTATAATAATAACAGTATTGATCACACTGTGTATCATGATCAACGTTTGTCCAGCATGCTGTGCAGCCTTCATTGCTAGCTGTACCCGATGCATGCCAAAGAGTAGTGACACAAGACACCACACCCACGAGGACGAAGGGACAGAGATGGTACCGAGAAAGACTCCCATGTGTGATTTGGTATCAGATGGGGCAATGTAGAAACCAGCTTTGTTTGATGATACCAAATGCTTCAAATCTATTCCTCAGGCCCCACTATGTTATACACACACAGAAATCACTGCACAAGATGGCTGCACGTCACCATTTTGTCTTAAGTAAAGCTGCTACTGTAATGCAAGGCTTGCACAACAAAGGCATGAAAATCGGAATGCTTAGCTACAGCTCTTTTAGCATATTGCACACTTCAGCATATTATATTGCGAAATGTTTCTGGTGCACAGGGTATGAAAAATGCCAACATAGCATATTGCATTACGGTGGAAAGTCCCATAAGCTGCCCAGTTGGGACACGTGGTCAGCAACAGTAGTTTTCGGACTTTAATTGGTATGGCGCTGCTTAGGCCTTTGCTAACTGGCTATTACAGTATGTTTAATTTGTGTTACGTATTCTATGATGCTGCATCCTTTATGTTATGCCCTATAAAAACTGTCAGACGCGACACATCTTTGGGCATTCAGTAATTTTGCTGTCTGTCTCCGTGCTGCACGTATTTGCATTGTTTGTTGGTCTCCAATAAATTGTGCCATTATTTGTGCTGACAAGAGACTTGTATTTGTGGTATTATTTCTTATTCTTTATTCCAGTTTCCACAGAATAACCTGTGGATTGGGTCAGTGGGCGGAGTCAGAGGTGTGGCAGAAAGAGCAAAATATCCCAATTTTTAGTATTTGTTTCCCACTAACCGGTTGCAGCTTATTACTTTATTTAATTTAACCAATGGATACACATGTTTATTTAAGGTTTGATATGAGTTATTAACATTAAAATACATTCACAAAGTGGGATACGTTTCCAATCACAGAATGTCCCAAATATCCTTAAAAGTTGAATCGCAAGCCATTTGTCTCCCAGCCATGGAGTTTCTGTCATCAGCATTTCTCCTCCCTTTTTCCACAAGAGCAGTTCAACCATGAATGGCAAAATATTCTAGTTTGCAAATGTTTTCCACATAATTATGGCTCTGACATATTTGCCACATAATACATCATCTGTTGCATAATCTGACGATTTTTAACTAATAAATTGTTTATAGCTCAAACGGATCAAAAGTTAATAAAAAATGTGTCTTGTGCTGCTGTGAAGTGGAGGGCCCTTTGCGAACGTTGACTGGTCACCTTTCTCACTTCTGCAGTTGTATGTTCCACTGATACTAATAAGGAAAAATCTTTGCAGAGACTGTTAGCATGTGCAAAAATGTCAAAATAATAAAGTATCCGAAAATTTACAGCACCACTAATACCAGTGTAGGGTGTCAGAGCACTTTACATCACACATATTAGACAGAGACAATCAATCATACATGTGTAAATAACTGTATAGGAAATGTTACATAAGACAAAGGACTACAAGGTGTAGGAGTCACATGACAACCATACTAGTAGGCAGCATAGTTTAATAGTGATTGGTCTGGAGAAACGCAAACTCAGAATTTAAAACGTAATACCATGGTTGGGGGTTCTCTTTAATAATCGGAATTGATTTCTACCCAAATGAACCCTTTTTTGCAACATTAGGATAATCAAAGAGTGGGGAAAAAACCATAATGCTCTAATTTATACCTTGCAGTTTCCATGCAGCTCTTACATGACAGTTAATAGCTCACTGTTCTATGTTAGGATTTTAACTTATTAACTGCAAGTAACAATAGGGTCTCTCTGACAAAAGCAGTAACCCACTGACCTATTTACATTATGGCACTTTGTGATATGCATGGTACATGTTCTTAGCAGCAGGCACATTAACCCTCCGTGCTTCCTTTCCATGAGTCAATACTTCCACTAGACAAAACACCATCTCTCTCTCCTAAGAAAATTAATCACTGGAGTTATCATGACATTTTTATTGTTGCCGAAAATTGTTGGAGGCCAGGAAGGAGGCAGCAAGTGCTTTTAAAACCATATTATACTTGCAAAAACAACACCTCCACCTGAAGTCAGCGCCCGGTGCGGTCGCACTGCCCTAGAGCTACCCTGCTCCAGGGGCCTGTGACCTCAGTGATAGTCACTGTCACTCTATGGTGTGCTGCTTCATAGGCCTGCCTGTAAGACTGGAGGTGAACTTCAGAATGAATTGTGGCGGACAGGCTTTCAAGGGTAACCCACACTTGCCACTGCTAGAGTCCACCTGCTGGTGCTACGACACCAGGGCTTTTAAGCTCTTGCGGGGCCTTCTAAGGTCTAGCATGGGGATGTGCTCCCTCAGGGGGAGTGGTCTGGTGGAACCTGGCTGAACCTGGCTGAACCTGGTTCCCCAGTTCCAAATTCAGCAGCTCTGACCATAGTGCCACATCCTCTCCCCCACTGAACACCATACTGCCCCACTGAGAGAAACTTGCACTGCACTGACCCTCTATAAACACCTGGATGTGACTCAATTCAAATTAAGCATTAGACAAGAGCAATATGCTGCCTAACAAAAGTTAACAACATCCTAGAAAAAGCAAACACTCATAGGGAATGCAAGATTAAGTAAAGCATGTGAAATGTAAGCAGGAACAACATGGTTACCTTTTTCCTTTTACACTCATTATTCAGAAATTAGTGAGAGCTTTTGCCTGAAAAGTTAAGGCCATGACTACAGGGTACAGGGCCCAGAAGGGACCCGCTTCAATGCCCATTGCTTATATCCTTCCATATGTAAGCAGTATGGTTTAAAAAGACCACATTCGTGAACACACAGCCGCTGTACACATGTTGTTTTCCAATTCATCCATCAAGCAGGTATTTCAGTACCTCCAGGAAAGGTGCACTTTCCCACCCAGGGAAAGCAATGTTGTTCAAAGAGAGATGAGAAAACAAAAGTAGAGCTTCACAGGCAAACACTGTAAAGTGGCGCTAATGTGTTTAGGTGTGAATAAATCAATCTGGCCACCTTGCAACCACTCTTGCTTTAGTTCGTTAGTTATTTATTTTTCATATTTTTAATGTTTTATTTCTCTCCACCCCGAGGCTGCACTTAGAAATTGAAAAATGTCAGAAAAAGACGATGTTTCCAGCAAAAGTGTTTTTCTTTTTTGGATCCATTTCACAGGGGAGCAAATAAACGAAAGGAGGAAAGAGAAGGTAATACCTGTTTCGTGAATTCTCGGTTTTCACTAAATGAGGAGAAGCGAGACAGAAAGAGAGGGAAGAGGGGGAACAAAGAGGGGGGGGCAGATGCCAGCGGCAGGAGAACTGAACACTGTCCTTGTCTTCTCTGGGCACGAAGGAAAAGACAGAGGGGCATATTATCAAGCCAGTTAGCGCTGCGTTAGCGGCACTTTCCTGCTGCTAATGTGTTGTTTTTTTATCGCCCTATTACCAAGATGTCGCTAAGAAGCGTTAGCGACAGCTTTCCGGCGATAACTATCGTTTTTACTATCGCCGTGCATGGCAGCGATAGTTTCCGCTAATGATATGCAAAGTAGGCGTTCCTTCTCAAAATTTCAGGAAAAAAGTCGCTAGCACACCATCGCACTATTACCAATGATGTCCCGGATCCGCGAAGCGATAAAAAAAGTCCCGCTAAGGCCCCTTAGCTGCAGGAAAATAAGACCTGGAAAAAACAGGTCTAAAAATTGAAAAATTGTGATAAATGGAGGTATATAAGGGAGGCCAGCCCAGACCCACACCTGAAGACCCACAGATGCCATGGAGGTGCAAATCATTCAGCTTTGAGTCCCAGGAAGACAACAACCACCACCGCCACTGCCAGCCCCACCCCCCCCAGGACCACTACCAAGGCAGCGCCAAAGATGACAGCGGGCCCTGCGCAGACGTCTCAGCCTCGCAGACCTGACGCCAGAGGATGTCATTGCCCACTACAGGGTCAAAAGGACATCCATCCAACACATCCTGAACCTGATAGCTCACAGGCTGATGCCACTAACACAGCGGAGAACCAACATCCCTCCGCAGACAAAGCTGCTGGCTGTGCTGCATATGTTGGTGATCCAGCGCTAACAATAAAAATTATTCTCCTATATACTTCGGTCATCCAGGTGCAATTACTCCTTCAACACACACACTATATCCATATGACGGTGGGGCCCATAACACCGCATATACATTCACTTACTCATTTATTCCCTGGATTTCCTCCGTCAATAACCTAGGAGAAAAACGATTCGCTGGAAGGAGACGGGATACCTCTTTTAACATGACATAATGTTTCTCATTTGCTTTAAGGTATTCCGCTCATTGGTCGATGGACCAACTAGTAGGAATCAGTTGATGGTGATTAAGACCAGCTCAATCACAATAAACTCTTTATCAATTTACTTTAATCATTGAGCTAAAGAATCATTGAGTCATTTGTTTAAAGAATAATAAAGTTTATATAAAGTTTTGATGCAAGAAATGAGGTTAAGCTTATTATTCAGATCATTACATTTATCATCAATATAGGAATAAATTGAAATTGCAATGCATATCTATTAGACGGAAAAATAAGGTTATCATAGTAAGAACTCTAAGAGATCAATCTATCTGTCTTGGAAAAATCTAATAGTTCTAAATGAAAAATCTATCAGGAAAAATTCTCCTAAAGCAGCATCCTATACTCAACTGGAAAATAAAAATAGCAGCAGCAGCATCAGCTCGTCAGCATCAGCAACCGCAACTTCACCCATCTACAGCATCTAACTTCTCCAGCATCTGCTCTCCAGCAACTCACTCTCCAGCAACTAACTCTCCAGCATCTAACCCCTCCCACCAAGAGTAGGTCTTCTTATACCCTAATTCTAGCTTACAGAATAAAAATGTTGCATCTTCATGGCGTGATTCTTTCTCATTGGTCCCCTCAGGCCCATATACATTTTAATCAAACTTCCTGGTCTTAACTAGTTCCTTGTGGAATGTCCATGCTTGCATCGTTTCCCACAGTTCATGTCATTGCTCATCCGTTTCGATCAGTCCAATTTGTATCTTTTTCTGCTACATTTTAGATTCAACAGTTCCGTCCATTGATTCAGTTGGACTTCTCACGCTTCTTGCTGATCATCTTGGCACACATCTGCTCAGAAAGGTCACAATAGCCTTGACCATACTTCCATCTTAGCCTCTCAGCACCAGCACGTGATCATCCCTTTCCACAGCCTCTCTCCTCTATCACATGGTTCCCTGCTCATGCGTACTCTAGCATCTGGCGGCCATTTTATATCGCTGCTCGACAGGCCTAAGCGCACTATTTTCAAAGATAAACAAAATATTGTTAAAACAAAGAAATATAAACCCTTTCGTTTCCCTCCCGTCTTTCTACGTACCCCAATTAGGTATTACCTAGCAAAAAGCAACATATAAAGCCGTCCCTTACTTACCATCGCTTTATTTCGCAACCACACGTTTTATTTAAAAGCACAGATCATGCGTTTATTATTTAATTAGTACGCAAATATTATGTTATGTTAGACACGTAAACAATTATAAGTTGATTAATTTGCACACGTAATAGCGTGTTACCTTTAACCCTTAACATGTAACATACATTGTTGGTTATTTTAATTATTTTACGAAAATTATTAGGAGGTTAAAAAATTTTCATTTACCCTGCTCCATCAACTCCCCCCTTTGGTGATTTTTAATATCACCACAAAACCCAAGTTATACAATTTTCTCAGACAGCATATATCTTTTGTCCGTTTGCTTTTGTTAATTTACACAACTGTATCCCTTTCAACTTGTCTCTTCGTTTTCTTGTACATGTTCTCTTTTATTTCTTCTAACTCTATTTCACCCATTTCTCTCTCTCTCCTTGTTTATCATGTTTTCTTTTTCTATTTTATTCTGTCTTCTTCTTCTCTTTATACATGTTATTGCAAGCTCCAGTACTAATATTATTATTATTATCACGGTTGCTATTATTATAACTTTCCCTATTATTAATCCACTCATTCTTTTTAACCAATTTATTACTCAAGAAAACCCTTTACCAAGTTTTCCAAAAGCACTTTCAACCTCCAGTGGAACAAGTTCTTTGTGCAAATTTGTAATATTTGTTATATACTTCTGTATATTTTCGCTTTTATCTGGAATGTAAGTGCAACAATGTTTGACTTTCAGCATTCCACAGACTCCGCCCTCTTTTGCCAAAAGAATGTCAAGGGCAAGTCGATTTTGCATCACCATAGCTCTCATGGCAACCATCTCAGTATTTACCATCAAGAACCCTCCAGCAGTATCTGTAGATAAACGATCTACCACTGTGGATAATTTCCGAATTTTAAATGCATTCAAAGATATTCCCACTGCTGGTATCAATGCACCAGAAAATATCACCTACTATTTCTGAAAAACTTTCCCTTTTCTACGTGTAAAGGTATTTTTCATTTTGTGTGTTCCTTTTTCTTTTCTATCCATATGAAAAATCTTTGGAAAGACCAGGCCTAAGTAACATGACCCATACCAATGGTCCGGCAACCTATAATAAGCCCTATTTCCGTAAACATAATAGATCCCTGGAAATATTGGATCTTTTCCCCCTTTGAATCCCCATCCACCTATAATTTGATAATTGTCATGGCAAATACTGGAAACCACAAAATAATTGTCATATCTTGTCTTATTTCTTCTAATGCACAACCTTCCCTGTTGGGGCCAATCCAGAGTCATACCTGCATTTTTCTTTTTCTTGTCATGATTTTCTTCCTCAAACGCCCAAAGAGGTGTTTTTGTCTCTTCTATTACTTTTCTTTGAAATTTCACTCTTCTCTCTTCAACCATCTCTAAAAATACTTTTTCTTCCTTCTTTAACTCACAGGTAAGGTTGTATTTTACTATATTATCTAATGTTAAAATCTTATCTTCTAAAAAATATTCACCAAACGTTTTTCCTTCTTTTATTTTGTTTAGCTCGGGAACTACAGAAACTTTCGCAAAAATCTTATTTATGTCAGTGTAATAATATTCTAATCTACCTGTTTTATAAAATAAACTTGCTAAGACACTACATGTTATTCCATACGTCAAAGGGAGGTGATGATAAGTCACACCCTCTGCTACAGATGCAGGCAACTGCATACAAACATAGCAATCTCTTACATCCATTGTTTCTACATACTCATATAATAATTTAGTAAAAACATTTTTGAAAAATCTGTTATTGATTTGTCCTTGTGTAATTCTGCACTACTCTTTAAAATTACTGGTTCTTGAGTGTTAGCTCCTTTTTCTTTCTCAGTGGTATTAGACGTTTCTACTACAGCTAAACTAATTGGAATAGTGATTGCTAAAACCACCCATACTGTCATTAATAATCCTGTACAAAAGCAGCACATCTTGCACCATCTATTTAAAAACTCACATTTACATTTTCTATCTCTTGTATTCTCCATTTTGTTTTATAACCTTATTTATTTGTTTTCCAGAAAATTGTGTCACTACACCTCAGGAATGACTTATTTGCCACTCTGTACTCCAATGTTTTGTCTTTGATTGGTACTTTCTTTTAATTCTTTCTCAGAATTCTTTCTTTGTCATATCCAGTAAAATTCGTCAGATCCAGTGTTTTGTCAAATCCGGGAGAAACTATTTAAACTTCTTCAGGTTTGTTGCACTTCACTTTTTCCCATCAGGTTTCTTTGTTCTGGGTTCTCGTGAGTGTTCTTTTCTTCTTTGTTACTAGTCAAAGCAAGATACAACCATTCAGGCGATCTATACTTCGGATTTACCTTCTTTACTCTTTTTGTTTTCTGCAAGTGTTTTCCACCTTGTTTTTCTTGCTCTCTCTGACTTGTTATTTCATTCACTTGTTCAGCACTTTTCCCATCCAACCTTATGATTCTGTATCTTAATTTTCTTACTTCGTTGGGCCAATTGTCTCCTTTTCTTGGCCTTTTCGCCTCACTTCCTTTTTCCTCTCTTTCTGTTTTCCAATTTCTTTTTCTTGACTCTAGTTTTTGGTTTCTTTCTTCTCCACTTTCTTCAGACTCTGTTTCAGTTCTTTTGTTATTGCCTCTTATTTTGAAACTTATAATGTCATTTTCTTCCTCTACTTGTGGTTCTTTTCTTATCTTCCTTCGTTCACCTATTTCTGTCCCTCCTCGATGTTCTTCCGAATTTGTCAGTTTTCCTTTCTGCTTCTAAATTTCCCTGTTCTCGTGTTTGACTATTTGTCCCTATTGCTCCTCTGGGATCTTCCGATTTTTCTAGCTTTTTGTTTGAAACTCTCCCTTCTTCATCTATTAATATTATCTCCGAAGGATTTTCACCTCAACTTGTACTTGGTTGCTCACTGTCACTATCTTCTGGCTCAGTTTCTTCTCTTATGCTTTCAAAATTCCAATTTCTTTTTTGAATTTCTTCACAATCCGAATGATCTGTATCAGATTCTGAACTGGTATCTGATATTTCCAGATGTCGACTTACAGGTCGATCTTCAAGTTCTGGAACTTCAGCTATTTCCTCTACTTCTTCTGTCGTTGCACTTGTAGTTGGGTCTTCCAGATGTCGACTTACAGGTCGATCTTCAAGTTTTTGCACCCTGTCTGTTTCTTCTTCTCCTTCTGATGCTGAACTGTTATCCAATACTTCCAGATGTCGACTCACTTGTCGATCTTCAGGTTCTGGAACTCTGATGGTGTGACTGGCATACACCCAGTGTTTCACTCCTGCACACTTGACAGCAGTGGTTGTCACCAGGATCACTTGTCGTGGTTCGTCCCAGCGAGGAACCAAACAGTTTCTTCTCCTGTGGACTTTTATGCGGACCCAATCTCCTGGATTCAAGTCGTGAGCTGGTTTTCTTTCAAGAGTGGTCGCATCCGGTCCAACCTGATGAAACACAGAACGCACCACATCAGCCAATCCTTTGCAATAATCCAGCACTAGATCATCAGTTATAGTCAGTAGTTTGTTGACAGGTACTTGTGCTTTTCTCATTGCTCGTCCCATAATTATTTCATGGGGACTGAGTCCAGTTTTCCTTTCCGGAATACTTCTGATTGTCATTAAAACTAATGGCAAGGCATCTGGCCATTTGAGTCCTGTAGCTTGACACATTTTTCCTAACCTGTTCTTGATTGTTCCATTCACTTGCTCTACGATTCCAGAAGCCTCTGGTCTGTATGCACAATGCAGTTTCTGTTTAATACTAAGTGCTTCACAAATTAGTTTAACTAATTCATTTTCAAAATGTGTTCCTCTATCTGTTTCAATCGTGACTGGAAAACCATACCTCGGAATGAATTCTCGCAGCATAAGTTTTGCTACCGTTGTTCCATCATTCCTTCTTGTTGGGTATGCTTCCACCCAACGGGAAAACAAACAGACAACCACTAGGACATACCTTAGTCTGTTGCAAGGTGGCATTTCAATAAAATCCATTTGCATTCTAGTGAAAGGACCTCCTTCTCGTCCTATTGTTCCTAGACTCACTACTGTTTTCCTTCCTGGATTTAACTGTTGACAAATAAGACATCTCTGACAAATACTCTCAGCTATGGCTCTGAATTTTGGATTATACCATGTTTGTCTAAAAAGTCTGATCATTGAATCTCTCCCAATATGGGCTTGACCATGGTACATCCGTGCCATGTCAGAAATCATGCTATCAGGCATAACTGGTCTCTCATCTCTGTAAACCCAAACATCATTTTCTTCATGTTTTCTACATCCTGCTTTTATCCATGTATCTTTTTCCTCATCATCTGCAGCTTCCTGTAACTGTCTCACCTCATCCCATGTCTCAATAGAGTTAGTAAAAAGCAAAGGACAAGAAATATGCTCTCTTTCCCGACTTTTGTTTAAAGAAACCACATTCTTTGCACAGTACTGTGCCATTTCTTCAGCATATTTATTACCAACAGTTATGTAGTCTTCCCCATTTTTATGTGCATTGCACTTCACAACAGCAATCTGTTTAGGCAGCTGTATCGCCTCAAGCAGCTTTTTCACAAAATCTCCATTTCTAATTGGCGTTCCTGCAGACGTCAAGAAACCTCTTTGTGACCAAAACTGACCAAAATCATGCACCACCCCAAAGCCGTACTGGCTATCTGTCACAATCGTAACCCGTACATTTCTTCCCAACTTGCATGCTTGAATCAGAGCTACTAGTTCTGCGACCTGGGCAGACCGTACCCCTTTCAGACAAGATGCTTCCATTACAATGGCTACTGTGCAAACTGCATATGCTGCACTTAGAACTCCATCACTCGTTCTCAAACATGAGCCATCCACAAACAGAATATAATCTGATTCTTTCAAAGGTTCATCTCGTATGTCAGACCTTGGTTTTGTACAATATTCAAGCACATTCAGACAATCGTGATCTACTTCATCCATTTCAATCACACTCTCTTCATCTGGCAATGATGTCGAAGGATTCACATTCATACATCTGTCAATGGTCACATTATCTGCACTCAAAATTACTTTTTCATACCTAGTCAGCCGACTATGTGTCATGTATTGGGTTTTCGTTCTTGTCAAGAGAATTTCCACAGAATGGGGAACATACACTCTCATTGGATATCCCATAACTATGCCTTCACTCTGTTCCAGACTCACACAAGTAGCAGCAACTGCTTTCAAGCATCCAGGCAACGCTTTCGCTACAGGGTCTAAAACAGCTGAAAAATATGCAATGGGTCTTTTCATAGTTCCATGTCTTTGTACCAAAACTGAAAATGCACATCCATCTCTTTCACTGCAATACAGTTCAAAATCTTTCTCATAGTCAGGCATTCCTAATGCTAGAGCCTCACATAATTTCTTTTTCAGCTCTCTGAATGCTTTCATTTCTTCATCATTCATTTCAAAAGGATCTTTAACATCCTTCTTTGTCAGTTTCTGCAATGGTTTAGCAATCAGTGAAAAACCGCTTATCCATTGTCGACAATATCCAACCATTCCCAAAAACATTCTTACCTCTCTTTGTGTCATTTGAGCTCTCATTCCTTGAATCATTTTTATTCTTTCAGTCGTTACCTTTCGCACACCTTTCTCAATTGTATGCCCTAAATACTGGACTTCTTGTTGACAAAACTGCAATTTTGAAGGGGACACTTTATGTCCTCTTTTTGCTAAATGGTTCAGCAAAGCAATTGTATCATTGACACATGCTTCTTTCGTTTTTGATGCCACCAGTAGGTCATCAATATACTGAACCATCACTGACTTTTCTGGCATTCTTAAATCTTCCAACGATTTCTTCAGAATCTGATTAAATATTGAGGGACTTTCTGTGTACCCTTGAGGAATTCGGCACCATGCCAAAATACGCTCTCCAAACCTAAACGCAAATAATGGCTGGCTATCTGGATGCAATGGAATAGAGAAAAATGCATGACATAAATCAATTACTGTGTACCATTCTGCTTCACGTGGAATCTGGTATAGAATCACAGCAGGGTTCGGTACTATTGGGCAACAAGGCACAACAATTTTGTTTACCTTCCTCAAATCCTGTACAATTCTATATGTTCCGTTTGGCTTTTTCAGTCCCATTATTGGCGAATTACATGGACTGCTCATGATTTCTTTTAGAATCCCTTGTTCAATCATTTTATTTATTACTGGCGTTATTCCTTCAATTATTTCTGTTGTCAATTTATACTGGGGCGTATTTGGGTAACTCGTTCCCTCTTTCACTGTTATTTTAACGGGTCCTACTCCTTTCATTAATTCTACATCTTCTCCTGTAAAGTCCCACACTTCTTCTTTCACTGTCTTTTTCAATTCAATTGGGATTTTCTCTGCATCAAATACAGGAAACAAACCATTTACTTCTGGTTCTAAATTCACCATTGTCATTTTATACAGCACATCCTCACCTGGAGTCTGAAATGCAATTCCGTCTGGGGTACAATAGATAGTGCAATTCATCTTGCACAATAAATCGCGTCCTAATAGGTTCACGGGACTACAATCACATACCACAAATCGGTGCATTTCGCTAAATGGACCAATTCTTACCTCCACTAATTTAGTAAGAGGCGTCTTAATTTGCTGATTTGAAACTCCAACTCAGTGTCAACAAGGAATGTTACATTTGCACCATTCACTTCTCCATCCACAAATGGACCAGACTGATGTACCTCTAGAGTTGCGCCAAGCACGCACTCTTCCCCCTCTCCTAGGCACCGTCAGTAACTTTCATCCGTGTCATCCTCATCCTGTCGTAACCAATATTGAGAAATTGCAGCTGCACGCGGCAACTGTGTTACCTGTTCTCCTCCGTAGAATCCTGTTTCTGCACTGTATTTCTGTTGGTTAAAACTCTTGGGAAGTGGTGGTTGTGGCACCTGACCTTGTTGAGTAACTACCTCACTCTGCACCTGTGAATTTAATGATTGATTTTCCACATTAGGTTTTGGAGGAAATTTACACTTGTTTTTCCAATGTCCTAACTTTCCACAGTTGTGGCATGGCCACTTTTTCTTTGCCTCATCTATGCTCATTTGTCCCTTTCCTTTACCTATATTAGGTCGGGATCTAACCTGTCCTGTTTCATTACCAGTATTACTCAATTGAGCTTCTTGCTTCTCTGCAACTTTCACCTGCGCCCACATGGCCTTTTCTTTCAGTTTACGCTGTCTACTCTCAATATCATCACTACAATACTTAGCATATCTCAAAACCTCATCCACTGTGCTATTCTGCCAACAAATCATATGCTGCTTAATCATTTCACTTATTTCTGGTTTCAATCCATACACAAACCTATATACAAAATGACTCATATCCTTCTCATTTAGTGTCTCATAACCACTGTACTGTTTGAAAACCAACAACAATCTCTCGTAGTACGCATGCACTGATTCTTTACTTTCCTGCGTTGTTCTGTCTATTTTTACCCAATCTGTTTCTTTAGGTGGAATCTTATTCTTCAATAAAAATTATTCTCCTATATACTTCGGTCATCCAGGTGCAATTACTCCTTCAACACACACACTATATCCATATGACGGTGGGGCCCATAACACCGCATATACATTCACTTACTCATTTATTCCCTGGATTTCCTCCATCAATAACCTAGGAGAAAACGATTCGCTGGAAGGAGACGGGATACCTCTTTTAACATGGCATAATGTTTCTCATTTGCTTTAAGGTATTCCGCTCATTGGTCGATGGACCAACTAGTAGGAATCAGTTGATGGTGATTAAGACCAGCTCAATCACAATAAACTCTTTATCAATTTACTTTAATCATTGAGCTAAGGAATCATTGAGTCATTTGTTTAAAGAATAATAAAGTTTATATAAAGTTTTGATGCAAGAAATGAGGTTAAGCTTATTATTCAGAGCATTACATTTATCATCAATATAGGAATAAATTGAAATTGCAATGCATATCTATTAGACGGAAAAATAAGGTTATCATAGTAAGAACTCTAAGAGATCAATCTATCTGTCTTGGAAAAATCTAATAGTTCTAAATGAAAAATCTATCAGGAAAAATTCTCCTAAAGCAGCATCTTATACTCAACTGGAAAATAAAAATAGCAGCAGCAGCATCAGCTCGTCAGCATCAGCAACCGCAACTTCACCCATCTACAGCATCTAACTTCTCCAGCATCTGCTCTCCAGCAACTCACTCTCCAGCAACTAACTCTCCAGCATCTAACCCCTCCCACCAAGAGTAGGTCTTCTTATACCCTAATTCTAGCTTACAGAATAAAAATGTTGCATCTTCATGGCGTGATTCTTTCTCATTGGTCCCCTCAGGCCCATATACATTTTAATCAAACTTCCTGGTCTTAACTAGTTCCTTGTGGAATGTCCATGCTTGCATCGTTTCCCACAGTTCATGTCATTGCTCATCCGTTTCGATCAGTCCAAATTGTATCTTTTTCTGCTACATTTTAGATTCAACAGTTCCGTCCATTGATTCAGTTGGACTTCTCACGCTTCTTGCTGATCATCTTGGCACACATCTGCTCAGAAAGGTCACAATAGCCTTGACCATACTTCCATCTTAGTCTCTCAGCACCAGCACGTGATCATCCCTTTCCACAGCCTCTCTCCTCTATCACATGGTTCCCTGCTCATGCGTACTCTAGCATCTGGCGGCCATTTTATATCGCTGCTTCGACAGGCCTAAGCGCACTATTTTCAAAGATAAACAAAATATTGTTAAAACAAAGAAATATAAACCCTTTCGTTTCCCTCCCGTCTTTCTACGTACCCCAATTAGGTATTACCTAGCAAAAAGCAACATATAAAGCCGTCCCTTACTTACCATCGCTTTATTTCGCAACCACACGTTTTATTTAAAAGCACAGCTCATGCGTTTATTATTTAATTAGTACGCAAATATTATGTTATGTTAGACACGTAAACAATTATAAGTTGATTAATTTGCACACGGAATAGCGTGTTACCTTTAACCCTTAACATGTAACATACATTGTTGGTTATTTTAATTATTTTACGAAAATTATTAGGAGGTTAAAAAATTTTCATTTACCCTGCTCCATCCTCTGGGACCTTTCAACCAACAACGGCCAGAGTTGGAAGAGTCTCACAGGCAGCCTTCTCAAGCTTCCTCCCAACTGTCTTGGATGGCATACTCAGCCTAATACCCCAGCACCTTCACTTCCCCAACACTGTGCAGGAACAGATTGAGACCAAGCAAAGATTCTACGCCATAGCCGGATTCCCACAGGTGTTGGGCGCAATTGACTGCACACATGTCCTATTTGTGCCCCCTGCGGACAGTGCACACATATACCGCAACAGAAAGCACACCCATTCCATGAATGTGCAGGCAATAGTGGACCACTGGGGACTGTTCACCAATGTCATAGCCAAGTTCCCAGGGAGTGTGCATGATTCCTACATCTTCCGACAGTCCATCCTGAACCAGCGCTTCCAGGATGGCACATATGGAAATGCAGTTCTTGTTGGTAAGTACTAACTGAACACACCACACGCCTCAGCTCCACATTCATGCAACTCACAATTGTGAAAATGTACATGTAACAATCACACATACAACATGGCAATCAACATGCCCACATACCAGATACAACAACACCAAGAACTGCGGGAACTGTGGCTAGATATGTAGACAAATCATCTCAAATGCTTAGCCCCTGTGCCACCCTTAAGCAAATGTGGTGAGAGGTGGGAACCATGTATGTGCGATGGAGGCACACGATCCATAATGAAAGTAGGAACACAAGGCCCAGTGTGTAGGTGTCATGCTGGACAGTTGGGAGTAAGCTGACTGCAGACGTGCCCATGTTGGCATATAGTGTGTCTCTGTAGCCCAGCCTGATGGCAATGACTGTGTGGGTCACTGTTACACCCGACAATGGGGGGATCTATGTGAAGGTTGCATGGAGGATGCAGAGGCTGGCGAAGCAGCTACAGGCCACTGTGTACACCTGTAGGTACATGGGGATGGAGGAGTCAAATATGGGCCCTAGGTACCTAGATTTGGGGTGGGGGCATCCGAAAGCGTTGGACCACCAGGTGATGCCACATGATGATTGTACTGTTACGAGGATGATGACTCATGTTTCCCCTGCATATAGCACGCCCCAGCTGTTGATCATCCATGTTGAAAATCACATTAATCCTACCTGGAAGAGCAGTCTGGTGTGTGTGCGTATTGTTGATGTTGAATATGAGCATTCTGTACGTGTTGGTGGTGCAGTTTACTGGTATCCCAAAGCTTGCACCAGCTCCACTCCATGTGTCAGCAGCTGCATCTGCCAACTCTGAGGTTGGTGCTGACCGAGGTGGCATTCATTGCCTGCCGTATGTTGCATGGTGGGACAAGTGTGCATGCGCAGTTGGAGATACATGTTTGGAAAATGTGGACTTGAGCCATTGTTGACGACTGCAGTGCTGTGGTTTTTGCTGTTGATGGTGGTGTGTAGCATCTCATCGGTGACTGGTCCACACCAACTTTGTGGGTGCTTGCATGTGGTCAACGGTGGTCTGGGGTACATCAACAAGGTGGTGCATGCATAAGTGGTCAACACATGTGCGTTTAGTGGGGCAGAGGAACTGGACGTAGTCTACACATGCAAAGAAGCCGTCAAAAGTGTGCCCTGCCTTGTGGATCAGTGTGGTGAAGATCTGGGACAGTCTGATGTCAGCTAACATTTCCCTGAGTCAAATGTACCTTGAGTAGTCGTGGCATGTGAGTTGGAGGCTACACTCCCAAATGAGTATGTAGTCCACGGAGTGGACAGTGTTGCTTCTGATGATGCTGATGGTGTGGGTGAAGCGTTCCTGCCTGCAATGGGCCCTGCATGCGAGGGGGCTGATGACTGTTGATACGTGGCCGCTCCGGACAGGAAACAGCATGTGTTGTGCATTGGGGCAGGTCTGGCAGCAGCGACAGCAGCACAACTGAACGTGAACTGTGTCTGGTGTGGCCCATTGCCATTTCAACATTCACATGGCATTGACTGTGAGGAGGGTGGATGAGTGCCATCGATAGATGGTAGAAGAGCCAGTCATGCAACCTCGCAGCGCACACAATTGATGAGGTTTGGGGAAGGGAGTATCAACAGTGAGGCAATTTAATTCGCAGTGATGCTTGTAATCAGCCCGAAGCAACACATGGCTAACATGAAATCCAACATAACACAAATGACACACCCCCAAACCATCTACACCAACAACACAGCCTGCACAACCAATTATGTAAACATCTCGCTATCACATGTCACAGGTGACCAAGGATATGCACTATGCCCGTGGATGATGACACCCCTCCGAAACCCCACCACCCAGGCCCAGAGGCAGTATAATACGGCCCACAGACGCACCCGGTCCATTGTGGAGCGCACATTTGGTGTGCTAAAGTCACGTTTCCGTTGCCTGGACATCACAGGTGGCAGAATGCTGTACAGCCCTGAAATGGTCAACAAAATCATCCTTGCATGTTGTGTATTGCACAATATATGTGTGCGCACAAATGCACCATGGATTCAAGTGCCTGCTGCACCGGACGACGACCAGGATGATGCCGAAGATGAGGCAGGTGGCGCACACCCCACAGTAAATGCAGCAGGAACTGCCCGAAGGGACAGAATAATAAACAATTTCTTCAACTAAGCACGTCACATTGTGACAGTCCCCCTCCAATGTATCTCATAGCTAAATGACCACAATCACTGTGTGTGCCAATCAAAAAAAATCACACACATACCCTGTCTGCATGTTATTGTCCAGCATGGGTGCATCACTCTGAAAAGGCTACGTTGCACAATATGTGCTATGAAAATAACAAAACTTCATCCATGCTGGGAATGTCTCCTCAGTACAGAGATGCTTTACAGTGTGTCAAATGTGCAAGACTAGAGTCTCCATGGTGCAAATTGGACTACCCAATCCAAAATTGTTGCGTGTCCTTTGTGTAAATCAGTCAATATAGGTTGTCGTCTGTGAATAAATGCACAATTGTAGTCTGTTGACAGTGGTCAATAATTCATTGGAGTGTGTACGTTGTGTAAAACAATGAGACTGTGGGCGTGCAATGGGGTAAGAGATGAAACTTTGGGCGTGCAATGGGGTAAAATCTGAAAATAGGGCGTGCTATGGGGTAAAATCTGAAAATAGGGCGTGCAATTGGGTAAAATCTGAAAATAGGGCATGCAATGGGTTAAAATTTGAAAATAGGGCGTGCAATGGGGTAAAATCTGAAAATAGGGCGTGCAATGGGGTAAAATCTGAAAATAGGGCATGCAATGGGGTAAAATCTGCCTTTCTGTGTGTCCTAAGCAATTAGCATTGAAGCATCGACCACCTCCAGATCAACAAGCCCTAAAACAAGTATGTGGACCACTAACTTGACACGGCAGACGGACCACCAGCACCCCTGAGACAACAACCAGACCGCCATCTCCAAATGGACACCATGCATGGATGAAGACACCTCCTCCGCTAGGAAAGGCATCCACCTGTGGGCCCACACAGACCCCTGGCCCCCTCACATCTACCACAGAGCCGCATCTGCCTCCGCAAATAAACCACTGCGCAACATCAACATCACCTTCAACACATGCACGTACACAGACAACCTGAAGCGTGCCGAAAGTCATGCCCCTACGCCTAGTGACCCCCACGGGTGAGTAGCACACTTTAAAAATCCATGATTCATTGATGGTTCTCTTGTTAGGTATGCAATTATGGTGTGACCTGTGTTGAATGTTGCAAGTTAGGGTGTCATGTGTCGTGAAACATCATTTACATGGTGTCATTTGAGTGCCAACCAACCTCAACATGTTGTTACATGGCTCTGACATGAAATTTGCAGCAAGACTGTACATCAGTGCATTGATTCCCTCTTAGCGTGCAGATCTGCCCGCTAACACGAAAAAGCGATATTTTCTCTTTTCATCCGCCCAATGTTAAAATACATCGCGCAACACTTTTTGCCATTATAAAGTTTAATCCTGTGGCCATCTGCATGCAGATTTTTGCCGCTAACCCTAAAACGGGCCGCAAAGAGACAGGAAGTGATGTCTGCATGCTTCCTGTCTACTGGAGTAGTGTTTTCCACTTACACTTTCTCTTTTAAGCACATTGCTGGTGATTGTGGAGAGTGTTGGAGCTGTTTGGTGGTGTGTGCTGCAGTTTGGAGATTTTGAGAGTGTTGCTGTGTCCTGTGTCCTATTGATAGTGTCTGTGAAGTGTTGTGTACTCATTTATTGTGTTTAACTGTCTCCTGTCCTCAGTTTTGTCGGGTGTCTGTCTTGGGGTAGTACACTAACATTCTTTTTGGGGATATTTTAGAGGGATTATTTTTTTTTCTCTGGCTGTGGGCTCACAGGGAGATGCCAGGTGTGGGCAGGGAGGGCAGGATGTCCGAGGGAGCATTGGGGGGCTTCCTGTGGCTCATAAAATTCCACCTGTCACTGATTTTGGAGAGGGGAGGCCGTATCCTGCAAGGATACAACGTGAGTGTGCGGAAGATTTGGTGGGAGCGGGTGCATATGCGCAGGTTCTTTGGAGTGGACCGTAACGTGCGCCAGTGGAAGCACCGCTGGCAGGACATGCTTGCACGAGAAGCCGACCTCCTTGACTACGTGGGAGTCATGACAGGCCTACAGGGTTGTAAGTACAAACTCCACATTTAATCTGGTGTACTGTAGCGAATGAAAATTACGATGTGTGTGACACTGGTGTCAAAGTGAGAAATGGTTGCTGATTGAGGTGGGAAACGCAACGCGTTTGCGCATCTTGTTGACACATCTGAAACACAACGCAGCATCACATTGACAAGCATATGTTGCAAGTCCGTGTCACCCACTGCGCTGGACCAACACTTGGCACTGTACTGCCATAGCTGACACACCTGCGCAAAATGTGCGTGCAGGCAGAAGATTAATTGGGTACGGCAGGGGTGACTGTACATGAACCAGCCATGGAATTGTCCATGTGAGCTGTGTGCTGGCCAAAAGGTAGAGTCAAAATGCTGCCCTCATGATTTGTGTTACGTTAGCTACGCTGCCCTGTGTACATAGTTGCTGTGTGACAAAGTATTGTGTAGGTACAAATGGTCTAAGGAAAGCGGACATCCCCAGATTGTCATACACCACCTACCTCTGTGTGACTGCTTTGTGCAATCTGCAGCTACTCAATTGTACAAAGTGCATGTAGAACATCAGGATGCATGTAGTAATGTTGCCTTGTGGATGACTCACACTACGATCATGGGCATGTCAGCTAGCATTACAGTCTTGTCTGTCCAAAATCAGCTGTCACAGGTCTGGTGTGTATGGCAGTCAAAGTTGACCCAATCATGTAGTCAACATGAAACGTCACACCACAGTCACGTAGCATTTGCTGTCATGGTGATGATTGGTATGAGGAATACGACACATATGAATTGAAGTCTAATCCCAACACATATTTCTTTCCTTGTCTCACAGATGGATGACCGCCAATCGCACAGGGGGACATTGACAGCTTCGAGGACCCACATGCCACTGGTGAGTTGGAACGTAATTGACTAGCATGTTGCGTTGGCATGGATGTCTGGGTCACATGATCACCGTTGCAGTATGTAGTATGTGTGCGTATCACGTCTACCTTGCCTACATTGTGATGATGTATTGTGGAAGTCAGCAGTGTGCAGCAATCAGGAAGTGACTCTGGACAAATGCATTGGTCTCACAGTTGTGACTTGGCCCATCCCCAGTCAGTGACACACATTGGAAGTGAGGTGCTTGTCATCAAGCCCATATTGCAAAGTCAATGTAACTGTCATCAAAGTTGTGTTGTCAATAGGGGCCTAGCATCATAATCTGAGCAGCGTTAATGCATTTCACGTGTATCAATGCTTACTCGTCAATGAGGTACACTGTCACTCTGTGTTGAGTGTGAACGGGGCGTGCATTGGGGGTTGTGTTCGGCGTTCCACGGCATCACCCATTGTATCAGAGGATGGCCCTGATGTCCAAGTGCGGCATTCATAGTTGGCAGCGCACAACTTACCAACAGTTACATCCCGGTTGTATTCTGGCCATATGAGCAGGGATGCTTCTTGATCATCATGTCTGCTTTGTACATGTGAGCTGCTTTGTGCAGCACACATGGGAATAGAGAATTGACATGGTGTGTATAAGTACAGCAAGGTGGCCCTTACAGTACATACATTAACATGCCTTATTTTTCCCCAATGTATCTTTCCTGTGTGCTGCACTAAGTAACACACATGATAGTCACAACATGGTCCTCTAGGGTGGAATCTGTGCATGAAGGGGCACCTTAATGTACAGATACCAAACTCACCTGCACACACACAACCTTGCACTCTGGTGCAAGGGTGCCTGTGTTGGCGCAGTCGTGATGAACCGCACACATGTGCTGGGGGACACACATGCCTGCACATGGGCATAGTACCTATCATGCAGCCCTGTGTCACTGGAGAGGTTGAGGGTGGTGCTACACACAGGGGGGTAATGCTTTCCTCCTCCGATTGCTTCTACATGTCACCCTCTGCCCATGTATGTAAGGCCCAAATCTTTTGGCACTGTCAGACAAATTAATTAGTGACAGTGCATGTACCATGCCATGCACTGTCATGTCATTCTCCCTAGCATGTAGTCACTGATCCATGCGTCAACATGTCCTTGTCCAGGTCACTTGCTGACTTCACATAGTTACGCTGTAGTGTATGCTCCCATGTTGAAGTGAACTTGTATTGCAGATGTGTATGGAGGAAATTGAAATTGGGTAAGGGACTCTAATTTGCCTTTGTGTATGTTTTACAGACAACATGACGCCTGGCCAAATACATGCCTTCCAGGTGCAGAAGGACCGTTACCGCCATGTGAAGAAGGTTGCGAAGGGGTACCGCAACATGTCCAAGAGGTACCATGAGGAACGTAGGAAGGGCACATGGAAGGCGGTGCCTGAGCATGCCCAGGATGTCACACAGCCCCCCCAGGCCCCTCAGGCATCAGTGGTGTGTCCCAGCCGATACAGGTGGCACATCCCCCTACTGCCCCCCCCCAAGGCACTGTCCCACCTGCAACTGGGGATCAAGTGGTTCAGTTCACATTGCGGGACAGGAGGCTGCTACAGGACATTGTGATATCGCAGGCAGAGCTCAGTCATGAATTGTCTGATGTCAACAGACGTGTGATTGACATACACAAACACTTGGGACTGCCATGATGGGTGGACCTGTTGGACACCATCCCCCTCTTCTCCCTTCCCCCAATGTTTGAAATATTTTATTATGTAGTGTTAGGTTAGTTATTTCTTTGTTAGGTAGTGTAGTTTTAGTGTAGATTTTAGTTAGTGTTAGTTTGATAGGTAGATATAAGATTTTTATTAGTCATCCGTATTTGGGGATAAGTTTCCTTTTCCTTTGGGTGGGGGGTTGATGTGTTTTTTCTTCATAAAAAATAAATCTTATAAAAATATATATATTTGGGTAGGTTACATGTTTAGTTAGTTTATGTATAGCTTAGATGTCTTTGTCCTGTCTCGTGGTGTGCCTTAAGGGTGGGAGGGTTGATGTCTATGATGTGTTGTTGCATGTTTAGGATTAGTTAGGGTAGATAGTTTAGGTAAGTAAGATTGTTTTATAGTTAGTTTAGATTTTAGTAGTAGTCATAGTGATAAGTGTTAGTTTAGGTCACTTGCATATTTATACTGTTCTAATAAAAATTTGATACTTTGGATTACTGCTTGCACTTATGTCAGGGACGAGGTTGTGGAGTGTGGCTCTTCCCATTGTATGCAACTTTTCACATCACTGGACTATCCATTGGAATCGCTAAGTCTGCTCATGACATGTAAGTTTGCGGGATGTATTGTGTCAGGATCCCTTAGATGGGAGCACACTGGCTTAGCATTCATGACAGGGTGTCAATTTGGATTGACGCCCGGGTCTAGGGACAGTCGTCTGTGATGTTCTACATCTTCTGTGTGACTCACGGATTTGGTCAGCACATTGTTGCACATTTTGGACATGACCTAGTGAGATGGCATGGCAAGTGGATACAGTTAGCTACTGTTATCCATCATGGAGATGGATGTATGCGCCAGGTTCCACGGATTCCGTCACACACCTGCATGTCAGATGCTCATGCCGCAGAGTCCATCTACATTGCACAGACCTAGCCACACTTGCTGCGTAGTGCCAGTGTGTCCGCTTCCTTTGCAAGATATGTTCCGGTTCATGTACGCTCACTCTCCAGACCATGCATGATTTGTTAGAAACCTGTGTGCATTGTGTACAGGACATGGAACAGCAGTGTTCATGATTTACAAAAGTGATCTGTGAGTAAGTGATGACTTCACATTTTACGTTACTCACAAATGTAGTTTGGGAGTAGTGCATTTTGCTTTACAGAGTTGACATCTCCTAAATGCCTACCGTGACTCACTGGACTAGTCAAGTTTTGATTTTGTCACAGCTAATGTTTGGGGGTGGCACACTGTCCTGCTGCACACAAGGGGAAATGTTGCATTGCTCCCTGTAGTGACAGTGTCATGGAGACTTGTCCCAGCTGTTACTTCTGCCATTGGCTCATGTTGATGACGCCCTTGAAATGTTGTTGGTGCATCTGACTATATGCTGAGTGCAGTGCCACACACATCCCTACACACATTGCCCGATACGCTCGCAGTGGTCACAGCATGGGAGGGGGCATATTTTAGGTTACATCGTTTGTCAACAGGGAGGGGCTGACTGAGGGCTTGCACTTTGGGGTGAGCCCCTATTTGCCAATCTACTTCACTGAGGCAGACATTGTGGTTCCGTATGTGTATGGTGGACATGTGCCCTTCCGTGTCTTCATCAATGTGAATATGCTGTCCAGTATTTTGGGATGTGACATGCAATGTGCACCATCACAACAGGCTTTGTCCACCACGTAGTGTGTGAGTAGATATGCCAAGAGATATTTGTTTACAAGTGTTAAGGAGGACACAACTCGTGGCCTGCAACAGACTAGGACATTTTTGCACACATGCCTTTTCATGAGAGGACGTGGGGCTAGGTTGGTATATTGCTAGATGGTTGTTTTGGAGCAATGGGGGCAACGCTAGTTCACACATACACTGCCATCTCACTGCCTATCTGTATCAGCTAAAACTGGTACATTGCTCGTATTTCCCTTGGTGTACCTTCTGGGTGAATCAGTGTCCTGACACTTTTTACATTCTTCTATACTTAATTGGTCAAGAACCACACACATCTGTGTGAGTTAAACAATTTTATTGACATTCTGAGGATGAAGACTGGACCAGTGCTTGGCCATACATGCCCACATTGCATGGATGCCCGTTGGAGGGCCAGACAGAGTCATTTGGTGGTAACAGGTCCAAGGGAAGAGGCATAGTTCAGTCCGCAGGCTGATTGCAGTGGCATTGGCAAGAGAAAAAGTTATATGGCAGTCCATGTGGAGGTCCAAGGTGATTGTCGGGGGACAGTGGAAGACAGTGCAAGAAGATTTTCTGTGGCATGATACTAAGCCCGGCACCAAGGAGGAAACTGGGCTTTTGGCGCAGATGGATGCTACCGCTTCCTCCTTAGCACAAATGCACTTTCACCCTCCTCTTCGTCCTCTGATGTGTCATGTGCCTCACATGTGGGTGGTGGTATGGTGGGTGCAGCACTGTGAGGCACTGACACATCAGGTGGCGGAGCTGAGGATGTGGAGGCAGCAGCAGCATTCATCTGCGCCAGTCCTTGTGGCAGCAATGAAGTGATGAGCAGGTGCAGGGCATGATAGATCCCAGCAACCTTGCGCTGGTGTGCGGCCCTGGCAGCCATATCTTGTGTCTGCATCCGCTCCATGCTCTCCATTATCCGACAGATGTTGGCCAAATCCTGGCTGAAATTGCTGGAGCCACTCTGAGCAGACAGTTGTTGTTGTCTCAGAATCATGACTCCAGCAATGTCAGCCATGGACCGTTGGAGGGCATTGAGCGGGCTGTGGGTGTCCGTGATCTTCTGCATGTGGTCCCGGATGGGACTCAGACACCCACGTATGGCCTCATGTTTGTCCGCCAAGTGCTCGAACCCCACCCGCACCTGTTCCACCATCTCCCGCTGGACCTCCAGCACACGGCGTTGGAAGGCCAGGTGTGTGTTCTCGAGGTCCAGGGTGGCAGCTGTGGTGGGAGGTGCTTGCTGCTGGTTGGTTTGTGCAGGGGGTGGGCTTGCCGCTATGCTGCTGGGTTGCCCTGCTCCTGGAGGTGGGGTGCTGAAGGAGTCTAGCAGATGTTGCAGTGCTTCCTGATCGATGGTGGGGTATTCCTCCTCGTCATCAGTGAAGGTTGGGCCAGTCTGCTGTCCAGGAGGTGATGTCTCTCCCTCTGCAATGTGATAGGGGAGATACAGTTTAACCGTGTTTGTCATGTACAATCATGCATTGGATGTGTTTACAAGCAGACAGCAGGACAGTGTCCATTCATACTGTTTTTGAGGAGATGCCTATTTGTTGCAGGATAGTGATGACTTTGAGGAAATTGCGGATGTGATGTTGTAGTTGTACATTGTCATCTCACAGTTTCCAGCTATGACAAATGTTATTGTACAATATCTACTCCCAAGCGTCACAAGTTGTGTCCTCTGTTCATTTGTGTGAGTAATGCTATTTGGCCCAGATAGTAGTCAATGTTGATGTGCTCAGATTTGTCTGTGTGTGCACTGCATTGTGTGCTGGTGGCACCTGCAGCTTTGGTTTAGCTGCACATTATACCTTTCAGGTAGTGAGCCTTTGGGTTCTGTGCATTTACAATGCTGTGCTGAGGCAAACTGGGTGGAATATGGGTCTTGGTCAGAGTTGTGTGAGTTGTGCATTGTTTGACTTCAAATGTCTTGTTTACGTCAGGGGTTGTATGTACACGAGGATGTGTCAGAGTGTGACTTGCTTGTTTAAGGATGTTGTCCAGACTCAGCCACCTCAGTGAGGTGGCCTGCCCATGTTAATAGGTTGGGCCTGCAGGCATGCTATTCTTCATGCACTGTCACTTGCCTTGTCAATGTGGCTCACGGACACGCAGCATTGCAGGGTACTGCACATGTGCATGTGTTTTGTGCAAGTATGGTTATGTGTGAGTAGGGCACACTTTAGGCACATTAGCAATGTGAGCTTACTTGCTGTTTCAACATGTGCTGCACTATGTAGTACACATGGACATCCATTTTGCTTTGTCTATTGTGATTTGTCTGGTGTGCATGTCGTCCTTCATGTTTTTTGTTGCATGCATTGCTGAGTGCCCTCCGTTTGGCTGACCCGTTGTGAGTATGGTTCTGTGTGAGTTTCGATAGTTGTTGCGGTCTGAACAGACAGGGGCATGTTACCAAGGAAGTGGCAGGGAGAGGCGTTAGCCATCTTGTCTTCACGGCTCTCGCATCTACTTTGGTAACGCCAGGCTCATACATGTTATCAAGGATATGGTGCAGCCTGGCATTTCCCCCTGCAATGGGAATAAATTACACTGCTTAGCGCCAGCGCAGGCTCCCTTCCACCATAGTGCAAGGGTGTCTGTGAGCAGGGAGGTTTGTTCATGTGTAGGAAGTAGTTGCTTACTGCACATGGACAAAGCTAAGACGGCATTTTGTAGCTTTCAGGTGTGCTGCTTCGTGCAGCACACATGGAAGTTACGAAATGACATTCAGAAGTACAGTTTGCTCATGTACAGGAAGGGACACCTTCCTGTACATGAACATACCATGGAATTTGGCTTGTCACATGTGGGCTGCACTAGGCAGCACACATGATACGAGCAATAACAAGGGGATTAATGCATTTCTCCTAGTTTTGCAACCTTATGCCCATGATTTCTCTGGTGTTCAGATCAGCACTGCCACCTCTTCTCGCCTAACTTGATGATGGATGGCAGCGTCGACTTCAATGGGTGTTGTTGTGGGACGCCCACCACAACACCCACTGCACGCCCCCTTTCACACAAAGTTTAGTATGAAAGGGGCCCTATTCTCAAGGCAGCGTGTAGCAACTTTACGTGTCTCTAAGCCACATTGAGTAACTTAACGCTGCATTGATAATGGTGCGCTGACCCTATCGCCACCCCAATGTCAAAAGATAAGTGACGTTGTGGTGGCGATAGGGGCTTGGTAATATGCCCCATGGTGTCAACACCCATTACCCTCAAGGTTGACCCCACGTGTGGTGTTGTCAGTTTTCTGATGTATGTGCATTTCATGATGCCTATTAATGGTGCTGAGGCCTGGTCAACGCCACCCTCACAGGAGAATCAAATGTGTGGGTGATGTGTGTTTGTGTATGTGCCACGCAGCTGCTGCCATGGATGATACCTGCTGTCCTGGTTCTGTCATTCAATGCCTGGCTTTGCATGTGGGTGATGACTACCTGACTGCATATTTGTTCACTGACACAGTTGACTTACCAAACCGTTAATTTGACTTGCACATGATGGTGTGATGGGCAACTCACATCAGGACTGATGTGGCATGCTGTTTTCTGTGTGGCAGATGTGTACACTTGGGGGGGTAGGAGTGCAATTTTACATAGGGGTCGAGGGTGGCATTTGTCCGGTTGACATGATTTATTTCAATTTAGCTATCCTTGCTTGTTGTCATACTTTGGCAGTGAGATAGCTTTACAGGCACATTGTTGTTCAGCGAGTATGTCACAGACAAGGCATGCAGTACATATTGGTGTGGTACATTCCTGTTCTGCATTGTTCACGTACTGTGTGTTTGTTGGCACGTCACCCTGCTCATTGTATTCCCTCGCCCTTTGAGTGAAGTGTGCTGTTTGTGTGCATTTTTGTAGGTGCAAGCTTTATCCAGCAGCCTACATGGTCAATTCATTGTGACATTGCATGTGTGTGTGGTATGCAGACTCACTAGATGTTTCCCCACTTGGTGTACAGCAGACTGCTTCTCATGAACAGGCAAGGGGGCACATTGCATGGTGATGCAGGTGATGTCAGATTTTCCCCCTTGCCACATCACCACGCACATACAAATTGCCTGCACATGGACACGTCTCACTCTGAGGCCAAAATGCGGATGCACTGTGCATGTGACTGGTCATGTGCACGATGGGACATGCCACCACCAATGTCAGCACACCTGCAGCATTGTGCACATGTGTCTGAGTACTGTGCAAGGTTGTGTATGCACAGCAAAGTCCTCCTATATGCACATGCACATTCCTGCTCATCACTCATGCACATGTGCAGGATGCTGCAGGTGTGGTGGCATGCCTTATCGTGCACATGACCAGTCACACTCACAGTGCACATGCATTTTGGCGTTGGAGTGAGATGTGTCCTTGTGCAGGCAATTGGTATGTGTGTGGTGATGTGGCAAGGGGGCCATTTAGCCACCCTGCTGCATGTCAGGTTGTTGTTCCACTTTGTCATTTGAGGGGGCACTTATGGAGTGGTCTGACGTTGACCTAGGGCTAATTTGGGCTTCCTTTCCTGTGCTCATTTGAAGGTCTGTATGCCGGCCAATGTGTGTCGTGCAATGTGTTGTTTGAGAAGGGTGATATGTCCCTGTGCCAGCATGGACAGGGGTATCCGGGACATGATCCACAGTACATGTGGGTATGCACTTCAGTTAATTAAATTGTACATGACTGCCACTGTGCCCATCCACCCCCTTCCCCCCCGTCCCTGGTTGATGCTCACCCTGGTGTTGTTGTGTCTGTTCACATTCAGCACTGTCCTGGCCCGCAACTCCAACCACCGTCTCTTCACTGATGACTCGGGACACCTGCTCCTCCAACTCATCCAGCTCCTCCTGTGGCGCTGGACTCCCACCTCCAGTCTGCCTGGCTGCTCTCACGTTGGCTACTAGTTTCTCCTTGGTTTTGCGCTTGGTATCATGCCAGCGCTTCTTGCAGTCGTCCACTGTCCTCCTCCTCTCTCCAACGGCATTCACCTTGGACACAATGTCCTCCCATATTTCTTTTTTCTTGCCAATGTCACTGTGGAGGTGACAAACAGTTCTTGTTGGTGTTCAGTCACCTCCGCAATCAGGACCTGGTTTTCCTGCAGGCTGAACTTGGGATTCCTCTTCCTCTTGGCCTTCACATGGGTCTCAGGCTGGTCCTCCTGGGTATTTGTGGGCATGTTTGTGGCCTCTGCACTGGTCCCAGCTTCTTCCATTGCTCCTCTGGTATTTTCCATTTTTTTTTTTCTGCTTGGCGGGCCTTTTATAGTGCATTTTCCCGCTGAACGCGCTAAATGCAGGCCTGGTGCTAATTAGCGATAGGATTCTGTCGCTGATTGGCCCTTCACCACTTTTTTCACGTTAGCATGCGTTTTTTTATCGCCGGCACGCTAAATCTATCGCCGACAATTCCAGCGGGAAAAGGTAGCTATCGGATGTTAGCGGCGTGTTTATAATACGCCGCTAATGCGGCGATAGATTCCGGCGAACTGCGGCGATACGGGAAATAGCGCTAAGGGGAGTTAGCGATAAATATCGCCATTTGTTGATAATATGCCCCAGAGTCCTTTTCCTTCTCTGCCCGTTCTGCCAGTCCCCAAAAGCCGAGCCTTAACTTTCGGCCTTGGCGATTTCTGCCGTCCGGGACGCATGTTTAAAATAAGGAAGTAGGGGAACGGAATCTATGAAATTAAAGAAGTAGGGGCACGCCGTGCCCTGCCGATCCCGCCCACTTCGACCACTGGGTAAACGTCTAGCATTAAAATGGAGGCCGAACAAGAGGAAACCTATATGCATTATTCAAAGAGTATAATTCTGAAATTACATTTATAGGTTGTCAAATCTTACTTTACGCCAGCAAAGGTATGAACATGAATATTTTGCTAACTTTATATTTCACGAACGTCATTGCAATATGTAAACAAATTCTACTAATTATATTTTACTGTAGAATATTCCCGCAAAAACTTGTTTGCATGAGGATTCTCTCACCACAAGGGGTTTTAAAGAGGCTATTTTTCCCAGTACCTACTATTTCAACTATTTTCTTTCCTCTTGCCAACCTTTGTGAAGCTTGCAAAATTTACAAAGAACACATATACAAATGTGAACGCTTTTTGTGATGCCCTTACTACATTATAGCTGTTAAGCACATCGGATTTCTTTTTGATTCCCAACAAAATAATATCTACAATAAACGAAATCGACAACATTCCCGGAGAGCAATGTCTAAAAATATATTTTTTTATACCACCTGCTTTGCAAGTTTCAGTTTCAATCCCAAATATATCGCTGCGACGCCTGCCCTGAGACCAATCACAACAATACTATAGATGAGAAAGAAACAGCATTAGAAGTTCACGCTCCGAAAACTTTAAAATGCTTTTCAAAGTTGAAACTAGGACAACTGCCTATTTGGCAAGCTGAAGAAGAGTGGCAAATTATTCTTTTCGACAAAAGTTAATGTTCACTATACAAACTATATAAAGAGGATGGCGTGTGCTGTGTTTTAAGATGTACAGTCCTGCCTCTAGCAAAAACAATATACACAAGATCGCTTTCTTAAATGAAGGAGCCGTATCGGTGTCAGAACATAATACCTTATCATGTCACTTTAAACAAACTGTCATAGCTGGAAGAGCCTCTTTTAATGTTTTCAATTAAAACTTGACGAGGCATCTAAAAACGTGTTTCTGTTAGTATGCGGTAGATAAATATTGTAGTACTATTCTGTAATATATTTTAACAGAAAAATGTTATCAAATATTCAGAATATTTACTTTACCACTCATTAAAAACAAAAGTATTTGAACTTGGCTATTCTAATTAGGAGGTGCCACCCTACTCAGGGGGTTCCCCGCTAAACAATTATGCTATTTGATTTACTTTGACATGTTATCCAATATAAAACTTCACAGCTTTATTGTGATTCTTCCAATAATGTTTATTTCCAATTTCACTCTGTTGTCTCTGTTCCCTCCTTCCCCTTCTATTTATTTCTGCTTTCCTCCTGCGATATATTACCAATGCGGGCACACAGACAACAAGCATTGGCTACAACACTATTTTATTTTCTGTTATAAGCCAGCCTTATTGGAGTTGCCAGTGCTTGTTAGAAATGCATTTGATTTATCAAATTAACAAAGGAGGCATGTGCTGAATTTTGATAGCCAATGTGTAGCTAGCACAAAAACAACAAAGTTTTCACTAGTACGTTTACATAAATGCATTCAATTCACAAACATTGGTGTATGAGTAGGTGTGACTTTTACTTGTGGTACTCCTGGAGTTCAGGAATACTACAGGAATATGACACAGCAAAATCTTTGTGAATCAGGCCCCTGATGTTTTTACCTGCCGCCGGCACTCACCTATAAGAACACTCCAATGTACTCACTCTCTCACCAAGTACACTCACACCTGCTCATCCAAGCCCCTCACTTATACACTCATGCGTTCACTCACTCTCACCAACCACACAGGTACTTACAGTAGCGCGACTTGCAACTGGTCAACTGGAACTTCCACCGAGGTTGTTTGAGGAAAGACAATAACAAATCAGCACTTGTCAAAATTCTTGAACATTTACAATTTATCACAGCCACATTGTCACCATAGGGTGGTGGACAGCGACTCCCCGCACGCATTGCAACCCTCGACCTCCATCAGCACAGGAAGCAAATAGCATTAAGTTTGTTTGAGTTGACTGTGAACCTGAGTTTTGTTTTCCAGAGAGGGGAGGTGGTTAGATCTATGGCTTTGAAAGCCCTGGCCCTGCAAATGAAGAGGCAAGTGGCATCAAGGCGCTTTGGCCTCTCTTCAATGGATTGAAGCTATGTAAATACAACTACAATACAATAGAATGAACCCGTGCAGTTTGAAAGCTTGCTCCAGGTACACCTAGGGGGATATTCTCAAGAATGTGTGATAATTATCGCAAAATTAGCTTAACGCAACTTCTCACATCGCAGTCTATCGCGGGAAAATAACACCGTGTGAACGCAGTATTCCCAACCCGACGGCACCATGCGATAGTCACACGTTAACGTGACAAATGCCCGCGTTAAAATTAACGCGATGCCGAAAAAAGTTGCGAAGTCCCAAATTGCGAAACAAAAAGCAGCGATAACCAGCTACAGGCCTGCGATTCCAATGCGACATGCGGAAAAATGCACTATAAAAGCCGAGAAAAAAAAAGGATAAAAAAATGCAACTGCGTAGCACCATGGACGCACTCGGACCGAGTGCAGAGGACAACGCGAACCCCACAAGCCCCACAGACGACCAGCCAGGACCCCCGGGGACGGGGAAGAGGAAGACGGGGCAGTACGCAGGAAAACCGGATCATCGTCACGGAGGTGACAGGACACTACCAACAACTGTCCGTCACCTCCACTGTGTCATCAGCCACACAAACGGAAATATGGCAACACATCGTGCACAACGTGAATGCAGTCGGAGTGTCGAGGAGGACAATGGAAAAGATCAAGAGGCGCTGGAATGATGTGAAGGGCAAAACCAAGAAGAAGCCTGATGCCAACATGAAAGCAGCAACGCAGATTGGAGGTGGGGGACCAGCGGCACACCAGGAGCTGGATGACATTGAGAAAATGGTGGCCACAGTCATCAGTCGGGATACGGTGCCAGGAGTCGGGGATTGGGACACTGCTCAACATGACCTGACACAACATCAACAGGGTGAGTACCGACCATGGACTGGGGGGACGGGGGGAGATGGGCACAATGGCACACATGCACAATTAAATAGAGCACACTGCACACCCAATATGACTCTGGATCATGTCCTTGATCCCCGTGCCACACTGCAGCACACATACAGAAACTCAGGGAATGTGTGTTGAAAAGAATTTATTTGCACATGCTGTGCCTGTGGTCATTTTGTACTGTCTCATGATTGCTAAGGACTGCCACAATGTGACGTCCTCATGTGAAGAAATTGTCAATGATGGTGTTCCTACGGGCTATTCCTGCTGCAGCTGCAGTGGGGTGTGGTCCACCTGCCTCATCTTCCTCATCATCGTCCGGTGCATCTGGCACTCGTAACCATGGGGCATTGGTGCGTACACATATGTGGTGCAACACACAACATGCAACGATCATCTTGCACACGATGCCTGGGCTGTACAGGAGCCTCCCACCTGTGATGTCCAGGCACCTGAAACGTGACTTCAACACGCCAAATGTGTGTTCCACGATGCCCCTGGTGCGTTTGTGGGCCGCTTTGTACTGCCTCTGGGCCTGTGTGTTCGTGGCTCGGAGGGCTGTCATCATCCAAAGGCAGAGTGCATATCCTTGATCACCTGTGACAGTGCAGAGAGACATGAGTCAACATTTGGTCCTGCATGATGTGTAGGCAGGCTCACTAGTTCATTGGCGTGTGATATGTGTGTCATAGTGATTACTGTTTGACATGTACTGCTTGTAGCAAATGAGCGCCATCAATGTGTACAATGTAGCCTCACTGCTGCTCCTCCCTCCCCCGAGCCCATTTACTTGTGTGCGCTGCGCGGTTGCATCACTTGCACTCCTACGGCACACCATCATCATGCCTGTCTGCGCATGTCCACAAGCCTGACAACGACACTGTGATGTTGTGCGTTGAAGGTGGGCGGCCACGTGTGTGTAGGCCAATGGTAAGGATAGGGCAGACACAGATGTAGAGGGCATGGCTGGCTGAACTCACGATGCGGTCGAGGCATTACCTTTGGCCTATGCTGCGGTAACAGCGACACACACACAACAGTTGGCATGTATGATCCAGGACCTCGAGCGGGCTTGCGCTCATTCATTTAACCCTTCGGCCGAACCCACACTCCGGGGGCATGCTACATCGCAACATTGTCCATTGCGGGACGGGTGGCGCCGACACTACAACAGAGACACACGTCTTAGGTACTTCATTGGCAAGCCCAACACTTAACCACGCCCGAGCCCCAGGTGATTATCCACACCCCTACGCTGGACTGACGTACGCCAGCCCACTCCGGCAACGCCTACAGGGGGGTGCAACACAGCTACATGTCCCAGGTCTCCCCCACTGCCTTAGGTGACATGGTTGCGTCTGATGTACACAGCACTATGCAATGTGGTAGGGCCCGGGTCCCTCATGCATACACAATGACCACACGGACACACTTAGATAGTTTGTGGAACTGGCTACGGGCACGTGCGCCCGGCCTCTTTTATTGTCAGGGTCACATGTCCAGTGACGCCTGTGCTAGATGGGTGTGGGGTGAGTGTGAGCCAGCCCTCAACGGGTGGTTGGTGCTGGCAACAACTACAACAGTGATCAGACAATCAGAAGTTCACAGTTCAAACAGCAAGGGTCCATGACTTGAGCTGCACGGAGTCAGTGGCCCCGGATGCACAGCGGCCGGCACATGGACCACCGCCACGGGACGGTGACTACCGGTGCACTGAGGTAGGGGCACGAGAGCTGAGCGCGTCGATGTCCAAGGTGAATGTCGCGGGGTGTTTTGGGGGACAGTGGAAGGTGTTCTTCCAGGGCATGATACAGAGGGCAGTACCAAGCAGACACAGGCAATATGGAGGAGATGAATGCTACAAACTCATTTTTGTCACCAAGTCAGTATCAGCTACATGATGATGAAGACAACCCCCAGGCCATAGACTCAGAAGCCACCACAGTTCAACCAGAGGGTGTCCATGAATTTCGGGGCACAGAGTTAGTGGCACCAGAGCTGAAAGGGGATGCAGTCTGCGATGAGGCCTGTACAATGGTATGAACCCTGCCATAAATAAATCAAGGCTCAGTTCCAAATGCGTAACCTACTTGACTGTAGTGTGGGCTGGAGGCAGCGGTCAGCAGGGGCCCCCAGCCACATGTCCTTGGCTTGCGATGCACAGAGTTAGTGGCACCAGGGCAGTTGTTGTTGGTGTTCGGTCACCTCCGTAACAAGGTTCCTGTTTTTCATCCGGGCTGAATCGCGTCTTCCTCTTACTCCTCCCCTAGTGTGCAATGATACGGACTCTGCCATTGTAAAATCAAGACTCAGTTCCAAATGTGTGACCTACTTGACCGCAGTGTAGGCCGGAGGCAGCGGTCAGCAAGGGCCAACCGCTGTTCAGCTCCTCCTGGTACTCTCACACTCGACGTTGGAATGCCATGTGGCGATGATTTGTGGTTGATGGAGGTAGTAGCACCAGAGCTGAGCGAGTGTGCAGCCTGCGATAATGCCGTGTCCTGCCTGGTACGGATTGGATTGGTGTGAGGCCTGCTGGACCGCAGTGTAGGCAGTACACAGGTGACCCCGCGGTGCTGGGCCGCAGTGTAGGCTGAAGGCAGTAGTCAGCAAGGGCCCACAGACACTTGTCGTTGGAATGCTATGCACAGAGTCGGTGGCACCACATCGTAGGGAGTACGGTGATATAAAATCTGCAATAAACGTATGTACTCTGCCATTGTATAATCAAGACTCAGTTCCAAATGTGTGACCTACTGGACCGCAGTGTAGGCCGGAGGCAGCGGTGGAGTACGTCAATGAGAAAGGAGTACTGGGGGCCTGTGTCGCGGCGGCCGTGATGGTCTGAGGAGGCTGCCATGTTCGCGGGCCTCGGGCTTGGAGCTTGCACCGGCACGTGGTGGGCCCTCTTTGACACACGCCGGTGAGCAGTGAGGCCTGGGTGCGCTGGGGCGGGCAAGACGTGTCCTGGGACCAGTGGCCTGGGGTGCAGCAGGTGCACAGGATCGCAGGCCCCGCTGCTCACGACGTCGGCCTCGTGGCGGGGTGAGAGGCGCCGCCCTGGCAGACATGTTGGCCATTCCGGAAGAGAACCACGCCCAGAATAACGGGCTTTTTATTCAGACCCCTATGCTGGCCTGGCGTACGCCGGGCCAGCCCACTCTGCTCACTCTTACAGGGGGGCAGAGCATTTCCGCATTCTTCCCCACTTGCTGCGGTTACATGGTTGCGTCCACTGTCCAGTACACTGCAGACACCAGCAGTGTATGTCGACATGGAAGTGTCTGTGGTCTGCATACTGCAGTCTGTCCAGCACATCCACGCCACACTTGGCATTGTGTACATTCACATTCATGGGTCACTTGCCTCCTTCGCACATGCCGGGTTCCCACCTCTCCCCACATTCTGCTATTGTGTGGCTGAGGTGCCATGCCGTTGATGGCTTGTGTAGATGGCTAGCCCAGGTTGCCACAGTAAGTTGTGTTGTCGTGTTTGGAATGTGGGGATGTTGGTTGTCATGTTGTATGTGATTTTGTGACGTGTGCATTCCCAGAGTTGTGAGTTGTCTGATTGTGGTGTTGAGGTGTGTGGTGTGTTCCGTTGGTACTTACCGACGAGCAGTGCATTTCCATAGGTGCCATCCTGGAAGTGCTGGTTGATGATGGACTGTCGGAAGATGAAGGAATCATGCACACTGCCCGGGTAGTTGGCGACGACATTGGTGAAGAGTCCCCTGTGGTCCACTGTTGCCTGCACATTGATGGAATGCGTGTGTTTCCTGTTGCGGTAATTGTGTGCAGTGGTGGCAGGGGGCACGAGGAGTAAATGTGTGCAGTCAATTGCCCCCAAGACGTGTGGGAAGCCAGCTATGGTGTAGAAGCCTTGCTTGATCTCCAGCTGTTCCTGCGCAGTGTGTGGGAAGTAAAGTTGCTGGGGTACCAAGCTGATGATGGCATCCAAGACAGGTGGGAGGAACTTTGACAGGGCTGGCTGTGAGACTCCTCCGACTATGGCAGTTGTTGGTTGGAAGGTCCCAGAGGCCAACAGGTGCAGCACGGCCAGCAGCTTTGACTGCGGAGGGATGTTGGTTCTCCGCTGTGTTGGTACCATCAGCCTGTGGGCAATGAGGGTCAGGATGCGGAGGATGGTTGTCCTTTTGAGCCTGTAGTGGGCAATGACTTCCTCTGGCGTTAAGTCTCCGATGCTGGTGCGTCTTCGGAAGGTCTGGTGTCTTTGTCTGCGCTGCCTCTGTGGTAGACCAGGGGGGGGGGGTCCTGGGGGTGGTGGTGGTGGGTGTTGTGGCCCTCTTGGGGCTCCGAGCTGCATGATCAGTAGCTCCATGGCATCTGTTGTTCTTCTGGTGTGGCTGTGGGCTGGGCTCCCTTTTATGGTGCAGGTTTTCGTCCGACTTAGCACCAGGTAGGAGCTGGTGTTGAATCCCTGCTGCTAACGCGCCTTATCGCATGTTTTTTAATGTTATCGCCGATCTGGCTGGTCGTTGAGAATGTTGCGAAGTGGTGTTTTCGCAGCTTTTTGCACGGAAACGCCTTCACTGCATCTCATTAGCGTTAGTTGCCGGTGTCATCCGTGGCGATGTTTTTTACGGCTGCTATCGCAGGAAAACTGGTGATATCGGGTGTTAGCACCAGCTTGTGAATGGTGCGATGAATTTATCGCCACTTTGGCTGCGATAAAGTGCCGCTAACTCGGCGATAAGTCCTTGAGAATATGCCCCCTAGTTAGGTCAAAGAGCAAAATTCGTAATGGGGTATTCATTGGAGTCAAGGAGCTCATTTATTTGGGGCAGGGGGTCTGACCAGCAGCGCCTTTCAGGGAGGCAATATTCTTTGAGATGTCACTGATGTTGTTGTTGGCGTTGCTGCCCCCTGATTTCTGCCACTTCACATCGGAGTAGATGTTCCTATTGTCCGGCTTCTGACGCAAAGCATTGACAGCGGTTCCAGCATACCAGGTCTGAGGCCAAGAGCTCCACCCACAGGTTCCACAGCTGGAAATTCTGCAGGAAATGTCACTTGGAGAGGTAGCGAGGCTCACCCATCACCCCACGCTCCAGTGCTTAATCTGTAAAAATATAAGTGCCAGTGCCCAAAGTTTTTCTTTGGAGGTCTCTGACTACTTCCACCTCTGGCATGGGCCGGTAATTCATAGGAGCCGCCATATATTGTGACCGGAGCCGGAATTTGGTTGTGCCTGACTTGAGGGCCCTAAATACAATCAGCCACAACTAAAGTGCCATGTCCATCGCAATGTATGCTTATTCCGATGAAAGCGTGATGGCGAATGCTTTTTGTTTGGCAATGCATTTTTAATTCATAATCTGCAGATTTCAATTTTCCCACAAAGTAGTGCAAGGCTCACCTATCAGGGATTCGATGCAGCCAGTGGAATAATAGTACTATATTTTGCAGTGGGGTTTACATTCAATCTTAACATTAATCAAGACTGCTAGGCAGGACAAATATATGGTATACCGATCCCCTAAAATAAGTGCCATTAGTGCCCACCAGCAACCAACAGCTCAAATTTAGTATCCGACACTCCCTTAATTCACCTGCTGATTAAAAGGCAAGAGAGCAGGACATAGTACTGATAAGAAAAGTAATCCTCATATCCACAGGGGACAAAAAATGAAATGCACCACGAACCAAGTGGTATTATTTTATTTTTCACTAAGGTTTTTCATGTGCGGAGAGGTAAATGGATGGATGCATGGGTGAGATGGTTGTGTGGACAGGTGGACAAGTGAGTAAAATGGTGAAGTAATGAACAGATATGTGAGGGTATTTAGACAAAATATCGAGTTAGAAATCTCGATTTACACAAATATCGAGTTGTAAATATCGTGACACAGAAGTAGCGACAGCAAGAATATCGTGGTCAAGAATATCGATTTTAAGGTAAGAAATATCGTTTTAAAAAACTAAAGAAGTCATCAATATCGTTTGCAAAAATTTAGGGCCCCATTACGATGGCGGGCAGACTTTGTCCGCCCGCCACCGTAACGGAAAATGGGACTGACCACCAGAGGTGCGGCGGTCCCACGAGGCCAATTAGGATGCACCAGCCACAGTGGCGGGCGCATTCTGGCCTTTAACATTGCGGACAATGCTGCTGGGTGCAGCTCCGTCCGCAATGTTAAAAGTGCATGGTTTGCATTGCCATGCACAACGTGACAGGCACCGCGCGGTGCCTGCCACCTTGTGTATGGCAATGTAGGGGGGTACCATAGGTACCCCCAAAGTGCAGCCCCCCACCCCCACACCCCCCGGGGGCCCGTAACGGGCCCCCAAAGCAATTTCCGCCGGCCTTTCCATGGCAGCATCACCGCCGTGGAAAGGCCTTAAGATTTGCACATCATAATATGGATGGCGGTGCCTGCTCGGCATCGCCACCATATTATGCCCCAGATCCGCACGGCAGGCAATCGTAACAATTGCCTGCCGGCGGAAAAGCGGCGGACGGTGTTTCCGTCCGCCGCGGTACCCCCGCCATACTAATATGGCGGGGGGTAAATCAGGTGCAGATGGCGGGCGTATCGCCACCGCCGGTGGCGATCCGCCCGCCATCCTAATAGGCCTATTAGTTGTTTAAAATATTGATTTTTTTAAATTTGTGTTATGTATTTTAGTATATATTTTAAATGTATGTGATGTATTTTTGTATCAGTATTGTTTATGTTTTTTAATATATGTGTTACATTATTAGTAGTTATCAATTTTATTTCATTTAAATTTTGCATTTTTTAGTTCCGTAGCGGGTTGTGGGTTTATAGGGAAATAGGGTGGGAAGTAATTTAAATATAATAAATTAATTATTATTTTTTATTTATTTAATTGAGATTGTATAGAGTTAATTGAGGGAAATAATTAATTATTAATTAATTATTAATTGGTTGTTAATTAATTTTAATTAATTAATTGTTAATTAATTATAGTAACTGTGTAATTTATTTAGGAGCAAGTTGTGGGGTTTATGGGGTAAAGGCTGGGAAGTAATTTATTGTTAATTACTTTATTACAATTAGTTGTTAATTATTAATAATTAATTAATTGAAAATTAAATATGGAAATTGTGTAATTAATTTTAGGTGCAGGTTATGACGTTTATAGGGGTAAATGGTGGGAAGTGATTTAATTTTAATTAATTAATTAGTTGTTAATTAAAATTAATTAATTAATTAAAAATTTAATATGGAAATTGTGTAATTAATTTTAGGTGCAGGTTGTGGAGTTTGTCAGGGTAAAGGGTGTGAAGTAATTTATGTTTAATTAATAATTAGTTGTTAATTAATATTAATTAATTAATTGAAAATCAAATATGGAAATTGTGTAATTAATTTTAGGTGTGGGTTGTGGGTTTTATAGGGGTAAAAGGTGGGAAGTAATTTATGTTTAATTAATTAATAATGAGTTGATCATTAATATGAATTAATTAATTGATAATTAATTAGGGTCATTGTTTATTATTTGGTTTTGTGTGGGTTTTGGTTTTATAGGGGTAAAGGGTGGGGAGAAAATTAATTTCACTTACTTTATAATTAGTTGTTAAATACTATTAGTTTTTTTAATGGAAAATACATTTTGTGTAATTAATTGTTTTCTGTTTAATTTTAGCTGTGGGTTGTGTGGATTATAGGGGTAAAGGGTGGGAAGTTTTCATTTGTTTTTTAATTAATAATGTTTCCTTAATTGATAATTAATTATGTTAATTATGGAAGTAATGTTTTTTCTAATTTAGATGTGGGCTGTGAATTGTGTGGTGTTATAGGGTACGAAATAAAAAGCTAAAATCATGTAATAATTAATGTCTTTGTTTCTAAATAATTTCTAATTAAAAATATTTATTTGTTTGAAAATTATTTTTTTATTTTATTTAATATAATATTTGTAGATATTTGTCAAATGTGTTTAACATTATAATGTTTGAATTTTTTTAAATTTTTAATATTAAACATATTTGTATTTTAATTTTTAACATGTATTTTTTTTTATTTTTTTTGTTTTCTAAATATTTTTTTGTTGTTGTTGATATTTTGTTTGTTTTTAATTTAGAACGGACTGGAGTGGTAATACTAATTTTTCCCCTCTACAATCCAACACTTTCCCTGATGTTGCACTGACTGGAGTGGGAATAGTAAATTTTATCCCTCCACTATCCAACACTTATCCTACTGTTGCACTCACTGGAGTGGCAATAGTAATTTTTACCCCTCTGCTATCCAACACCTTCCCTTACTGTTGCACTCATTGGAGTGGGAGTAGTAATTTATACCCCTCCACTATCCAACACTTTCTCTACTGTTGCATTCACTGGAGTGGGAATAGTAAATTGTATCCCTCCGCTATCCAGCATGTTCCCTCCTGTTGCACTCACTGGAGTGGGAATAGTAATTGTTCCCCTCCGCTATCCAACACTTTCCCTATTGTTACACTGACCAAAGTGGGAATAGTAAATTATATCCCTCCGCTATCCAACACTTTCCCTACTGTTGCACTCACTGGAGTGGCAATAGTAATTTTTACCCCTTCACTATCCAACACTTTCCCTATTGTTACATTGACTGAAGAGGGAATAGTAAATTTTATCCCTCCGCTATCCAACACTTTCCCTACTGTTGCACTCACTGGAGTGGGAATAGTAATTTTTACCCCTTCGCTATCCAACACTTTCCTTATTGTTACATTGACTGAAGAGGGAATAGTACATTTTATCCCTCCGCTATCCAACACTTTCCCTACTGTTGCACTCACTGGAGTGGGAATAGTAATTTTTACCCCTTCGCTATCCAACACTTTCCCTATTGTTACATTGACTGAAGAGGGAATAGTAAATTTTATCCCTCTGCTATCCAACACCTTTTCTACTGTTGCACTCATTGGAGTGGGAATAGTAATTTTCACCCCTCCGCTATCCAACACTTTCCCTACCGGTGCACCCATTGGAGTGGGAATAGTAATTTTTACCCCTCCGCTCTCCAACACTTTCTCTACTATTGCACTCATTGGAGTGGGACTAGTAATTTTTACCCCTCCGCTCTCCAACACTTTCTCTACTATTGCACTCATTGGAGTGGGAGTAGTAGTTTTTACCCCTCCGCTATCCAACACTTTCCCTACTGTTGCATTGACTGGAGTGGGAATAGTAAATTGTATCCCTCTGCTATCCAGCACTTTCTCTACTGTTGCACTCACTGGAGTGGGAATAGTAATTTTTACCCCTCTGCTATCCAACACTTTCCCTACTGTTGCACTGACTCTAGTGGGAAATTTAATTTTGAAAATGTTTAAGTAGTTCAATGTTTTAATTTATAATAGAATGTTTTATTTAAAGATTTTATATTATTGGTATATGTATATATACATATTATCTACTGGCGGTCGCCAGTAGATAGTTATAGTTAGGACCTATTTTCCATAGGAAATCCGCGACATTCTATTTGAAATAACTCTTGCGTCGGTTGACGAATCTTCGCGAAATTTTCAAACTTTATGGCCCGCTCCGGTCCGCTCCCACCCTGAAAGTTTCGGGGTGATTCGTCAAGCGGGGGCGGAGAAAAAAGGGGGGTCCCAAAACGTGTTTTCCCCATTCATTTTCCCATAGGAAACTTTAGCCATGGCTATAGCCCGAACTGCTGAACGGAATTACACCAAATTTGGCAAAGAGGTAGTTCTTGGTTCAGAAAGAACCCTTTTTGTTAAATGGTGTAAATCCGTTCAGTAGTTCCTGTGAAAATCAAAAGGAAAATCACATATATATCTATGGCCGCGTCGGATTCGCGCACTCTCCCGATCACGAGCTGCATGCTAATCTGGCTGTCAACACTCCAAATCAGGAAGTGTTGGCAGCCATTTTGTCTCTCGGTAGAACCGAGGGACAGAAACAAGTGCGCAAAGCGCAAAAGGGGCAGGGTAGAAACACCCTGACACCCCAGGTCTGCTCAGGGGTCCCACAAGGACCCCTGGGCAGAAAAAGCATTTTTTAAAAAGAAATCGGCAGGATGCGCTCAGGGTGCGCGGATCCTGCCGGAAACATCGAAGCGCGGTCTCCTGCGCTTCGATGCAAATTTGCCCCCGGGTGGCCCAAGTCCCGGGGGCATGCGTGGGGTGGGTTTATTGTTTATGGGGGGCCTCTAAGGCCCCCCAAGCCCCGGGGACCGCCACCCCCAGGGCTTTATAAAAAAAATGATGGCGGGAGGGCTGTGCGCCCTCCCGCTGCCCCGGGGACCGCCACCCCCCGGGGCTGTTTTTTTTTTATTTTAAAAACCTGTGTGGGGGGGCTCCAGCCCCCCCACACGCCCCGGGGACCGCCACCTCCCCGGGGCACTAAAGATTTAAATATGGGGGTCCGTTACGGACCCCCAGAGCCCCGGGGACCACCACCTCCCCGGGGCTTTGAACAAGTTGGGAGGGGGGCCGCGCGGCCCCCCTCCTGGAGCCAGTGATGGCCCTGGGGACCACCACCCCCCAGGGCCGGCTCCTGCAGTGTCCCGGGGTGCCTACCCCCGGGACACTGTAGTTTGCTATGACAGGACGAGAGCATCGCGGCTCCCGTCCTGTCATAGCAAACTTGGTTTGCATTTTGAAAGAGAGAGCAGGAAACCTGCTCTCTCTTTCAAAATGCAAACCCAATTGCTTTTCCACACGGGGAGCAGCATGTTAGCTGCTCCCCATGTGGAAAAGCAATGCTGGCTCCCGCAGGAGGCGGGGAGCCGGCTGGGACTGTGGGGGTATTGGGGATCCCCCCACAGTCTCCAACGAGAGGCCAGGCCCCGGGGATGGGGTCCCCGGGGCCATAAGTGGCCCGGGAGGGGGCCACGCAGCCCCCTCCCCAATTAAAAAAAAAGGGCAAGGCCGGCCCAAGGGGATGGGGTCCCCGGGGCCTTAAGTGGCCTGGAGGAGGGGGCCACGCAGCCCCCTCCAAATATATATATTTTTTTAATTAAAAAAGAGGGCATGCCCCAGGGGATGGGGTCCCCGGGGCCAATAGAGGCCCAGGGAAGGGGGGCCACGCGGCCCCCTTCCCGTTTTTTTGTTTTGTTTTTAAATGCTCAGGCCCCGGGGATGGGGTCCCCGGGGCCAAAAGTGGCAGAGGGAAGGGGGCCACGCAGCCCCCCTCCCATAAAAAAAAAAAAGGAAAAAAAAACGGCATGTGCCGGAGGCCCCGCCCCCTCCCTGCAGCAGTGTGCAAACGCGCCCCCGGCCGCGTTTTAAGAAGGGAAGTAATTCCCCTGAATACTGGGGGTCCCTGGGGTCAACTAGCCCACCAGGAACCTCCAGTATGCGCCAGGGGGCTGTGTTGCAGAGAGGTGTACAGAGGCCACGCCCCTTTATACACCTCTCTGCAACGCAGCTCTGTGGCGCTTTTGGAGGTACATGGTGGGCTAGTTCGACTCCAGGGACCCTCAGGATTCAAGGGGACTTAATCCCCCAAATTAAAACGCGCCACGGGGCGCGTTTGCACAGTGGTGAAGGGAGGGGCGGGGCTTCAGGTGACATGTGTGCAAACAGGCCCCGTGGCGCATTTTAAGATGGGGAATGAAATCCCCTTCAATCCTGAGGGTACCTGGGGCCAACTAGCCCACCAGGTACGTACAGAAAGCGCCACAGAGCTGCGTTGCAGAGAGGTGCAAAAAGGGGCGTGGCCTCTGAACACCTCTCTGCAACGCAACTCCCTGGCGCATACTGGAGGTACAGGATGGGCTAGTTGGACCCCAGGGACCCTCATGATTCAAGGGGACTTAATCCCCCAACTTAAAACGCGCCACGGGACGCGTTTGCACAGATGTCACCTCAGGCCCCGCCCCCTCCCTTCACCATTGTGCAAATATTCCTCTAAGTGTGGAGTTTTGGAACTTTATAATATTCCTCTAAAATCAGCCGAAATACGAATTCCGATTTACTCACCTGTTATCAGGAGAGACCTCAGTGCTGCATCTTTCAGCCCAGTACTGATCCTGAAAAGTAATTTTAACCGTACTTACCAGTAACTTGAATTTCCTTCCATAGGATATCATTGCCTGCTTTTTGCTGAAAAAGTTTGTAAGTGTCGATTTTTGTAACATACAAATATTCCTCTAAAATCAGCCGAACTACGAATTCCGATTTACTCACCTGTTATCAGGAGAGACCTCAGTGCTGCATCTTTGAGCCCAATACTGATCCTGAAAAGTAATTTTAACCGCACTTACCAGTAATTTGAATTTCCTTCCATAGGCTAACATTGACTGGTTTCACTTGGAAATTCTTCTGTGTGGAGTTTTGGAACTTTATAATATTCCTCTAAAATCAGCCGAACTACGAATTCCGATTTACTCACCTGTTATCAGGAGAGAACCCAGTGCTGCATCTTTTAGCCCAGCACTGACCCTGAAAAGTAATTCTAACCATATTTACCAGTAACTTGTATTTCCTTCCATAGGAATCCATTGTCTGGTTTTCAGCAGAAAAGTTTCAAAGTGTCAATTTTCACAAACTACAAATATTCCTTAAAAATCGCCTGTATGACTTAAACGCATTCTTTCAACTGTTTACAGGAGATGCACCAGTGCTGGATCCAAGATCCACCACTGAGTAAGAAAAAGTAACGATAACACTACTTACCTGCTAAGTGAATTTTCTCCCATAGGATAGCATTGGTGATTCTATGTGAAAAAGTTTCTAAGTGTCAACTTTTAAAATACAACAATATTCCTTAAAAATCACTACTGTAACCAAAACGCTTTTACTCAACTGTTTACAGGAGATGTCCCAGGACTGAATCTAGGATCCAGTCCTGTGGTTAGAAAAGTAATCCATAAAGTAACTAATTGCATTTAACTTGAAATTCACATTGAGCTCAATGTTGCATTGTGTTTGAAATTGTGTTGCCCATTGCAACAACTGTAACTACTGTACTTAAAAGTCTATTGCCTATTTGCAAAGTATTTAAACTAAAGTAATTCATTCTGAGAAAGTATATTTTGTAATGTAATGTATAATGTAATTACAATGTATTTAAAAATAAAATATCTAAAAATAAATAGTTTAAAAAAATGTAGTAAATCAGTATCAAAAAAATAAATATAACAATTAATACATTTAAAAATTGTCATTTACAAAACCTTTGAAATTCACTGAAAAAAACCATAGGTTTCATACATGTTATAGTTAGGAATTAGCATTTAAAAAACCTTTGAAATTCACTGAAAAAACCATAGGTTTCAGGCACGTTATAGTTAGAAATTAGCATTCACTGAAAAAACCATAGGTTTTAGGGACAGTTATAGTTAGTTGGACATTGCACTCGTACAAAACCCGTTAAATTCCCCCGTTATAGTTAGTTCAGGTAACTATAACTCGCACCCCCGCAATGCACTGCTGATGACATCACATATTACATCACTCATGACATGGTCAGTGACATCACTGATGACATCACTGATGACATCTCAAATGACATCACTGATGACATCACTGATGACATCATCCATGTGATAATTTGATGCATCTTCTCACACCCTAATATAACTTTTGATACACCCACTGTAAATTACAGACTGCCATTGTCAAAACCATAGACACTCCAACACCAATTACTATATACACACTCACTGATTCTTAGGTCTACACACACACATCTACTCACTCACCCGTACAGTCACTCATACTTCTAGTCACTCAGTACAGGACTATTATATGCACTCATACACCTATATAAACACTCACACACCGCCACTTATCCATAGAGGTACTCACACACCTAGTCAGTCATGCAAAAAATTAAGCACACACCCATTTACTCACCTATACAGTTATACACACACCAGCTCACTTACTCATACAAATACCAGCACATTCTTACGCTCTTACACAATCTCTGATACAAGCACACACTCATCCATACAGTCACTATCACAATCACACACTCTCGCTTATAGGTATTTATATACTCCAACACACATATATACTGCCTTTCACATACGTAGTTACTCACACATGTACCACTGGGACATACATTCACTCACTAACACACTCTTACACACACTCACCCACCCAAGCAGTCCATCACAGATGCACTCTTGAAATCATGCACCCAGTGAATCACCCACTCACACATCTATGTACAGAGTCACACACACCCCACCCACACAAACACTCAGGCAGCCATACAGATACTCAGAGAACCAATCAATAACCCATATAGACACTCATGTAGCTATTCGCAAATCCATGCATCCACTTACACACCAACAAACAGACGGATACAGACATTCACACAGTTTAGTCACTAACCCATGCATTCAGTAAGATACGTTTAATCACTCACTTGTAGAGTCAGTCACTCACGTACTAAATCATCCATTCAGACACTTATACACCCACTCATTCTTCAATACGCCTTTCCCTATATATATTAAACATATTTAAACTTTACAGAAACACACAGTCACTGGATGATGTCATCAGTGATGTCATTTGAGATGTCATCAGTGATGTCATCAGTGATGTCACTGACCATGTCATGAGTGATGTAATATGTGACGTCATCAGCAGTGCTTTGCGGGCGCGAGTTATAGTTACCTGAACTAACTATAACGGGGGAATTTCACGGGTTTTGTACGAGTGCAATGTCCAACTAACTATAACTGTCCCTAAAACCTATGGTTTTTTCAGTGAATATATATATATATATATATATATTTATTTGTTACATTTTCATATAATTTTAAAATTATAAAATAAATTAAAATTAATAGTTTATTAATTGTTTTAAAGTAAATTATTAGTTTATTAAATGTTTTAAAGTAAATATATATATATATATATATATATATTAATTATTATATATGTGTTTTAACTTTTTTAAATTAGGTTTATTGGTTATATTTGTTAAAATGTATATTAAATCTAATTAATTTTTTTGAATTAATTTTATTATTTAATATATTTCATATGTATTATTTTATTTTATATATATATAAAAACAATATTTTGTACAACTATATTTCTGACATCGATATTGTTTTTGCGATATTTTTTTACCTACCATTATAAATATAGGATGTCAATATTTTTGACATCGATATTTAAAACACGATATTGTGGTATGTGTATATTTTTGAGGTGTCAATATTCTGTCCAAATTGAAGGAGTGGGTGGTGGTTGGATGAATGGATAGATTTATAGCTGGCTAAACAGACTGATGGGCGTATAGATGGTAAATGAACGTACTGATGTGTGGGCTGTATGAGTAAATGGTTGGTTGAGTGGATAGAAACGCATGTGAGTAAATACGTCGATGGGTGAGATGACTTATGGGTTAGTGAGTTGAATGATGTGATAGAAAAGTAACTATGAGTACAGAATGAGTGGATGGAAGATTGGTGAATGGGGCTTGGGTTGCAAGGGACCAGGGAAGACTGTTTGAAGGCACATAAGGGCCTAATTTCCATGGCTTCGCCCACCCGGCGTTATCGGACAGTTGTTCTGCTGGACCAGCCTGTGACAGAAGAAAACAATTGCCCTGCAGCGCCAGCAATAACCTCGGGAGGACTGCAGAGAATGACAGCGGTCATCGTGAGCTTAACAAGCAAGGCTTTATGAATGCTTTTAGTACATGCTGTGTGGCATCATGAAAAAGAAATAATTGTTGACGATGCTGCACTGCATGAGGAAAAAAAAGAGGAAAATAAGCACAATGCTCCGTCTGAACACAAGAGCATGATCCACACAAAAAATAGAAACTCTTGTCTGGCAGCGCATTGGATTGATGCACAACATTTCATACCGCAAATACGTTTTACAATTTTAGAAAAGATATCAGCAGTACCAGGGAAAGATATACCAAAGCAGCTTGCGCGCAAGGAAACATTCTGGATCAAATATCTTGACACACTCATTCCCAAAGGCCTCAATGATAAACTTGAAAAGAATTGTTTTATATGATTGTGTATTTCACACTAATCAAATGTTGGGGTGTTACTGCTGTTCTTACAGGTGCTTTCACACAGGTACTCTCAGTTTTCGCTGTTAACTGCTTAGATGTTACTTTTGTAGTTCCATTGCACGCTAACAACGGATCATTTTTTTAACTCTCGAATAGCACTGTACGAATTTCACATCACATTTATGTTAATTTGATGATAACGTTTTTTTACGGTTTTTTAATGATTTTTGCACGACTTTTTTATGACTTTTAATATTGTGAATTACTTGACCGTGAACATTCAGAATGTTGAATGCTGATTATGAATAGATGGTGTGGTAGAACGTAGCCCACTAGAAAGGGACTCTTCGCGATGATTTCGGTTGGCTTTATGTGTTTAATAAAGTTTGGGTTTGGTCAATGCAACTCACTAGAGTGCTTGTTGATTTACGCGTATAAATTAAGCTTTACGGGACAGCAGCCTGTCCTCTATTTTTTCCGGAGTGGTTATGGCATGGCGCAGGGTGGTCTCAGTGGAGCGGAGGCATTCGAATGTAGACGCGCACGATAGTCGGATCGACGGGTAAGATTTTCGCAGATAATCGTAGAAGTCGTTTGAAATCCTAAAGTTGTTAGCTGTGTTTCCAGTATGTTTGGCTTACGGTTACTTCTGATTTTCATTTTGATTTAGACACATGAAAGAGACGAGAGTATTGGCGTGAGAGTTGAGTAACGGCTGGCTACTTAATCAGTAAGTCTTCTAGCATACATTTGAGAGATAGGCAGCACTATTGGTGCCATTACAGATGGATAATTAGAAATGTCATGTTCACTTCACAGATTCTGTGGATGCTTGATCTTAGATACTTGAGTCAAGGTATGTCAGCTCTTTGAAGTCGCACATCTTTTGTGTATGACACCAATGGAGATTCACTTTCGGGCTTCTTTGGATATGATTATACAGGCATGACCTCGGTGATACTACCCTTTGTGATGGCACTAATATCCTTCACTTTTTTCGTGATTGCATCATTTAATATCTTTCACGTTTTTCGTGTTTGCATTATTTTATACATTTTTTCACTTTTTCGCTACAACTCACATTTTTCTTCTGCCAAAAGTAGCACAACCTGGAACTGTGCAGCTGGGCTTGTTTCTCTATTTCTCACCGGTTCACTCCGATGTTGGCAGGCAATGGGACACCGACTTTGTATTTCTTTGTACATTGTAGTATCTCGTAATGTGTAACGGATTGAATCTTTGTATTTGTTCCGGCAGGTGGCCGTTTTTTTGTTTCACTTCTTCCATGAACTGTGCCCCTGAAGAAGGGTTTTTGCTTTACCCAAAACGCATTGGGGGCACCACAATGAAACATATGCTTTGTACCGTTCTAGTATTTGCTATTTGTGAATGTTGCAGATTTGTAACTTTGAAACTATGAATACATGCTGATGCATAAAGTTGTTTATATGCTTGAATATGAACGAACAATGAATATAAACATATTGATTTGGTTAAAATTATGTATTGTTGTTTGATTTACAAAGCTTACCATTGAAATCACCGAACCCTTAGGGGTCATTGCGTAATGCGCTTAGTACAAAGTGTGTAGCTATCTGCACACTAAGCTTAGCAGGTATAGGTAGAGGGCAGCGGCAGGTCCCGTCCACAAAGCAGCACACATTGATTATTGTTCACAGAACTTAAATAATCCAGTTGAACCTAAAAAACATTGGTGTGCAGGTTGAATCATTAACATTGATATTTAGACATTCTGCCACAACCATTCAACCAGCACCCTCACGATCATGTCTTTTAAGGACATAGCTGATTTGACAAGTAACCAAGCAGAAACTAAAGTTTACACAGCTGAGGAAGTTGAATCCATTTATTCACTTATACAGGATGCTAGAACATTCAGCGCCACACCCGGAACACTTCATCAAATGCTAAAACAACTGGAATACGTTATGTGAAAAGAAATCAATCAGAGACTGCATGCTACGACGCTCATACAATACCACAAGGTTAAACGGATTTCAAGAGGCTTGAGGATTGCCTTGAAACCCATGCTGTTTAAATTCAACACACAGTTCATGTCCAAGTGGTATGCTATCCTCAATAAATGTTCCTTAGATTTGATCCTTTTAATTGTTGAGGAACTATCAAGTATTTTATAGGAGTTATCAATTGAGATATCGGATTTAAAATCAGAATTGGAGAAACGTTTGGAAGCTGATAACTGGACGAAGACATTGAACAAGATCAATGCTCGGTTGGATGAACATGGAAAAGAAGTTCATGAGCGAAAACTCCGCAAATTTAAGAGGGACACTATAGACTACAAATTAGACAAAGTCTATACTTGGGCAGAAGCTTATGCACAAAAACGTGCATTCCAAAAACCAGGAGTGGCATCTTCAGAGAAGAGTGTCGTCACGGATCAGCAGTTGACATTATCCAGGGTTCCAGTTGCATCCACAAGTGAGAGCGTCACAAAACCTCCACAGTTAGAAGCATCATCCATCACAGGGAAGGAGTCTTTTTTAGCCCAGGGCCACACCTCCAACCATCCCCCGGAAGAAAGAGAACCAATGAAAGGAAGCGAATTAGGAGGGGACAAAAAAAGAATCGCAGAAACTTCACGTACTCTCAGGAATCCCAAGAAAACCTCATCATGAATATATATCGGAGAGCTCTTAACCACCAAGAATTGACAGTACTCAATAAAGGAATGTCGTTTGTACCAACATATGTTTCGAATGCACTGGAAACCGAAGTAGTCTTCTTCAAATTTATGAGAAAGTTGAGACTCCGCTGGTTTTTTCACACTCTGCCACTTACTGAACAATTTCCCACGGAAATCACTTCCAAGAAATTTAAACCCAAGAGTGCATTCATGGCTCCTTTCTCTACTAAATCCTTGGACACCTTCGAAACACTTGTGAAAAAATATCTACAACAATTGAAATATCAACCTACTCGACGGACAAATCTTACTACCAAAGAGCAAGGAATTTTGTGGCAATTAAGACAGGATAACACACTCACTTTTCAACCGACAGACAAAGGCGGTGCGCTTGTCGTTATGGATAGAGACTTTTATGAAATAAAAGTGAATGAACATGTTTTAAATGAGGACACTTACATACGCTTGGAATCGGATCCAACGCAAGAATTCATTAAGGTCTTATCCATACTACTGAAGAAAGCCACAGGCATGGGTTGGATTGATGAAAATACTGAGCAATTTCTATTTTCAGAACTTCCAAAGAGACCCCACATATACATGTTACCAAAAATGCACAAAGACGCCATCGATCCTCCGTTTCGACCCATTGCGGCAGGATGTGGTTCGCTGCATGAACCTATTGGGAGATTTTTGGATTACTATCTCCAACCCCTAGTATAGTCATGGAGCACATACGTGAAAGACATAACCAACTGCTTGGTAAGATTGAGCAACATCCAAGGAGAAATGACTAAAGATATCTGGTTGTGTACTATAGATGTTGCAGCGTTGTATACGTCAACTCCTCATTGTGAGGGTTTGGAGGCGGTGGAGTGGATGTTGGTGAACAACGCTTATGAGGAAACAAAGAACATCCTATTGATGGAATTACTTCAGTTTAGCTTATTCCATAGCTATTTAATTTGGAAAAACGAATTCTTTTTACAAAGGACTGGAACATCCATGGGCTTTCCTGGGGCGCCCTCATATGCCAATATCTTCATGGCTTTTTTCGAACACACTCATATCCTGTGTAATGAGACCTGGACAAGTAATCTTGTGATGGACATGAGGTATATAAATGATATTCTGGTCATTTGGAAGGGCAATCAGCAACAATTGTAAGAAAACATCAATGATCTTAATAACCGGAACCAGCGCATCAAATTCACACACCACATACATCAAAACAAAATAAATTTTGGGGGATATTCAGATTACTAACATAGGCACCGGTTTACAAATGACAGTTTCCAAAAAACCGACTGATAGAAACAACGCATTACACTATTCCAGTTTTCATCCACCATCCTTAAAAAAACATTTACCGTTGTCTCAATTCACTAGGATAAAACGAATTTCATCAACACAAGAACATGCAGATGAAATGATAGAACAGGAGTATGCCAGGTATACTAGAAGAGGATATCCGCTTGATGTATTGGACACAGCAAAAAGCAGAGCAGCGCTTAAATCACGTGAAAATTTGCTGAACCCTTCACAACGACAACAAACTAAGAGAGAAGTCTGTGTCTTAAAATTTTCAACGAAAGCACAATCCATAAAACGGATCATAACACGCAGATGGGAAGTGTTGGAGCAAGAGCCGGACTTCAGGACACTATTTGTGATGAAAATTATGTTTGCACACTCCCGCTCAAAAAATTTAAGAGATATATTAAAATCTACAACTCATCATGACAAACATATGCACACAGGAATGAAGAAATGCTGGAATTGTAGCCATTGTGGCAATGTTATTTTAGGAAACTCATTCCTACATCCTCAAACAGGCAAGAAAATAGCACTTAAACATTCTTCTGATTGCAACACAGAATCAGTAATTTATGCCATAAAATATCCCTGTGGTCTCACATATGTGGGACGCACGTCACGAAAGATCAAAATATGAATCACTGAACACAAGAGCATGATCTGCACAAAAAATAGAAACTCTTGTCTGCCAGCGCATTGGATTGATGCACAACATTCCATAACGCAAATACATTTTACAATTTTAGAAAAGATATCAGCAGTGCCAGGGAAAGATATACCAAAGCAGCTTGCGCGCAAGGAAACATTCTGGATCAAATACCTTGACACACTCGTTCCCAAAGGCCTCAATGATAAACTTGAAATGATTTGTTTTATATGATTTTGTATTTCACACTAATCAAATGTTGGGGCGTTACTGCTGTTCTTACAGGTGCTTTCACACAGGTACTCTCAGTTTTCACTGTTAACTGTTTAGATGTTACTTTTGTAGTTCCATTGCACGCTAACACCGGATCGTTTTTTTAACTCTTGAATAACACTGTACCAATTTCACATCACATTTACGTTAATTTGATGATAATGTTTTTTTATGATTTTTTCATGACTTTTTTACGACTTTTAATATTGTGAATTACTTGACCGTGAACATTCAGAATGCTGATGCTGATTATGAATAGATGGTGTGGTAGAACGTAACCCACTAGAAAGGGATTCTTATCGATGATTTTGGTTGGCTTTATGTGTTTAATAAAGTTTGGATTTGGTCAATGCAACTCACTAGAGTGCGCGTTGATTTACGCGTATAAATTAAGCTTTACGGGACTGCCGTCTGTCCTCTATTTTTTCCGGAGTGGTTACGGCATGACGCAGGGCGGTCTCAGTGGAGCGGAGGCATTCGAATGTAGACGCACACGATAGTCGGATCGACGGGTAAGATTTTCGCAGATAATCGTAGAAGTCGTTTGAAATCCTGAAATTGTTAGCGGTGTTTCCAGTATGTTTGGCTTACGGTTACTTCTGATTTTCATTTTGATTTAGACACATGAAAGAGACGAGACTATTGGCGTGAGAGTTGAGTAACAGCTGGCTACTTAATCAGTAAGTCTTCTAGCATACATTTGAGAGATAGGCAGCACTATTGGTGCCATTACAGATGGATAATTAGAAATGTCACGTTCATTTCACAGATTCTGTGGATGCTTGATCTTAGATAATTGAGTCAAGGTATGTCAGCTCTTCGAAGTCGCACATCGTTTGTGTTTGACACCAATGGAGATTCACTTTCGGGTTTCTTTAGATATGATTATACAGGCATGACCTCGGTGATACTACCCTTTGTGACGGCACTAATATCTTTCACTTTTTTCGTGTTTGCATCATTTAATATCTTTCACGTTTTTCGTGTTTGCATTATTTTATAAATTTTTTCACTTTTTCGCTACAACTCACATTTTACTTCTGCCAAAAGTAGCACCACCTGGAATTGTGCAGCTGGGCTTGGTTCTCTATTTCTCACCGGTTCACTCCGATGTTGGCAGGCAGTGGGACACCCACTTTGTATTTCTTTGTACATTGTAGTATCTCGTAATGTGTAACTGATTGAATCTTTGTATTTGTTCCAGCAGGTGACCGTTTTTTTGTTTCACTTCTTCCATGAACTGTTCCCCTGAAGAAGGGTTTTTGCTTTACCCGAAATGCATTGGGGGCACAACAATGAAACATATGCGTTGTACCGTTCTATTATTCGCTATTTGTGAATGTTGCAGATTTGTAACTTTGAAACTATGAATACATGCTGATGCATAAAGTTGTTTATCTGCTTGAATCTGAATGAACAATGAATATAAACTTATATTGATTTGGTTAAAATGATGTATTGTTGTTTAATTTACAAAGCTTACCATTGAAAACACCGAACCCTTCGGGGTCATTGCGTAGTGCACTTCATACAAAGTGTGTAGCTATCTGCACACTAAGCTTAGCAGCAAATTGCAGCTGCCAGACAAACTGAATACAATTAAATAAAAATAGTTATTTTTCATCAGATAGTGGGAGCAATGGAAGAGCGGTTGGGGAGAAGTGAACGTGGAAGGAGCGGGCAGGGGAGCAGCGGAGTAGAAGGAAATAACAAAAAATAGCTGCATTGGGGAAAGCAATGTTGATACTGGAATGGGGGGAGGAGGGAGCAACATTAAGCAGGTGGAGTGTGGGAATTTGCAAGGGAAGCAGCACACGAAGGAGAGAGCAAGTAAAGACATGCACTCTCTTGAAGAGATGAAAGATTTTTAGAGAAATGCAGCATCTTATGGAGCTGCTTGGGCTTATAGATGATTGGGGTAGGCTGAACAGCTCGGGCCCTGGTTTTACTATTTTTTCTTTTCCTTATTGGAAGTATGTGTGCTTAGATTACTTTTTTGTTTCACCTTGTCTTCTGATGGAGGCGCGAGTTGGGAAGAACCCTAGGGTTTTCTCTAACCGTAAGCCAATGGTTTTTTAATGCTGTTTTTCTTTAATGGTGAGGCCACGCCACCCCAGGACATTTGATGGGGTGTTACTTTTAAATCCTGATTACATCAATTATATGAAGGAATGGATGTCGGATTTTCTGCTTAGGTACCAAGTTAATGTGGCATCAGGGATCGTATGGGATGCTTTGAAAGCTCGTATCAGAGGGGAAACTCTTAGATTTGGTATCCACAATCGGAAAGTAAAATCAAGGATTACTATAATGAATTGGCCAACCTGGAATCGTATCATGTCAGGATCATTATGGGAGAGAAAGAGGAACAAGAGATTCTCCAAAAGATTAAAACTGCCAAAGCAGGGATCAACAGTTTTTATGCGAGGAGGATTGTGGAAAAGCATCAGTTACACAAGGGCAGAAAGTTATGAATATAGCAATAATGTTGGAAGGGTGTTGGCCTTAAGAGAATGGCAAAAAGAGGTTCAGAATGCTATAAATTCTATTCAGGACCGTTATGGGCAGACAATAAACACTCCAGCTATTATTATCAGTGTGTTTGCGGAATTCTATCAGGCACTGTATCAGGAGGATTTGCCCCTCCCCCAGACATCAATCAATCAATCAATCAGGGAATTGTAAGTGCGCTACTCACCCGTGAGGGTCTCAAGGCGCTGAGGGGGGGACCGCAGATCTGTTTAGCTGAAGAGCCAGGTCTTGAGGGTCTTCCTGAAGGTGTTCAGGGAGAGGGCGCGTCTGATGTCTGCCGGTAGCTCGTTCCAGGTCTTGGCTGCAATGTGAGAGAAGGATCTTCCGCCTGCTCTGGCTCTGTGGATGCGCGGGGTTTGGGCCAGTGCGAGGTTGGAAGATCGGAGGTTTCTTTTGGGTACGTGGAAGTTGATTCTGTCGTTGAGGTATTTGGGTCCGTTGTTGTGTAGGCATTTGTAGGTGTGAGTGAGGATTTTGAAAGTGACTCTTTACTCCGCGGGGAGCCAGTGGAGACTTCGTAGGTGTTGGCTGATGTGTTCGTGTCGGGGGATGCTGAGGACGAGTCTGGCGGCGGTGTTTTGTACTGTCTGGAGTTTGCGGAGTAGGGACTTGTTGATGCCGGCGTAGAGTGCGTTTCCATAGTCCAGTCTGCTGGTGATGAGTGCGTGGGTGACTGTCTTCCTTGACTCAGGGGGGATCCACTTGAAGGTCTTGCGGAGGATGCGGAGGGTGTTGAAGCAGCTGGAGGTGACGGCATTGACCTGTTGGTTCATGAAGAGTGATGAGTCGAGTACGATGCCGAGGTTCTTGGCATGGTCTGAGGGGGTAGGTGGGCTTACGAGGGTGGTCGGCCACCAGGTGCTGTCCCATGCAGAAGGGATGGTACCGAGGACGAGGACTTCTGTCTTCTCGGCGTTGAGCTTCAGGCAGCTGTTGGTCATCCAGATTGCGACGTCTTGCATTCCTTTCTGGAAGTTGAGTTTGGCAGTGGTGGGGTCTTTGGTGAGGGAGAGGATGAGCTGGGTGTCGTTGGCGTAGGATACGATGTTGAAACCGTGTTGTCGGACGATGGCTACGAGGGGGGCCATGTAAATGTTGAAGAGGGTGGGGCTCAGTGATGAACCCTGTGGGACTTCGCAGGTGATTTTCGTGGGGTCGGAGAGGAAGGGCGGGAGTCTGATCCTGTGGCTTCTTTGGGTGAGGAATGATCGGATCCAGTCCAGGGCTGTTCTTTGTATGGCTGCGTCGTGTAGTCTGACGACTAGTGTGCGATGGGAGACGGTGTCGAAGGCCGCTGATAGGTCGAGTAGGATGAGGGTTGCGGAGTGGCCTTGGTCCAGGAGGGTGCGGATGTCGTCTGTGGCAGCGAGTAGGGCGGTCTCTGTGCTGTGGTTGCTTCGGAATCTGGATTGGGACGGGTCGAGGATGGCGTTCTCTTCAATGAATCGTGTCAGTTTCCTGTTGACTGTTTTCTCTGCAACTTTGGCTGTGAAGGGGAGGAGCGAGATGGGCCGATAGTTCTTGAGGTCGGTGGGGTCAGCTGTGGGCTTCTTGAGCAGGGGTCTGACTTCTGCGCGCTTCCAGTCGTTTGGGAAGGTGCCTGTTTTGAAGGTGGTGTTGATGGTGCGTTGTAGTTTGGGTGTGATGGCGGCCACGGCTCTGTGGTAGATGTGAGGGGGGCAGGGGTCGGTGGGGACCCCCGAGTGGATGCTTTTCATGGTCAAGGCGGCGTCTTCGGCCGTGATCGGTGTCCAGTTGGAGATGGTGGGCTGGCTGGTGTTTCTGGGGGGCGGGGGGCTGTCTGTGGCACCTGGTGGATGGTCGATGAAGTTGTTATAGAGGTTTTTGATCTTGAGTTGGAAATAGGTTCCAAGCTTGTCGCAGAGGTCTTGGGATGGGGTGATGTCTGTGGCTTCGCTGCGTGGGTTGGTGAATTCTTGAATGACACTGAAAAGTTCCTTGGAGTTGGTGGAGTTGGCCAGGATTTTGTTGTGGATGAAGTTCCTTTTGGTGGCTCTGATCTGGTTGTGGTAGTCCGTCATGGCGTCCTTGTAGGTGGTGTGGTTTTCGGTTGTCTTGGTGTTTCTCCAGTTCTTCTCCAGGCGCCTGCAGGGGCGTCTGGCTTCTTGGAGAGCGGTTGTGAACCAGGCGGCTTTCCTGGGGCGTTGTCTGTCGGGGTTGCATAGCGGGGCGAGCTCATCTGCGCAGTTGGAGATCCAGGTGTGGAGTTCTCTGGCTGCGTCGTTTGCGCTGTTTGTGTCGGGTGCCCAGGTGTGGTTGTCTCGGGTGAGGGTGGAGTTAAGTTGCTCGTCGGTAACCTTGCTCCAGTTCCTTCGTGGTGGGTGTGGGGCTGGTTTGGGTGCCTTGGGTTTGTTGATGGCAAAGTGTACGCAGTGGTGATCGGTCCATGGCAGCTGCGTTGTGTGGCTGAAATGGACGCTGTTTCCTGCCGCGAAGATGGGGTCGAGGGTGTGTCCTGCTCTGTGGGTCCGTGTGTTGACGAGTTGTTTAAGTCCGATGCTGGCGAGGTTGTCATGAAGGATAGTGGAGTTGGGGTCGCTGGGGTTGTCGAGGTGGAAGTTCAGGTCTCCAATGAGTATGTAGTTTGTTGAGGCGATCGCATGGGGTGCGATGAAGTCGGTGATGGTGGTGGCGAAGGGTGTTCGAGGGCTGGGGGGTCTGTAGACGAGGGTTCCTTGGAGTGTGGCTTTGGGGGTGGTCTGGATCTTTAAGTGCAGGTGTTCGGCAGAGGGGAAGGTTTCGCTGGAGGTGGTGAGGCGGAGGTTGATCTTTTGGGCGATGGCGAGGCCCCCTCCTGGGTGGTTGGGGCGGTCTTTCCTCTGGATCTTGTATCCGTCTGGGATGGCGGTGTTGATGTCGGGGGCGGAGGATGCGTTGGTCCAGGTCTCTGTGAAGAAGGCGATGTCGGGCGAAAGAGAGTCGAGTAGGTTCCAGATTTCCATGTCGTGTTTGTGTAAGGAGCGTACGTTGAGGAGGATGCATTTTAGGGTGTCGCCGGTGCTGGCGTCGGCGGTGTTGGAGGCCAGGGTGGCGGTGAGGGTCTTGCGGCAGTGAGGCAGGAGAACAGGCCATGGGTTGTGTTCGGCGAGGCCTGTTGGCATTCTCTAAGTCTTCCAGGGTTGAGTGCGAGGAGGGTGGTGGTGTCGTAGCGATGGGTAGTGGGAGGTCCAGGGTTCCTGGCGCTGGCCGCAGTCGGGTCGCGGACGGGCACAGACTGGCTTGCCTTTGGCGTGCCTTTGGTGCGCCGTCGGCGCACCCGCTGTGCACATCCGCTGCACGACCGCACAGCGGCCGCCATTAAGTAGGGGAGGTGGGAGGGAGGAGAGGCTGGGAGGCGGGAGCAGGGGAATTCCGAGGGGGAATTCCGGTGGGAAATTCCGGGAGGAAATTCTGGGGGGGGGAATTCCAGGGGGAGGGGCCGCAAGGGCAGCAGCGGCGAAAGGCAAAAGGAACAGGCAGGCACGAGAAAATAAAAACAGTGGTGGAATTAGAGCAAGACACAGATGGGCACAATAACAGTGGAACAACAGGGAAAAAATTAAGAAAAAAAACGGCTGAGAAAGGTTACGGTGGTTGGAGGCAGTCTGGTCCCAGTTGGAGCGGGCAGCAGGCGCAGGAGTGGGCAGCAGCCTCGAACCTCCCAAGGAGGTGGTCGGGGTCTGGAGGCAAGAGACGGCACAGTGGAGCAGTGGGGAGAGAGTGGACCTAGACCGAGGACATGATTAAACAGTTTTTGGAACAAATTAGCTGTGCAATCCTAAATGAGGATGAACGGGCAGATCTTGATTCCCCTCTTGCATCAGAGGAATTGAAAAAGGAGTTAGATTCTCTGGCACTTGGGAAGGTGACCGGGCTACATCAGATCCACTTAGAGTTTTATAGCAATTTTTTCGCTGTTCTTTCGTGGGATTTGGTCATGGCCTTCCTGCTCAACTGGTACTTTCTCCCCCAGACCTTTGGACAACTACCAACATTGTGTTTTTGTTTTGTTTTTGAAAAAGGGAAGCCTCCATTAAATCTTGGCTCTCATAGACCGATCTAACTTATTAATAGTGATGTTAAAATCTATTCAAAGACCCTGGCGACTCACTTGAGTAGGGTCATTGCCAAATTAGTCTCCCCTTGGCAACATGACTGTGTTCCTGCTCAGAGTACGGCAGATTATATAAGGCAGGTAATTACGCTATTTGATATAGCTAAGGTAAAAAGACTCCTTTGGAAATTATCCTACTTGATGAGGAAAAGGCATCTGATCGGGTCGCTTTGGTGTACCTTTGGGAGGTCCTTGACAGGTTGGGGTTCAGTTCAAGTTTCCAAATTGTCATACAGACATTTTATAGTAGCCCTATGGGTAAACTCCAGTTTTTTGCGATTCCAAACATAACACGTTTCCTAATGGAACAAGGACGGGATGTCCTTGCTCTCCTCTTTTGTTTACACTTTATATCTACCCTTGTTGCATATATTATTGAAAAATATAGCGATCTATCCATCGGAGACCAACAGCTTTACCGCCACGATATTGGCTTATGCCGATGACATTGCTGTTGTCACTATGCACCATGAGAAAGCTATTTATGAGGCAGAAATGAAGGCTTCTTGATTTGGCAAAGTCTCAGCTTACTGCTTAAGGGTAAGGGTAAGACCCAAATCGGGTGTAATGATGATGTTTGTCTTCAAAACTATCTACAGACAGTGCTACTTTCCTGGGAATTACCATTATAGCTAAGGAAGAAAACATAATTTTTTTAAACTGTCACCCCTTATTGACTAAAATTAAAAAATATCTGGTGCACTACATAATCTCCATTTAACAATTATCAGGCGGTGCAATGTTATTAAAATGTTGGTATTACCAAAGGCATAGTTTAAGAAGCTGGATGCTATTTGTAATAACTTTATCTGAGAATATAAAAGGGAAGAAAAGCCTTGAAGTATTTAGTGCTGCCATGAGATAGAGGTGGCTGGGCAGTGCTGAATTTTAAATATTACTATTGGGCATCTATGCTTCAACATATGGACTTTGCTAACACCGGTCAGCAAGGTATGGTATTTGGTTTAGAGACAGCCAACCATGTATAAATTAACTCTGGCTAAAGACGCTAGAGGTTGTCTGCTAAAACTTTTAGAACTGAGGTATATAAAAACAGTGAGATTCAAGACGATCAAGGCAGCATGTAAAATGTAGATCAGATTGAAGGCCAAATTGGGTATAGCTCAATATAGTTATTATACCCCGTTTTGGCATTTCTCACATATTCTTTGTGTTTTTCATGATAAATACTGTGTGGGCTGGGGGGCAAGCAGGTGTCTGGAAAATTGGCGATATTTTTCTTTCTGGTCAAATGTGTTCCTTTGCGGACTTGCAGCAGAAATATGAGTTGCCTAACAATGTTTTTTTAAATACCTGCAAATTAGGGATTTATCTTTTCAAGCTTGATAATAGTAACTTTTCAATGGGGCAGGTCACGATCGTTCAGTCCCTGATTTTCTCAGAGGGTTCTAAAATTAGGAAACTATACAGCTTGCCCTCAGATCTTAACACGGATGACTTAAATTTGCAACTGGAGAATTGTGCCAAGAGACTAAGGGGCCGATTCCGATTCGGGCCGGAAAACGTACCGACCGACTCGGTACGGGAATGTTGTCCGACACGTACCGGCGCTGCCCGACTCGCGTAGTACGATGAAATGCATGTGAATCACGACCGAATGGTACGGAACGCAAGCCGAACGACCGAACCGCACGGAAACCAGCTATCCGGCCGGGAAACTACGCGAATCGAACCGACCGACACGCACCAGGAATGAACCCGACAGAAACGTACCCGCGAACAACGACCCGCGCAGTACGATGCAATGCATGGAAAACCAGACCGAGTCGCACGGGGCCCAAGCCGTACGACCGACACGCATACAAAACCCAGCCGAAGCAACCCAATACTCCGCGATCGACGCGTACGCCGCACATGAAACCCAGCAGGAACACAGCTTGAAAGACTCGGAGAAGCCCGCACGAGCCAACTGCAGCATCCTACTCGGTCAGTAGAACGTCTCCTACATGCCTAAAAAACTCAAAGGAAAAAATACAAAAAAAAGGGCCAAACAAGCAATGACAAAGTCAATAAATACAGGGGGAAAAACATGGAACAAGGACACACCCCCAACTCCACCCATATAAAGGCCACAAATCCCTACCAGGATCCTTTGCAAAATCAACTGACCTGCCAGCACAGAACACCATCAGACAGCAACCACAGACACACTCACAACTCATCCATCACACAAGCCACACACCATTAGCACCTCACAAATAGCACCCTCACATACACCCAGCAAAACCTACACTCACCCACCCTCACTTGCACACTCACACACACATCAATCCCCACCACCACCCATCACCATGCCCCCAAAGAAGAATCCAAAGTTCCTAGACAGTGAATCGGAAGTCCTGGTAGATGAGATCCTCAGGGTAGAGCCACAGTTGTTTGGTACATTGGTCCAACAGACCCCCATGTCGCAGAAAACCAAGATGTGGGAGAGGATCGTCGACAGGGTGAACGCACAATCACCATGTTTGCGCACAAAGGAAGACATCCAGAACAGGTGGTATGATGTGCGCAGGAGGGTCAAGGACCTACTCAAGAAGGATTATGCCTTGAGTCAGCGCACCGGCAGTGGCCCTTCTGCCAAAGCACTATACCTCAGGCCCTGGGAGGAGAAGGTGCGGGCCATCCTACCACCAGTGAGCGTATATGGACTATCAAACATCCCAGAGCCTGGTGAGTACACAACCAATATACCCAATATTGTGTGACAATACACACACATCACTGTCAAGGGGATAGTCAAACCATGCACCCTTAGCAAATCCACAGCAACCAAAAGATAATCATCCCAAGATGTGTATGTTAGTCAGATAAACACAATACATGCCATCTCATAGTGATATGTAACTGTGTCATGACATGTACAAACCTAACAACAAATAGAGCAAGGCAGTGGCACAAATCTAACCAACAAACACTGTCAGATATTTTGCCACCACTAGAACACCACCTCACAGGGAAGCTCACTGAAAGGAAGGAATTCTGTGTATGCTGGTGAAGTGAGTGTAGCCAATAGCATGATGGGAGTTGTAGTCACAGATATTGGTCACCCTCACAATTTGCCCATCAACACCACTCTGAACCATGCTCACATCACAGGGAGTGGAAAAGAACTGACAAGATGGCTGACACTGGGTACTGCTGTGGGGAGCACAAGGCCCTGCTGGGAACTGTGCAACAACCAACAGCAGGACACCACTGACTGACATCCTGAAAGCCAACTCGCACTCCCTGCAATGGAAGCACGTTCCATGGTGGGATATCTGGCTGGGTGGGAAGGAGGACTGACAGCTCTGACCATAGTTTCCAGCAACTTTTCTCACACACCCCCTTAACACAAACTCCACACAACTCACCTGGGAGAATGCAATGCCTCACACTCTAATTAAATATCCCACAAAGAACAACAACACTGGGTTATGCTGTGTGTAGCACAGGGACACTTTTGGGACTTGTATCCAAACAAACGCCAGGACAACACTGTCAGCCATCCTGTCAGCACAGGCACACTACCCCACAGGGAAGCAGAGTCAAAAGGAAGGAAGTATGGGCATGCTGTGAAGGGGGGTGTAGGCAATAACATGATGGGAGTGGTAGTCACAGCTCAACATCCCCCACCCACATGGCCCAGCAAGCTCACACTGAAGCATGCACACCTCACAGGGAGTGAAAAGCCACTTCAAAGATGTCTGACAATGGTGCTCTGTTGTGGGGAGTACCAGGCCCTGCTAGGAACTGTGCACCAACCAACAGCAGGACACCACTGACTGACATCCTGAGAGTCAACCTGCACCCACTGCAAGGGTGGCATGCTTCATGGTGGGATAACTGGGCTGGGTGGGAAGGAGGACTGACAGCTCTGACCATAGTTACAAGCAGCTTTTCTCACACACCCCCTTAACACAAACTCCACACAACTCACCTGGGAGAATGCAATGCCTCACACTCTAATTAAATATCCCACAAAGAACAACCACACTGGGTTATGCTGTGTGTAGCACAGGGACACTTTTGGGACTTGTAGCCAAACAAACGCCAGGACAACACTGTCAGCCATCCTGTCAGCACAGGCACACCACCCCACAGGGAAGCAGAGTCAAAAGGAAGGAAGTATGTGCATGCTGGGAAGGGGGTGTAGGCAATAGCATGATGGGAGTGGTAGTCACAGCTCAACATCCCCCACCCACATGGCCCAGCAAGCTCACACTGAAGCATGCACACCTCACAGGGAGTGAAAAGCCACTTCAAAGATGTCTGACACTGGCCTCAGCTGTGGGGAGCACAAGGCCCTGCTGGGAACTGTGCACAAACAAACAACAGGACCACACTGTCAGCCATCTTGCCATTGCTGTCACACTCACACACAGTGAAGTCCACTCAAAAGGAAGGAAGTATGTGCATGCTGGGAAGGGGGTGTAGGCAATAGCATGATGGGAGTGGTAGTCACAGCTCAACATCCCCCACCCACATGGCCCAGCAAGCTCACACTGAAGCATGCACACCTCACAGGGAGTGAAAAGCCACTTCAAAGATGTCTGACACTGGCCTCAGCTGTGGGGAGCACAAGGCCCTGCTGGGAACTGTGCACCAACAAACAACAGGACCACACTGTCAGCCATCTTGCCATTGCTGTCACACTCACACACAGTGAAGTCCACTCAAAAGGAAGGAAGTATGTGCATGCTGGGAAGGGGGTGTAGGCAATAGCATGATGGGAGTGGTAGTCACAGCTCAACATCCCCCACCCACATGGCCCAGCAAGCTCACACTGAAGCATGCACACCTCACAGGGAGTGAAAAGCCACTTCAAAGATGTCTGACACTGGCCTCAGCTGTGGGGAGCACAAGGCCCTGCTGGGAACTGTGCACCAACAAACAACAGGACCACACTGTCAGCCATCTTGCCATTGCTGTCACACTCACACACAGTGAAGTCCACTCAAAAGGAAGGAAGTATGTGCATGCTGGGAAGGGGGGTGTAGGCAATAGCATGATGGGAGTGGTAGTCACTGATCAACATCCCCCACCCACATGGCCCAGCAAGCTCACACTGAAGCATGCACACCTCACAGGGAGTGAAAAGCCACTTCAAAGATGTCTGACAATGGTGCTCTGTTGTGGGGAGTACCAGGCCCTGCTGGGAACTGGGTACCAACCAACAGCAGGACACCACTGACTGACATCCTGAGAGTCAACCTGCACCCACTGCAAGGGTGGCATGCTTCATGGTGGGATAACTGGGCTGGGTGGGAAGGAGGACTGACAGCTCTGACCATAGTTACAAGCAGCTTTTCTCACACACCCCCTTAACACAAACTCCACACAACTCACCTGGGAGAATGCATTGCCTCACACTCTAATTAAATATCCCACAAAGAACTACCACACTGGGTTATGCTGTGTGAAGCATAGGGACACTTTTGGGACTTGTAGCCAAACAAACGCCAGGACAACACTGTCAGCCATCCTGTCAGCACAGGCACACTACCCCACAGGGAAGCAGAGTCAAAAGGAAGGAAGTATGGGCATGCTGTGAAGGGGGGTGTAGGCAATAGCATGATGGGAGTGGTAGCCACAGCTCAACATCCCCCACCCACATGGCCCAGCAAGCTCACACTGAAGCATGCACACCTCACAGGGAGTGAAAAGCCACTTCAAAGATGTCTGACAATGGTGCTCTGTTGTGGGGAGTACCAGGCCCTGCTGGGAACTGGGCACCAACCAACAGCAGGACACCACTGACTGACATCCTGAGAGTCAACCTGCACCCACTGCAAGGGTGGCATGCTTCATGGTGGGATAACTGGGCTGGGGGGAGAAGGAGGTCCGGATGTCAACCAAATACCACCAATGCTGGTCATGCACACACCTCAACATCCACATTGAAATGCATCAGGTTGGCAGGACAATGAGCCACACCAATATCAACCTCTGACTGTGACAACTTAGGACAATGCAATGTACAGGGCCGCATCCAGAGGTACAGTCACAACTGTCATGTGTTTGAACCATTGATGCCTGCAGAAACATAACATACATTGTGTGTCTCTTCCAAAAACAGGTGATGATGGGGACACAGCAGCAGATGAGGAGGAGTCCCTGTCCCAGGCTCCGGGGGACCCTGAGCTCTCTGGTGTGGAACAGCCTCTGCCCTCATCGGATGGCGAAGACCAACCTGGCACCTCCGGTGTGAGTCATCATGCAGCACCAGCAGGACCACCATCTGCCCCCCTGCACCCATTCCTCCAACATCTGCCAACACACAGACCACCTCCGCCGACACGGACAGACCAAGGACACTCAATGACAACAGCACAGGGACCACAGCCCACCGTGAAGCAACGGACAACAACCCCAGTACCAACCCCCAAGGGGGCCTAGGGTCACCTGTGCGTGCCACCGTAGCTCCCGCACGTGTGGCCAGGGGTGGTGGGAGGGGTGGTAGGCAGAGGTCGCTGTTTGCAGAGGGGTCTGGACTGCATGATGACCCACAACTGCCAGGCATTGCTGATGCGTACCAGAATAGCACCGGGGAGGTCAGGCAGGTAGTGGGGATCCTCAAGGACATTCAACAGCAGCAGGCTGCCCATCATGCCCGCTTGGACTCCCACATGTCCCGTGTGGAGACACACATGTCCCGTGTGGAGACACACATGTCTGGCATGGAGTCCAAGTGGGACACATTGGAAGAACTGACAGCGGTGCAGAGGGACATATTGACATGCCTCCGCCAGATTAGCACCAACATGTCCACACCTCCCTGTGTGCCCACAACATCTGGTGCCGCAACAACTGCAACTGCCACAGGGAGGGAGGATGACTCTGGTGGAGAGTCCTCTGCACCGCAGCGGCCTGCACGTGAAGGTCCCCCAGAAAGAAGAGGGGTCGTCCGAGGAAGGACAACTGAGAGGCCGATGGCCATGTACATCCCCCAGGAACCCAACACCTGTTCTGGAAATTCTCCTTTGTGTGCAAACTGTTCACCCTGTCGAATGCACCCCAACTCTCCCACATGACATGGGGAGTTTAATTTGGACTAATGTATCAGATGACTGTGGACTTTACTCAGGACATTTCTGCTACCAACACTTCCAACTCATCTGGGAACTTTGGATTCCAATGCCAATGTACAGCACCCACCATCCTGTGCACTATCCTCACACATGTATGTAAATAAACTCACTAATACACCATACTTGCCTCTGTTGTGATTCCAACGTTGTTTTTGTCATGGAGATGATGATCTGCTGAATGACACTGTGCATGCTAACTGCCACAGCAAGTTCAACACCGTCATGTGAGTCATGGCGACGTGACACATATGAGGGAGACACACCACTAGGGCTACACAACACATAGACACCAGGGCCATCTGACTCATTGCCTACACTGATGTTGCCAGGAAATACAGTGGGATGCACAGACACCACACCTATTCAGAGTCTGTGTTAACTAGCCCAAAGGTGCAGTAAGCAAATGTCAGTCAGATGTGTGACCACAGACAACGCACATCCCAAAGTGAAGCACAGGTTTATTACACATTTGTAACATGTTGTTTCCACTACAAATGCAAGGTAATCCCACGTGGCAGTGGCCACACAGTCAACAAGTGTAGAAGAAATAAAGTCCAGGGGTGTGTGGCACATCACCTGTAGGGAAACGACTGCTTCCACCCTGAAAGCTGAATCATGGTGTCGGGGGATTCGAGTTGACCAAACAACTCTGAAAGTACCCAGTGAAGGACAGACATGACACACAGTCAAAAGCACTGAAGAACAGGACAGAACTGCAATACTCATGCCCAATACATGTCACAAGATACCTACACAAAACCAAGTTAGCATGTCAACACTGTTGGGGAGTACAGACTACCTGTAAGGACACATCGCTGCACGCATCCAGTCAAGTAGCACATGGCCTCACTCAAACAGCACCAGAGCACCACCCACACATATCATGCAAACTCACATCATTGACATGACATCTCTGGATACTCACATTCAGCTGAAGAAGTTGGTAATGAGCTGTGTGCGGACATCACCCTCATCATCATCATCATCACTGGCATCGTGGCCCAGGCCAGGATCCTCCACAGGTGGCGGATGTTGGTCATCGTCATCCAGGATGAGAGGCAACTCCTTCCGCACTGCCAGGTTGTGTAGCATGCAGCAGACGATGACAATCTTGCACACCTTTGCTGGGGCATATGGGAGGGCCCCTCCTGTCTTGTCTAGGCAGCGGAAGCGGCTCTTCAGGAGACCAAATGTCCGCTCGATCACTCTCCTGGTCCGACCATGTGCCTCATTGTAGCGCATCTGGGCTGGTGTCACAGGGTTCCTGAGGGGTGTCAGCAACCACGGCATGTTGGGGTATCCGGAGTCACCTACATACAGACAATTGCACATTAGCTGAGTTGGAAAAGTGGGCGGAATACAACATTGCAGAACACACACAATGGTACAAAGTCAGTACACACCGACAAGCCAGGCACGCTGGTTCTGCATCTGTGACATCATCCTCGGGATGCGACTACTCCTCATCACGTAGGCATCGTGTGCGGAACCGGGGAAACGGGCACACACATGTGAGATGCTCATATCTGCAAGACATACCACCAGAGCATTGATTGAATGGTAATGTTTCCTGTTCCTGTATGCCTGCTCATGTGCCTGTGGTGGTACCAAAGCCACATGTGTCGCATCAATGGAGCCAATGACATGTGGAATCCTCTCCAGGGCATAGAAGTCACTCTTGACGTCAGTGAGTTGTTGACGTTTAGGGAAATAGATGTACTGGTTCAGGTATCTCAACATTGCCTCCAAAACATTGCGTAGCACACGGCTGAACATGGTCTGTGACATCCCACCAGCAGACGCCACAGTGTGTTGAAAGGTACCGGTGGCAAAGAAGTGTAGGGCTGCCATCACCTTCACCTTGGGGGTCAGTGCTGTAGGGTATGGCCGGCCAGGTTGCAAATGTGGGGCCAAGCGCACCGCCAATTCCTCAATCAGCGCCCTGTTGAAGCGGTACCGTCGGATGCAGTCACGTTCAACCATCGTTGCAAGGTCAGGGAATGGTCTATGGACAGCTGGTGCCCTGCAGTGCATAGGTGAAGAAAGAAAGATTGTCAGTCACCCCACATATGTGGCATAGACCATACTCAATATCACATGATACATCATTACGAGACACAAGTACCTGATGTGTGTGCCGTTCTGTATGGACATATATGGCACCTACATGGCCAACATCTAACATCACAGTTCAACATGTGTTGACAACAAGTTCCAGGTTGTGCTATGGGAAATCATTAGGCTGTGTCACAGTACCCATGTACTGCTGTCATGTTCCAAACACACACCACAGTGACATGTGAGGACAGATGTGCCACAGGCATCACAGCTCATTGACAGGTAGATTCCCAGGGACCCTGTATTGCCACATGGACACTGGCATGACATGACGTATCATGTACACGTCAGCAAAACAACCATGACTCCCACAGGTAGTGGCCCCTGTTGCCTCTGCAGGACAGACATGGACGTCTGTGACACACACACGCACAACATCAAAGTCCATGCACAAACAACGTGGATGTGGAGACTGTCTCCCATTGTGCACATGGAATCAGAGACATCGGAAACACAACATGCACACAGACTGTGGAGGGCCATCACTATTGTGGAAATGGGTCACCCTGTGACGTACATACCTTCCCACATGGGACTCAGGGGGTATGTGACATGACCTACACATACACAACCTGGAAATGTGACCATGCCACATGCTCTGAAATGAACAGTTGCACACCACAGTGGTCATGTGCACAACACACAAAGGATTCTGTCCCCAGGAACACGTGCACAGCCTGGGAGTGGCTGCCCCCAAGTGCCACCCAAAAAACCACATGTTGACCCCCATACACAGAAAAGGTAATGCAGCCTTACATGCCTTAGGATACAGTGTGGACAGGCTGTGGTGTTGTAGGTGTGCCCCTGAGTCCCTGGCAAGTAAATGTGGCTGGCATACGTTCACCAGTGACAACCATGGTGACATATGCGAGTGACTTGTACAGGGACGCGTCGTACAGCAATGGACCGATCCGTGTGCACGCATTGGCCATTGCATATGATGTGAACGGATACGCGTTGTACAGCAATGGACCGATCGGTGCGCACGCATTGGACATTGCATATGATGTGAATGGATACGCGTTGTACAGCAATGGACCGATCGGTGCGCACGCATTGGACATTGCATATGATGTGAACGGATACGCGCTGTACAGCAATGGACCGATCGGTGCGCACGCATTGGCCATTGCATATGATGTGAACGGATACGCGTCGTACAGCAATGGACCGATCGGTGCGCACGCATTGGCCATTGCATATGATGTGAACGGATATGCGTTGTACAGCAATGGACCGATCGGTGCGCACGCATTGGACATTGCATATGATGTGAACGGATACGCGTTGTACAGCAATGGACCGATCGGTGTGCACGCATTGGACATTGCATATGATGTGGACGGATGCGTGTTGTTTTTCGAAATACGCGTTGTACAGCAATGGACCGATCGGTGCGCACGCATTGGCTATGGCCTGACATGGTAACGGACGCGTTTTCGAAGCTTGTACGAGTCGGATGCAGTGAATTCAGTTGGCCAGCCACAACAATGTTGCAAATTCATGGGTGTCATGAAGTTAAACTTTTGAAGGATGCTGTGGGCGTGTATAAGTGGTGCAATTCCATGGATTGGCCAGATTCAGAAGATGCAAACGACTTGGACCTATCACTTTGGACACATGGGACAGTATCTGCCTCTGCAGCACACATATAATGCTGGCTGTTCCCCTGAGAGCTCACTTGCCTGCACTACATGCTCCAGGATGACATCTGCCACCACCACTGCTGCTGTCTCTGCATCCTCTGGCTACTGCTATGGCACGTACTGTGGATAGAGCCCCAGCCTTCAGCACTAAGGAGAACCAGGCCCTGCTGGACAGCCTCCTTCCACAGTACAGCAAGCTGTATGGGAAACCAGGGGAGCAGGTGAGTGTGCTGTCCACTGCCTTACTAATTGTGCATGTTGTCTGACTAGCAAGACGTACAGTGTGTACACCAGTGGCTAGCATGCTCACTGAGTCGTTGTCACCCCCAAAGTGTGTAGTCACATGCACTGAACAGGTATAGTGCAGTAACAGTGCATTCCAACAAGGTTTTACTTCCCAGGCAATGATACCATGTAGTAACTGCTGGCAAACTGTTCATAGCCATAATTGCACTACCTGTGTAGATCATATGCCCCTGTGATTGAGACATGTATATCCAACTGTGTGATGCACGGAAATGTTGCATGTGTAGTAATGGCCTTTTCACTTTGTCATCCTCACAGGTTGATGCCCACCAGAAGCAGGAGATCTGGCTGACCATCGTCCGGGCAGTACGATCTGTGGGGGTCTACAGGCGCAGGATCCGCAACTGCCAGAAGAGGTGGCAGGACCTTCGGGGCTGGACCCGGAGGATCGCAAGGGTCCAGCTGAAGCTGTCACCTCCTCGCAGGAGGGGCGGACACCGGACCCTGACCCCCCACATGCTCCGGATCCTGGCGGTGGTCTTCCCTGACCTGGATGGGCAGCTGAAGGCCAGACAGCAGCAAGGAGGGGGTAAGTGCTAGCCTCCACTGTGTACTATGACTGACATGCTCTATGCACTCCTTTAGCCTGGTTCCACTTCCACAGTACAACTGTCATGTCGTCCTGGACTCATGTCCCTCACTTGTGTCATGCCCCCTCCTCATCTGATACACAGGTGTGGCCCTTACAGTCTGTGACTTAGGTCACTTGGGTACTGTGTACTTGCAGTTACCTGTGGTTCAAGTTGGGGACAGCATCAGTTACAGGAACTTTGTGGTGGGCTGCATGGGTGGTACAATTGCTCACATTGCCTGTGATCTGACATGTACTCTGGGTATGGCTTTAATATGTGTTCAATTGCTGCTCTGACTCACCACATGTCTGGGGTATGTGCCACACACCCATGCTGCTGCAGAGACCAAGGTAGGGGCCTCAGAAGTATGTACATCATGTGTGTGACACATGCATAGCCACCTGCCTAGTGTTCAGGGTAATACCATGTTGCACATGGACCAGGACTGTAATGCCTACTCCGTACATCGAAGGCACTCTGTTCTCCCACTCCCGTGTGTCAGCATACATATTGGGCATTGTGAAGAGTGCACTCAGGTGTGTGCCTCTGTGTCACCGTGGTGTGGCCTTGCTATTTGGACTCCTGGAGTGTTTAACAATTTGGGGTGGCCAGCCATCTGAGTTATGACTATGGGATCTGCACATAGGTCAATGCATAGGTCTCTGATCCCTTGACTGTGCACAATGTTGTATGAAACATTGAGGTGCAGGCAGCTTTGGTTCATTCTCATCAGACGGTAAAGTGCTCATGTGTATGGATTTGTGTTTGCAGTCACTCAAATGTCTCATTTGATTGACGTGGGATCATCTCAGTCCTCATGATGTGGGTGGCCAGGGGTGCACATATGCACCTGTCAGCTACAGGGCTTACATTTCTAAAACTCCCCTGATTGTGACACAGTGCAGACTGGTGTTGTGTGTATGCACTGCCCCTGTGACAGGAGACAGGTATGACTGACTTGCCAGACATGCCTGTGCCATGACATTCCAATCGCAAAGGGTGATCCAGCAGTGGTGTGATATGTCCTGCATACACACCATTGTTGCATTGTCTATCAGGACATGAGGACATCATTGTGTCTGGTGATGAAAGCAAAACACGCATATCAACAGAGACTTTGCCCATCACTTTTCCTGACACATGTACTGAGTCAGTGGCAGGAGATGGCATGTGTTTGGAGTGACACATTTCCATATATACTCTTGAATGTCCAACAACTGTGTATGTGATGCATGTGTGCACATATGATTAGTCGCATACAACAGGCAGCAGACAGATGGGTACATGGACAGGTAGGATATGTGTGGCATGACTGACTGTCAGGCAGACAATGGGCTTCTTCAAATCAGTATCAGCACTAATTGCAATGTCTAGCAAATGATGGCAGGGCTTGCTCTGTGATGTGCTGTACTTACTGTGGTGTGTGTGGTCAGTACAGGTGACTAATGTTGCTCTGTTTATCCTGATTGTTTGCAGATACATCCACGGCCACAAGAGGAGACAGCTCCACGGACCAAGAGGAGCGACAGAGCCAGACTGGGTCCACTGCAGGGGAGAGCGAGGGACCCAGTGGCACGGAGGGTGAGGGGAGCCACACTGAGGAGACCTCAGCTACGACCACCTCGGCTGGGGAAAACAGCACTTCCAGTGAGGACTCCCTTGTGGAGGCGGGTGTCAGCAGACCAGAGGCAATGGCAAGCAAGTCTGTCCCCGCCACCACCACCACCACCATCTCCACCCTCCCATCTGCTCCCATCCCACATGTCCGTGGAGGCTCCTGTGTAGGGGAGCGTGTCTCCTTCATGCCAGGCACCGCACCCCCTGCCTCTGTCCCCCCTGCTGCCCTGAGTGTGGAGTCTGTGGACTTACTTAAGCAGATCCATGTAGGGCAGACATCAATGCTGAGTGTCCTCCATGCACACATGGGTCTTTTGACACAACTGGTGTCATTCATGGAGGGCATGTCATCTGGAATGTCTGCCCTACATCGGACCAATCAGTCCATGGCCTCCTCACTGACGGCAGCAGTGTCCCTCCTGCAACAGTCCCTCACCCCTCCTACCTCTGCCCCATCCACAATCCCCAGCACCCTACCTGTCCCAAGCAGACACACACCGGCACGCACCAGCACAGACACAAGCAGCACACAGACACACACGCCAAAATCCAGACGCACACGCACGCACAGTCAGGGGACTGATACCTCACTCACAGGGGATGGGGCCCAGACACACACACACGCATCCATGAGCACTGCGCAGTCCTCAGATACTTCTCCCTCCAAAACCCCTTCCCTTGCCTCACCTGCAACCCCCCCCTCCCAGAAGCTCTTCCTCTGTGAGCTTGGCCTCTTCCCCACAGATACACCTTACACGAAGTCCAGGCGGAAGAGGCGACCACCACACACAGAGGGGAGTGCCCCTCACACCCGGACACCCTCCCCCAGGCACAGGCAGACAGAGGACCCCATTCGAAAGTCCCCCCGGACCAGGAAGGGCAAGACCCCACCACCACCACCACGCAGCTCCACCACACAGTCTCTCTCCTCCATCCCCCAGGCCAGCACTGCACAGGTTCCACTGCCACACCCTGCCCCAGGTTCCCCCACACACCGATACCGCATCCCCAAACTGCTTAGGCACTCCCCCCCTACCACTTGCTCTTTCACCCCCAAACCAGACGCTCTGCCTGTTTGTGCCACTGGTGTGGAGACCGGGTCCCCCCCTCTGTCCTGCCCGCCTCATCTGCCCCCCCGTCCACTCCCTTGGAGTTATGCACTGCAGTGGAGTCCACAACCACCCCGTCTGACTCGGGCACTGCAGTGGGGACCCAGTCCACTCCATCTGACCGGCCCACTGCAGTGGTTGCAGCACCCACGACATCTGAGTTGTGCCCTACAGTGGTGCCGGCCCCCACTGAGTCAGACACCTCCACTGCAGTTGCCGGTGACACTTCTGCACCCACCACCCCTTCACTGCCTCCTTCTGGCATCCCCTGATCCTGTCCCTGCGGTGCCTGGACTGCCCCTTGTATGCCCCTCCGAGGGGGATGTCCCCTGTCCGTACCAGTGCAGGCAAGCAATGGCTGACAAGTTGTCACGTATCACCCTGTTGGGACTGTGTATTTGGACTGGCCATTGGCCTTAGTTTCTTTTGGACTTCAAATTTTAATTTAACATTTGCTGAATAAAGCCTCTTTTTGTTTAATTGTGGTTTTTCTTTGGATGTACATGATGTAGATGAGTATCATCATGCATTTGCAGTTGTAATAGTGTTCAGATCAGGAAAATGAAGTGTTGCTGTGATGGACTCCATGTGGTCCATGGGATATGTGTCCTAATGTAGTCTGGATTTTTAGCATCCTTTGCTGCAGTCTGAGGGTGTAATGTTCAGCATTTGACACATCGATGTACGTTTTGCATTTGTAAATTAACATCTTTGGCTTACACTGATGCACATCTGGTGGGCTTACCACTGTTCAATGTTTCTATTTCCCTGACTGTGTGCCCATCTCCACTGGACAAGCAGTTTAGCACATCAATGTTGAAGGACTCATCTGTGTATACAGTGCAACTTGCTTGACACGTGTTTATGGTGTATGCAGATGACTGACGTGACACTCCCGTACCCAGGCTGATGTGAGCAGAGCCTTCAGTGTGTTGTAGTTGTTGACTCACTGACCGAGTGTTCTGCTGACATGTTTGAGTCGTGCACAGACAAGGTTTGGCACAGCAGACCTTCCACAGGAGTGGAGTGCCATCATGGCAGTGTGTAATCCCGTGACATTGCCTGGGCCCGTGTTGTGTGAGCATGTCTGTGTGTGTTCCCTTCCCTTTTCCTACACAGCCTGTGTCCCTAGGGATGTTCCTGTTTGTGATGCTTGCTGAGTTGTCCTATGTTCATCCAGCATCTTGGACCTGGTTTCTCCGGGATGTGGGTGCATGGCAAACTAATGTTCATGAGGTTGTCATCCCTAGTTGTCTTTGTTGTCAGGGCTGGGGATGTGGGCAAACGCAGATGGGACACAGTCAGGATTCCCCTTGGCACTTGTTGGTTACACAAGTCATGTAATTTACAGTTTGTGGTAGCTTTCAGTGATTGTGACACGTTGTGTGTGTGACTGCTGCCACTCCTCAGGGTCAGAACTGCAATGTTGGAAGTTGTCTATGTGTGTTCTTTGTGTGTCACCTTGGCTTCTTCATTGGTGTGTGACTGTGTCCGGGATCCCATTGATTGGGGTGGATTTCACGTCATGCCCATGTACGGCGTACTGTGCAGTGTGTCAGACATTCACGAGTCTTGTTGACTGGCCATGTGTGATGGGTTTCGCACCTTAGTTCCCACCACCCCCTGGGATTGTCATGGGTGCATGTGCAATGTCACCAGTCCATGTGAGCTTCACAGCTGCACATTGGTGGAGATCAAGGTGTGTGGTGTTGAGTGTGTGCAAATGTGAGTTGTTGCACGGCTAGACCCCTACCTCCATATTGGCCTTGGCTGACAGGCCGTGCTGATTGATTTGGGCTTGTGTAGGTGTGATGGTAGTTAGTTGCTCAGGACACATGGCTGTGGTTCACTGTGTGAACGACATCTACCTTTGTCATCACAGTGGGATTATCATGCAGGCTAGTGTCACCACAATGTGGTGTCCCTGGGAGTAGTGCTGTGGTGGGTCTGTCTCTTGCTGTGTTAGTTGCTATTCCTACACGCTTGTGTGACATGTGTAATTTGGGCTCCCTCTCATCTAACAATGCCTGATTGCCCACATAGGGGAATCCGATCCATGAGTTAGTTTTGTGTGGCACTGTATACACATCTGTGTAATTGGGATTCAGGCCTCCTCATGTGTTGTGTGGTTGCCTGGGGACACTGACATACCCCCCCATCACCTGTTGTGTTTGATATGCAGTGTGAGGCTGCCTGTTTGTGTTTGTGCATCTGCACCACTGCATTGGCATATCTCTAGTGTGCCATTGTCTGTATGTTGTTTGGTGGATTTCCCCTGCTGTCCCTGGGACTCCTAGGTCATCAGTCAGCACAATAATCATGGTTTGTATGTCCCATTGCTGCCATGGTATGGTATTTGTTCACCTCACATCTACAGTCTCCACAGGATATCTACATTTGTGTGTCCATTGGTGCAGATATGTGGGTCTGCATTATGATGGTCACTTCTGTCATTGTGTAATTGATAAATGTTTACAATGTCAGCCCCCATGGGTGATGTTTGTCTGCACATGGCCAAAGGTATGTCTTATTTGCACTGCACTGTTTGCCTCACCCAATCTATGTTGTTATAGGACACAAGCACTACTTTGCCACTGATGTGTTTGTTGTTGTGTGACCAGGAATCATCCATGCTGTTTGGCAGTTGCAGCTTTTTCCATGACAACACTTACCTTTTGGTCACTGTGATGATGGGGGTTTAGACCCCATTGCCACAATGTTCAAAATGTGCTTCAGCTATGGACCCCACACTTACATTTTGGTCACTGTGATGATGGGGGTTTAGACCCCATTGCCACAATGTTCAAAATGTGCTTCAGCTATGGACCCCACACTTACATTTTGGTCACTGTGATGATGGGGGTTTAGACCCCATTGCCACAATGTTCAAAATGTGCTTCAGCTATGGACCCCACACTTACATTTTGGTCACTGTGATGATGGGGGTTTAGACCCCATTGCCACAATGTTCAAAATGTGCTTCAGCTATGGACCCCACACTTACATTTTGGTCACTGTGATGATGGGGGTTTAGACCCCATTGCCACAATGTTCAAAATGTGCTTCAGCTATGGATCCCACACTTACATTTTGGTCACTGTGATGATGGGGGTTTAGACCCCATTGCCACAATGTTCAAAATGTGCTTCAGCTATGGACCCCACACTTACATTTTGGTCACTGTGATGATGGGGGTTTAGACCCCATTGCCACAATGTTCAAAATGTGCTTCAGCTATGGACCCCACACTTACCTTTTGGTCACTGTGATGATGGGGGTTTAGACCCCATTGCCACAGTGGTCATGGTCTGCTTGCATTGTGGAGGCCACACACATTTATGTGTGACACATGTGATAGGGGGTCACATTGTATGTTCATTGTCATGTTCAGTGTTGTAGGCATTTGACACAGACTGCACATGCTTGTCATGATGTTGGGGTGATGTCTTTTTCTGACATTCCTTATGTTGGAGTATGCTGGTTGTGTCATGCATTACCCGTCCTATGAGTGGGGAAGGTAGTCGTGGTAGGCATCCAGGCCCCCCTGAGTAGGGGTGGTGGTAGTGGTAGGCATCCAATCCCCCTATGAGTGGGGATGGTAGTAGTGACAGGCATCCAGGCCCACATGAGTAGGGGTGGTGGTAGTGGTAGGCATCCAGGCCCCCCTGAGTAGGGGTGGTGGTAGTGGTAGGCATCCAATCCCCCTATGAGTGGGGATGGTAGTAGTGACAGGCATCCAGGCCCCCCTGAGTAGGGGTGGTGGTAGTGGTAGGCATCCAGGCCCCCCTGAGTAGGGGTGGTGCTAGTGGTAGGCATCCATCCCCCTATGAGTGGGGATGGTAGTAGTGACAGGCATCCAGGCCCACATGAGTAGGGGTGGTGGTAGTGGTAGGCATCCATGCCCCCATGAGTAGGGGTGGTGGTAGTGGTAGGCATCCAGGCCCCCCTGAGTAGGGGTGGTGGTAGAGGTAGGCATCCAGGCCCCCTGAGTAGGGGTGGTGTTAGTGGTAGGCATCCATCCCCCTATGAGTGGGGATGGTAGTAGTGACAGGCATCCCGGCCCCCTGAGTAGGGGTGGTGGTAGTGGTAGGCATCCAGGCCCCCATGAGTAGGGGTGGTGGTAGTGGTAGGCATCCAGGCCCCCTGAGTAGGGGTGGTGGTAGTGGTAGGCATCCAATCCCCTATGAGTGGGGATGGTAGTAGTGACAGGCATCCAGGCCCACATGAGTAGGGGTGGTGGTAGTGGTAGGCATCCAGGCCCCCTGAGTAGGGGTGGTGGTAGTGGTAGGCATCCAATCCCCCTATGAGTGGGGATGGTAGTAGTGACAGGCATCCAGGCCCACATGAGTTGGGGTGGTGGTAGTGGTAGGCATCCAGGCCCCCATGAGTAGGGGTGGTGGTAGTGGTAGGCATCCAGGCCCCCCTGAGTAGGGGTGGTGGTAGTGGTAGGCATCCAATCCCCCTATGAGTGGGGATGGTAGTAGTGACAGGCATCCAGGCCCACATGAGTAGGGGTGGTGGTAGTGGTAGGCATCCAGGCCCCCCTGAGTAGGGGTGGTGGTAGTGGTAGGCATCCAATCCCCCTATGAGTGGGGATGGTAGTAGTGACAGGCATCCAGGCCCCCTGAGTAGGGGTGGTGGTAGTGGTAGGCATCCAGGCCCCCTGAGTAGGGGTGGTGTTAGTGGTAGGCATCCATCCCCCTATGAGTGGGGATGGTAGTAGTGACAGGCATCCAGGGCCCCCTGAGTAGGGGTGGTGGTAGTGGTAGGCATCCAGGCCCCCATGAGTAGGGGTGGTGGTAGTGGTAGGCATCCAGGCCCCCCTGAGTAGGGGTGGTGGTAGTGGTAGGCATCCAATCCCCCTATGAGTGGGGATGGTAGTAGTGACAGGCATCCAGGCCCCCTGAGTAGGGGTGGTGGTAGTGGTAGGCATCCAGGCCCCCTGAGTAGGGGTGGTGGTAGTGGTAGGCCTCCAATCCCCCTATGAGTGGGGATGGTAGTAGTGACAGGCATCCAGGCCCACATGAGTAGGGGTGTTGGTAGTGGTAGGCATCCAGGCCCCCCTGAGTAGGGGTGGTGGTAGTGGTAGGCATCCAGGCCCCCATGAGTAGGGGTGGTGGTAGTGGTAGGCAGCAGGCCCCTATGGGTGTGTATGGCATTGGTGATAGCCATCCCACCCCTATGGTTCTGCTGTTGCTAGTGTACGTCATTTCTGCATCCCTATGTGTGTGTGACATATGTCGGGTACGTGTCGTTTGTTTGTGTTGTGGGTGTTTGACTTACCGTCTGCGCCGTACGCGTCCGTACCAGTCCCGGTAATAGATGTAGAGTATTGGTAGGACCTGCGCGATGGGATTCATGGTTGGGTCGTCTTGTTCGGGTTTCTCGTGGCTTCGACTCGTACTCGTCGCTGGCTTGTTCGTCTCGTCGCCATGGATCGTCTTGTGGCGCGAATCGGAGCTTATGTACAGCTCTCCCGGATGCTCTGACGTGCCGGACGTAGCGACGGGTTCGGCGCGTACGGAAGGCGCATCGTACTAGTCCGGCCGGAAGGTGCTGTGTATTTGCTTCCGTGCGACTCGATTCGGCATTTACCGATCCGGCTCGGGCAGGGAACAGGAGCTGGAATGGGTAAGTACGGCTCGCTCGGAATCTGTGCTGTTATGCGCATCGTACTTGCTCGTTCGGACGACTGTTCGGTTCGGTCGGGAAACACGCATTCGGCTTGGTTTTTTTCCGGACGAATAGTGTTAGGTGCGCTTCTGGCCAAGATCGGAATCGACCCCTAAATGTTAACTCATTCAATATATTTCTCCAAAAGTCACTGGATCTAGGTCTAGAGATGTTGCTATCTGCAAGGCTGACGAGCCAACATTATAGGACAATATACGGTTCACATTATACCTCTTTGAAGTTGTTTACCTTGGGAAGAAGACCCAATTCTACGTGCCCGCATTGTGGACAATGTCGGCTTCGCTAGCTACACATGTCTTTATTTGCATAAAGATAGCACTTTTAAGTCTGAAGTTAGTGAATTCTTGAGCTCTACTCTAAACACTCAGATTCTTATTACACATAATTACGCAGATATTGCTGTTGGAGGGTTGATGCTCAATATAGTATGGGCATGAGTAACTTGTATCCATTTTTGTCACCATGGCAGTAGGTTGTACATGCATTGCAGCGGCATGGCTGAATACAGGACCCCCTTATCATCACTGGCTATCTAACTTTTTGTCTACACTCTATTTCAAGGGGAGTATGTATCAAGGTATGGGCAAAATGGGAAGGATTAGGGAAGCTATGGTATGGATGTTGCCTATCCCACCGAATTCTATATATTGAACAAGCAGATAAGGGTCCCCTTGCTTTATAAGATTTTTGAAGAAGCAAAGGAGGCAGGCCACCTGCATCCAGAGTAAAATAAAGCAATAATTAGCTTTATTTTGACAAATGACAAAGATCCCACCCAATGTGCTAGCTACTGCCACCTTTCATTAATAATACACACATGAAAATACTGCGCAAAGTATTGCCCGCACGACTCAAGAGAGCCATCCAAAACCTTATCCATGAATCACAAGTGAGCTTTGTACTTGGCAGATCTGTCAGAAACTATATGAGAACACTGACCAATGTGCTCTGGCCGGTGAGATTGGATCTCAGTGATAAATTCCTACTCTACTTTTACTCCAAAAAGGCTTTTGACCGTGTCGAATGGGGCTACTTGTTTTGCACTTTGGAAAGGATGGGAACCGGTTCAAGCTCCCTAGCCAAGATCAAGTAGAAGCTCTACACGAACACTTGGACAGGAGAATTGAGACTGCTAGATATGTGCTTATATGACCAGGCTCACCACTACTCCCAGTTGGTATACTTACCAATGGACAAAGATGAACAGCCCTATGGGATATATATGGGGTGCTCTGTGGCAAAGGCATCACCCAGTCTAGTGGTACTATATCTGGATAGTCCTATAGACACCACTACCACGTCTATTTGGAGGGAATCCCACAAGCTACTGGAAGTAGGCGATAGTACACACCATGATGAGCACTATGACTTAACGCGAGTGTCAAGGTTGGTCACAAAATGGTTAACTGGACAGGGTGGAACCCCCTGTGTAATCAGAACAATAGGCGATCTTTATGAAGGTGACACATTCAAATCATTTGACACATTATGTACTGAATATGGGGTTGCACTCTCCTATAACTGGCAATACTGCCAAATGAAGCACTGTCTGAGATGCTGATTTGGGCCAGACCCCATTACTCTGCCTGAGTCACTGATTCACAAATATCTGGTTACAAGGGGAAAGTCCAAGTGCACAGTCTTGAATCTCTACCAGATCCCTATAGATACTTTATACTCATCACACACGAGTTGCGAGATCAAGATACACTGGCAGACGAGACTAACAATAGGCTATACAGACAACGACTGGGCGACTCTCTCGAGAGGGCATGACCACACTTTGAGGGAATCTAGAGTGAAATGTTCACATTTTAAGGTGCTTAACAACTAGTACTGGTCTTTCTTTAAACTAAAAAAAAGTCTGACTAATGGCAAATGGTAAATGCTGGAGATGTGCAGAACCTGGAATGCAACCTCATGCATATACTACAGTCATGCATCTGACTGGCTTCTTGCTGAGGATATATGCCCACTCCATAACACCACCCTCTGTCCCTTTGTGGACTCAACCACATTGGCCTTGCTCCATGACTCATGACACAGATGATACCTTCTCTCATTGGAGATGATGGATGGCGACTGCCCTTATGGTTACCTAAATCTGTGTAATAAGATACTGGCGTGCACCAAACATATCCATACACAAGGAGAGGATAGCGGAACTCTTCAGGATAGTCACAGTGGCAAATATGTAAGAGACGGGATCGATTATTAAAATTTGAGGCAGTGTGGGGTCTCTTCATCCACCACGTGGAACCTTGGGTGCAGACAGACCCTCCCAGCCCAAGATTATCACAGGAAAACAATGCTTATAGGTTCAAGCCAGAGCCAGTGGGTCTTAAGAAGGTCAAGAAGTGAAGCACAATTGATGAAAGTGAGCCTTCTCATAGGACAGGCTCATGTAAGTAAAGTTGACCACTAGGAATGTCGGATAACACTAGTGGACATTGGTGCTATGGGTATTGCTTCTGGGTAGTGGGGAAGCCAGTGTATGTGAAGTGAAATCATTTTGTTACAGCATTCACAAGACATCTTGGAAACATAGTAATAATTATTAGAATGCCCTTATTCCTTCTCTCTTTCTTCCCTTTCTGCCTATTTTAGCCTCACACCTTGTATAACTTGGCTAAGATGATGATGATGCTGTTATCTATGCAAAGTGGATGAGAAGTCGTTAACTATGCACCCTGTAGGATTGGGTCCTCTGCTTTGACTGCATTAAATACAAGTAAATAACTGTTAAAAAAGGAAAGTTTTAACTTTAAAGCACTGGGTTCTTAGTTCTATGAGTCCTGAGCTACAGTGAGTCAGGTCTGACTTAGGATACAGAGTATGGGAATATTGATGATACAAGGTGTGAGCATGAGATATAGGTTGTAGGAAATTGGGTTACTGCTAGAGGGGGGTGAACCCCTACTCAAGCAGCAACCACAATCTCTGTCAGGGTGAACCACAGCAAACCCCAAATGAACCTGTGCTCAGCCCTACGGTACCTTGGCACAAAGGTATTTATGCAACACTTCAAACAGTATTAAAGTGAAAACACAACACAACAAAAACTCACACCAATTTAGAAACATAGAGCAAAATGTAACAAATTATTTGAGACCAAAATGACAAAAATCCAATTAGTAGAACCAGAAGTATACAATTTAAAAGATTTAAGTGAAAATAGTGCCTACAAGCACAAATCGTGAACTGTGCATATCTGGTCCCACTGGACTGGGACAAAGTCACAAGCTCAGGCTGATCATAATGGAGGGAGGGTCCAGATGCAGGGACCGAGTTAGGGCAACTGTACAAAATACCTTAAATCCTGGTTTGCAGCGGCAGTACTGAGGAAGTGGAGGGGCTGCAATGCAGAGTCCTGTATCATCATCAAGGATGCCATCGACAAGGAGCTTGTGATGTGAAGTCTGGTGCTAAGGATTCGTCGTGCAGCAGCAGTTCTGAAGAAGCTGCATGGCTACGATTCTAAGTCCTGCATCATCATTGAGGATGCCGTCGATGAGGGACTTGCATTGTGAAGCTCTGTGTCAAGGATGCATCACACAGCGTCAGTTTCTAGAAGACTGCATGCTGCAATGCAAGGTCCAGAATGAGGGATGTGTTGTACTGCCGCGGTTCCATTATAGAGCTGCGAGGAGATGCGTCGCACTGCATCAGTTCTACCCACAGGACCACAGCTGGGTCAGCACAGCACCTTCAGGACAACTTCCAGGGGTCCAAGATTGGGTAGCACCACTTGGGGGGTAGGACTCACAGCGGACAGTCCATGTGCTAGGTTCAAAGCGGATGTAGCCTTTTTTTGTCCCTGAGGGTCTGATCAGGAGGCCAGGCAACTAGCCCTTGGAGTCAATCTGATGTTCTTGGTTTCAAGATGCAGGTCCAGTCCTTTACACTCAGGCAGTGGGGCAGCATGGCAACAGAGTAGCAGTCCTTCTTGCGGAGCAGCTGAGCAGTACTTCTGAGTCTTCTGCATGTCCAGAGGTGCACTAAAGAGTTGGACCTGAGGGTCCATTATTTATACCTGGTGCTCACTTTGAAGTAGGAGAAGGTTCTCAAAGTTTCCACCCCCACAGGTGCTTGGAATTTCCTGCCTCCCTGCCCTCTCCCCAGCTTATCTGGGATCACAAAAGACTAGTGTCAAACCCTTTGTTATTTTACCCAGGCAGATCCTTTGTGGTAGGAGATAGCTCCCTTCCCATCAAGTCAGAGATGGCTCATCCTGCCAACACCTATTCCTCTTTGTCTCCCTGCTCCCTGTCTGGGAGCAGTACACAAAGACCAACTGCTAGCTACAGCTAGTCATGTGACCCAGGATACAGGCTGGAGGGACCAAGTGCTTAGGATAAGAACATATCAACTTTCTAGAAGTGGCATTTTCTGAATTGTGACCTAAAATGCAACTTTACCATTAAAGAGGGTTTTAAATTACAATTCTTTAAATACCAACTTGACATTTCTATCTGTCAGGACCTACCAGGACATGTAAAACTTAAAAGGACATGTCCAACCTTTTAAATACTCTGCACCCTGCCATATGGGTTGTTTAGGGCCTACCTTTTCGAGTGACGTATATGTATTAAAAAGGCTTAGGCCTGGTAAAAGGTTTATTTTGCCAAGTTGATATGGCAGTTTAAAACTTCACACACAGGCTGCAGTGGCAGGTCTGAGACATGTTTAAAAGTCTACTTACGCGTGAGGCACAGTCTGTGCTTCAGGCCCACTAGTAGCATTTAATTTGCATGCCCTCAGCACATGTAATACCACTTTACTAAGGACTTACATGTAAATTAAATGTGCCAATTGGGTGTAAGTCTTTTTTACCATGTTTAAAGGAGAGAGAACAAGCACTTTTGCCCCGGTTAGCAATGGTAAAGTGTGCAGAGCACCTAAGCCAACAAAAATGGGTTCAGAAAACAGGAGTGTGAAGGCAAAAAGGTTGGGAATGACCCTGCAGAAAGGGCCAAGTCCAACACAGGGTGTTGAGTATGAATTCTGAGTTCTGAAAGTGGGTGCATCAGGCATAAAATGAGGCTATAACTGTTGACTAGATCAGAGCACTGATTTCAGCAGCCTCAAGCTTCTCACAAAGTTGAGTTCATTGAACACAAGGGGGCTAGTGAAACCATGACCCACTTGAGAATATTTGTATCTAGCCCCTGTGTTCCAGTATTGTTATTTTCTTTCTTATTTCTCTTCCCCCATTGAACCATGTTTGTGCCTTAAGGCTAGAGTGATATCCAGTGTACGGCTCTTTAGAAAGAAATATCATGCCGTATTTGTGCCTCTAATCTAGAGTGATCCCTTGTGTACTGCTCTTTAATGAGAAACATCACAGGAAAAAAATGTAAGCACTACATAACCCCAACCCTTTTCATGTGTTTATTGTGAAAGTGCCTGGTGTGAATTGAGGCATGGGGGTGCAGTATCAAGGGAAGTCGTCCAACCAAACAGGACCTCACCCCATTATATGTATGGACATTATGGGCACAGATCAGGCAAGTATTTAATTAAATGGACCTGGTACAGAACCCTCCAAATGATTTTCAATAGAAGGACGTCCAAGAACATCCAGGTAAAATTAAAGGAACAAGTGAAGGAAATAATAGAAACATGGAACAAAGACTTGACTGATGACAGGATGACAGAGAGAAATTGCAAAAACTTGATGGTTAGGCCTACTACCCTGACGTATCCACATCTTAAAGAACCCTCTACTCATGATGATGAGACTGCTAAAGACAATGTAGATTTCTTCACAGGGTTACCTCTTCCTCCTCTATCCATTCCTTACACCCCTACACACACTCTGGTAACCTCAGTGACCCAAAGAAGTCCATCTACACCCTCTACATCCTACAAACTGAAGAACCCAGGACTAGTATGGGTGCACAGGGTGTCACCCCAAAGTCCCCAACTTCTCCCAATGGTGAGATGTTTTTTAAGTCACAGATGACCCATGTCTTGCTCAGTTACTGCTCATGCTTGCAGCCATGTGACATAAGAGGGGGATGCTCTCCAGGATTCACTAAAGCAATTACCCGATGCCAAAGGCTGCCTTAGTGATGGTCCATGCCCCTTTGACCCCAGGGAACCCCAGGATTTCAATGAAAGTGTTTCCCAATATTAGGGAAGAACCCCAATGGTTTAGCGAAGAAGTATTAGCCATGTTTGACTGTTATGACTCTACTAGGGCAGATGTGAATTAATTACTAAGAGGTATCTTGCCCCCAGAGATGTGCCAAAGACACCTGACTGTGGAAGCTTAGCCAGATAATACACCAGACACCACAGAAGGGCTGCAAGAAGCACACACCACTTTAGTGGATGCTGTAACTAAGGTGTGTCTTTTAAAGGCAGACTGGAGAATGATAAATAATTGCAAATGAAATAAAAATGAATCACCAGCAGATTATTTAGATTGCCTGGAGGAGGATGGTGGTGTTATGGAATTCAGACATACCAGACCCATCTGAAAATGTCAAACAAACAGTAGCAGGTGCTTTTGTCCACGGTTGCCATCTAAGTTGCAGAAACAACTGCATAGTGTTTGTGTAGGTTGGCAGACTACAGGTTTGAATGAGTTAGTCTCTGTTGCAAACCACTTTGTGTGTTGCCAGGAAAAGAAGAAGGAAATGACTTAGGAGCGGCTGATAGCTCTGCAGATGCAACATTTTCAGCCTATATGAAGAGGAAGGTATGGTGTAGGGGAGGGGTTGAGGATGAGGAAGAGGAAGAGGAATGGGAAGAGGAGGCCTGCATATGGGGGATCGGACTGACTATTTTTTGTGGGCCCTAACAGACACAACCCCACAGGACTGCATAATATGGTTCACCCATTCATCCCAGCCCACACAACTTACAGCTTCATCCTCCTTCTCATAATACCACCCAGTATTAGGATAGCCTGGCAGAAAGTAACTTTATCATGACACCACTGGTTCTGGTTAATCAGGACAGGCCATCTTTCTCCTGCATAATAAATGGCAAAGCGACTGACTGACTACTAGGTAGAGGTGCAACCCATTCTACCTTGGAGGCTTCCGATTTCCCTACTTTGCCCCTCCCTGATATCCCCAGTAATGCAGTGGGGATAGCCAACAAGTTGGTCTCTCACCCAGTCACCCATCTTATCACCATTACCCTTGCCCTATCTCTGACCAGCAAGCCTTTCTCCTCAGTCCATCTTCTCCTATTAATCTTCATGGGAGAGATTTGCTTTGTAAATTTGGATGCAGCATCATTTGTTCCCTAGATGGTGTTTTTCTTGATGTGCTCACCCAGAACAAATTTGCTGCTATGGCTCTGATCTGCTTCTCTGACTGCTCATTTCCCATTGTGGGTTCTGATTTCGAATCGACTCTCATGTCACAGGTACCCTCATCCCTTTGGTCCACACATGGTAATGATGTAGGTCAAATCCAATACACCCAGCTGGTGAAGATCTAATTAAACCCTGCAAAACCCCTACCCAACATACCTTAGTATCCTCTTTGCCCTCAAGCTTAGGAGGGCATTTAGCCAGTACAAATCTCATTGATCTCCTAAGGTATAGTAGTCCCTACACAGAGCCAAATCTACCTCTGAAAAGCAAGAGAAGGACTGCTACAGATTTGTGCAAGACCTTAGGGCAATAAATGCTGTTGTCCTCCCCTCCTCTGTCATCTCCAACCCAGCTACTATCCTCTCATTTGTCACAGCGACAACAGCCTTTTTCACGGTGGTTGATCTATGCTCTGCATTCTTCTCTGTCCATATACACCCGGAAATCTAGTTCCTATTTGCTTTCATGTTATGGAATGTCCAGTACACCTTTGCAAGGCTTCCCCAGTGGTTTACTGAGTCAACATCCCTGTTTTCTCAGATTCTTAAAAAGGATTTAGATGAGGTCAGATTCACCACAGGGTCTGTGTGGATAATATGGATATTGATGTGTTTGTTGACAAAAATGAACTATCATCCTTATTAATAGAATTCCCCATCACGAACTCCGCATCTACCTCAACACACAAGTATGTAGTCAGGTAGGCCCTGCAACCTAGGCCCGAGATCACTGATTGATAGGTCACAGGTGGGAGGGTGCGTAGCTGGTAGGCAAACACGTGGGCAGGAAACTCTTGATCAATCCCACAGATAGGCACAGTAACATCACAATGGTCAGGGGAGATTACCCCCAGTAAAGCATACATGTCCCGAGGGGGGATGCGCGCTTCGAAAAATACCATAAAGTCAGATGCCACACGAGTTACATCAGGGCCTAGCACACATATGGATGATGCGCTCTCCATGCCGGACATCTGGACACATTCACCACTGGCCACACTGTGTCCACGCAAGGTCAAGACCCACCCGTAGTAATGTTTGATCATTAATTTATGACTCTAACACAGCAACCAACATTCCTCACCATATATGGAATTCCGGATGAGTTCATGGCTTGATGGGAAAGTGTATAAAAGAACAACGTAAACCCAGTGTAAATTGAGACAGTCCTCAGACCTCGTTCCTTTAACTGTTCTCGTGGCCGCATTGTTTAATTAAATTAAACTGTTCCTGTTTTGCCAAACGTCTCTTGTCTTCTGTTTTTACTAAGGCATTTGAACCCAAGCAACATGTGTAAGATCTCTTCTTAGCTTCACCAACCCTAGAAGCTTGCAAGGATGATTCACTGATACTGCTTACAGAGTTGACTCTAAAAGGGCACAAAACATCTCGAGAAAATCTGGACATGATGAATGAGCAGGACATCAACTTCTGTCTGCCTTTAGGATCAAAGCCATTCTGAAAATTCCCCACCCCAGCACGGTCTTCTAAATGTGAACATTCCTTGGGATGACAGGTTATTGTCACCAGTGGATTCTGGGATATGCCTGCCTCAGAAACCCCATTCAGATTCTCACTCACTTTCATGGTTATTTGGCTGAACTCTTCAAAACCCATTACAAAATTAGGTTAATACAACTCCGCTTAGGCTGCCTTTCATCTCTTAATTTTCTACCTAAATATGTTGAGAGGCCTGTCTCTCAAACCTGCCAACTATGTTCCCACTATATGGAAACATTGGCAAATCTTCTATGTACCTGGCCACATTTAATGTCAGAATGCAGATTCATTTAACGTAACATTTTCACTCAGTATGTCAGTTAATCATGTTGTTAAGCTATCATTTTCAGCTTGCACAGTGAGCACCCCCATGCTGCCACTAGATTAATTCAATACATAGACATTATAGACAGGCTGCTAGCGAGGAAATGAACCCAAAGACCAATCATTGTTAGTTAAGAAAAGGTCAAAGTAAACACATGAACCTGAGGATTTTCACCTTGCCGCTATCCTATGTGCTGCGCTCTACATTTGCTGGTGTTATCACTCAATCACTCAATCATAACTTATTTTATGCAGGTTAGACAGTCAAGTACTTTATGTATTTAAATTGCGGTTTCATGGTTTTCAATGGTGGTAAGGGGGCCTTGATCTTGCTTGATCATTTAGCCACTTTTGATACCGGTCAATCATTTTCTTTTGATCAACTAGCTTGACTGTATCGGAATTAAGGGTCTAGCACTAGAACTACTCACCTCTTTTCTATCCAATCGATAGTTACACTTCCTTGCAGGGTACCTCAGAGATCCTGCTTAGCCCTACCCTTTTTAATGTGTACATTACCCCTTTAATTGAACTTATTTGACCACATGGTTTCTCAGTACTTTCTTATGCCAACGACACCCAGATAGTGGTGTCAGTCTCTTCTAATCCAGAAAAAGTGGCCAAACAATTTCACAACTGCATGCAGAATATTGTTAAGTGAATGCAGAAATTTAAAAAAAATTAAACTCTGAAAAGACCGATGTGTTGTTGTTTGGCAATAACTCTTCCTTCTGTAACGCTGCTTGGAGGCCATCCGATTTAGGATCACTTCCGTCTCCAGTTCAAAAAGCAAAGAACTTAGGGGTTATTTTTTATGTCAAACTTGCAATTACCAATCACATTAATCAGGTAACATCTTCTTGCTTCTTGATACTAAAAATCTTGAAGAAGATTCTTCCATTTCTTCCCATATAGATGCAGAAAACAGTGACACTGGCTCTGGTAATCGTGAAATTGGATTACTACAATGCCTTGACAGACCCACAATACCATGACACATCTAGGTAGAACCCCTGAGGGTACCTTGGGTATATGAGTCCCACATCTTCGCTGGGCAAACCAGAGGAGAAAAACTTCCATGCTGATACGAGACACTGAAGTCCCTGAACGCAGACACCCCAGCACACAGTGGTCTGACATCCCTCGTGAGGTGTCCAACTCGAGACCAAGATGGGGTCCTTCGTTCTCTCACATCAGGTAATGGGGTTGGCTTTTTCCTAGGGGGATTCTTGGCTATACACCTACATACATGCTAGGTACACTTAGGTACATCTAGTTAGGGTTTGCATCTTAGGAGTACTTATGATTACTGGCATGTATCTATATGCCTGCATATATTCATTGTTTTAGCACCACAGTAGAATTCTACCTTTTATTTACTCTGTTGGTGCTTATAACCGTATACATCTGTTTCTGTCTAATGGTTGTTGCAGCACACGTATTTTATACTAGAATGACGCTGGTTCAATAAATGCTTATTGAAAACGTCCCCACTGTTTATTCTCTATATCTCTCTGAGACCGAGTGAGCACGAATGACTGAGCGAAAAGTACTGTACTGTTTTCCACGATCCCTGAGGGGTCTGGGTTGTCATGTTCGATAGTTGCCAGAAACTATTCGCTCCTTGGTAAGGTTGTAGGGCTTATAGTGGCACTGTGAGCTAGCTGGTCTACAGACTAACATATCCTTTGGGGGTGTCTAAAATCAGTCTGGATACCAATCACTTAGTTTATTTTGTCTAAACATGCAGATCCTATATAGATTTGTAGGACCACATGACAGTATGTAGGTATCCAGCAGCGCCTTCAGAACAAACAACATTCTATTCAAACATGCAACAGCCCAAGTGTTGATGAAACTTCCCAAATTTTTCTTAGTTTCGCAAATCATCTCTGATTTACATTGGATACCAATCAGGGAACGGATACAGTTAAAAGCCCTGTGTTCGGCTCACAAAGCCTTACACAAGTGTGGCTCTCTTTCTTTCCAAAAAACTTTTAAATGGTACGTACCCACTCGCAACTTGTGGTCTACTGTGGCAAAAAAAGGTAGTTGTTCCCAGAATGTAGAAGGCTCACTGGGGAGGAAGTAGGTTCCCTTATGCCACATGCAAATGGTGGAATTCACTACCTGACCATCTCAGATGTCAGCCAAGTCTTTCAATATTTAGGAAATAACACAAAACCGGGCTTTTCCCTTCCACTGCTGATTAGGTTTTTCTATCATCTTTTCTAGTACCCTGTACGGACATATAGCGCCAAGATGCTAACGGGCATTCATGCGCTCTATAAGCTATTAACATTAACATTATGAGTCATGTTATGAAGCCTTAATAACAAATTACTGGATACAATGCTGCAATTTTATACCTGCTGTCAAAAGGTCTTTTTTTATTTGTTTTTGAAACTATGTATTTGGTTCAATTTACTGAAATAAACTAACTTATCAGTCACCTTCATGCACTACACCTTTATACTGGACAGAAAAGGCAGAACAGGCGTCCACTACATTAAAGCAAGTTCTCTCTCAAGCTCTAGCTGCGGAGCCCCGAAATTACTTGAATCCATTTACCCCCTTCTGTCATGAGAAAGGCGATTTCACCTTAGGGGTACCGACTCCAATGCATGGTGACAAGCACCGCCCAGTAGAATATAAAAGCAAGGCCTCGACTCATTGCTGCTGGATTACTACCTTGCCTATGTGCAGTGGCTGCCACCATAGTGAAACTCTCTGAGACCATAGTCATGGGGTCTACCCTAACTGTAGTGGACCACACACAGTAATCTCCACTTTACTGACCTCTAAAACCCAACACTTATCTAATGCACAATTCACCCAATATGAGATCCTCTTGTTATCTGCAGATCACATTCCTTTAAATGTCCTGAACCCTGAGTCTCTCTTACAAAGGTCCCAGGAAAGTGAGCAGCATGATTGCCTCACCATCGCAGCCAACTGATGATGGCTTGTAGCCATCTCAAAATCATACCTTTGCACTATCCCGACCTTGTCCTTTATGTGGATGTCTCTTATTTACACAGTGACTGTGGTTCTGTGGTAGCTGGTTATGTTGTGTGTTCCCAGCATGAGGTCATAGAGAGCAACTACTTTTCCACTGTCCACTCCGTTCAAATGGCTGAATTTCCCACCACAGTCTGGCCCTATCGCTCCCCCTAGACTACTCTGATGCTTTCTCTCCACCCCTACTGTGAATCCCCAGTGGCAGCCTTGTAAGCTACAAGATGATGCATCAGAAGAGGAGAAGTAGCAGTGGAGGCAGAAGTGATGCAAATTACATTTGGACAACTTATTTTGGTCCCATGATGGCCTCTTGATAGCACAGAGGATCCTTCTCCCCTACCTTGCTCACGTGCATCATGGAATGGCTCATGTCAGCAAGGGCGTAGTGATTGCTGCTGTGAAAAAAAAAGATTGGTTTACCCCAAATTTCCCCACAGTAGCACAGAAGTAATGTGACACCTGTGTCATTTGTCAAGCCTACAATTTTAAGGAAAGCAGCCAGAATTACACAGTCTTCCCATCCACCACCACGGGACACATTTGTAAATATACAGGTGGATTTCATTAGCATGCCTAAATGTCACAATTATGAATATGTGCTTGGCATTATTTATATGTTTTCAGGATGATTAGAAGCCTAACCCTGTATTAAAGCTGATGCAATGACAGCAATAAAAATATTGCTAAAATACTTTATTCTTCGATTTGATATTCTACTGGTCATAAACATTGATCATGGAACTCACTTTACTGCTAAATAATGTGTGACATTTGTAAAACCCTCTATATTCAACAGAACTTTCACTGTGCCAATCACCCCCAGTCAGAAGGGAAAGCTGAGAAAAAGTGCTTAAAAACAAACTTGCAAATATCTGTGCAGAAAATGACCTCGAATGGGCTGATGCAATGTCCTTTGCTCTGGGCATGCAAGCTAAAGCAAATAGAAAATCAGGTCGTAGCCCTTATGAGGTCCTAATTGGCAGACCAATGAGACTCTCTTTCTCACCACTGGTACCCCTATTTGCATTAGATATACACTTGGCCTATGCCATTGGCTTGAACTTTTGCTAGTCTTTATTGAGTTGTGTGTAGGCCATCTGAACAGGTATCAAGGGGCTTGCCCAAGGAGCCCAGTCGCCATTGTCATCAACTTCAGCCAGGGGGCTGGGTGCACATGAGAGTACATCAGAGAAAGACAGCATTGCAGCCTTGGTGGAAGGATCTATTCTTGGTACTACTCACCACTGATAGAGTGGTAAAGTGTCAACGCGTCCCATAATGGACTCATATGTCCAACTGTAAAAATAAATGTGCTCCAGCTGAAGGGTGGAGCAAGTCTCAGGGTGCAAGTGCTGGAAACCTCTCCTCTGAAAAAGAAGATTTGAACCTTCATGCCAAATAGGAGGGTCCAAAACAAAATGAAAGTGTTGTGCGGCCTCACTGTTACCACCTCCGATAGAGGAAAACAAATGTGTGAGGTAGGGCCATCTAGGGGCTGTGTAGCATGGCTGTTCTTTGCTACAACAGGAATGGCCTTGCTCATAATATAGTGCTAGCCTGAACTGCTCCTTCTCAGCCTGGCCTGCAGGGACAGCTGAAAATAAGACTGAAATAGTAGCTAGATGTAATTTTCACCCTTGGAATGCTGAGGATTTTGTATTAAGTATCTTAGACCAATTGAAAATCCAAATTCACTTGATGCATGGAATGTTTCTGTAATAACAGAGGAGTGTGCATTGCAAATAGCTTTTTGAAAAAATATTTAGCAGTGTGTAAATGTGCAAGTAATAGTACTGCTCTTCATTATTTTGTCAATGTCTTACATGATATTATCAGCTTTTATATAAGTAAGGAGGATGTAGATTCAAAGTAGATGTAAGATATGTGGTAAATGATGCAGAATTTGTAAACTGCATTCAACCCCCAAACACTTCTCACAGGTATCCTGAGTGATGGATAAGAGCGTAAACATCCTCACTTACGTCAAAGACACACAAATGATACTGTCTCTCTCGGACAAAAAACACCCAACACCAGTTACAAGTTTAGCACATACATGAGAGAAGTGGCAACCTGGATGATCCAATTGCCTCAAATTGAACTCGGACAAGGCCGAGGTGGTAGTCTTCAGGAACAGCGCCCCGCCATGGGATTCTACCTGTTGACCCACAGACCTTGGACATACCCTCATGACCTGCTCACAGGCGAGAAACCTCAGAATCATCAAAGACAACAAACTGTACATGACTGCCCAAGTAAACGCAGTGTTCTCAGCCTGCTTCGACACACTAAGTATTCTGAAGAAAATCTTCCTGTACTCAGGAATTACCAGCCAGCTCACAAGAAGACTGTAGAAGTTCCAAAACGCACCAGCCAGGCTAATCCTCGACCTCACACGCTGAGCCCACATCACACCACACCATAGGGAAATCTACTGGCTCTTGATATACAAGTGCACACACTTTAAACTCCTCGTCCACACCTACAAAGATCTCCACAACATTGGCCCTGCCTACCTGAAAAGCAGCATTCATTTCCACCAACCTTCCAGACACCTCTGCTCTGCCAATATCTCACTAGCACACACCCCATGCATACACAATAGCAGAGCAGGGGGTGTACCTTCTCCTAAAGCATGGAACAACCTCCCACAACACATGAGAGCCTCTTCCTTTCTTCTTGACTTTCACAAAAACCTGAAGACCTAGCTTTTCGAGTAAGCCCACAGGACTGGCCTCACACAGCTGCTACAGAGCACATGGGTACCCTCACGGGTGATTAGCGTGCTATAAAAAACACCAAAAAGACAACATGACATTACAACAAAGAGGGGATTGTGGAAGATTATTGAAAAGATTATTGGAAGATTATTGAAAACACAGAAGTGACCTTGATAAGAGAAGAGAAATGTGTATGTGTTGATCTAAACTTGTGTCATAATCTCCTGACCAGTGTTCACACCAAGAATATTTTTGCATGTCCCTTTTCATCTATTCATTTTTTGTTGCATTTAATGCTATTTGTAGCACAAAATGCCCCCTTACATCTGTAGTGTCGTGTAAATAAAGAATGAGAGAACTCTTTTGGTTCCCGATGGACTCTGTAGACCTGTGACATAGGCGTTGAAGGGTAATGAAGTGAGTGAAGGTTTAGAACGTTGAGTTCTTGCTTACACGCTAAAGAATAAAGATGTGCATAACTACTCTCTGTGTGTGGCGCAGTCATTGGCGAGTGCCCGCGCTGGTTAGGACGCTACAACTGGCAACAAGGAGGTGATGAGTAACCCGTAGATCAACAGTGTCCTCCCAGAGAGTTTGCTGTGGTCCAGCAAACTGCTCATGCATTCCACGTCAAAATGCAGAATCAATGCTAGCACCTCTGGCTTCACAGCGCAATGCCAGCCTGTGCAAAGCTTTCAAGGACAAAAGGAAGCGACATTGAACATCTACACATCGGTGGCCAAGAATCAAATGGAAAGGCCACAAACAGAGGTACTGCGCTACTACGTAAATGAATGATATATGTAATTCATAGTGATAACACTAAAGGCCGATGCAAACAGGTTTTGAAAGACAGCGTATGGTAATAATCCAGTGAAAATTGAGCTGTAATCTGATGTGCTCTAAAGTAATCTAATCTATGTAAAGACATTTAAGTGCAAAGCCAAGTGAATATCATAACGATATCTACTTTCTTGGACCATTTAAATATGAAAAGATTTTTCTATTTATGGAAACGACTAGAGTGAGTCATTATACTACCCCCTGCTGTGGTTGGCCCCAAAGAGAAGGCCGGGGTGTGTGCTTGCAGAGCTGTCCATGGACAAAGTGTCCCATCACCAAAGCTGCCGAGAAGGGGCCCAGAACATCTCCACAGATCTATATCAAAATAAGAGCCCCAATAGAGAGTGAGAGTGAGGTCAAAGTTCCTACAACTGTCAAGGTTGATCCTGAAGCCAGCACGTCGCAAGGCTCTAGAGATGGTATGAAAGAGCAAGCTCCACGAGATGCGTTAGTGAGACCATTGCTGTCCACCAATGGTTATACTGCTGCTGCTTTCTTAAAACCGCCATCATCATCCGATCCTGCCAAGAAACAATATTGGTAATAGACGGACTGCTTGGATAGAGACTTTTGAGGATTTGATAGGTGCCATAGATAAAATGGATGACAAAAAGATTACAAGTATCTGAAGAACATGACTAGGGAAGGTGTAAAAGAAGCCATAAAAAAGATGCCGCCAGATGGTGAAGTGACGTACAATCAGATCAAAGCAGCCTTGAATGTCAAGTTCAATCCAGTGCCAAATGTAGATTATGAACGATACATCTTCAGTCAAGAACGCCAGAGACTAGGAAAAACCATCAATGAATTCATTGAGAGAAAGGATCTCCTCATAAAGCACTGTAAGTTCATTGAATTTAATGATGAGGAAGCTACCTGCCTCAGAGTCATAGATGGATGTCTGTCAGATTCCTTTCAATGACGAATGCTGAAGGAAACTCTGAGGTTGGAGCTGGTCCTCACAGCTGCCCGAGCTGAGGAGCGTGCTAATCGACAAGAGGCTGACATGGAGGCTGGAGGTGCCCAGAGTGCGTCAGTCATGAACATGAAAAGTAGGCCAAAGCCGAAAGCTGAGGGATGCAAAGCAATGTCTCCACAGAAAAAGATAATGGGTTTCAGATGTGAATTATCGTTTCCACATGACTGCAGATGTCCTGCTATTGGACAGATTTGCAATGGCTGTGGCAAAGAGAACCATTTTGTGATGGCTTGCAAGGTGACGGGAAAAGCAAGTGCATCACAGCCTGAAGAGAGAATGGCCAACCGAGTACAGCATCAATGACGTTCCTCAGTGTCAGTTTCCAGTGAAAGTGACAATGATAATTGCACAATGTTGATGCTTACTTTAGAGAGGCATGCACATTTGGGACTAGTCGAATGTGAGGAAAACCACAGACTGAAGAAAAATAGACAAATATTACCCTGAAGATAAATGGGTGTTCGATACCTTTAATTATTGATAGTGGTGTGTCGATAAATATCATGCCTGAGGAAAAATATTGTGAATTGTGTCCATTACCACAGCTCCCGCAGTCGAAAACTAAAGTGTATACATGGGCTGCGTCAACACCTGTAAAGAGTCACGGTTCCTTTGTAGCCACGATGAAGTACAAGGAAACCATGGTACGAGAGCCTATTCATGCACTTCCCAGCATGACTTCAAGTGCCTGTTTGCTCAGTTTTAACTTTAACACCGCTGCTGCAGTCAGACTGATATCAGTGAACTACAATATGATTGCTCATCATGAAATAGTAAGTCAATTTCCTTCATTATTTCATGGGTTAGGAAAGCTCAAGACTATGAAAGTTCAGTTAAATATAAATGGGGATGTTCGTTCTGTTGCTACTCATAAAGAGCATGACAAAGCTCCCATTCAAGTATGTTGTTTGCTAAATGGTGCTGGATTGATTTTGAAAGCTGACAAATGTGAATTCCATAAGACAAGATTGAAATTCTTTGGCCATATCTTTTCTGAAGGGGGTATGATACCTGAACCAGCTAAAGTGCCAGCGCTATCTACTGCTAATCCTCCACAGGATATTTCCATGTTACGTTCATTCCTTGGGAATGCCAGTTACTGTGTTAGATACATACAAGACTTTACGACCGTCAGTGCACCATTATAAGAACTGATGGGATGAAAAAGAACGTTGTATTTCATTTGTCACATGAGTGTGAAGAGAGTTTCAAGAGAATCAAGTGAGCCATCAAGAACACCACTGAAATGGCCTACTTTGATCCCAAGCTCCATATCGAGGTTCCAGTTAATGCTAGCCCTCTTGGCCTAGCCACAATCCTTGTACAGCACAAAGGATAGCTGGATGCCCAGAGGCATATTGTGGCATACACCAGTAAAAGCTTGTCACAAACTGAACGTGCTTTTTCACAACCTGAGAAAGAAAGCTTGGCAGTGGTGTGGGCTTGTGAATATTTCCATGTGTTCTTTTATGGGAAACCTTTCACTGTAGTGACTGATCACCAAGCACTATTGACAGTATTTGGCAACCCAAAAGGCCAAAATGCCTCCTTGTATTGCACGTTGGGGTCTCAGATCACAGGAATACAACTACACTATTGTTCACCGTCCAGGGAAGGATCAAAATCCTGCTATTTTTCGGGAGTACCCATACAGTGCCATGGAACCCCGTATAAGACAGCTGAAACTTACATAAACTTCATCGTAAAATCGAGCACACCAGTTGCCATATTCATTAGAGCAAATGGTTACTGCCACAAGCTAAGACAGTGACATGTTGAAATTGAAAGGCATTTTTGCTCACCAATCATGGAACCAGCACTCTAGGGTTACCACCGGGTACCAGCACTTTGAGTACTTAAAATTCAGAAACATCAGAGATTAACTGCCTTTAACCCAGGAAGGCCTCATCTTGCGAGGTACACGTATTGTCATTTTGGAGAGTCTACAACAACAAATAATTGCAGCAGCCCACGAGGGACACCATGAAATAGTTGTCACAAAGAGAGCTCTTCGGGACAGAGTCTGGTTTCCTCATCTCAATGAAAGGGTTGAAAAAGAGTTTAAGGCCTGTCATTTATGCAACTATCTCTCATCCCACGTTACTCAGCACCATTTAAACATGTCAGAATTGCATAACCATGCTTCGAAGAGGATTGCTATTGATTTCTTTGGTCCTCTTGAGAATGGACATCACCTAACGGTCATTGTTGATGAGTACTCCTGTTTCCCAATGGTAGAAGATCTTTCAGCTATCACTAATGAAAAAGTTATTGAAATATTAGATGGCATCTTTGCAACATGGGGTGCCGCTGTGATCTTGAATCTGACAATGGCCCGCCCTTCAATAGTCGAAAGTTCAGAGACTTTCTCAGTCATCTCATTGTAAACCATCAGAGAAGTACTCCTCTTTGGCCCCAGGCCAGTGGCCTTGTAGAATGATTTTTGAATACTCTAAAGAAAGCTGTGCAGCGTGCTGCATTAGAGAAGCTCGACCTCAAAGTTGTTCTGAATACCACTATTCGAGCTAACAAATCGACTACAGGGGAAAGCCCTGCAACTTTAATGTTTGGGAGAGCCATGGCGACCAAGTTACCCCAATGGACCAATCTCAGATCAAAGACTGAGAAAGACATTTGCACAGAGGATTCTGGTTGCAAATGGAAAATGAAAATCTATGCTGACAAAAAATGTCATGTTAAAGATATCACTTTCAAGAGAGGATATCGAGTACTGGTTCGACAATCTAGAAAGCAGAAAATCTGATGCTCCTTTCAAGGCTGAGCCCTTTACTGTCACAACCACCAAAAGACACATGGTGACTGCCCAACATCCTGGGAAATCCCTTACGAGAGATTCTTCTCATTTCAGACATGTGGCTCATCACTCACCAAACATCGATGTCACCGTAGAGACTAGGTCTGGACAGACAGTGGATGATCCTGTGACTGCTGTTGTTTCCACCTCACCTATGCAGTTCACTGACACTTCAACTGCCAGCTCCCAGTTTCCGATGACCCGATCAGAACTTGTGATCCAAGCACCAAAAAGGCTTGTTGAAGAATTGGCAGTTCATGTGAATTTTTATTTATGTATGTATTTTTTATTTATTTATTTCTTTATAAAAAAAGTTGTAACTTTTTATTAACAAAGGGGGAGATGTAGTGTCATGTAAATAAAGAATGACGGAATTCTTTTGGTTCCCGATGGACTCTGTAGAGCTGTAATGTAGGTGTCGGAGGGTAATGAAGTGAATGCAGGTTTAGAATGTTGAGTTCTTGCTTACACGCTGAAGAATAAAGACGTGTATGACTACTCTCTGTGTGTGGCGTAGTCATTGGCGATTGCTCAGTATGATGCTACAAATCCATTTTGGACACCAGGAGGCATTTTGCAGTAATATAATAGTGCTAAAAGCAGAATTACTCTTCTTGTGTAATTCTGCATAATCTCACAGAATTTTTAGGTAATTCCACGTTCAAACAAAGAGCGGAATTACGCGAGTTACACCCACCCCTAATACATTCTGGCTATGTTTTCAGTCTCAGGATTGCTGGACCATGGGGTCAATCTTACCATTTGTCCTCTGATGAACCTTTCTTAATTGCCTGAGAGGTAAAGGGAAGTTAATATCAATCAAAAATTCAAATTACAGTGTAGCCCATTTGGCCACACAGTGAGGACCAAGAATCAGTTGATTGGATTATGTAAATTTTATTACAAATAAAGGGCCAAACTAATGTATATAAATCTCAAGAATATATTGTAAAAATACAGAATTACAAGTGGTATTCCAAATTGTCGAACAAAGTTAAGTCTCAGTAGCATAAGATATACAGGAAATACAGTTACAGCAGTACAAAAAATGAGAAACAAAATCTAATGATCATTGTAAAAGTTTTGATTCTCCTGTTGATTCATGAATACATCTAAATTCACCTAAACTAGCCCTAAACTAAAGTTGAGATAGTTGGGGAAACCATAATTAATCCAAAGGAAACAGGAAGGTGTCACCATAGCGGAGACTTCAGTATAAGTTCTCCAAGTCAGGAAAGTGCATAGCATAAAGACACATCATGAAATATAGCAAAGAGGTCTGACCCCTCAGAGTCTAAAGGGAATCTGCTCTAAAGACTAACAGTGTGAACACGAATGAAACCCACAGAACATTTGAGTATTTCACGTCATTAACTCCAGTAACTTTCCACTTTCAAATTGTAAGAATTGGCATCACAACTTGATCCTCCCATCCTACAGTTTAAACATCAGGACGTTTTTGAGTGTCTCTCAGCTCCAGATGCGACATGAATAGGTGTCCTCCCTTGTGGTTCATTAGCGCCTCTCGTTCTTTCCAAAAGTTCTTCTCCCAAGCCTCACTATCTAAAATACACAATGTGCCTTTCACGAGCTATGAGACCATGTGAACGCAGCTGCAGAGGCGAGAAAAGCATTGCAGAGCAAGCAAAACTTTCACTTTGAAGATTATACATTGAAGACCAATGCTTAAGGCCTTTGGTTAAGCTAACTTAACAAGACAGTCACTGTGCACATTGTGTGTACTACAATTACAGAATAAATTCAAAACCCTAATAAAGGAAGACATGAGTACATTATAAATGCAATTTCTGTTTAAGCAGTCTAACTCGAAATACACAAGTATAAATGTGAATGACAACTACAATTTGTAACATCATAATGAAAATATTAGAGCACACACTTGTATAAATGGCTACTATCTACAGTGAATGCACTCCAGCAGTATGTTTGGTGCTTCACTTTACATTAATATGGTTAAGGCACACAGTACATATATTGTGCAAATGTACATAAATATTGCGCTCTGTGACATATGGGGTGGAACTTAAATTGCGTGTCTCCAGGATCAGTCTGATATCTGATCTTCCCTATTGATCAACCCACTTCCTCAGAGCGTCTAGACAAATGTGTATTATTGTATTTCACGAGAGAGAAACTGTTTTTCCCACAACAGTAGAAAGCATATATTTGTAACAATACTAGACAACACAGCAATTATTTAGATCATGCATGCTTATACACAGAATTTAGAATTTGAGGTACCAGATACAGTTATTTCCTTAGTATTATATTGTAGTGTCTTCTGAGTTAGAGATGACGGGACCCTTTTGGTCCCTGGTGGACTCCGTAGAACAATGGTGTAAGTGCTTGGGTGTGGGGATAGAATTCATGCTGTAGAATTCAGTTAACGGTTAACGCTGAGGAATAAAGACGTGTAATACCAAGCTCTCTGTGTGGCGTGATCATTTACATGCACATGGGCTGGAGAGGATGCTACAACTGGCAACAAGATAGGGGATTACGTAAACCCCATGACCTGAAGAATCAAGAGTACTCTCTTAGAGAGTTTGCTGTGGTCCAGCGAACTGCTCTTGCATGCCACGTCTGCCTCAGTCAAAGTGAAAATCGACGGTTGGCGTATGTAGAGTCAAAGCACCACTCCAGTCAGTGCAAGGCCTGTGAAGAAAAGTGAAGGCCTTACAGAAAGTTTGTTTGTTGTCAGCGAGAAAGATGCTGGTAAAGTTGAGACAAGAGATACTGTGCCACAGCAGAACAGAGCCGTCATTCATACAGTATGACAATGCTAAAGACAGCAACAACCAGGTACAGAGAAGCGCCAAATGCAATGATCGTTGAGTGCAAGGAAACACTAAAAGTGGAAAACATTTCTAACATTAAGAAACGCTAAAGGCAGTAGAAACCAGGTACAATGCAAAGAGGTGAGAGTGGTGAAGACCCAGTGCAAGAAACAAAACCGCTGCCCATCGCCAAAGAAGAAGACAGAACCTCACAACCAGAGAGTGGGCGCGATGACCCAAATGTTAGCACACGGCTAGTGCTTAACAAAGGTGCCGATCCAAATGGGCAGCCGACGCTTGCAGAGCGGGCTCCACTCTTGACAGCTGAAAGTTCCACAGGTTATGATGCTACTGCCTTCGTAAAACTACACCCTCCTTTCCATACAGCCAAAAAGCAAAATATTAGCGACAGATGGACTGCCAGGATTGAAACCTTCGAAGATTTAATTGATGCGCTGGAAGAAACAAATGACAAAAGGTCATTAAGTATCTGAAGAATTTGGCGGGTGAAGAACTCAAAGAAGTGAGAAAGAAAATACTACACGGTGGTGAAGTGACATACCGTCAAATCAAAGAAGCCTTAAACACCAAGTTCAATCCAATGCAAAATGTCAACTACAAAAGTTCCATCTTCGACCAGGAAAGGCAAAAAACTGGTGAAACGATGGATGAGTCTGCAGAAAGACTTGATTTGCTCCTCAAGCATTGCAAGTTCAACGAGTTCAATGATGAAGAAGCCATGCATCTCAGAGTAATAGATGCTTGTATCTCCGATTCCAACAGACTATGAATGCTGAAAGAGATACTCAGCTTGGCTGCAAGAGCAGAAGAAAGAGCTGACAGGCAAGCTGCTACCATGGAGGCCAGAACTGCCCAAAATGAATCAGCGCTGAGTGTGAAAAGCAAGCCGAAACACAAGGTAGAAGGCCATAAAGTAATGTCTCCAAAGAAAAGGAAGTTGTGTTTTCGATTCCTTTCCACATGAAGGTAAATGTCCCGCCGTTGGACAGATATGCAAAGGCTGTGGGAAAGACAACCATTTTGTAACGGTTTGCAGAGCAAAGGAAAGATAAGTACGTCACACCGAGAAAACAAAATGGATGCTAGAGAGTTCACGAGATGTTCCAACCAGGCCCACAAGGCCAAGCAGCAATATCATTTGAGGCAAGTAGATACTGAACGATGTTGATTGTCGTCAGATTCCACGTCTAAAAGTGTAAAAGTTTGTCATTGTTGAGCGACAGTGAGGAAGATGGGTGTGTGATGTCAATGTGTGATGTCAATGTTAACCAGTGGACAGCGTGTGCATGTTGGATTAGCTTTTTGCACGGAAGAATGCCAGTCGAAATGAGATCGACAAATGAAAATTTGCAATTCATTTGGACACTGTCCCAAGATCTCCATACTATTTATCATAGATAGTGGCACATCAATAAACATTATGCCAGCGAAAAAGTACAATGAACTGTCTCCAGGGCCCTGTTTAACCCCGTTGAAAACCAAAGTGTATACATGGGCTGCTTCGACGCCACTGCAAAGTCAAGGTTCATTTATAGCAACTGTGAAACATAAAAAGATGAAAATACAAGCACCAACTCATGTCCTGCCAGGCACTTTGTCAAGTGCACGTTTACTCAGTTTCAGCACTGCTGCTGACATGGGCTGATTTCTTTAACTGCAATGTCAATGCATATCATGAGGCAGTGAATCAGTTTCCATCCTTGTTTCATGGACTAGGAACACTAAAGACCATGAAAGTGCAACTTCACATAAATGAGGACATTAGTCCTGTTTCTCAATGACATTGGCGAATTGCGAATTGAATTTCATTTACCGTAGGCCATTGAGAAACAAATTGAGACATTATTTTTGAAACATGACATCACTGAGCGATTCACTGGTCTGACAACATGGGTGTCCCCCATAGTGGCAGTGCTGAAGAAGGATAGTGGAGGCGCTGTGCACATCTGTGTTGATATGCGCCAAGTGAACAAGGTGCTTGAAAGATTTGCACATTGCTGACATGATTGTGCTGCTAAATGGAGCCAGAGTATTTTCCCACCTCGATTTGAACGAAGGGTAGCACCAACTCGAACTGGAAGAAAATTGCAGGTACATTACTACCTTTTTGACTCGTGTTGGGTTGTTTAGATACAAGAGGCTAAGTTTCGGAGTGTCATCAACTGCAGAACTCTTTCAGGATGTCATCCATTGCATAATACAGCCAGTCACAAATACTTTCAATTACAATGATGACATACTAGTTTTTGGGGCCACACGGAAAGAACATGATAAAGCTCTTACACAAGTGTGTTGTATACTTGCTGATGCAGGTCTCACTTTAAATGCAGAAAAGTGTGAGTTCCATAAAACAAAACTCAAGTTCTTTAGTCATATCTTTTCTGATGGGGGAATGACTCTAGATCCAAATAAAGTACAAGCCTTGTCATCCACTTCTCCCCCACAAGATGTAACTATGCTGTGATCCTTCCTTGGTATGGCCATTTACTGTTCACGGTATAGCTGTGACTTTGCCATTGTGAGTGACCCAATGAGGGATTTAATGAAACAAAATGTTCTATTTCGATGGTCACGTGACTGTGAACAAAGCTTCAAGAAAATCAAACATGCAATTGAGAACGTCACTAAAATGGCATACTTTGATCCAAAATTGCAGACAGAGGTTGTTGTTAATGCGAGCCCTTTGGGGTTGGGTGCCATCCTTGCCCAGCACACTGGACATCCCAATGCACCAAGACAAATTGTGGCATATGCTAGCAGGAGTTTGTCATCTACGGAACGTTCCTATTCACAACCTGAAAAATAAAGCCTCACTGTGGAATGGGCTTGTGAACATTTTCATGTGTTGTCACCAAACAGTGCTCACCATTTTCAGCAATCTCAAAGCCTAGGTGCCCTCTCGCATTGAGAGGTGGGGTTTGCGACTGCAGGAGTTTGATTATACAATTGTGCATCATCCAGCTAAAGAGATTGTGGCCTAATGGCTGGGGCGGTCGATCTCAAATCTGGGGAACCAGGTTTGAGTCTCGGCAATGACTCTCACTATCCTGTGATTCTGGGCAAATCACTTAATCTCCCCGTGCCTATAACAAAAATGAATGTGTTCTTGTGTAACGCAACTGGTGCTCATGTAAATTGCTCTGATACCTGATACCTTCAGGTCAAGTTTGCGCTATATAACACTCCAAAAAAAAAGATCAAAATCCTGCTGACTACTTCTCACTTGTACCAATACTGTGTCATGGCACCACTTCTAAAGTGGCTGATGCTTATGTTAACTTCATAGTGAAATTCAGTACACCTGCTGCCATATCAGTAGAACAAATCATTGCTGCCACGAGAACTGACAGGGATTTGGAAATCCTCAAAGACATTATTACCCATCACTCGTGGAGAGAGCATGCTCAACCTCTTTATGATGACCTAGAATACCAGAAATTCAAAAATGTGCAGGAAGAACTTTCAATCACTCCAGAAGACATTGCCTTACGAGGGTCAAGAATTGTCATACCTGAGAGTCTGAGACAACAAGTCATTGAACTGGCACATGAGAGACATTGTGAAATTGTTGCTACTAAACCAGCTCTACGGGACCGAGTGTGGTTCCCTCGTCTTGATGAAAGAGTTGAAAAAGAATTACTGCTTGTCAGCCAAAACCACCCCACATCCATTAAACATGTCCAATCTCCCAAAGCATGCACGGAAGAAGATTGCAATTGATTTCTTTGAACCCCTTGACAATGGACATCATCTACTGGTCATTGTTGATGAATACTCCTGTTTTCCCCTTGTGGAAGATCTGTCATCAACTACTCATGACAAAGTCATTGAGACATTAGAAAGTATTATTGAAACATGGGGTGTTCCTTCGATTTTGAAATCGTCCAATGGCCCGCCTTTCAATAGTTGAGAATTCAAAGATTTTCTGACTCATCTGAATGTCAAGCACCTGAAAAGCACACCTCTCTGGCCACAGGCGAATGGTGTAGTCGAGAGGTTTATGAGCAACCTTAAGAAGACATTTCAGCGCACTGCGCTGAAAAAACCTGACCTCAAATCAGTTCTTCAGTCTATGCTGCGTGCATACAGGTCAACCCCCTATTCTACCACAGATGAAAGCCCTACCACTTTAATGTTTGGGAGAGCCATAGGAACTAAGTTGCCACAATGGACCGTTAAAAGATTTATAAGCATTGTTAAACTTTACACTATTGATTTATCTCACAAACAGAAAATGAAGACCTATGTGGATAGATGCCGCTATTCTTGGAGCATTGTGTTCCAAAGCGGACACCACGTCATTGTCTGGCAGAAACGGAAAAATAAGTCTGATACTACTTTTGATGTTGACCCTTTGAGGGTTGCGATTAGTAAAGGAAACACATGGTACCTGTTTACCGTCCTGGAAAGTCCATTATGCGAGATTCTTCAAATTTCAAGCACTTGTCTCAACATCACAAACTCCCAATGTCAGAAGTGAGACTCATCCACCTAAGAGTGCGGAGAGCCCAACAACTGTACTAATGTCTCTGTCAGTAGTGCCAGTCATGGAAACTTCTCCTGTATCTCCGCAGCCTCACATGACATGATCTGAGTGATAGATTCGAGCACCAAAATGACTTATTGAAGAGTTATGATGTATATATGTATTATTTGTTTTTTTATTTATCAAAGGGGGAGATGTAGTGTCTTATGAGTTAGAGATGACGGGACCCTTATGGTCCCTGGCATCCTCCGTAGAACAGTGACATAAGTGCTTGGTTGTGGTGATAAGATTTATGCTGTGGAATGTTCAGTTAACGGTTACACGCTGAGGAATAAGGATGTGTAATACCAAGCTCTGTGTGTGGCATGATCATTTACATGTAGCCGGGCTGGCGAGCACGCTACATACACGTTGTTTAATCAAGTGTCAGTGCCAGAATTAGAATCTGTGTCTATTGAAGCAGAAGTATGAAACAAAGCTGAAAGACCAAAAAATATGTATCTTTCCTATTTATTTATTTCCTTCTTTATTTATTACTTTCTTTCTTTCTGCAGAGGTGTATTACATAGGGGCTGCAGATGCTTCATGTTCCCCTCTGTAATACACATTGCATGAGTGCACATTTTAGACCTACACATTCCATCGTTTGCATGTTGGTGAGACCACATGCAAAAGAAAAAATATATCTTTGTCCCATATTACTGACGCAGGTGCATGGGAAAATTCAGTCAATCAATCAGTGATCTTATAAAGCGCAACTACTCACCCTTGAGGGTCTCAAAGTGCTGAGTGGACGGGGGCGGGTCTACGGTTCAGTCAAAGAGCCAGGTCTTGAGGTCTTTCCTGAATTGTGGTGGCGATGGTGATTGCCTGAAGTACAGAGGCAGAGAGTTCCAGGTCTTCGCAGCGAGGTAGGAGAAGGATCTTCCTCCAGCCGTTGTCTTGTGGATCCATGGGAAGGTGGCCAGGGCCAGTTAGGCAGGACGGGGATGTCTGGTGGGAGTGTAGAAGGAGAGGTGGTGGTTGAGGTATCCAGGTCCGGCGTTGTGAAGGGATTGTTAGGCTTGGGTGAGAAGCTTGAGGGTGATTCTTTTGTTGATAGGTAGCCAGAGAAGGTCTCTCAGGTGGCTGGTGATGTGGCTGTGTCGTGCAATGTTCAGAATGAGTCTGCTGGAGGCGTTCTGGACGTTCTGCAGCTTTTTGGGGAATTTCTGGGTGGTGCTGGCGTAGATTGGTTGCCATAGTCGAGTCTGCTGCTGACGAGCACATGTGTAACCATTTTCCTGGACCCAGTGGAGATTGACTCTCAAAAGTGACACACAGTGCTCCGTGTAGGTCACCCTTTCTGGTGTGGCAGAGAGGACTTCTGCCCAGGGTCGGACTGGCCTATTAGGCAATCAGGCAGTGCCCATGGGCTGGTCTGACAGGCCAGTGTGTGGTCTGGTCTTTTGGCTGTTGTGGGTCTGTTTTATGGTCTGCTGGGCCAGTTTTCACTGTTGATTTCCCTGACATTAAAATAAGCATTGCCTGCAGCAAGCTCAAATCCATGCAGTCTTCCATACACTCTCTAACTCGGGCGCCTACTTTTGGAGCTGACCCCAGATTTGAAGAAAGTGCATTTTTTTGGTAATCTAGCTCAATGCCCTGATCTGTGCTGGACGCAGGGTGGCATTGGCGCAGACCGAGACGGTGCACCCATTTTTTTGTATAACATGGCGCTTGCTGGCAAATGAAAAAGAATAGAAAGAAGGGGTGAAGAGGTAAGCTACAGATTGACTTATGTATTTTTAACTACTTCTTCAAGTAAAGCAAATGAGAAATACCCTGGCCAGTTTTCATTTCATCTTAATTATGAAACAACAGAAGACATACAGAATGACGCCTAGAGCGCTCCTTATACGTTATTTTGCGTTACTTCATTCCTGACTGTATTATTCCACGGAGTAATAGTCTGAATGTGCTATTTGTGTTTCATCCTGGTTCATGCTGCAGTACTTCTGAAAGGAATAACAGATGACAACATTTTGTCAACAGTGAGGAAGCAGAAAAGATTACTCTCAAGGGATGCTCTCAGAGGGCGGATTGGCTTTAAGGCTCCCTGGGTCCGGCGTCCATAGTCTTAAATACGTATGACTGATACATCGAGAACGTTCCAGCCCTACGGCGAAAAGCCCGCCTTATATCTTATGGGCACGCACAATGACGCAGTGCCGGAGAGGCTTGGGAGTTTAAAGCAGAGCGTCATTTCACAAATAACATTTCCCACGTGCAAAGCTGGAAGAGATGGCAGATTCCCCCTCCTCTTTTCTCTCTTGACACTTGAAATACGGTGGCCTTCTAATGATTAACGCTCTTTCATGCTCTCTAAAGGTGCAGGGAAATGATCCCCCTGTCAGCTCAAGGAAAAGTGCTAATTTCCCCCCAAGAAATGTGTTGAAAGGGCAGCCTTGTTGTTAGGCCTCCTTCAGACTGCGCATGTGCATCTTCTATTTAACTTGCACTGAACCACTTCATTATAAATGGTGTTGTAGTGTGTTTCATAAACACGAAGGGCTTTATTTCAACCATGAATCAGTGGTGTGCCTGCAAGAGTCCAGATTTTCATGACTGGCATTGGAGTGGCCCCCCTTGGTCGGAATGGGACAGCAAATAGGCACTGGCACTAAATTACAAGTGGCCTTCATTAGCGATCTGATAGCTAGAAAAAGTGGCCTAAGTTTGCAAATCAGACCAGTTTTGAACTTGTAAAGACATGCTGTATAGGTGTTTTGCAAGGTATGGAAGGCTGCATGCATGTCTGTGGTAATATCAGGGAAATGAACAATAAAAAAACAGCCCGCCAGACCATAAAATAGGCCCAGAAACAGCCACAAAATGGCCCACAGAATAACCTGTTAGACCAGCCCTTCAGACATTGCCAAATTTCCCTATTGCCCAGTCCAACCCTGAGTGGCCCTTATTACTAACATAAAACCCAGGTACCTATCTACCTGTCTTATTTTGCCACTTAACTATATCAGATTTAATATAATCAACATTAAATCCACTTGAAAACGAATGAGGAAATATTTTTCCAGAGTTAAAGTGTTTTATTAAACTCCTAGAGAATAGATGTAGAATAAGTGTAGAAAGCACAGGCAAAGTCTGGCGTTCATGTGTTAACTCATGAAAAGAGCATTAGTGCATGCTTGAACAAGTGGAGTGTCTGAAGAGTCCCCTTATGGATGCCCACAGATAGAGGGACCACAGGGCCACCGTGTGCAGAATAACATGTATGAAACATGTCAGGGGACTCATCCTGAAGGTCAAAGTTAGGACAGAGAAAACACAATAATAATAATAAAAATAATAACAAACTTATAAAGCGCATGGTTACACTAACCAGTGTGTCCCGCGCTGCGGCACAAATTCTGAAAACGCTGGCAGAGAGGAGAAAAAAAGGCACGGACTTTAAACCAGAGAGCTCAGAGAAGGAAAAAGCCAGGTCTTAAGTCTTTTCCGAAAAAGTGTCTCCACCGACTCCACACGGAGCCCCGGGGGGAGTTTATTCCAGTGTTTGGCAGCTAGGAAACGGAAAGAGCGGCCACAATGGGGGAAAACCTCCTTGATAATCCTTTTTGTCTTGATATACAATAAAGATCAATACTACAGTGATTAGTTAAGCACCGAACTCCTCCTGACGTCATGAAGGAGAAAGAGCATGCACAATCTAAAAGTCGAATCCATTTGCAGGCAAAACTGCGAGGATCAAAAATCAGGGACATAAAAGCAAGGGGGTAAATATTGCAATGAAAAATAAGGGAACACGTGCGTTGCAATGCACCCTTTTCTAGAACAAACCTTCTTGTATATTATGTCAAAAGGAACTGACATCACTGGAAAATATGCGACTTCATCTTGGAACGAGAATGTCTGCAGCCATCTTATGGGCGGACCACCGTCTTTTGAAGGATACATTATAACATGTGTTCATGCCACCTTTAACCCAGTGCCTTGAGCCACAGGGGAAGGATTCCTCCCCCACGAGAACAGTCATCACCAGCTGACATGGAAAGAAGGAGGTGGGGCACAGAAACCAGCTCCGGTAACCATGAGCTTGGCTGTTGCCCTCTGCAGGCAATAAGTGCACACCCGCGCTGGGAAGTTCGAGTGTGCGTCACAATCAGGTAGAGCAACCATGCCTGCGAGACACTGACCTTCTATTGGTTAAACAGATTCTGGTATTAATTTGAAAGATAAGTGCAATAGGCATACAAGAACAATCTAGACAAGGATTATAGACTGATTTAATGGTCTCAGATTACAGGAAAGCTCCTCGACTTCTCCACAGGGAGCCTGCATCTCTACTTGTACTTACTGTTTCTCTGTGTAGTTGTAATGAAAGATTCTCGTTAGGCGATCCGGTGAGTAAATAAGGATTTATTCAGGTTTCAGAAGCACCCACAGCCGGGCGCTTCGCTGCGTACCAGGATCTCCACCAACTGATTAACGTTGGTAGAATCCTGGCACGCATCGTTCTGCACCCGATTGTGGAGCGGTGTTTGAACAGACACATGCAGCACGAGACACTCTCGTGCCGGTAACACGAGAGCGCTCCTAGACATGTACATAATACTACAACTTTCTCTTTCCACCAAAATAAACAAGGAATAACTAATCACAATAAACAAGAACCTTGAGAGAAAACAAGTCATTTGATATACAACATTGTGATGAAATAAAAAATAAAAATCATTTTCTTATGTCAAAACATAGTCATTAAATTTAACAGGCAATTTTCTTTGACGGGTGCTCAAATCAACATGTGAAGAAGATGCGAGTCCAGTCATATCAAAAGAGGCAGAATCATGCAAAGTATTATGCGTATTAAAACACTGCCCTACAGTAGACTTTACTGAATCCTTTTGAGGGGCAGACGAGGAAATAACAGAAGGAGGATCACGCAACCAGTTTGTCCAGTCGCATTGTTCCACCTCCTGTTTGGATAACTTGAGTAAAGAGGCAACTTGTGAGTCAGAAAGCCGCACAAGTGATCTCTTATTCCACCATCCCCTAGAACCAAGTAGCGCTGAGCCTTTGCTCACATTTGTGACTTGTACGGGTGATGAAAACTTAGACTGCCCCTTAGACACCTTTTTGGATTTTTGATAAGAACCCAATCATTGAATTTCAAACTGGTATTGTTAAACATTTTCCCTTGATCATGAACAGATTTCATGTAACCTTGTTTTTCTAAAACACGAGATACAAGATTTTTATCAACAGGTGTACCTTTGAAATGTTTATCTTGCAACCAATTGGGACACAAAATAGTGTGAACATTTCTACCTCTCAACAGAGAAAAAGGTGGAAGACCAGTGGTGCAATGTGGCGAAATGTTGTATGACCACAATTTGTCATCAATGAAATCTTGAACATCCTTTCCTGAGGAAAGGGCTGCTTGAATAGCATCCTTGACTAATCTGTTTGCCCTTTCCACCAAACCATTAGAGGATGGCGAATATAAGGCGACCTTGAAATGATTAACATCCTTCTCTGCTAAAAATGCAGAAAATTTCTGAGAAATGAAATGTGAACCATTGTCAGTAACCATAATGGAAGGTGAACCCTCAATGGAAAACACCTTCCTCAGAAATGTGATGGCGTTAGTGGATTGGGTGAATCACAAAACATATGATAAATCCATTTGGAATGATAATCTATCAACAAGATCAAAAACTTTAAGTCATGAGATAAAAGGTCATAAGGACCCGAGAAATCTACTCCAACCTTGTCCCAAGGTTTGTTCGGAAATGGAACAGGGTGTAAGGGCGTGTTCATGACTTTCCATTTCTTGTCTGACAAGAGGCATTCTGGACATGAATCAATATGAAACTTGACCTGGGCTTCTAAAGATGGCCACCAATAATACAACTTAATGAGTTGTGAGGTTTTTGAAATGCCTAAGTGACCATGATGTGCGCATTTAATGATATCTTCTCTTAAACTTGAGGGAGGAACAAAAGCATCGTGTCTCATAACCATACCATTGACCAAGGAGAGTTCAGAAGCAACCATGGAAAAGGCCTTTAACTCATTACCAAGTTTCCTGCTTTCAGGCCAACCTTTACAATATATTCCATGACAAGTTTAAGAATATCATCACTGCCATAAGCTTCAAGCCATGCTTCTTCAGAAATATTTGGGCATTCTCTAACAGCATCAAGTGCCGCCACCACACACTCTGTATCTTCAATACTCTCAACATCTGAAATATCCTGAAATGCCATGCGAGAAAGACAATCAGCCCGGAAATTCTTTCCACCAGAAATATGCTTGATGGAAAAATGAAATTCTTGCAATTTTGAAAGTAATCTGACCAACCTGGCTGAGGTCCTCCCAAGCCCATTGCCACTGAGTAAATGTGTAAGGGTTTGTGGTCAGTGAACAATTCAAATTCACGCCCCAAATGTAATTTCTAAACTTCTCAATTGCCCAAACGCAGGCGAGCGCCTCGAGTTCAATTGTACTGTAATGAGTCTCAGAAGACTTAAGCATTCTTGATGAAAATGCTATAGTGTGCTCCTTTCCAGCGACCCACTGACCAAGAACTGCACCCAACCCTGTAAGGCTAGCATCCACCATGATAAAACACTTCGAATCGTCTCGAAAAGCATGAAGTGCAGGTGCTTCAACAATGAGTTTCTTGGTTTGATCAAATGAAGATGATACTTCATCAGACCAAATAAACTTTGATCCTTTGCGCAATAAGGCACGTAAAGGCTCAACAGTTTGAGCGTATCCCTTAACAAAGCGGGCATAGTACTCCGCCAATCCCAAAAATGATCGAAGAGCATCCTTGTCTTTAGGGGGAACAGCATGACTGATGGCCTTGATAAGTGATAACTTTGGTTTGATTCCTTGAGATGACAAAGTATGGCCTAAGTAATCCAACTGTTGTGTGCCAAATTGACATTTATCAGATCTGATGGTCATGCCTGCATCATTCAATTTGGTTAATACACAAGTAAGATTTTTCAAATGTGTTTCCCAATCATTGGCAAAAACAAGAATGTCATCTTGATAGGCCTGAACTCCCGGCGTGTCTCGAAAAAGATTGTCCATCATTTTCTGAAACACGCTGGCCGCGGAGGCCAGGCCAAAGGGAAGTCTGAGATATTTGTAGACCCCAAAGGGTGTAACAAAAGTAGTCAGATCCTGTGAATCTTTTGTCAATTGAATCTGGTGATAAGCTGAGCGCAGGTCTATTATGGAAAAGAATTTGGCACCCCCAAACTGGCCAGAAGTTCATGGATTTTGGGGAGGGATGACAATCGATTAAAATGTGTTTATTTAAGGTGCGTAAGTCCGCACATAACCTGACCTCGCCAGATTTTTTCCGGACAATAACGATGGGAGAAACCCATTCTGAAGAGTCACATGGTGCAATGACCTCTTCATCGCATAATTTCTTTAGTACTGACTTAAGCTCATCCCTGGCACTAAGGGGTAAAGGGCGAACCTTATGTACAAAAGGTTGAACATGAGGCTTAAGTTTTATTTGATGCTGAAATCCCTTGACAGTGCCTAACTTGTTGGAAAACAAATTGGGAAACAAGTCCAAGACTTTTTGACGTCATGTGAATGATCAATGATATTGACACAATCCAATGTGCTTTCTTCATTTTCTGACCAACCAGCTGGGGAATAACCTTGAGGAAGATCACCAAGCACAATTGGATTATCTTACCCAGGAATAAGGCGCAAACCCATTCTAGCAAGGTCCTGCCAGCCAACTATATTGCGTCCTCTGACTGCAACATAAACTTTTGTAAAAATTGACCTTCCTAGACATTCTAACCTTGAATTAAAGTAACCCATCATTTCTATATCAAATTCTCCAAATGCTTTTGGATTGATATCTGTTTTGGTCAACACAATAGAACCTTGCCATTTTTCAAGAAACATGACATCAGATAAAATAGTTATAGGTGAACCAGAATCTGCCATAATTGGAATCTCAATTTTTCCAAATAACGCAACACCTAATGGACCTTTGACATGGTGGGGATTGAAAATTGAATTGCATTCAATTGAAACAATCATGTCATGAAATTGGTCAGTACAATCTTCAAGAGATTCTGTAAATTCCACACTATTGACTCTGGTAGGTCTCTTGGCAGATCTGCAAACACCTTGAAAATGTCCGATTTTCTTGCATAACACACATTTCTTTCCTGAAGCGGGACACATAGGATAGTTACTAAGATGTGATCTGGAACCACATCTGAAGCAAATAGTGTTCCCTTTTTAAAAGGTTGTTTATAAGATTTGATCACATTAACAGCATTAACGGAATTTCCCGGATCAAATGAAGTTGACTTGAAAGAGTTGATGGATTGATCTTGTTGAAGAACTTTAGAGGTAACTATAGACCTCTCAATGCTCTTTGCGATATCAATTGTGTCTTGTAAAGATGGTTTTCTGCAGCCGAGAAGACGCTCTTGTATTTTTCTCAAATAGCAAGAGAAGACAAATTGATCACGTATGTAGATCTCTGGATCTGACTCAAACTCGCAAGTTGATGCAAGAACTCGTAAGGCAGCAATATACTCATCGACTGATTCATCCTCGCGTTGTTTTCTTCTGTTAAAGCTATGTCTTTCAAGCATTATGTTTGATTCTTGGTCATAGTGTCTTGCCAGGCGAGATAAAGCTTCTTTATAGGGATTCCAATGATCTCCATCCCCAGCTTCACCAGGGGAGTGGGAAACTTAGGTAAATTTTCAAACACATGCTGTGCTGCAAGTCCCAAACACCCGTAAAGGATTGCAACCTTGCGAACAGGAGAAAATTCTACAGCGTCAATGGCAACAATATGATTTTCAAAAGCTTTAATCCATTGACGCCAAGGAATATTGGGTTTACCTGGGTGTTGTAAAAAAGGAGGAGGTTGAGCAAATTGTTGAGAAGTAGCCATGACTCTTGGTAGGTAAGTAATAAATAACAATAAACAAGTAAAATATGTTTGTGCTCTTAAGTTGTTTAAATTAATTAAGCATTCAGTAAGTGTACTAATAGGCTTTTGAAATGTATATAAAAGAAGGTGAGCCTATCACCGAATATGAAGGCTCAAAGATGAGGAAACTGGTTAATAAGGTGAGCCTATCACCGTGTGTGAAGGTTCAATTGTGAAAACTGGTGAAAAAACAGGTTAATAAGGTGAGCCTATCACCGTGTGTGAAGGATCAATTGAGTAGACGCTCTAATTAAAGGTGTGCCTGTCACCGTGTCAGCAAACAGGCTGGATCATACCTGCGTGTGAATAAGGTGTTAAGGATCCGAAGACTTGAAATGTAGCCCAAACCAAGATGGCCGCCGCCGACGTGATGACGCTGAAGGGGCGGGGCTATGATGACATCAAACAGCAATGATGACGCTGGAGAGGCGGGGTAGTACCGCAACTCGGAGTCTCCTTAAAATCACCGAAGAAGGCGTGGGAGAAGCGGAGATCCGTTCGTCGCTGAAGTTGCAACAGTCGAGTGCTGAAGAGCAGGGATCGGCAACGCTTCATGAAGCTTTGGAAGGAATTTGGCTGGTGGGTGCTGGGTGCGTGGAAGGACTCCCGATCGTCGCCAAATGTAATGAAAGATTCTCGTTAGGCGATCCGGTGAGTAAATAAGGATTTATTCAGGTTTCAGAAGCACCCACAGCCGTGCGCCCCTGCTGCGTACCAGGATCTCCACCAACTGATTAACGTTGGTAGAATCCTGGCACGCATCGTTCTGCACCCGATTGTGGAGCGGTGTTTGAACAGACACATGCAGCACGAGACACTCTCGTGCCGGTAACACGAGAGCGCTCCTAGACATGTACATAATACTACAGTAGTGAACCCCGAAGCCTCCAGAGTGCACGACTCAGTAGTGCTACTTCTTCTTTGCATACTGTTTTAAACGTTGCTGTGATTAAAGTACTTCTCTTTCCGTAAAAGAAAAGCACTAGGCTGGACATTTGCTTGTTTCACCTATTGTTTGATTGCCTGAGTTCTTTTTTGATTTCGATCTAAAACGCCTTGGTCTTCTTGCCCTAGCTATCCTGAGAGTCAAGTGCAGCATGGCTGTACTTGGCCTAGTTTGTAGCACCATAGTAAGATGGATTGCATGACACCAGTAGTAAACGGCTCCAACCACCATGGGTGAGACCGAGTAACACCTGGGTGCCATGTGATTCCCTGAACGGGTTCTAACAATGGTGTTGAGTGGGGTTCTAGCAATTAGAAGCACTGAGATTGGTCCGTAGGTGTGACAGGGTGATGTGATAATCCACCATCAATTAATTCAATTGATTTTAAAGGGGGAAAAAACTCTATACAAGATATCTCTCACCAAACCAAATTCAGCAAAAATAAAGTAATGATCAAAGTTCCTTTCAGATTGTATTTTTGCCAGCTCAACCATAAAACATTTGCTATTGCACAACAAGATAACCCAGCTGCACCCCAAAGATAACCATGTGAAAATATGTGTGCCTATAGGAACGTGTGATTCTCAAAGAAACAGTAGACTCTGTTCACAAATATGACACCCAAATGTTCTGAAAATATTAAAGGTACTATCCTGAAGGTCTTTCTAGGCAGTGGTGCAGTCTTTAATACTCTCTTACTCGCTTATTAGACAAAACTTGAAATGTCTTTGAGTTGACCTGATCGACAGGATAGCAAACAGTACACCAGTTATTTATTACTTATTTAGCCAAATTGTACCTGAGGTTATCCCTCCCTACTTTAGTACACGTGAATGTTGTGCAGGCGGTGGTGTAATGCAAAATAATGCCCCCCTCCCCAGAATGTGATGAGTGGCTCCTGAGTCTCCCATATCTCACAGACATTTATTGACTTTAATCTCAATGAGATCTATTTGGAGGGTTGGATCTCCCATGAAGGGTTGTGATCCAGCGCGGCACTTTATCAGGGATCAATACTCATCAATATTTCATACAAATGGCCCATACACATTCACCCAACTCACAAATCCCTGTTGCGCTGGATGGTCAAGTTTGAATGTCGTGAAAAATTATTTCCTTCACAGATTCACGTTTACCATTTCTAAATACATAACTAGACCTATATATCAACTCTCTTTCCTCTCAGTCGATGGACCAATTAGTGGAGTAGTTCATGGTAATAATAGAACTTAACTAACTATCTAACTAGTCAATTAATCAAAGACTCTCGGTAAAATTAATAAAGTTTATCTCAGATAAATGTGATTGATAAATTCTCATCGCATACAGGTTGCAATGCAAACAATGACGCATCTCCCCTTTCAATCTCTTGCTGCCGCTACCCACTAACCACACCCCCAAAGACACCCCAGTTATACCCTAAAACCTACATGTCCAACCCACATTAATTGAAACATTGCACAGAATTCGACTGCTCATTGGATGCTTGGGGAGGTGGTGTATCACACCACCGTGACTTCATTCAAAATTCTTCATGCCCATTGTTATACCACCTTTCCCATTACATGTTGGTTGACCAGTCTATACAATTTTGTTCTTGCTACATTTGATTAATTTCTCAACCACGTCTGCGGAAGAAGTCTTGTATCCCACGGCCAGTCTCATCTTTTGGTAGGCAAACAATGTTCTCTGAGCTGATCAACCTTGAACTTATATTCATCATCCGCAGCGCTCAGCACTTCTGTCGGTTTTGTCAGGTCATTCTTGTTCATTTTTCAGCCCCTCATCTATCCGGTTAATTTAAGAAAATACAGGCCCATTCGGCTCACTATGACGAAATAAATACATACATTCATTAATTACATGGAAATGCATCCTTCACTGTTTACCACCCACCTTTACACTATTCCCTGTTAATATATTCTTAGCATAAGCTTCATGCAAAGCGGCATTATTTATTACCGTTTTAAAGCAAGATGCAAGATGCGAAATGCGGCCTCAATGTGCATTAATCTCGTTTCTTTTGAAACGCAATGTAAAAAGCGGCCTGGTTCTTTCATGCATTAGTTCACATTGGTGCACGCATGCGCAAAGCGGTTTCCCATGTAGCTCATGTGATTTGCATGTTAGTTTTCACTGCACACTGTTAATAAGTATTATGGGGAGTTAACTCGAGCAGGTTTCTTTTGCGAAACCCTGCTCCATCAATCCCCTCTGATGGCTTCCTGGAGCCATCATAAAATACCCACCATACCAAGTGCCATCTTTATCTATCTAAAGATCAGTATTTTTTCTCTTTTCATCATCTTTTCATCTAACTCCTTCATCTCATCATAATAATCTCCTTTCATATCTTCTAGTTCTATCTCAACTCTTTTTCTCTTCCTTGCTTTTTGTTTGTTGTTTGATTCTGTCATCTCTTTTCTTCCACAATGACACTTACAACATTTATATATCGTTAATATCACTAAGGCTACTCCAGCTACTGAAATCATTGGCATTATTATTTTTCCTAATAAACTACTTCCAAAGGCAGTAAACCATTTACTTACAGAAGAGAAACTCTTACCAAGTTTCTCCCAGACAACGTCAACCTCCAGTTGGGTCAAGTCTTCATGTAATTTTGTAATATTCTTAATATATCCCTCAATACCTTTACTTTTGTCAGGGATATAAGTACAGCAGTGTTGAATTTTCAACATGCCACAGACTCCACCCTCTTTTGCCAATAAGATATCCAGAACAAGTCGATTTTGCAAAACCATTGATCTGATTGCAACCATTTCGGTGTCAATCATCAAGAACCCACCAGCAGTATCTGTCGATAAACGATCAACCACTGTGGACAATTTTCGAATTTTATGCGAATTCAGAACAACTCCAACTGATGGTATCAGTGCACCAAAGATATCACCTACTATTTCTGAGAAACTAGCTCTCTTCTTACGTGTTAGTCCTTGTTTTATTTAATTTATAAAAATTTAATTGATTCTGGTATTACGTTTGTCTACATGGTAAACCTTTGGGAAAACTATTGCAAAATAACAACTACCATACCAATGTGCAGGTAGCCTGTAATAGGCTTTCTTACCACACACATAATAGACTCCTGGGAAAACAGGATCAGTTCCACCCTTCAATCCCCAACCTCCAGTAATTTGGTAAGTATGCTCACATTCACTAGAACCAATGAAATAATTATTATAGTTAATTTTTAGTCTAAGCAAACAGATTTTCCCCTTTTTATACCAGTCCAGGGACATTGCAGCATATGTCTCGCCTTTCTCATAATTTGCTTCTCTAAACGCCCATGGTGGTACCTGTGACTTCTGTTCAGCAGCTTTCCTTTGGAAACTTTCTCTTCTATATTCTACCATATCTATGAACACTTTTTCTTCAACCCGCAAACTACATGTTAGATTGTTTTTGTAAGCATATCCTATATCTAGTGTCTTAGTAATATGGAAGAATTCTCCCATATAACGTGCATTTTTACTACTTAAAACCTTGTTTAGTTCCTTTATAATAGGTATCTCTGAAAATACTAAATCTATATTGGAATAATGATACTCCAGCTTCCCCGTCACGTAAAATAGGCTGGTTAAAACACTGCAAGACACACCATATGTTAAAGGTAGGTGATGATAGGTCACCCCTCTGAGACAGACGAAGGTAATTGCATGCATACATAACAATCACTCACATTAATTGTATTAATATACTCGTACAACAATTTTATAAAAACATTTAACGAGAAATCACTAATTGATTTATCATGATGGAAAATATTTCCATCTACCTGTTCTATGTTAGTATTGGGGGTTTCTTTAGTAACATCACTCACTCTTTCATTTATTACATCATTAGTATTGTTTCCATTATTAGTTACCATTAGAATAGGTACAATGACAGTTAATAATATCCACATAAATGTCAGTAAAAAGACACTACATAAGCAAGCTTTAATACATCTACGTTTTAGGCTAGATTTTGGATGTTCAGTCACTTTTGCTTCAGCCATTTTTGTATTTCTACTAAAAATATAAAAATATAAATCTATACGAAAAATCTAAATTTACTAAATAAAAAAATAAAAATTCAGAAAAATAGTGTAATCCTACACTTCAAGGCTTTCTTCTTTTACCCCTTTTTTTAATTTCTTTTTTTTCTTTAAATCTTCTGAGTCTTTTCATTCATTTCGTCTGGCAAGGTTTCACCTTAATTTTTCACAGTTCTTTTAAGGTGGTTTTAAGTTGCTTTCATCCACTTGCTCAGTGCCTGTACCGTCTTTTTCTTCACTTGGATCTGAGCTTTCAATTTCTTCCAAGATCACGTACGTCCATTCCGGTGCTGTGTATTTCTTGCTTGGAATTCTTACTCTCCTTGTTTTTCGTACTAAATCTTCTCCTGACTCTTCTTGTTCTACTTGACTTGAGACCTCATTAATTTGCTCTGGTCTTCTTTTGTCTTTCTCCTTACAAGAGTGTATTTCAGTCTTTTCACTCCACTTGGCCAATTGTCACCTTTTCTCAGTCTTTTAGTTTGAACTACTTTTTCACCTTCTTCATCTGGTTCATAGGTTCTTTTATTTGGCCTTTCTTCTATCTGTTCTTCTTCTTGTCTTTCAGTAACTTCCCTTTCTTCTGGTTCTACAGCAGTCTCATGAGACCCAGTAACTGGTGCCCACTCTACTTGACTTGTGCTTGGCTGTTCATCATCTGTTTGTTCTTCAGAATCTGTTACTCTAGATTCTTCAGCTTCACACACTTCAGCTTTTGGTCTTTGGCTTTGGTTTACCAATTGCTGCTCTTCTTGTCTTTCAAGTGGACTCGGGACTCGTCTGGTATGGCTCGCATGGATCCAATTTGGCAAACCACCAGACTTCACTGCTGTTGTCATCACCAGAATCACCTGGTATGGTCTGTCCACCTGGGTTCTAAACACGATTTCCTCACGTGTTTCTTCATGAGAACCCACTCTCCAGGACTCAGATCATGAGCTTGATTCGGCTGTGTCGTAGTGGCATTTTCTCCATCCTTGTGTTTGCTTTGTTCGCCCTAAGTTGGCAGGGTATGCCCAGACGTGGGTCCCTTGCTCACTTTGCCACTGGATTCAAGCTAGCCTGGCTGATGAGGGCTGTTAGCCCGAAACCGGTCCCAGGATACTTGTTTCCGGTTCAGGGAAGACCTGGCTTGGCAGTTTGGGCTGGACTGTTCCCATGAGGCACAGGGTCAAGACTGATTTGCATATGGCTGGGTCTGAACTGAGGTGGCAAAGTGAGCTAAAGAACGATGATGGATTCAACCCAGTTCTGTGACTGGGGGTGAGTGTCTGAAAAGTTTCAGCGCTCCGTCCATCATCTCCTTGTGTTTTCTTTGTTCGCCCTAAGTTGGCAGGGTATGCCCAGACGTGGGTCCTTTGCTCACTTTGCCACTGGATTCAAGCTAGTCTGGCTGATGAGGGCTGTTAGCCCGAAACCGGTCCCAGGATGCTTGTTTCCAGTTCAGGGAAGACCAGGCTTGGCAGTTCGGGCTGGACTGTTCCCATGATGCACAGGGTCAAGACTGATTTGCATATGGCTGGGTCTGAACTGAGGTGGCAAAGTGAGCTAAAGAACGATGATGGATTCAACCCAGATCTGTGACTGGGGGTGAGTGTCTGAAAAGTTTCAGCACTCCGTCCATCATCTCCTTGTGTTTGCTGAGACACAGAACACACCAGATCAGCCAATCCTCTGCAAGTAGTCAAGCACTAGATAATCAGATATATTCATCAGTTTGTTCACTGGTATAAATGCTTGTCTCATTGCTCTTCCCATTAGGATCTCGTGAGGACTCAAACACGTCTTTTTGTCAGGAATGTTTCTAAGACTCATCCATACAAGGGGTAAAGCATCAGGCCATTTCAGTGTTGTGGATGCACACACCTTTCCTAACCTAGATGTTATTGTGCCATTTAACTGCTCAACCACTCCAGATGCTTCAGGTCGATAGGCACAATGCAGCTTCTGCTCAATCTGTAATGCTGCACAAATCATCCGAATTATCTCATTGTTAAAATGGGTTCCTCTATCTGTTTCTAAAGTGACTGGAAATCCGAATCTAGGTATCAGTTCTCTTAGAAGTAGCTTCGCGACTGTTAAACTGTCATTCCTTCTCGTTGGATAGGCTTCCACCCAGCGAGAAATCAAACAGACAACAACCAACACATATTTCAGCCCATTGCACGGGGGGAGCTCAATAAAATCCAACTGGAGTTGGGTGAATGGTCCTGCTGCCTTTCCAATTTGTCCCCAACTAACAACTGTCTTTCTGCCTGGATTTTGCTGCTGACAGGTGACACACCTCTGGCAGAGACTCTCTGCAATGGCCCTGAAATTTGGGTTATGCCATGATTGCTTGAAGAGCTTGATCATAGCATCTCTTCCAACATGTGCAATTCCATGTTATACCCTTGCCATTTGGGATAGTAAACTGTCTGGTATGACTGGTCTTTCGTCTATATAGACCCACACTTCATCCTCTGCTCTCTTCCTGCAGCCTGAATTTATCCAAATTCCCTTTTCCTCATCACTTGCTTCTTCCTGTAGCTGTCTAATTTCGTCCCAAGTTTCAAATGAAGAAGAAAACATAAGATGGCAATTGGTATTTTCTTTTTCCATCCATCTGTTTAGAGCAATTAAATTTCGTGCACAGAAACGCGCTACTTGATCCGCGTATCTGTTGCCCTTCGTCACATAATCATCTCCTGATTTATGTGCGGAACATTTGAGCACTGCAATCCTTTTGGGCAGTTGTAAAGCATCCAATAAATCTTTTCCAATTTTGCTGTTTCTTATAGGGGAACCTGAAGAAGTCAGAAATCCCCTTTGCATCCATAGCTGTCCGAAATCATGGACAACCCCGAAACCATATTGACTGTCAGTAAATATTGTTACCCTTAGGCTTTTGGAAATTTTGCACGCTTTAATCAGAGCTATCAATTCAGCAATTTGCGCAGAATTTACTCCTTTTAAACAGGATGCTTCTAGAACTCCTGCTATGGTGCAAACAGCATAGGCAGAACACAATTCTCATTTCTTAAACATGATCCATCAACAAACACCTCACAGTCTGGTTCTTCTAATGGAATGTCCTCAATATCGGGCCTGGGTTTCGTGCACAACTCTGTCACATCCAAACAATCATGATCTGCCTCTTCTCTTACTTCCTCACAATATGAATTCGGCAACAGGGTTGCCGGATTTACGGTTGTGCACCTTACCACAGTCACATTTTCAGCACCTAAGATCACTCTTTCGTACTTAGTCAGCCGACTATAGGTCTTATACAGTGTCCTTGTACGTGTCAAAAGGATCTCAACTGAATGTGGCACAAACACCTTGACTGGATGTCCCATCAAAATTGCTTCACTCTGTTCCAGACTCACACAAGTAGCAGCTACTGCTTTTAAACAGCCTGGCAATGCTGTGGCCACTGAATCCAAAGTAGCAGAAAAATATGCTACGGGACATCGTGCCATTCCATGTTTTTGAGTTAAAACTGAAAGTGCACACCCATCTTTTTCACAACAGTACAATGCAAAATCCTTTGCATAATCTGGCATTCCCAATGCAGGTGCTCGACAAAGACTGTTTCGCAATTTAGTAAAAGCTTCCATGCTTTCATCATCCAACACAATCGGATCTTTCACATCTTTTCGTGTCAACCTCTGTAGAGGTTTTGCAATCAGTGAGAACCCACTGATCCACTGCCTGCAGTATCCAACCATTCCCAAAAACATTCTAACTTCTTTCTGAGTTTTTGGTGGACTCATTTGTTTAATTACACTAATTCTTTCTGGTGTCACCTTTCTGACTCCTTTTTCTATTTTGTGTCCTAGGTACTGGACTTCCTGTTTACAAAATTGTAATTTTGCTGGTGACACTTTGTGTCCTCTTTCTGCTAAATGGTTCAGTAAGGCAATGGTATCTGTCACACATGCCTCTCGTGTCTTTGATGCAACCAGTAGGTCATCAATATACTGAACCAGAACTCAATTTCCTGGCATGACTAAAGTCTCCAAACATCTTTTCAGGATCTGATTAAAAATGGAAGGACTCTCTGTGTACCCTTGAGGAACTCGGCACCATGCCAAAACACGGTCTCCGAACCGGAATGCAAACAAATACTGGCTTTCCGGATGTAAAGGAATCGAGAAAAATGCTTGACACAAATCAATCACTGTGTACCATTCAGAATCATATGGGATTTGGTAAAGGATTACTGCTGGATTCGGCACTACTGGACAACAGGGTACTACAATTTTATACATTTTTCTTAAATCCTGCACTATTTTATATTTTCCACTGGGCTTTTTAATTCCTTTAATAGGCAAATTACAAGGACCACTCATTATTTCTTTCAGAATTCCCTGTTCAACCATTTGGTCAATCACAGGAGTGACTCCTGCAATTACTTCCGGACTCATTTTGTACTGAGGAGTGTTTTGATATATGGCACCCTCTTTCACCATAATCTGAATCGGATCTACATTTGACATTAGGCCAATCTCCTTTCCTGTAAAATCCCATACATCCATCCTACTGCACTTTTTAATTCTTCAGGCAAACTCTCTTCTGTGAGAAGTGAAAACAACTCATCCACTTCTGTCTCTTGCTTCGCTAACATCATCTTGAATTCGACATCCTCATCAGGTGTCTGAAACGCAATACCATCTGGCGTACAATAGATGGTACAATTCATTTTACACAATAAATCTCTTCCCAAGAGATTTACTGGACTCGAATCACATACCACCAAACGATGCATGTCTCTGAAACTTCCAATATGAACTTCTATCGGATTTGTGACTGGCGTTCTAATATGCTTGTTTGAGACTCCTACAACTTGGATAGTTTCTCCCGAGAGGGGTAGGTTCGGAATTTCTGCTGCTCTCACAGTAGAACGGGTAGCACCAGTGTCCACCAGGAATGTAATATCATTACCTTCCACCTTTCCGTCAACAAATGGACCTGACTGATCTACCGCCAAAGATGCGCCAAGTACGCACTCTTCCTCCCCCCTCAGGCACCGTCATTGAGATGAGTCTGAATCACTCTCATTGCACTGCAACCAGTATTGCGGAACCATTTGCACACTTTGATTCTTACCAATTTGATCACCTCCGTGAAATCCAGTGTTCGCACTGCACCTCTGCACTTGAGCATTCACATTATTGGGCATAGGAGCTTGTGGCACCTGTAACTGTGGAGCAACTACCTGCTGCAGCTGCTGTTGATTCACACCCACCTCATTCTGCATCTGTGGATTTAAATTTTGATTTACCCCATTATTCTTTTGAACAGATCTACACTCGTTCTTCCAATGTCCATACTTTCCACACGCATGACAAGGACATTTTTTCTTAGCTTCTTCTTTGCTCAATTTACCTCTACCTCTACCTCCACTGTATACCTGACCAATTTGATTCTGACCATTCATTTGATTACCTGTTTGAGAACCATTGTTTACTTCTTGCTGCTCTGCTACCTTCACTTGTACCCACATCATTTTCTCCTTTAATTTTTTATGTCTTGATTCAATGTCATCACTACAATACTTAGCATGCGTCAATATTTCGTCAATGGTTTTGCTCTGCCAACAAATCAAGTGCTGCTGAATCATATTACTAATCTCTGGTTTCAAACCAAGCACAAAATGGTACACAAAATGTCCCATATCTTTGTCTCCAATATTCTCAAATCCGCTATACTGTTTAAATACCTGCAACAACCTTTCATAATAGGCATGTACTGACTCTTTCGGCTCTTGGGTCGTCCTGTCCATCTTAACCCAATCTGTTTCCTTTGGAGAAATTTTTCCTTTCAAAAAGGTGATTACCTGAATATACTTTCTCATCACCTCATCAGATGGTGCACCTGTTTTAGGATCTCTAGGATAATCTTCTTTGGCCAATCGACAGTAATTTTACATTCTGACCACAAATCAGCTGGTACGACAATCTCAAACAAACCATCTAAATCTTTTAACAAAACCTTTGAAACTTTCACAAACCTCTCTACCTGTTTGTACCACTCAACTGGTTTCTCTCTTAATCTGGGAAAATCATTCGTAAAGGGCAATATATCCTGTCTTGTCCAGGGAACGTGCACATATCCACCACCTGGGACTTCTCTCATCGGACACGCCCTTTCAACTTGTTCTGTCTCTCTTAACGGAAACATTGACGTTCCTTTGCCAGCTGCCTCTTCTTTCTTTTTCGTCCATCTACCTTTCCACCGTTCTACATCTCCCCATTTTTTCAGAATATTCACCAACTCTTTTATCTGTAATCTTTTTCCAGACGCATTCAAACTATCCAAATCCTTTTCTGTAAAGGCCAATCTGTACGATTTCTATAGCACCTTTGACTTCTCTATATCTATTCCATATTCACTAGCAGCCTCTGCTATTTTCTCATGAAGATTCCTCACTCTCCAAGTGATACTTTTACACAATCAATTGGCTCACATTTATACTCTGTGGTTGAGGTTTTTGCTTTTCCATTCCCTTTATCCAATCATTCAATTCCTCTGGTGAAGGACCTGCTGAGCTCCCTGTCGTTGGAATGACGTTTGTCCCTATTCTCCTTGGATCTATTTGTAGACCTCTTCTAGGGGTTTCTGTTATCATCTCACAAACCAGAAGATCTAACAAGGTAGTATTCGTGTCAGCCTGTCCATCCTCATCTACTACTGTCACCATTCCACTCCTGTCGCTACTCCTTGGAACTGCCAATGTATGTACTTTTGATATATTCTGTTTTTCTCCATACAATGTTACCAATTGTTACCGGTACCGTCAAGGCTTCTGTATTTAGACTTAACTGATTTATTTTCTGGATCTGCTCTACTCTTGCCTTTTTAATACGTCCAATTCTTTTTCTCGCACTATTCTAGCCATGTCCGCAATCTGTGGAGTTAATGGAGTTCCCATTAATGGTGCATTCGGAGTCAGCTCAACTGAATTTTCTTGATATGGCGGAGGTCTTTTGGTCATAATGTCTTCTAACAACTCATCATCAGATTAGTTCGGGTCCTGTCTTAAACTTGAAGTTTCTATATTTTTCTTTTTCTCCTTACACTTGCCTCCTGTTTCATCTTCAGTGACTAAAACTGGGTACAAGCCCTCAGTTACCACAGCTCTCCTCCATCTTTTCACTGTATCTTCTCTTCTCTCAAAAGGATATCTAGTCATTACATTTCTAAATCTCCTACCACCTCGATATTTCTGTCTTTCGAATGCTTCTACTTCCCATTCCTCTAACGCTTCATACTGAGTAGGTCTGAGAATTGGCTCTTATGAATTAATTCGATTTCTCAAATTCTGCAGAATCCTTACATTAAACGAACCATGCTGTGGGAAAGCTATAGCACCATCATCCCTTGTGTATTCCACCCAATTCTCTAACCAAGTACACATATGGTATCCTCGCTCTAACATCATATAAGAAGCAGGCGTTCTCGGCGGTGGAATAGGAATTCCCTCTCTAGTCACTACTGGTTTGTCCTTTTTAAAGAAATTCTTTATTTTCATAAGCAGCTTCATTTTTCTGACCCTTTACGCTAATTTCTCTCAGTAAAACAACAAGGAAACCTTTCCGTAATTCTACTTATTCTATTTGTCAGTTCTTGTCCAATACTAACTAGCGTGACTCACACCAACCGTCCAATCACAGCTCTCTACGTATCTGCTATCTCAACCAATACCACCGCGGCTCACACCAACCAGCCAATCAGAGTTTACTTCACGTTCGCCGCCTGACCAATGCCAGCGCGGCCTTTTTGTGACGTCAGTATTACTCCTTCTACTGACCCTCCCTTTACAAAATAATACGGCGATGTATTTCTAAGTTTTCTTAATCAAAATTCTTGTTAGTAACAACACAAAACAATGCTATCTTGTCTGTTCCTCTACCTAAAGAGATAGTTCTTCACCTCACGACGAGAAATTCTTTCACTTCCAGTAAAACAACATCCAGCGTTATTTTACACCCAAACAAGCTACAGGTGGACTTGGTACTCCTCTAGGGATAAGGCCAAAGTTTCTCAAGAGGACTTTTTGGTGTAAAAGAGGTCTTGGTACTCCTCTGGGGATAAGGACAGAGTTTCGGAAGTGGACCCTTCGCTATTTTCAGACACTCTACTCATATACGAAATTTTCCCTAAATATAACACCTACAGCCTTCCGCCGTACAGTATTATAACAACTGACAAAGTACTTCTGCAGTGTGATATCTTATCCACACTCTTCTTCTGCCTATTTCAGTCTAAATGTCCATCCCGGGATTCCTCAGGTACCTCCGTACCTGTACTTCTAGACAACATAAAACAGGACACTACATTTTCTTGTTAAAACATATAATCAATAATCAATAATTATTACCAAACTAATCAATAATTAAACCATCCTCTGCTACCAGAAAACCTGATCCAGTGCGGCACTTTATCAGGGATCAATACTCATCAATATTTCATACAAATGGCCCATACACATTCACCCAACTCACAAATCTCTGTTGCGCTAAATGGTCAAGTTTGAATGTCGTGAAAAATTATTTCCTTCACAAATTCAGGTTTACCATTTCTAAATACATAACTAGACCTATATATCAACTCTCTTTCCTCTCGGTCGATGGACCAATTAGTTGAGTAGTTGATGGTAATAATAGAACTTAACTAACTATCTAACTAGCGAAATAATCACAGACTCTCGGTAAAATTAATAAAGTTTATCTCAGATAAATGTAATTGATAAATGCTCATCGCATACAGGTTGCTATACAAACAATGAATCCCACAAAAGGAGAGAAAATCAATTAACAAATTGCAAACAGTGTCATAATCATCATCCATGTACGATATGCATATGAAGGAGTGGATAGATGAAGAGACATAAGTTTCAGCAAAATAATGCGAAACAATATAATACTTATGGCGGAGTGGATAGATGAAGAGACATAAGTTTCAGAGACAAAATTACATTTGCAAATAATTATGCAAATTATGAGTCAGAAGATAATACAAACCCAAAGATTAATGAAATACCACCCCCCTGGCCAAGGGAGTAGTGGGGGTCCCCTGAAATAGAGTCAGGAAACAAAGATTTCAGGAACGGGACAGGACAAGGACAGGAACAGCTAGGCCTCTCTGCAAACCGACGGACTGCGACGCATCTCCCCTCTCAATCTTTTGCTGCCGCTACCCACTAACCACACCCCCAAAGGCACCCCAGTTATACCCTAAAACCTACATGTCCAACCCACATTAATTGAAACATTGCACAGAATTCGACTGCTCATTGGATGCTTGGGGAGGTGGTGTATCACACCACCGTGATTTCATTCAAAATTCTTCATGCCCATTGTTATACCACCTTTCCCATTACATGTTGGTTGACCAGTCTATACAATTTTGTTCTTGCTACATTTAATTAATTTCTCAGCCACGTCTGCGGAAGAAGTCTTGTATCCCACGGCCAGTCGAATATTTTGGCAGGCAAACAATGTTCTCTGAGCTGATCAACCTTGAACTTATATTCATCATCCGCAGCGCTCAGCACTTCTGTCGTTTTTGTCAGGTCATTCTTGCTCATTTTTCAGCCCCTCGTCTATCCGGTTAATTTAAGAAAATACAGGCCCATTCGGCTCAATATGATGAAATAAACACATACATTCATTAATTACATGGAAATGCATCCTTCGCTGTTTACCACCCACCTTTACACTATTCCCTGTTAATATATTCTTAGCATAAGCTTCATGCAAAGCGGCATTATTTATTATCGTTTTTAAAGCAAGATGCAAGATGCGAAATGTGGCCTAAACGTGCATTAATCTCGTTTCTTTTGAAACGCAATGTAAAAATTAGTTCACATTAGTGCGCGCATGCGCAAAGCGGTTTCCCATGTAGCTCATGTGATTTGCATGTTAGTTTTCACTGCACACTGTTAATAAGTATTATGGGGGAGTTAATTCGAGCAGGTTTCTTTTTGCAAAACACTGCTCCATCAGTTGGGACCCACCTCTGCTGCAGAAGCTACATGGGCCTGCGTTATGCCTCTGCATAAAGGGAAGAGGGAAGCCAAAGGCCCCTTAGTTTGCTATTTCAACAGAGCCTGATCTGCAATTTCTGGTCAGTCATCTGTTTGGCTACCATGCCCTTATCTGATTCACATTAACAAACTCTCACAGCAGGAACACTGACATGTGTCAGCATCTACATAGTCAATTATAAGATGGCAGTGTTACCAAGGGGTGAATATGAGAGGGCAGAAGTACCACATCTTACCTACCCCTTCAATGTCTCAATTACCCATCATATATGCCCTCTAGCTAGGTCTCAGGGCCTTAGTGATAAAATGTAAGTCAATTATTAGGCTTTTATCCAATCTATGAGTACTCTGTAGTGACATCAGTTAATGTTTGCTGTTTACAGAGAATGATTGCATCACCAGTGTGCTTTGCATGGTTGGCCATTGTCGGCCATCATTTAGATGGTGAGCAGCATGGAATGTTAAATTAATGGCGTGTTTGAGACATGTGGTTCCTTCAACTGTGCAACTATTCTCTCTGAACTACCAGACAGGAAGCCTAAACCCAGGGGCAGAGTGTAGTCTAGATCCCACTCTTCACCATTGACTGACCTCCCCACTGAACATACCATAATTGTTGTCAAGTCAGATTGTGGTTATATCGAACTGAAGAGATTACAACTGGGAATAAGTTGCCAACACCTAATCACCTTACATAGTTTTTTTAAGAAGCCATGTTATGCCTGCTTTCTAATTAGGTGCATGTCTCCATTTTACGCTGAACTGCAACTTCATTTGGAGCGCCAAGTGCAGCCCAGGTTATATGTCTGATTACCAAAATAAACAATGTTTTCTCCAGTAAATTAACTCAGTGGGTGAGCTTGTGAACAAAAAGAAGGTGTGATAGTTCACTGTCTGTTCAATGTTTGCATGGCAGGTGGTTCTGCCACTTTAGAGGAAGTCTGGGACACTCTTGTGATTGGCTGCAGTAATAGACAGCAGTGACCATAAACAGAGCCTTCCTTGCTTCTTTGCCCACTCAGGATCTGGACGCAGTCAGCTTCTGCATGCTTCATTATCTGTGTATTTGCAAGTGCAATTGCAGCTTACCTTCGGACAAACCCAGCAGCCTAACATGAAGGTGTACCTGAGTGGCCTCTGAGGCTCTCTTTGCTTGTCTCCCAAAGTTAACCCTGATAGTTATTAACTGTGCAGCACCGTCATAGTAGTGCAAAATGTTCTTGTTCCCCCAAAAGGTATGTGCAGGTAGGCAATTTTATTATAATGATATAGTCAATATTCTCATGCACAAAGCACTCAGTTGTCGCAAACTAGGAAAATCTGTATTTTAAAACTGTTAAGGCATAAAGGTACAAAAAAATTAAGGTGGCGATGTCAATGTTCAGTTGCAGGTCATAAGGAAATGCCTCTTTTTGTATGGTTGCCCTCAAAATGTTTGGACTGATGCTGCTGGTTTTTCAAATCAGAGAGTGCAGAGAGTCCTACTAACCAGACCGCAGTGTTGGTGCCCTGACCCTTAAATGTGTGTGTTTGATTGGCCTATACCCAATTGGCATAGGGTGACTTACTTTTAAGTCCCTAGAATATGGTACCAGTGGTATCCAGGGCCTGTAAATTAAGTGTCCTCTCAAGGACTGCAGCACTTGTTGTGCCACCCGGAGTGGGACAAGGTAAAATTTGACTCCCAGTATGCCACTGCAGATTGGTAGAGCAGTTTAAAATTGTTATATCAGCTTTACCATTTTAAGCAATGGCAAAGCCCAAACTCCCTTTTTAATATATGTAAGTCACCACTACAGCAGGTCTATTAAGTCCTAAGGCAGGTGCAGCATATTAAAAAGTAGAACATGTGTTTTACATGTTGTGACAGTACAAATGCACAATTTTCGTTTTTACTGTGGAAGAGATTGGTAGTCCCATTGGCAAGTACAGAGTTGCACATTGACAACTCAGCTGTGCTAACTTCTAAATAGAACTACCAACGTTGGTACTTCAAGGTATCAAACAACTTGTTACATTAAGCCTGACTTGATGGCCTGTTGCCCCATCTTGATTTTCCTGTCCCTGCACAGTGCCCTCAGCTCATCTCTTTTGAGGGTGGACATGTTGGCTAGGTCAAACACCATGTTTTCCATGCTCAAAGTGACCTCCCAAAACTTTTCAAAAACTTTTGTACTCACCCAGAAGGTGCGTTATCACCAAAAGAAGGAAACTGCAGAGTTTGTTGTGCCTGGTGACCACTAGTCCAGTGGCAACGGGACTATTGCTGCACCAAAGAGGACTTCGATGGACATTGACATATGTAGCCAAAGTCTCCCCACCAGGACTGTGGGTCAAGGAGTGGGCCCAGGAAGGCCTCGTTGGCTGCACAGCATCTTCAGCATCCTTGAACATCTTCAGCATCCTGTGGCCCATGCATCAGGACCACTCCATTGAAGTCAATGGCAAGGGACCACTGACACTGGAACTGGACTGAAGATTGTTTTTCTTGACATGGTAACTATTTCTTTGGACCTTGCTGGTCCCCTTGACTGGCTTTTTTCAAACTTTTGCACCTTTTTGAAAACTTTGTCACAACTTTTAAAACTTCTTTAAAAGTTAGCTACTCCTTGAAAATGATGTCTCAGAGGACTTTAAAATCTTGACTATAAGTTGAAATACACCAGGGCTACTTTGTAGGTGTTTCCTCGGGTAGATTCTTTTTAGTTTCAACCTTTATCAATCGTATGATACTGCTAAACACAAGTTCTAGATCCGACCATTTTTACTGTGGGAGAGATTGGTAGTCTCATTGGCAAGTACAGAGTTGCACATAGACAACTCAGCTGTGCTAACTTCTAAATGGAACTTCCAAAGTTGGTACTTCAAAGTTTCAAAGAACTCGTTACATTAAGCCCAACCTACTGCCTAATTGTCCCATGTTGGTTTTCCTGTCTCTTTACAGTGCCCTCAGCTTGTCTCTTTTGAGGGTGGACATTAAACCTGACTTGATGCCAAAATTAATGTAACTTCTTGCCACATGCAACTTTTAGAAACTTGCCACTCTGTTGCCCAGTTTCCATCAGCCATTTGCTGAGGCTGGCCATGAGACATCCCTCCACCCGGCATGTCAAAGGCTCCCAAAGCAGGTAACAATGCCACTGGAGGAGAAGTTACCTCTGCCTGTCAGGAAGCCACCTGTGGTGTTGGCCCAAAAGGCGAGCTTCAAAAAGGAAGCTGTCCTTAAGGGGCAATTAGCAACCACACTTCAGAGGGGCCCCTCCTTTGTCTGATTAAACAGGTTGGCATCAGGGACAGAGAGGGGGAAACACTGGCCAACCTGTTTTTTCCATGGGTGTGTAGTCCCCAGGTAGCCACACCTCTAGAGTGGGCTACTAAGCTCCTCACACCAAAAGAGGGGTCCCAACATCTTGGGAGTGGGCAAAATAGAGAACTCTGGGATAGCTAGATATCAAACTTTGCAGGAAGTTGTCATCAGGCGGGAGGGAACCTAGTAGCCCATTGTCTAGTGACTGCTACCTTCCCCAAGGGCACTTTCTGGGCATAAAAGGGGCACCCCAGGAACCTAATACTCAGATTTCAATTAGACTGGAGAAGAGAACTGAAGAAAGACTGCCCTGCTAACCCTGAAACCAACAAAGAAGAGGGTGCACTGAAGTTGGACTGCACCTGCTGCACCTTGGGCTAGCGGGGGACAGGACTGTGCCTGCTGTGTCCTGCTCATAGAGATGTCTTCTCCCAAGTTCAGCCAGAAGCAGAGACCCCAAGAGTCAGTTGACTGACTTCCTGTTCGCAGCACAGAGCTACAAAAGCTGAAGAAGCCTGTCTGGGCGAGTTGACCGGATCATCACTACTTGTTGCAGTGCAGCCTGGGAGACCGAGACTTGATGCTCAAAAGTTGCACCCAAGTCCGCTGCACCTGGGAGAATCATCAGAGGGCATTTTGGTCACCCAGAAGGTGAGCTATTACCAAAAGAAGGAAACTGCAGAGTTTGTTGTGCCCGGTGACCAGTAGTACAGTGGTGACTGGACTTTTGTTGTACTAAAGAGGACTTCGATGGATATTGACCATGTAGCCAAAGTCGCCCCACCAGGACTCTGGACCAAGGAGTAGGCCCAGAAAGGCCTCGTAGGCTGCACAGCATTTTTAGCATTCTTGAGCATCTTCAGCATCCTGTGGTCTTTGCATCAAGACCACTCCATAGAAGTCAATGGCAAGGGACCACTGACACTGGAACTGGACTGAAAATTGTTTTTCTTGACAAGAGTAATTGGTGTTGGAGTTCTTGAGAGTGGTGTCTCTTTCTTATTCAGTTGTTTTGGTTTTGTTTAAATACTTTACACTCCCTTTGTTGAAGCCTGACTGCTCGAAGCCACAGCTACCTAGGGTTGAGCAAAGGTCTGACAAACAAAACCTGACTGGTCCTTGAAGGCTTGGTAGTATGTAATACGGTGATGTCTCACAACCACACCATATAATGCACACCATTTCCTCACAGAGGTTGACTGGGACCCAGCTGCTAAGGGCCAAGTTTGATAGAGTGGAGGTTGGATAAGCGAGGAGGGTCACACCGGTCAAAGTTTTAACACTGGGATTCAGTCTACATTTTGGAGCTCAAAGTCTTCCAGCAGGAAAGGTCCAAGGTTAAAGTGGGTAAGGGTCCCCCGAAGCTGAATATACTGTCACCTAGCTCGTGCTAAAGTTGTTGGTTTTGACACCAAAATCTCCAAACAGAACAAAGCTGGATTTTGCAACCAATGAGGTCCTTTGACTTTGTAATACATTTGCTGCTTTGCCGCATCTAAGGTTTTACCTTCGGACTTAGTCATCTTTTTTGCTCTCAATATCCACCAGTGAGGCAAGGATGGTGTCTGTAGCTTGACAGGACTCAACAAGGCCAGAGACCTTTTCCTGAGAGATTGTACTGAATCCATTTTCTGAACAGCAAAATGCTCAGAGCAACAAAAACCTGTTTTTCGTGCCCAAAAACGGTCATCCCCCCTCCTCTGCAGCCCCTTCCCTTGAAAGCCTTAGCTCCTTGTCCCTGTCCTTGGCGTTGGAGAAAAAAGCGAAGTCCCACTTTTCTCCAACAGCTTGGAAAGTTCCTCCTGGTCCTCCTGCAGCCCTGTGGTCCTCAGAGCAGGCTTCTAGTTACCAGGTCTCTCTCCAGACAGGGCTTCTGTAGGGTGAAATCTTCAGTGGCAGCTTGAATAGAGAAGTCTGTCTGCTTTTTGTGTCACTGGCACAGATAAACATTAGGTGAACCATTTTAGCCTTAGAGAGCAGTTAATGTCCCTGGTTAGACCTGGGAGTGCTTGGGCCTTCTTCGTGTAGTCAGACATAGTCTGCTTTCTTTTACATGTTGTCTTACCAGGTCTAGGAGGTTTTGAGGAGGTGGTAGTGAGGTGCCAATCTTATGCTGTGCACTAGGCATTGACTGGAAAATTTCTTCTAACCATTCATAATATTTTTATCTCAAATCATTCCCCTCCTTTTGCAACATTTCCTCTGTTGGTTTCCTGCAAACATTCTAATTAGTGACATAAAAAGATGCCTCCCACTATCCTTTACCACCTGACGCAGCTCTGGTCCTTCGCCTAGCAACTTCCTTGAGCAGATGAGGCTTTTGAGTTCCAGTTGGCATCTCCAAGTAAAAGGAAGAACTGTAAAAGGCTGCTTTTGGCTGCCAACTGTTCGTGCCTCCCTCCCAAATGGCTGCCTTCTAGTTGTATGTGAGACTACCAACTACAAAAATGCTGCAATAAAAAATATCATAGATCAAAATATCAGATATTATTACCTACAGTGGTAAGCTCAATTATAAAAAATAAATATTGTTTTTTGAAATATAGTAAATTCAAAAATGTCAAACCCAAAAATCTAGAAAATAAACATAGTACTATTAAACTTAAAGCAAACTTATACACCATATGAGTTTCAATAATTTAGTATGCACAAAAATATCTATCTTTAATGTAATATTTATTTTCAACACAACTAACTTCATTACAAACAATAATGAAACATTATTTTACCATTTGAAACATACAAACATTATTTTATTTTAAGTTCAATACAAGAAGCTATATTTTAAAACTACAATTTAAATCTATTATATATTAAACACATGTTTTTAAAGCATTTCTAAAGGTTATACAAATGTTTACAGTTTCAACTCTGTGTCTTTCACAAAAAAGTTGATTTTTAAAAAACAAAATAAGGTTTAATATTTTTGAAAATCTTTAAACACCTTTAACAGCTTTTAAATACATATAATGAACAAGTATAAAAGTGCACACATAACCCATAAACCTCAAAAAATTTAATTAAAGGGTATTATTTTACTGTGAGAGTACTAATAAAATAAACATAAGAAAAGAAAGGAAAATGTACTTTTCTAACTAGAGTCCCATGAACTCTGGAGTGTGCAAAAAACAATGAGATCCGGTGTAGTTTTGTAACTCAGGTTCTACTTACATTGAGTAACGTGTATATATTTGAGTGATTCAGATTTACGTTGCTAACTCCAACCCCACAATTATTGGGAAAAGTGCATATAATTGGGGTTAGAATTACTATTCGAAATCCAGTCCCACTAACACTGTGTAAAGTGCATGAATCTGTGTGGGTTAGATTTACTGTTTTAGATCCAGTCACACAAACACTGGTGAAAGTGCACATATCTTGGGGCATATCAATTAGTCTAACTGCAGTCCTAACATTCTGGAAAGTACATATATTTGGGGAGGTCAGATTTACTATTTTAACTTGTGTCCTACTAACATTGTGAAAAGAGCACATATTTGAATGGGGGACATTTCTAGTATTCTAACTCTAATCTCACAAGCATCAGGGCACTTGCATATATTCAAGAGATGTGAATTACTAATATCCTGTGTGATTTATATTAAGGAAAACACAAATATTAGGTGGAAGAAGTTATAATTCCCAGTTCTAATTTAAAGCAAGCAATGTTTAAATAATATATATTACATTCATTTATTTAATTTTCCTATCAAAATCACAAAAATATATATTAATATTTAGTATAAATAAGAATTATTTAAAAAAAGAAAGAATAAGGATTTAAATATATTTAAAACATATTTTAGTTGTCATATATAAAGAATTAGGAAAAATGAAATTGTAAAGAAAATTTAACTGCACCTCAAATTATTTTATCTACAAATAAATTGTCACATTTACTATACTAATTTAAAAATTAAGTAACACCGCTTAAATCCCCAAAATGTATGTAAATGCATCTTACTCATAATGATAAAGTACCAATCCTGTGCCCCCATAAAGAGAATTTTTTTTCCATTTTTTAGAATGCATAAAACATAAGTAAATGAATTCCAATTTAAAAAAATTAATTTGATAATTTACTTAAAATGTACTAATATGAGGTAAAACATTTTCAAATTCATTAAATAGGTTATTAATTATTATTTGATCCTAATTAAAATATAATTAAAATAAAACACTTTCCATACCCAATAAACCTCGCAATCTGTAAACATATGCAAAGCTATAATACAGAGGGGTATATTCACAAGAACGTGTGATAACTACCGCAAGAGTAGCGTAACGCAACTTTCAATAACGCAGCCTATCACGGGAAAATAACCCTGTGTTAACGTGGAATTCACAACAAGGCGGTACCATGCGATAGTCACCAGATAACGCGTCAAATGTCAGCATGATAATCAACGCCACGCCGAAAAAATGCAAAACGCGAGAAATCATGCGATGAGGCCAATCGCGATACAAAAAGTAGCGAAAAGCAGCCTCAGGCCTGCAAATCCCACGCGTCTGGCGGGAAATTCCACCATAAAAACCACAGACACAACACACCAGAAACAAGTCAAAGCACGTAACAACATGGATGCACCCTGACCCAGTGCAGAGGACAACGCGAACGACACAACCCCCACAGACCACCAGCAAGGAACAACGGGGTCGGGGAAGGCCAAGGAGAAAAGGGAGAGGAAGGCGGGGTGCAGACCGCAGGAAAACAAAACCAAGGCCACGGAGGCGACAGAACACTACCAGCAACTGACCCACAAGCAGACCACCTGGAATGTAGTCGGAGTGCCCAGGAGGCCAATCCAGGAGGCCAAGAGGCGCCGGCAGGACGTGACAACCTAAACCAGGTACAAACGCTGCCAACAGGAAGGAAGCAACGGCGACAGGAGGTGGCAGTCCAGCGCCACAGGAGGAGCAGGAGGAAACCCAGGCCACAGTCATCAGTGTGGAGAGGGTGCAAGGAGTAGGGAGTACGGACACAGCTCGACAGGACCTGACACAACAACAACAGGGTGAGGATCCAACAGGGACTGGGGGACGGGGGTGATGGGCACAATGCCACACATGCACAATGAGGTGTAACACACTGCACACCCACATTTACCCAGGGACATGTCCCCCATCCCCGTGGCACACTGCAGCACACACACATAGCAATCACAGCACATACCATGACAATGTGGCACAAAGTGCAACACCCACACTGCAGAACAGGGGACACAACTGGGTCCACCCAGGCGCAGAAACAGAACAACCACATTGGACAGAGCAGGGAACTGTGAGATGCACATCTACCCCTACAACCCCACATCAGCCATGCAGGCCAAATGTACACTGTCCCAACTCAAATAGCCACCACCACCCAAACAGTCACAATGTACATTGTCACACAGTCTGCAAGTCGACAAGAACAAGGCGCCAACACAATGCCAACATGCACCTCCCCTTCACAATGCAGAGGGACAAACAACACCTCCAGCAGGTCAGAACAGACAACCCATCAGTGATGCCCGAGACGAACACCACAGCCCAGACACCGATGCCCTACAACAACCCATGGACATCCCACACAACCCACCACCAGGACCAGGGCAGACAAGCTACTCAGAAGAGAACCCAGACCCTGCAACAGACCACACAGCATGAAGCACCCGCAATCACGGCTGCCTCACAACACTTCACCCACCCACACATGGCACCCCAATGCCAGGTGGCAGAACGCCAAAAGGAGGTGGCCCAACAGGTGCGGGTGTTGCCCAACCCATGGAATGCGAACTAGAACAAATACGTGGGTGTCCAATACCCTTCAGGGACCACCTACACCCCACAAAGGAGACCCACACTGCCATAGAGACACATGCAGATGCACATACCCAGTACAGAACCACGCCCAGGGGCACGCACATATCAGTCACACACCCACGTTGGCTCTGCGAACGACGGCACAGTCCACTCCCCTTACGAATTGAGTGGGTGACCATAAAGCCACATGTCCAGGTTCTAGCCCGCTGCCTGCGGTGACATGTCTGCGTCCGCTGTACACAGCACAATGTAATGTCGTAGGGCCCAGGGCCGCCATACATACAACAAGACCACAGGGACACATGCACATATCATGTTGAACTGGCTACGGGCACGTGCGCCCGGCCCCTTTATTGGCAGGGCCACATGTACAGTGACGCCTGTGCTGGATGTGTGTGGGGTGAGTATAAGCCAGCCCGCACGGAGTGCTTGGTGCTGCCAACAACCTGAAAAGTGGACACCAGTGTCATGGAAACAGAAAACACCAGCATAACAGAGTCAAATGCAGAGCAACATGGAGGGATCCGGAGTAAGGCCAGAGGTCACCCAATATTCAGTCTGGACGCTCCGTGAGTTGCAGTGCACTGAGGTAGGGGCACTAGAGAAGAGCGCGCTCATGTGAAGAAATTGCTAGGATTATGTCCCTTCAGGTTAGTCCTGATGCAGATGCAGTGGGGTGTGTTACACCTGCATCAACTTCCTCATCAACGTCCCAGGTCTCCCACACTGCCTGAGGTGACAGTTGCGTCCGCAGTCCACAGCGCAATACTCAGTATTAGATCCGGGTGTGTAGCTTGACTACCGCCACCAGTCTGCATTCCTGCCTTGGGGCTGTTGCCACCTGCCCTCCCATTGTCTGTGCCTTCTCCCGTCCGCACACTTGACACATCCTCCTACTCATGGTCCCAGGTCTTCCCCACTGCATGAGGTGACATTGCTGCGCAACCTCACAACAGCACAAAACTCAATCAGTAACGGACAATGGCTTGCGGTGCACTGAGTCACTGGCACCTGGAGTGCTGAGCAGGGTATCAGGCCGATGATGGCATCCACGACAGGTCTGAGCAACTCCGTAGGTCTGTCAGGACCACCCTTTCGACTCTGGCAGATGGCGGTTGAAGGTGGTCCTTGTGGTGGTGGCGTGTGCCTCCTGCGGTGATGCGACGTCTGGGCCGGTCAAGACTCGATACCATGTGTGGGCCCTGGTGGCCCGCAGTTGGGGCCAGAGGAGGCGGACAGCGCAGGGCCACAGACACATGGCGTTGATGAACCCAAGACCATCGCTACAGAGGCCATTCAATGTCTCAGAAGAAGGGGTCCCAGGCCTGAGCAGCACAGAGTTAGTGGCCTTGGATGAACTGCGGCCGGCACAGGCACCCAGCCACGGGACGGTGACTTGCGGTGCAGTCAGATGGGCCATGCTCCTGAGCGGGTCCCCATCAATGTCTGAGGTGTATGTTGCGGAGGGTTTCGGGGGACAGTGGAAGGTGTCCTCCAGGGCATGATGCGGAAGGTCTGATGTCATCTGGAAGCAGCAAATGGAGGAGTGGAAAGCGCAACCCTCGTTTGCACCAACAATTCGGGATCAGCTACATGAGGATGAAAACTAGCCCCTAGTCCATAGACTCACTCAAACGCCACCAATGTACGACCAGTGAGTGTCCATGAATGTTGGGGAGCAAACGTAGTGGCACAGGTGCTGTGAGGGGATGCAGTCTGCGATGATGCCGGTACACAGATGTGAACTCCAAGAATGCCAAATCAAGGCTCTGTGACCTACTGGACCGCAGTGTAGGCCGGAGGCAGCAGTCAGCAGTGGCCCACAGCCACGGGTCGTTGGCTCGCGAGGCACAGAGTTAGTGACACAGTTGCAGTTGTCAATAGTGTTCAATCACCTCCGTGACGCTGATCCTGTTCCCTCCGGACTGCAACGTGTCATCCTCTTACGCCCCTCCGTGCGTGCAAAGAAATGTATTCTGCCTTTTGAATTGCCGATGTTCAGTTCCAAATCTGTGATCCCACTCGTGCGCAGCGTAGGCCGAGGGCAGTGGTCCGCGTAGGCCCACAGACACGTGTGGTTGTGATGCCATGCACAGACTTGTTGCCACCACATCGGAGGGTGTATTGTGAATTGTTCTCTGCCATAACTAATGTTCACTGCCATGGTGTAATCAAGGCTCAGTTCCAAATGTGTGACCTACCTGACCGTGGTGTAGGCCTGAGGCAGCGGTCAGCACGGCCCATTCACCGAGTGTCTCCGGCATAGGTTGGATGGCCCCACCGGCCTGCGTTGTTCAGGTTCAGTGGCACCACATGTAGCCGGCTGGCGTTGAACAGGGTTAGTGGCACCACGTGTAGCAGGCTGGCGTTGAACAGGGTTAGTGGCACCACGTGTAGCCGGCTGGCATTGAACAGGGTTAGTGGCACCACGTGTAGCAGGCTGGCGTTGAACAGGGTTAGTGGCACCACATGTAGCAGGCTGGTGTTGAACAGGGTTAGTGGCACCACGTGTCGCAAGATGCCAATATGGAACTGTGCCTCACTGATTGGGGGAGTCTGGTGCTGTGGCCGCTGGCCCAGATTTGGGGTCACTGCCATTCATGACTCAGGACACAGTTTCACATATGGGACCTACTGGTCCGAAGAGTAGGCCGGGGGCGGCAGTGGAGTATGTCAATGAAAAAGTAATAAAGCGGGCCGGTGTCATGGAGGCCGTGATGGTCTGAGGTGGCTGCCAAGGTCTCGGGCCTCGGGCTTGGGGCTTGCGCCGGCACGTGGTGGGCCCACCTTGACACACGCCGGTGTCGGAAGGTGATCAGTGTGGCCTGGCTGTGCAGGGGCTGGCCTGACGGGTTCGTGGTCCAGCGTGCCGTGGTCCGGCAGGCGCACGGCATCGCAGACAACTCTGCTCACGAGGATGGCGTCGGCCTCGAGGCGAGGTGGGAGGCGCCGCCCTGGCAGAGACGTGGGTCTTTCCGGAAGAGGACCACGCCCAGGCCTACATGCTTTTTATTCACACCCCTACACTGGCGTGGCGTACGCCGGGCCATCCCACTCCGCTGACGCTTAGGGGGGCGTAACAGGCAACATTTCCGCGAGGTCCCCCACTAGCTGGGGTGACATGGTGGCGTCCACTGTCCACTACACTCCATACGCAAGCGGTGTATGTCGCCATGGTTATGGGTGTGTTCTGCATACTGAGAGGTGTCCAGCACATCTCCGGCACTCTTGGCATTGTGTACTTTCCCAATCATGGTTCTACTGCATCCTTCACACATGCCTGGTTGCCACCTCTCCCCACATTCGGCTATTATGTGGCTGAGGTGCCATGCCGTTGCTGGCTCATGTTCAGGGCTTGCCCATGTGGACATTGTAAGTTGTTCTGTCGTGTCTGGTGGGTGGGCATATTGTTGTGCCGGTTGTATGTGATTTTGTGATGTGTGCATTGCCAGCGTTGTGAGTTGCATGGTTGTGGAGTTGAGGTGTGTTCATTTGTATATTGCCAAGGGGCTGTGCATTTCCCTTGTTGCCATCGTGGGAATGCTGGTTGATGATGGGCTGTCGGAGGATGAAGGTATCATGCACACTGGCTGTGTATTTGAAGGCGACATTGTTGGGGGTTCCACGGTGTTCTGTTGTTGCCTGCACATTGGTGTGAGACGTGTGCTTCCTGTTGCGGTGATTGTGTGCTGTGTCATCAGGGGCCACAGGTAGTACATGTGCGGTGTATTTCCCCCGACATGTGCGTGCATCCTGCAATGGCGTATGGTCCTTGCTTGGTCTCCAGCGGATCCTGCGCATTGTGTTGTACGTATGGGAACTGGGGTACCAGGGTGATGGTGATGTCCAGGACAGGTGTGGGGGACTTGGATGAGGCTGGCTGTGAGACTCCTCCGACTCTGGCGGGTGTTGGATGGGGGTCCCAGGGGCCAACAGGTGCAGCCACGCCATCAGCTTTGTGTGGGGTGGGATGTTGGTTGTCCGCTGTGTTGTTGCGGTAGGCCTGTTAGGCGATGATGGTCAGGATGCGTAGGTTGGTTGTCCCTTTCAGCCGGTAGTGGACGGTGACATTGTCAGATGTTGGGTCTGTGCGGCTGGTACGTTTCCTGGGGTTCCGCTGTCTTTGTCTGCGCTGCGTCTGTGGTGGTCCGGGGGGGGGTGTTCCGGGTGTGGGTTGGGGTCCTGGGGTGGTGGAGGTGGGTGTTGTGGCCCTCTTGGGTGTCCGGGCCGCATGATGGGTCCTGGCCGCATCTGTTGCCCTTCGGATGTGTCCCTGGGCTGTGCTCCCTTTTGTGGTGCTGGCTGCTGTCCGACTTTACACCAGGTCAGAGCAGGTGTAGATTTCCTGGTGCTAACGCGCCTTATCGCCTGTTTTGTGTTTTTATCGCGGATGTGGCTGGTCGTTGTGAATGTTGAGGTGTGCTGTTGTCTCGGCTTTTGTCACGGGAACGCCTACTCTGCATCTCATTAGCGATATTTGCGGGGGTCCTCTGTGGCGATGTTTTTTGCGGCTACAAAAGTTAAAATGTTTAAAAACAGTAATTTTATGTATGAAAACAAAGAAAATCAGAAAAATAAGGGGAGAAAGAGGGATATGCTAGGTCCACCCTCCAAAAATGATCAAGAATTACAAAACACCGAAATCTCGGTTATGGAAACCTAGCCAGTTTTTTCAGAAAATTAAATTTACTAATATAAGATTCAGAAAAAATAGTTAGTAAAGGAAAAATGTCCTTTCTTGAGTCCCCTCACTCACCAGGGTTTCCCATGGTGACATGCTTCATCATAGGGGCCATCCCAACCCGCTACGGCTGAGGCGTGCTACGACTTGCGACACTACGTAGGAGCACTACTTGTGAGTGACTATGTGTGGTGCAGTGATGGGGGTGGAGTGGGTGAGAATAAAAATACCTAGCTAGTGGGCAAAAAAGAATTTATTCAGGCTCCTAGCCGATATATTAAAAACGGGGTTGGTCGCTAGGGTGTCTGTTTTTAATTAGTCAGGGGTCCCTAGTGAACGTCAACTAGTTTCGAGCTACCCCAGTGCTCTTCTTCAGGACAAACAGGGTCCAGCCCTGTTTAGTACCACTCCAAAGTGACCTAAGAATAGGAAAAATTGCTGCAAAATACTAGCAGGCAAGAGTTAATACATACAGTACTTTGATTTATTAATAATGCTGTCAAACTTCTAAATAATGATATACTTATGTTCAACATTATATCACATGCTATTTATATAATCAGAATATTTTTACCAGAATGGTATGGTCACAAAATATTTTGGAATCAATATTCCAGTATGGCACCTGCCTTGCTGGGCACAAAAACCAAACTGTTCTTGAGGAGGAGTCTCCTTAGCACCCAGCCAATGATGTGTTTTAGGAATAAGGCTGAGCAATGACCTGTTTTAAAACACTTTTCAATAAAGGTATCAAAAATGTTATTTCACCATTGAATTTGATTTTTGAAACTAAGAGAAAAATAATAGTCAATCATCACTCGAGCATTTTACCAGGTGCAGATATAAAATAGCAATTTTAATTTACAGCTACACCTGTTCATGGAAAATGAAGCTTTACCAACACAGTGAAAATACATTTTGGGTAGTTGTTCCATGTGAGTGCAACTCTTCCCAGTGTGTAGCATGACACATTTTTAAGTATATTCATCTAGCCTTGTGGACTAACAAGGCATTCTTTAGAGGTATCTTTGCTAAAATAAAAAAATAAAAATAATAATAATTTTTCCTACATTCCCAGGCTCTTTTCCATCTACGTTATGTATTTAATGTAGTGCTTTTAACCTGTAGGCCAGCATGTTATGTCATATATATGTGAGTAGTGTAAATATACACTCCATCCCACATATGACATTTAACTTCCATGTCATTGGTGCATTTCTTTAGCTGTTTATTATGGCCTTAGATGAAAATTAAATACGCCAATTAGATGAAAACAATGCATGGTACATTTTAGAAGAACAACACACACATTGTGCCCCTCCTTAGCAGTGGCATAGCACAAAGAGTCCTAAAGCAGCAACAGTCAGGCAGGAAAAATTGGAGGCCACAGCAAAAATGATGTCCTTTCTTACAGCAGTCCTGAAAGAATATTTTTGAAACAAAGTCCGTAGGTGTAAAATGTTCTATTTATGAGAAACAAATATTTATTCAAAGAAAAAACAGAAGATCTGACAGCACATCAAAAATACCAAGTCTGCTTCAATTCTTGACCCTGCCACTTCCCTTAGAATCTTGCAATGGTTAACATTTGAAGCCCTCTCTGTCCCAGATCTCGCTGACCTACACACCTCCCTCAAATCCTCTTCTGATGAAGATGAGCGTCCTTTATCAAAGCTTTATCGAGGATGCTCTCTTACCCCTACTTACCATTTTCAATGCCTCCTTCACTCAAGGCATCTTCCCAGAAGCTCTCAAGAGAGGCCACATTCTCCCACCCCAAAAGAAACCCACGCTAGACCCTGATAACCTTGCCAGCTATCGGTCCATCACTTATCTACTATTCATAGGCAAGATCATTGAAAAAACAGTCTTTGTTCAACTCCAAGGTCACATAAATGGTGCCCATCTGCTGCTCATCCACTAGTCTGGCTTCAGATTATGCTGCATCCCGGAGACCACAACCTTACACATCATAGACGATGCCCTCTTGACCACAGATGAAGATGACTCGTGTCTCTTGATATTGCTGGATCTCTCAGCTGCTTTCGACTTAGTTGACTATCTCACCTTCATACACAGTCAGGACTCTCGAATGGGATTCCCTGGCAATGTTGTTCACTGGTTATCATTCTACCTTATCAACCAACACCAATTTGTTCACATGGGAGCTTCCAGGTTACAAAACATCCCTTTTACCTGTGGAATCCCCCAGAGTTCTATACGGTCTCCTGTCAGCTTCGACCTTTACATGGATCCATTTGGCGCTTTAATCACAGGTAACAGTATCAAGATTCATAAATATTCTGATGATACACAACACTACTTGAAAGACTCTTCTACTTCAGACATCCAACACCTCAAACACTGCTTGGACATCAGCCAGACCTGGATGTCCAGCACCTGCCTGAAGCTCTACCCAACCAAGACACAATTCCTGTTATTTATCAAGAACAATAAACCAGATACAGAATAAACCTGGCCCAATAACGTGAACTATGTCATCTTTGAACCTCAGCCTTCACCAAAAGTCAAGTCACATGGACTCACCCTGGACACCAACTTCACCCTCAAGGAACACATTGCCAAAAAAAACAAGAACAGCTGGCACCCATTAAGGGCATCCTGTATGCTGCAGCATGTCTCATTGAATGCCAAAGGAAATATGATTACATCACCCGAATCTTATGAAATCCATTGACTTCCCTTGCCGGGCCACACCATTAGACTTCACACTAAGGGCCCGATTCCGATCTCGTTCGGAAAGCATACCAACCGAATCCGTTCTGGAATGCTTTCCATATGACGCGGATCGGGGGAGTCCGACCAAACGAGTATGATGCATCCATATTCATCCGGATCCAATTCGGTCGGACTCCCATTGACTTCAATGGGAGCCTGTGTTCCGAACGTAAACACAGGCTCCCATTGAAGAAAGGGGTGATAGGGGAAAACATTGCACCCTGTGGCAGGCACCCAGTGGTGCCTGCCACACTGTGCATGGTTGGAAAGGGGGGCCCATGGGTACCCCCACAGGCCTGATTTGGAGGGCCCCGGGTGAAGGGGGGCCTGCTATGGGCCCCCAAAGACCGATTCCGGCAGCCATTGCGTTCCGGGCAAACCAAATCGTAATGGCTGTCCGAATCAGTCATCTCTGGAAAAGCTCGACCTGTCTGAATGCCTTTCAGAATTGATTCGGTCAGCCCTAGCGGTTTCCAGGCATCGAACTTCGTTATTCCGAACTGGGAACGAATTAGTCGGAAACAAGGGCTCTGGATCGGATTCGGAAAACCCAAATCCGATTCGGAGCCCTTCCGACCGACATCAGAATTGGCCCCTAAGAAGTGTAGAAGTGTAAAAGAGAAAATACAAGAGAGCAGGCTTTTTCCATCCACCCCCCCAATATTAATATTATTATTATTATTATTTGTCTTGTAAAGCGCCCGAATCACCCCCAGAAGGGTATCTCTGCGCTGCAGGAGTGCTACAGTAGGATAAGAAGAGGAATTCAGAAAAGCTCAGTTTTAAGGAGCTTACGGAATCGTAGATAGTCGGTGCAATTCCGGAGGAGGCTGGGGAGTTGATTCCAATGGGAGGGGGCCAGATGGTAAAAAGCTTTCCCGCCTATGCGGGATTTCTTAACACGAGGCACCAAGAGAAGCGATTTAGAGCCTGACCGGAGAGTTCTGGAGGGCTGATATCGGATGAGTCTATCTGCTAGATAGCTGGGGCCATTGCCATGTATTGCCTTGTGTACTATGCAGCAGATCTTAAATCGGATCCGCTTCCGGATAGGCAACCAATGTAGTCCAAGGAGTAGCAGCAAAGAGGCGGTCCTGGCAGGGGAGTTGGAAACTAGGAGGGCCGCAGTGTTTTGGACCACCTGGAGTCTGCTAAGAGAGGATTCGTTGGCTGAGATCAAGAGGGCATTGCAATAGTCAAGGTGTCTTATTACTAATGCCTGAAGGAGTGTTTTACGGACTGTCATGGGGAGAAAGGGGAAGACCCTTTTCAAGAGGCTTAATGCGTGGAAGCAGGAGCCCACGGTGGTCGTAACTTGCTCCTTCATCGTACGTTTCTGGTCCAAGTGTACTCCTAAGTTTTTTACCACTGCTTTCGGGACCGGTGCTGCACCTAGGTCAGTGGGCCACCAATCTGGGGACCAGAATAGGGGTGCTTCTCCAAATAGCATATTCTCTGTTTTGCTAGCATTTAGCTGTAGGAAATTGTTCCTCATCCAAGCCGAGATGGCTATCATGCCTTCGGAGAAGGTTGACTGGGAATTGGGAGAGTTTTTATCAAATGCCATTAGGTGCTGGATGTCATCAGCGTATGAGATTGGGATGAAGCCCAGTTCCCTAAGTAAGTCCGCTAGGGGAGCCACATAAATGTTAAATAGAGTGGGACTAAGGCAGGATCCCTGAGGCACACCTTTAGTCAGCTCCGATGTTTGAGAGCGGAAGGTACCGAGGTTGATAGTTTGAGTGCGGTGAGTTAGGAAGCTTGACAGCCACTCGAAGGCAAGGCCGTGAACTCCAACATTTCTTAGTCTGTTTAGTAGGATGGAATGGGATATCGTGTCAAACGCTGCTGACAGATCCAGCAGCACTAGTAGTGCTGCTTGTCCATTGTCCAGGGAGTGCCTAAGGTTGTCTGTAACTGCAATCAGTGCTGACTCCGTACTAAACCTGGGTCGGAACCCAGACTGAGAGGGGTCGAGGCATCCTATTGCTTCAATGTACTCTGAGAGATGCTTATTAATATGTTTTTCCAGAAGTTTGCACAAATAAGGTAACAGGGAAATAGGGCGGTAGTTGGACAGATCATCCTGAGGAGCATTAGGTTTCTTCCGAAAGGGAATTACTTGGGCAGCCTTCCATTTGCATGGTAGATTGCCCTTGCTCAGGGAAGAATTGAGAATTGAGCAAATAGCGGGTGCCAACTGTTTTTGAAGTAGTGAGGATACTTTAGCGGGTAGAGTATCCTGAGGGGAACCTGATTTGACTGTTTTCATTAGAGACTCCAGTACCTGGAAAATTATCCCTGCATCCATCAGGAATGTCCCAATGCTGCTCAAATTTAGGAAAGAGTTGAATACTACATCACAATGCATTAACCATCCACAACCCAGCATCCTCTGCTCTTACTCATTGAACTTATCCTTATCTTTGACCGTGTACAGCGCACCACTGCCTTTTGGCTAGGTTTGCACCACACAACTGCTTTATACATAAATACATACATACATGCAAACATACATACATACATACATACATACATGCACACTATGTACACAACTGGCACCTGTGATCTTGCACCTGTGATGCTTGTGAGTGCGTCATAGTTCCATTTATTCAAACGCTCTATTGTTTCACGTAAATGTTCTGCTTCATACCTTTAATAATGAAATCTTTAATTAGTATAGTTTAAGTGTCAGGAGGTCACTGACACATTTACTTATATTTAGCCCCACGGAAATAAAATACTTTCTATGTATTTAAATGAAATCTGCTGTGATAATCGAACAATACAGAAATGTCTGATCAGTGACAACCTAGTCACCATCAGGGAAATGTCAGTTCAGTTTGAAAAATGAATGTTTTGTGATGTTCTGTAGTTGAATTAACTGCTTCAGTTATAAAATTCTCCTGACTCACACCCTAACCTGTGATACTCACACCATCCTGGTTCATAATAAACTTCAAAAGCTTGTGCAAAGTTGGTTCTTAAACTTTGAGAGATTATGATCCAATATGCTCATGAAAGCTCATGAAATCAATATGAATTAACCTAGTATTACAAATACATTATAATTTTCCTGTGTGCAGTGTGAGATGGAACAATGGGATCATAGAAGTCCTGTCTATGGTCATTTATTAAAAGTATCCATATTTTTAAAATACAGAGGACAGCTCAGAGTCTTTCTGTCAAATGGAACATTTTTCCCAGGGCTATCTGTCATATGGCTGTTCTTAGTGCAGGCGTTACTCGAGACTCACAAACATACTCAGCTGACACTATAGGGCCGATTACGATGTTGGTCGGAAAGCCTCCGACTGCTATTTGGAATATGACTTTGGGGGCCCGTAGCAGGCCCGCTTCAATCGGGGGTCTCCGAATGGGACCCATGTGGGTACCCCTGGCTCCCCCCTTTCCATGCATGCACAGTGTGGCAGGCACCATGGGGTGCCCGCCACAGGGTGCACAATTTTCCGCAAGCACCCTTTTCTTCAATGGGAGTCTGTGTAGTCGGTCGGGACACAGGCTTCCATTGAAGTCAATGGGAGTCCGACCGAACTGTTGGCTCAGGTGGCTCAGTGGACTAAAGCAGCCACTGCAGGGGCCTGTGTTCAACCTCATGGTCACAGGTTCAAATCCCGGCGGCTCCACTCAGCCTTTCATCCATCTGAGGTCGATAAAATGAGTACCATTGAGTTGGGTAACAATAAACATCTGTTATTCAGTGCCAGGACACCTACGGGTAATCGTGTGCTTTACAAATACACCTGTTATGTTATGTTATGTTATGTTTGGAACCATCGTAATCAGTCGGTCAGACTCCCCGAATCCGATGCGGTCGGAAAGCATTCCGAAACCGATTCGGTCGGAATGCTTTCCGAACTACATCGTAATCGGCCCCTCAGTGAGTTATCTACTATGATGGTTAGAATTAATTATATAGTTATAATTTTTGAATGTGGTGGTGGCTATTGAATTCTTGCTTTTGCTTTCCGCTTTTGCGGTGTAACCGTAGAGTTCGCGACGACCGATGTCATCGCGATCTCCGGCCTCACAGCGAAAAGATAAAATAGGTTTTAGATATGGTTTTTAGAGAAACTCTCTAGAAAAACATGACTTTAGAGAATATTGTAAGAAACCCTAGGGCCTGATTCACAGAACTAACTTACGTCAAAAACGTAAAGTTAGTACTTTTTGGTATTCACAGAATACACTTACTCATTTTGGTATTCACAGAATGAACTTACTCATTTCGGTATTCACAGAAGTTAGTAGTCCTAACTTTAGGACTCCTAAATGCCTTCTGTGAATACCGAAAGTCTTAAAGTTAGGATTTTCTCAGTTTAGGAGTAGTAAAGTTACCCTAACTTTACTTCTCCTAAACTGAGAAAAATAAGACTTTCGGTATTCACAGAAGGCATTTAGGAGTCCTAAAGTTAGGAGTCCTAACTTTACTACTCCTAAACTGAGAAAAATCCTAACTTTAAGACTTTCGGTATTCACAGAAAGCATTTAGGAGTCCTAAAGTTAGGACTACTAACTTCTGTGAATACCGAAATGAGTAAGTTCATTCTGTGAATACCAAAATGAGTAAGTGTATCCTGTGAATACCAAAAAGTACAAACTTTACGTTTTTGACGTAAGTTAGTTCTGTGAATCAGGCCCCTAGTGTGTAATCTACTGTAATATGTGGGGATATATGTGTTTCAGACTTTATGGTAAAGGCACAATCATCGCGGTTAACAACATCATCGCGATGTCCCGAATAACCGCGAAAACAGAAAATAGGTCTGAAAGATGGTTTTTAAAGTAACTTAGTACAAAAACATGAGTTTAAACATGCTTTGAAAGAAGTATGTATCTAGTAATATGTGCAGTGCAATGTTCAGAATGGATTTTTTTACATATTATTTTTGGATGTGTTGGTGGTCATTGAATGTCTGCTTTTGTTTCTATTTTTGCAACGTGTCCAGGGGAATCGCGATTACTGACATCATCGCGATCTCCGGAGTCACCGCGAAAAGATAAAATAGGTTTTAGAGATAGTTTTTTATAGAAACTCTTTACAAAAACATGACTTTAGAGAATACTGTAAGAAATCCCTAGTGTGTAAAATACTGTAGTATGTGTGGATATATGTGTTTTAGACTTTATGGAAAAGGCGCAATCGTCGCGGTTAATGACATCATCGCGACGTCCCGAATAACCACGAAAACGGAAAATAGGTCTTAAAGATGGATTTTAAAGAAACTTAGTACAAAAACATGAGTTTAAACATGTTTTTAAAGAAGTATGTGTATAGTAATATGTGTCGGGTACTGTTCCGAATTGATTTTTTTTACATATTATTTTTTGATGTGTTGGTGGTCATTGAATGTCTAATTTTATTTTCCGTTTTCACGATGTGTCCGTCGGGATTGCGATGTCATCATGAAGATCCCCAAAAATGAAAGAAAGAAACTCTTTAGAAAAAAAGTCACAATATTTCGGGTATTAGGGTGGCACTGAAAAGAGCGTTTCGTTGGTTGTGTGTATATGGCTGCTATACATAAGACCAGATACAGAGTTTCTGGTGAATTAGAAATACCCTGTTGCCTTCATCTGTAAAGTGCACTCCATCATTTCTATAAATTCCATGCATGACAAAACACAGACTGTTGTTATAGATACAGCCCATGCAATGGTCTATGAGGAATGCAGAAAAGGTTTTATTAACATGTTTCCTGACTTTGTCAATCTGTGGACAGAATTGATTTGATCACTTCCATTTCTGCCTTTGGCATATACTAGAGTACACCAAGACAGTGTGAGGGAAAAGCGACATCAGTTTTGCAAGGTTTCTTTCATCCAGCCCTAGCAAAAAAACAAAGGTTACAGGGACATTATGGTTAGGATTTAGTATTTAAAAAACCTTAGAAATTCACTGAAAAAACAAAGGTTACAGGGACATTATAGTTAGGCTTACATTTCACTCATACAAAACCAGAGAAATTCAGAAGCTATAGTTAGCTCAGCTAACTATAACTCGCGCCCCCACAATACACTGCTTATGACCTCAAACATTACATCACTCATGACATGGTCAGTGACATCACTGATGACATCACTGATTACATCTCAAATGGCATCACTGATGACATCATCCACAGAATCTCTGACGCACCCACTCACATCCCAATATAACGTTTTATATACCCACTCCAACTTCACACTAGCATTCTCAAAACTATTGACCCACCCATACCAGCACTTACACACCCACTCACTGATTCATAGGTCTACACCCACATCCACTCAGTTACCCATACAACCACTCAGACAGCAACTCACTCACTAATACAGCCACTCATATAACCACTCATATACCCATACAGCAACTCACGCACTGTTAGTCACTCATAGAGCTACTCACACACCTACTCACTCACCTATACAGTCAACCACATAGCCATTTACTCACTTATACAGTTATATACACACCCACTCGCTTATTCATACAGATACTAACATATACTCACTCACTCATATAGCCCCTCACACACGCATTCACTAACCCATACAACCACTATCACAATCCCTCACTCACACATACAGTCACTCATATACTCCAACAGTCAGCTATACTGCCTTTCACATATCCAGTTACTCACCCATATACCACTGACACATCCATTCACTCACCGACACAGCTATACACACACTCAGTCACTTATACAGCCCTTCACTTAAATACTCACTAACCGATACAGCCACTGACTCACCCACTGACTCATCCATGCAGGCAGTCACACACACCCTCACCCACCCACACATACACTCATACACCCATACAGGTACTCAGACAACCAATCAATCACCCATACAGCCACTTACATACCCACTCACCAACCCATACAGCCACTTAGACACCATCTGAAAGACTGGTACAGATATTCAGACAACCTAGCCAGTGACCCATACATTCACTGAGAAACCTGATCACTGACTTATACAGTCAGTCACGCACCCACTGAATCATCCATACAGGTACTCATACACCCACTGATTTATCAATACACCTTGATATATATATTTAACACTCATAAACATTTTAAAAACACTCACAGTCACTTGATGATGTCATGAGTGATGTCACTGACAATGTCATGAGTGATGTAATATGTGAGGTCATGAGCAGTGCATTGCGGGGGCACGAGTTATAGTTAGCTCAGCTAACTATAACTGCTGAATTTCTCTGGTTTTGAACGAGTGAAATGTCAGCCTAACTATATTGTCCCTGCAACCTTCGGTTTTTTCAGTGAATTTTTAAGGTTTTTTAATTCTATTTCCTAACTATAATGCCCCTGTAACCTTAGTTTTTTTCAGTGAATTTCTAAGGTTTTTTAAATGCTAATTCCTAACTATGATGTCCCTGTGACCTTTGCTTTTTTCAGTGAATTTCTATGTTTTTTTAAGTAGTAATGACGTTTGCAGATTGTTGGAGAAAGGGGGTGGGCCTCTGACAAGCTCTCAGGAATCCTGCTGTGTAGGACTTACAGGAAGTACCAGGAGGGCCTCTTGGCCCACGGGCCAAAATGCAAGCAATGAAGGGGGTCATATATATATAATACCTACTGGCAGTCGCCAGTAGGAAGTTATAGGTAGGACCTAGTTTCCATACGAAAAGCATTTTTTTGTTTTGCCAATAACTTTCGCGCTGTTTGGCAAATCTTCATGAAATATTCTAAACTAATACGATGCTCACTTCAGCTGCTATCTTGAAAGTTTCGGGATGATCCATTAAGAGGGGGCCGAGAACCAGGGGGTGCTTAAAAGCGCGTTTTCCCCATGTTAATTCCTATAGGACCTTTCGACACAGTTACAGCCCGAACTGCTGAGCGGAATTACACCAAATTTGACAGGAAGGTAGATGTTGGTTCAGGGATGTGCCTTTTTGTGATTTGGTGTAAATCCATTCAGTAGTTGTGGAGAAATTCAAAGAAATTTCAAGTTGTATATATAGGGGCACAGTGGATCAGTGACCCCTCCCGATCTGGTGCTGAGATCTGATTGGCTGCCAACACTTGAAATTAGGAAATGCTGGCAGCCATCTTGTGACTGAGTCACTGAAAATAGATTTTTGAAAAAGAAAAGGGGGCAGAATAGAAACACCCTGACCCCCTAGGCTTTTTGATGGCGTCCCACAGGGACACCCCAGGGCCAAAAAAGCATTTTAAAAAACTCAGCGGAAGTCACCAGAATGTAAGGAAAAAAACAAGCGTGGACTCCCGCGCTTTGTTTGAAATTCCCCCGGGTGGGCATGGTCCCGGGGGTATCATGGAAATATAGGAGGGGGCGCACAGGGCCCCCCTCCTTAGGGTATTCAAAACCCCAGCGACCACCTCTTCCCTGGGGCAGTAACATAATTTTATGTGGGAGAGCCTTGCAGCTCCCCCGCTGCCCCGGGGACATCCACCTCCCCGGGGCACAGATGTAAATTTAAAAAAAATGCGGGGAGGCCCTCTGGCCTCCCCCACCGCCCCAGGGACCGCCACCTCCTTGGGGTACAGATGTAAATTCAAAATGATCTGAGGAAGCCCTATTGCCTCCCCCGCAGCCCCGGGGACCGCCACCCCCAAGGCAAAATGTAAGCAATGAAGGGGGTCTGTCGCGGACCACCGGGGACCATGTCCCTGGAGCTAAAATCAATGGTGGAGGGGGGCCGTGCAGCCCCCCAAGAGCCACTAATGGCTCTGGGGACTGCCACCCCCAAGGTCTAGCTCCGCTATGTCCTGGGGGACCCACCCCCGGGACATAGCTTGTTTGCTGCCAAGCCACAGCAAACACTGCTCCGCTTCCAACAAGCGAGAGCATTAAAAATGCTCTCGCTTTTTGAAAGCAGAGCAGAATTAGTTTCACAGACAGGAAGCTGCCTATCCAGCAGCGCCCTGTTTGTGAAATTTATGCCGGCTCCTGCAGGACACAGGGAGCCGGCAGCGACCGCAGGGGCTTTCAGGCTCCCCCCACGGTCCCTAAAAACTGTCAGTGTGCCCTGGGTGGGACCTGGGCTTCCAAAATGGAGGCCAGGCCCTTGGGATTGGGTCCCCGGGGCCAAAGTCAGTTTGGGAAGGGGGCCATGCAGCCCCCCTCCAAAAAAAAAAAAAAAAAAAGGCCTGGCCCCTGGGGTTGGGGTCCCCTGGGCTGAAATCGGCCTGGGGAGGGAGGCTGCACTGCCCCCTTCACCTATTAAAAAAAGGCCGGGGGTAGGGGGGCCATGCAGCCCCAGTCCCTTAAAAAAGATATAAACATTTATTTTTAAAAAGCCGGCAACTTGTCAGAGGCCTGCCCCTTTCTCCACCACTCTGCAAACATGCCTACTGGCACGCTGTTGGTTGGGGGATGAAATCCCCTTGCCTCCAGGAGGTCCTTGGGGACAAACAACCCCTCCTGTTACCTCTAGTAAGTCCCACACAGGGGGATGGGTAAGAGGTTGTCAGAGGCCATGCTCCCTTTCTCCACCACTCTGCAAACACGTCTCCTAGTGCACTGCTGCTGGTTGGGGGATGAAGTCCCCTTGGCTCTTGACAGCCTCAGGACTAAAGTGGACTTCTTTCCCCAACCAGTAGTGTGCCAGGAGGCGCATTTGCAGAGTTGTGGAGAAAGGGGGCGTGGCCGCTGATGGCCTCTCAGCAATCCAGCTGTGTGGGTCTTACTGTAGGTAACAGGAGGGCTCTTAGAAAATTAGAAAGGGATTAGAAAATGTAACCACAGTGTGCTCTGAAAAACCAGGCTATGTTTGTATATGTTGTGAAAACACTCTTTACAAGATTGAAACAACGACTGTTGACTTGTATTTAAAAACTGAAAAAGAAAATAATGATAACTGAAGAAATTTTACTGTGTACTTATTTGTAGAGGAATGCTTTCTCTTGTCCACACAGCAACTTATATGTAAGTACTATTACAATAAATTAGCTAATAATAAAATGTGCATAGGAAGTTACTACTGGTTGCCATTCCAGAACCACTTCAAGATTTAAATGTTTATGAGTGAATTTTTATGCAAAGTATACTTCCATTTCACGCTATGGTTCATATAGAGTGAAAGCAGGCAAGTTACCACCAACAGAGTGGCGGAAACGTCTAAAAGGTAGGGTAGTGTAGTGAATTACTAGTGTTTTCTCAAAATGTTCAGCAGGATGCTCAAGAATTTTTTATGGTAAGGTTAGGACTATTAGACAAAGAGGATGTGAATATCAAAGAGTTATTTGGTTTTAGTTATAAATGGAATCATAATTGTGAACATTGTGAATTCACCTCTAGCACTGAAATTAATGTGCGACTATTTCTCTATTCAAAGTTACCCGATTATAAACTTTGGCCTTTGAAAATGTTAGCAAAAATGCCCATAAAGATATGATCTGTCCAAACCGCAGATTGGAACTTAGGTGCATGTTGTTACTAGAAATGAATGGAGAATATGTCATAGTCATACTACAGCAATGTAGCGTGGATGGTACTAAATTAGAAACTTTGTAGCTGGACAAATTTTCATTTCAAAAACAAGTTTTACAAGTATAGCAAACATATTTAACAAAGGGGTTAATATATCCTCTAAACACTACACAACATATTAAAGACTTCAAAGAAGACGGACAGAGTGCATTGACATAGAACTGTGATTCAAATCAAGACTATGTAAACAGTTAGCAAACTATTTCTAGAACCAAAGTTGTAAGGATAATTTAGGATAAGAAAGTGTGCTATTATGTTGAAATGTATATGAATTATGAGTTTCTGAGACATTATTTGGCTTGTTAGGGGTATTGTCTACAGCAAGTTGTTATAAATAAAAGACTCTTTTTAACTGCAGGAGAGGAATTTATAAAACATTACAGGACTACATTCTGTTAGTACAGATAAAAACTAAACGGAGGTACTATAATACTAGCATTCTTATATTGCACCTAAGAAGTCCCTTCTCCACTTCTCCACTTCACCATTGTATCTTGTTTTAGTTGCCTAATGTTCAAAATGAAATCCTAATACATTTTTCTTTGTTTACATTTTTTCAGGGGGCTTGAACTGCTGCAATAAACAATGACCAAAAATTAACTCGTATAGTTTTTCACATTCTGCAAAATTACATCTAGAGACTGCACTTCAGCTGTTACGATGGTGTTACAGTTCATGCAGGAGGTAGCAAAGTTCTTTAGTTGTGGTGACGTTTCACTGCATTTTTCTTACCACTTAAGCTAGAACTTTGTTTTCAGGAGCAGGAGCTTGAGGTCTGGAGACTGATCATCCCGCTCCTTTTTTTTTCTCTGTGGAATTTTGAGTTGCTCCTTTTCCTATGTTTTCAAGTGGTACAACATGCTTGTTGTACCACATGAATATTTTTTGGGCTGATCTGAGATAATGTCTTCTCACAAATGCTGTACCTCACCACTTTAGTTGTGGTCTTTGATTTACCAGATATAATAGAGAAAAAATCCCAAGACATCATTTGTTCATTGTAGGTTCTTCATCAGAAGACTGTTCATGTATACCTGAGTCCTGCTGGTGTAAAGAACTTCAACCAGTTATAGCTCTTCCTCTGGTTCTTCTCATTCCATTTTATTTTTGTAGAAATAGTTTTAAAAAGTTAAATTCCCACACAATTTTTAAAATCAGTTTGGATGACAATCCTTAGTTTGATGAGTGTTTGGTAGTTATGCTCTGTTTGTTAGTTTTGATGTTGAAAATAATTTTTTGAAACTGTTGTTTTTTTATATATGTGTTGTTAAAATAAAGTTAAACCAATATGTTACTAAACAGCTAGACTCAAGGTTTTTGTAAAATATGTCTAAATATCTGTTTTACACTTTGTCATTTGTATTTGTGACTAGTGATGTCATCGCGACCTCTGGTGTTGTTTTGAAGAAGCAAAAAGTATTTTTGATTTAGATTCTTTGGCAAATGAATACAGGGGGAAAGTTAAATTAGTATCTTACTAAACAGGTACACTGAAACTTTATCTAAACTATGTCTATGTATGTATTTTACACTTTCTCAAAAACACGTGGTTTTCACAGTGTTTCCTTGGCAATTGCAGCATCATTATTAAAATCTAAAGTATCTTGAAATAAGATCATTAATGTACTTTTTAAATAAATATATGACAAATATAACAAAAAGGGTGCACAATGCAGATGCACTGCTTATGACCTCACATATTACATCACTCATGACATGTCAGTGACATCACTGATGACATCACTGATGACATCTGAAATGACATCACTGATGACACCATCCACAGATTCACTGACACACCCACCCAAACTCCCATAAAACCTTTTATACACCCTCTCTCACTCCCACACCCACACTACCATTCTCAAACCCATTCATACACTTGTACCAGTTTTACACACCCACTCACTGATTCATAGACCTATACATACATACATCCACTCATTCGCCCATACAGCTACTCATAGACCCACTCAGTCACCACTATAACCACTGACATATCCACTCAAACACCCATACAGATACTCACAGACTGAGTCAGTCAGCCATACTCACATACCTAGTCACTCATACATGCAGTCAATCACACACCCACTTACTCATACAGATACTAGCACATACCCCCTCACCTATACAGTCACTGACAATAGCACACACTCACCCATACAGCTATTCTCACATTCACTCACTCACTCACACAGTCCCTCATATACCCCATCACTCTCCTATAATGCCTTTCACATACCCGGTTACTCACCCATACACCACAGACACATTCACTTACTTACCCACACAGCAATATACACACTCACCCATACAGCTCCTCATACACACACGCACTCACTAACCCATACAGCCACTTACGTACCCACTCACTCAACCATCCAGGCAGTCATACAGACACTCAGATACCCATACAGGTACTCAGACAACCAGTTAATCACCAATACAGCCACTCACGTACCAACTCACACACCCATACAGTCACTTAGACACCAACTAACAGACTTATACAAACATTCACACAACCAGTCACTCACCCATACATTCACTAAGCCACCTAATCGCTCACCTATACAGTCAATCATGCACCCACTATAAGATCCATACAGGCACTCATAAATACACTGATTCACCAATACACCTTGGTGTATATATTTAACACTTATAAACTTTTAAAAAACACTCACAGTCACTAGATGATATCATCAGTGAAGTCATTTGAGATGTCATCAGTGATGTAATCAGTGATGTCACTGACCATGTCACTAGTGATGTAATATGTGAGGTCATAAGCAGCTTAGCTAACTATAACTGCTGAATTTCTCTGGTTTTGTACAAGTGAAATGGAAGTCTAACTATAACGTTCCTGTACCCTTTCTTTTTTTCAGTGAATTTCTACGGTTTTCTTTAATTCTATTTCCTAACTATAATGTCCTTGCAACCTTTGGTTTTTTAAGTGTATATATATATATATATATATATATATATATATATATATATATATATATTACCTACTGGCGGTCGCCAGTAGGTAGTTATAGTTAGGACCTATTTTCCATAGGAAATTCACAACATTCTATTCCCAATAACTTTGGCGCCGGTCGACGAAGCTTCGCGAAATTTTCAAAACCCGTGGGGCGCTCCGGTCCACTCCTATCTTGAAAGTTTCGGGGTGATTCGGCAAGCGGGGGGCGAGAAAAAAGGGGGGTCCCAAAACGTGTTTTCTCCATGTTATTTTCCTCAGGAAACTTTAGACAAAGCTACAGCCCGAACTGCTGAACGGAATTACACCAAATTTTGCAAAAAGGTAGCCCTTGGTTCAGAAAGAGCCCTTTTTCTTAAATGGTGTAAATCTGTTCAGTAGTTGCTGAGAAATTCAAAAAATAAGAGTCAAAAAATCAATTTCCCATAGGGAACTTTGTGCAAGGCTACAGCGGAAACTACTGAACGGATTTACCCCACATTTGGCATAAAGGTACTGCTTGGCTCAGAAAGCGACCTTTTCAAAAATAGTGTAAATCCGTCCTGTAGTTTTTTAAATATTAAAGGAAAAATAACTTTATATATCTGGGCGGAGCCTAACCACACATGTCATCGTGAGATCTGATTGGCTGTCAGCACTTCATCCAAGAAGTGTTGGCAGCCATCTTGGGACCAATATACATGATAGCACCCCAATGAAATGCATTGTAGTGAATAGAAGATTTTGAGGGTCACCAAAAGGAGAACTATAAAGGGTGATAACAGACTTTAGTTACATTAGAATTCATTTGTTGATGGTACCATACTAATTTTAGGAATTGTGGTGTGTTCTAGGGTGATTTTACCCTGTGAAAAACCTTCTGCTGGGATTTCATGAATCATGTTTGAGAGAAAACAATTTTCTCATGCTTGTCCCACAGAGGTTTGGAAGGTGCTCCAGAAACTAAAATGAGAGCATATTTTCTGTAAGTTCACATTATCTTTCTCAGTCATGTGAGAATGAAGTCTGACATTCTCAGTAAAACATGTAAATCCAACAAGGGCAGAGACTGTCAGTTGATTCCTTTGTGTTCTACTGCAGCTTCCCAGAGTGTTCTTAAGAACAACTAGAGCGCTAACAACCTTACCTATGACAAAAGTATGGCACACCTGAAGCCATCTTGATTGGAATAAACTGGTAACACTTAAAATATTTAATTTAAAAAGGAACAAAATGATGGGGTTCATGTTGTCTTAGAAATTATGGTTAGTGCTGTAGAAAGAAAAATTAGGACATGTTTTAAGTGAGATCTCAAATATCTTCCTGTTATATTTCAACAGGAGCAGCCTGCCAGTTGAGTCCTTTGTGTTCTACTGCAGCTTCCCAGAGTGTTCTAAAGAACAACTAGAGCGCTAACAGCCTTACCTATGACAAAAGTATGGCACACCTGAAGCCATCTTGATTGGAATAAACTGGTAACACTTAAAACATTTAATTTAAAAAGGAACAAAATGATGGGGTTCATTTTGTCATAGAAATTATGGTTAGTGCTGTGGAAAGAAAGATTAGGACATGTTTTAAGTGAGATCTCAAATATCTTCCTGTTATACTTCAACAGGAGCAGCCTGCCAGTTGATTCCTTTGTGTTCTACTGCAGCTTCCCAGAGTGTTCTAAAGAACAACTAGAGGGCTAACAGTCTTACTTATGAAAAAAGTATGGCACACCTGAAGCCATCTTGATTGGAATAAACCGGTAACACTTAAAACATTTAATTTAAAAAGGAACAAAATGAGGGGGTTCATTTTGTCATAGAAATTATGGTTAGTGCTGTAGAAAGAAACATTAGGACATGCTTTAAGTGAGATTACAAATATCTTCCTGTTATATTTCAATAGGAGCAGCCTGCCAGTTGATTCCTTTGTGTTCTACTGCAGCTTCCCAGAGTGTTCTAAAGAACAACTAGAGCGCTAACAGTCTTACTTATGACAAAATTATGGCACACCTGAAGCCATCTTGATTGGAATAAACCGGTAACACTTAAAACATTTAATTTAAAAAGGAAAAAAATGAGTGGGCTCATTTTGCCATAGAAATTATGGTTAGTTCTGCAGAAAGAAAAATTAGGGCATGTTTTAAGTGAGATCTCAAATCCTCTTCTATTTCATTAGAAAATTCTGACATGCAGACTGAAACAATCACTTTCAATACCAGCAGTAGACTTCCAGTTAACTCCCTGGTGAGCAGTAGCTTTACTACAATTATCTAATGAGCAACTAGAGTGCTAACATTCTGAATTTATGGCAAATGTGTGACACATCTGAATGCCTTCTTGATGGAATCAAAGTAAAAACTGAAAGCATTTCCTACTGAGGAGACTGCAGTAAATGAGGAAATTAGGAAACTTCATAACAAATAAGTATCCCAAGATGGCCACCAGAGAAAAAAGAGCCCAAATGTAGCACAAATATCACCCAAATGTAGCCCACATATAGCCCAATGACAGAAGTGTGGAAACACTTTTTATTTTTAGTTTTTTTGCAGTTTTATATAGTGCAGACTGGTCAGGTATTGGAGCGTTGCATCTTACTTGGACCCCTTATTGCGTATTTTGCACGAAGTACATGAGATTCATCTTGCAAAACATTGAACTTTACTATTCTGTTAACCTGAAGTTGCTCTGAACCGGGCTTTGTAACACCCATTTTTACCTACTGGTTTTAATTAATTCTCACTGTATTGTATTAAGAAAGAGGATTTACTGTTTTTATGTACACTTTTATGATCTATGTTTCTAAATCAGATGGAATAAAGTTTAATGAATGTAATTGAAGTCTCCCAAGATGGCCACCAGAGAAAAATGAGCCCAAATGTAGCACAAATATCACCCAGATGTAGCCCACATATAGCCCAATGACAGAAGTGTGGGAAACACTTTTTATCCTTTGTTTTTTTGCAGTTTTATATAGTGCAGGCTGGTCAGATATTGGAGTGCTTTACATGAGCATTGGTTACATCATACAAGGGCAAACTCATTTTGGTTGTAGGCATGGGGAGATTAAGTGATTTGACCAGAATCACAGAATGACGAGCTCAAGCAGAAACTCCAACTTGGTAACACCACATTTTCTCCCCTAAGCGTAACATTTAATCAAGTGGTCAACTGGATAAAAAAACATAGAGATAACAAATAATTCAAAAGTGCTTTGTCGCTATTTGAGAACTGCTTGGCTCAGAAAGCGACCTTTTTAAAAATGGTGTAAATCCGTTCGGTAGTTGCTGAGAAATTGTAAGAAAACACATATCGATATCTAGAGGCGCGGTGGATCCGCGAACCACTCCCGACCATGAGCTTCATTTTAATTGGCTGCCAACACTCCAAACCAGGAAGTGTTGGCAGCCATCTTGTGACTCGGTAGAACCGAGTCACAAGAAAACAGGGAAACAAAGGTGAAAAAGAAGAAAAGGGGGCAGGGTAGAAACACCCTGACCCCTAGGCCTGCTCAGGGGTCCCACAAGGACCCCCAGGGCCAAAAAAAGCATTTTTTTTTTAAAACATTGGCGAAATTCACGCTGGGGTCGCGAATCCCGCAGAAATGTAAAAAAAAATGAAGCGCGGGATACCGCGCTTCATTTAATTGAGACCCCCGGGTGGGCCAGGTCCCGGGGGCATTGCCAACAAATATAAGCAGGGCCCGCAGGGGCCCCCGCAGCCCCGGGGACCGCCACCTCCCGGGGCTTGTTTTTTTAATGTTTGGGGGGGCCTCCAAGGCCCCCCCAAGCCCCGGGGACCGCCACCGCCAGGGCTTTTATCAAATAGGGACCCTCAGGATTCAAGGGGAATTAATCCTCCAACTTACCCTGAGCACTACTGATGCAGTCCAGCCATCGCCCTGTCACTACCCATGCCCTCCTCCAATCAACCAGCGAGCACCATGTACTTATCCAATCACTCCTCCAAAACACAAGCACTTATAAATTCACCATCCACTCTCCTTGCAGTACTCTAATCATCCAGTCAGTACCCATGTACTCATCCAATGACCCAGGCACTAACTCATGGCAAATATAGAGGAGGTCATGCTAATCACAGGGGTACCCCAACGCATAGTGTTCCCTAGTGTATGTAGGTGTTTTCACTGTATTCGAAGTGTCTTTTACCACCACAGACAGAGTCAGTTACCACCAGTACCCATCAGCAAAAAGTTGGGAGCACAGGAGTACTTTCTACTCCTCTGTTGGTTCTTTCTGCACATCGCTTCCTTCTTCTTGCACTTTTCTTCGTCTTTCTGGACTTCTGTTGCCTCTTTCTGCATTTGTCTTCCTTCTTTCTGCGCTTTTCTTCTTCTTTCTTCACATGTCCTACCTCTGTAGGCATAGTTAGAAACTAGCATTTGAAATTCACTTAAAAAACCTTAGGTTTCAGGCATGTTATAGCTAGAAATTAGCATTTAAAAAACCTTTGAAATTCACTGAAAAAACCATAGGTTTCAGGCACGTTATAGTTAGAAATTAGCATTTAAAAAACCTTAGAAATTCACTGAAAAAACCATAGGTTTTATGGAAAGTTATAGTTAGTTGGACATTTCACTCGTACAAAACCAGAGAAATTCCCCCGTTATAGTTAGTTTAGCTAACTATAACTTGCAACCCCCGCAATGCACTGCTGATGACGTCACATATGACATCACTCATGACATGGTCAGTGACATCTCTGATGACATCACTGATGACATCTCAAATGACATCACTGATGACATCACTGATGACATCATCCATGTGATAATTTGATGCATCTTCTCACACCCTAATGTAACCTTTGATACACCAACTCTAAATAACAGACTGCCATTCTCAAAACCATAGACACTCCGGCAGCAATAACTACATACCCACTCACTGATTCTTAGGTCTAAACACATATCCACTCACTAACCCGTACAGTCACTCATACTTACAATCACTCAGTACAGGACTATCATATGCACTCATATGCCTATATAGACACTCACACACCACCACTCATCCATAGAGGTACTCACACACCTAGTCAGTCATGCAAATAATTAATCACACTCCCATTTACTCACCTATACAGTTATACACACACCAGCTCACTTACTCATACAAATACTAGGACATTCTTACGCTCTTATACAATCACTGATACAAGCACACACTCATCCATATAGTCACTCTCATAATCACACACTCTCACTTATAGCTATTTATATATTCCAACACACATATATACTGCCTTTCACATATGTAGTTACTCACACATGTACCACTGAGATATACATTCACTCACTAACACACCCATACACACACTCACACACCCATACAGTCCATCACAGATGCACTCTTGAAACCATGCACCCAGTGAATCACCCACTCACACATCTATGCACAGAGTCACACACACCCCACCCATACAAACACTCAGGCATCCATACAGATACTCAGACAACCAATCAATAACCCATATAGACACTCATGTAGCTATTCACAAACCCATGCTGCCGCTTACACACCAACAGACCGACGGATACAGACATTCACACAGTTTAGTCACTAACCCGTGCATTCAGTAAGATACATTTAATCACTCACTTATAGAGTCAGTCACACACCTACTAAATCATCCATTCAGACACTTATACACCCACTCATTCTTCAATACGCCTTTCCCTATATATATTAAACATATTTAAACTTTACAGAAACACACAGTCACTAGATGATGTCATCAGTGATGTCATCAGTGATGTCACTGACCATGTCATGAGTGATGTCATATGTGACGTCATCAGCAGTGCATTGCGGGGCGCGAGTTATAGTTAGCTGAACTAACTATAACGGGGGATTTCTCTGGTTTTGTACGAGTGAAATGTCCAACTAACTATAACTTTCCCTAAAACCTATGGTTTTTTCAGTGAATATATATATATATATATATATATATATATATATATATATATATATATATATATATATATATATATATATATATATATAATATATGAACAAACACTCCCGCTTCCTCAGAAACATCCAACGAAGAAGGCACGGACTCAAGGCTGTTTAGGATATGGCTTCTTTTATTGTTTCAGGTCACCCTCAACCCGGAGACACGAGAGACGCATTTAGGCTTCACAGAAGCCTTTGTCAATCTGATTGGCGCCAACACTAGGTAAGTATATATAGTATCCTTCCCACTTTAAACTTTGATAAACACAGAAGAAATACTAGCAAGCACTGTGCTTTGATATACACATAGATATATATATATATATATAACCAAAAACGCCCAGAAATGCGACAGCCATAAATCACCTCCGCTGACACGGCCTCTGAGGAGATGCAAACAGCGGCATCGAAACGCGTCAGGCCATGGACTTCAAAGGGATGTTAAGCTGCCTGCTTGGTTCAAATGGAGTTTGTAACTCACCTGCAGCTGTGTGCGGCCTCAAGCTTCTGGGCGTTTTTGGTTACATATATATATATATATATATATATATACACATATGTATATATACCCAGGGCAGGGCCACTAATGCCAATGTCCTCTACGCACTGCAAAAGAATCTGGTGGGACACAGTGTCAAATGCCTCACTTAAGTCCAATAAAATCAGAGCAGAAGTCGAATATTATTTTTTAATAGTCCTGTAATGGCTTCCTAAAGCTTCTTCTGAGAATCAGAGGGCTCTCTCCCACAGGAGCGTGTCTCCCAAGGAAGTTAATTGGCCCAAGGGAAAATATGACCCGGGGTCAATCAGAATGCTCTTTTATTTTAAATTGGGTTCAAGGGACTCTCATGAGAGTCCTTCAAACCCAACCGTCCAGATAAATGAATATTTTCTATCCCTAATATCTCAAAAAGTGCTACATGGATTTACACCAAATCACAAAAAGGAATCTTTCAGGACTGAGATGTAGTTTCCTGCCAAATTTAGTGTAGTTCCATTATGGAATTTTTGCAATAGAGCTGTTCAAATACATCTATGAAAAAATGCATAGGATTTTGCCTTTTCAAGCCCCCCGCTTGACAGATAACCCTGAAACTTTCCATGCGCAAATTAGGCAAAAAAATGTGTGTGTTGTGCGTGCGAGTACTTGTGGTGTGTGTGATATGAGAAACTAAGTGTGAGCAGTTGTGTGTGTGTGTGTGTGAATATGTGGTAGTGAGAATGATTGACTGGGGGGTGAGCTCAAATATCTGAGAATGGGTGAAATTTAATTGAGTGAGAATGAGAGAATGAGCGTGTAACTGTAAGAATGAATAAGTGCAAGTGAGTGACAGTGTGTGAGGAGCAATGAGTATCAGGAAGAATGTGTGTGAGTGAGTGAATGTAAGTGAGTATAAGTGAGTAAGAGTGAGTGTTGCCCTTGTGCATCTGCTGCTGGACCTTGTATGCTGGAGGTAATTCTTGGCTTATGAAGGCACCCACTGCAAACTGCTGGCATGTTGGATGAAATACTTGGTGTTAGAGTTAAAGTGTTGGCACTGGCATTTGGATGCAATTCTTGGTATAAGGGGCACCAATGAAAAACTGCTTGCACTGGCACTCTAGAGGTAACTCTTGCAAATGGGACACCTGAGGCAAAATGCAGGCGCTGGCTTACCATAGGTAATTATTTGCATTGGAGTGGACAACCATGGCATAGTGGAGTGGTGGGGGCAGGCAACCATGAGAAAAAGCTGGGCCTTTTATACTACAGGTTATTTTTGACATACAAGTCAACTATGATGTGCAGATGGTATCAATGGCAAACTTCTGGTATTGACATATTTTATCTAAATTTTAGTATAAGCAGACACCCCTGACAAGTGGAGAATATCCTTTGACAAAATGCATGCCCTGACATAGTGGTCCTGGTAAATATTGACATATGGGTGGCCACCACAGCACAGTTTTTTTTTCAAATGGGTCAATTCTCTGGAAGCATCAGTTTTCATTGGCTGGGGCACCATGAAAGTACTTAATTATTATTTAAAGTGCTCTTTCAGAGCCTATATCTTCTTAGTAAATCTTTGTGTATATTGTGCTTGAAATGCACCATTTAACCCCAATTGTTCAAGATTTTCTTGTGATGAGTACACCTAAACCCTCACAGAAAAAGTTGAGATCACTCACTGGAATTCAGGACAAGTATTACACACTGTCACTTTCAAAGATCATCAGCCTCGACAGGTTATAACTTGTAATAGAAAATCTACTTGGAAGGGAAAGGATGGAAAAGTGTACAGTTGTAGATTGATGTTATGGTAAATGCGAGGCCATGTGAAATTTAATTTCCCAAGGTAATCATTTCACTTATGGCTTTAAAGATATTTTTAGAGAATTTATGCTGAAATAATGCACTATTTTGCCATCAGTTTCTTAAAAATATTTTATGGCAGGTAAGCTAGCGGCACTTCAAAGGCAGGTCAGTGCATTTTCAAATCCTTTGCTCTACAACAAATTTATATGAAAAATTATTTTTAAAATGTCCTTGGGGGAAACTTCCCCAATCCCTACTTGAGACAGATGAGCTCACTTACTTAGGTCGCTCATTGAACATGTGGACAAGGGTTACTCCGGGCCACTTTCAAGCATCACCAGCCTCCACTGGCTTCATCTAGCACATATGTATTTTGATGTATTTGAAACATGGCCTGGTCACATTATTACTTACAGATGCGGTAAGTTATATTAATAACTTAAAGATATTTGCTTTTTTTGCCAATGTTTAACATGGTTAGAATCTGGAACTTGTATGCGGAATCCGTGAGGTAGTACATGAGAATTCTTATCCTGAGCGTTGCTCCTTTGAAGACACACCTATGCTGCCTCCTGATGGGCTATATTTACCACTTACTTAACCTAAAGATCTACAAATTCAAGTATGGACTTCATGTGATTACAACATATTTATGGTGTCGACAGAATGGGATAGGTATGGCTATGTTCTAAACCCATACCGTGAGTGAATGATGTCCTGCTGTGATGAGTTGTTATCTTTTTTAATGGGATCTTGAAATTTGGTGAAACAGCAGTTGTAGTACTCCAGATGTGTGCTGTTCATCGAAAAGAAAATCTGGCAAGAGATGTGGTGAGCAATGCAGTTTAAATCCTGTGAAGCAATATACGTGCATGTCAGCAGGCCATTCGGAACGTCACGATTAGGCAGGGTCAGGCATGGCTGTGTAGCGTAATTGAGTCTCTGACTCAGCTCTACAAGGAATGTTTTCACAACCACAGGTGACATGTGTAAACTTAGTCCAATGCACCAGCGCTAATTCTGAAAGGCAGGTTATTGTAGCCCCTCAGAACCCCACCCAATATATAAATGAGGTGGTGTCAATGCTTTTGGGTTGCTAACAGGGAGCAGTTCTAATCCCAAACAATCATTCATTAATGATTGACACACTCAAAATCGCTAGAAATGGAACATGTATTTTACCATATTTATTTAAAATTGTTGTTTTAAAATGTCGAGATCTAGTGCACATAATATTGGTAACATCACAGAAGATAATAAAAAGCAGTTAAGTTTTCAATAACAGTGAAAACAGGGAAAAACCGTAACATCACAATTTACAGCCCTTAACTGTGCTATCTTTAGGCGCTATGCTAGTTCTATCAGATGAATAAATATTAAGCCTGATGTCGTGTAGCTCCTATAATAATTATACAGGATCTGCGCGTTTGGACAGCATACACTGTAGGATTGGTGTCAGACTGTTTCTGAACACCCCCACCGAGTATGTTGGCCTTTTGTACCAACTAGCTCACAGTGCCACTAGAGTCTCCTCTTACCAAGGAGAGAATAGTTCCTTGCAACCATCGAACATGACAACCCTGATCCCTCAGGACCGTGGAAACAATATACTACTTTTCGCTCAGTCACTCGTGCTTACTTAGTCTGTCTCAGAGAGGTACACAGAATAAACAGGCTGGGCGTTCTCAATAAGTATTTATTGAACAGTTGTTATTCTGGTGTAGATTAGATGAGCTGCAACAACCGTTAGACAGTATACGATATAAATGATTAGTAGTACTAAAAAGGTAAATGGATAGTATAGTTCTACCATCTTACAATAAGCAAGGATACATACAAATATATAAAACACATGATACAAAGATGCGTACTCCTACGCTGCTTCCCTAACTAGATGTACCTAAATGTACCTAGCGTGTGTGTAGGTGTTAGGCCAAGAATCCCTCTAGGATAAAGTCAACCCCATTACCTGAATTGAGAGACTGTGGGACCCTGTCCTGGTCTCGAGTTGGACACCCCGCAAGGGATGTTAGACCACTGCAAGCTGGAGCGTCTGCCTGCAGGAACCTCAGCGTCTCTGGTCAGTGTGTCTGCCGTGAAGTCTCGGTCTCCTCTAGCTATCTTAGCAAGATGTGATGTATATATACCCATAGGTCTCCCCAGGGGTCCTACCTCGCTGTATTACTGTGTCAGCCTAAGGATGACGTCGGGCATGAACTTTGTACATAGATATTATACAGGTGATGGTCGTCCTGCTGTGCTTCTAAGATTCCTCATGCATAATGTATGAGCTTCTGAACTAGGGAAAACCCATGTTCTGAATGCAGTGTCGTATCTAGGTAAAAGGTCAGTTCCTCTAAACCGTTTTCAGTGTAATGTAGGGAAGAATATAGGTGAAAGGTAATGAAGTTACCGGGGCCTATATTATGGTACCTATATGGAATATAACACTGAGTTTCGGAGGTGGTGCGCATACCTGGACAACAGCGTTTGTTGTCTGCTTGAAATAGCTACTCAGCTATTTTGAGCCCAAGGCCATGAACTAAACAATTGTGTCTCGAGAGAACACAATCCTGGCATCAGTTTGTGAAGGCATAATGGAATGCTTCGTAGAGCTTTAGGGAGTCTTGCTGGATGCTTCTTCGGTCAAGATGGAATCTGGTGCCATGCTAAGTAGTCAAGTGGTAGCCTTTATATATTGTATTTTATCTGAGATGGAATTTGCTAATGTCATTATAGGAATGTTTTGACATAATCATATACATCAGTGGTTGCACTAATTTTGTGAATCTGTTTTATTGAGTTTTCATATAAGTACAACATGACACTTACATATGCAAGCACTGTTGGGCGCTTCAGTTGTTACATAACGCACAGCACATGCACACTTATTCATTCTCAGAGCATTTCACAAGGCATTGTAAAAAGGTTGGGATAGCAAGACTCATAAGTGCATTTAACAGTTCGTCTCCAATACGTAGATAAGGGAAGGATAAAAAGGGGGAGAGAAGAGGTGAAAAAAGGGCATGATAGCCACTACATATCTTACAGTCTTGTGTCCATTGAAGCTTGAATATTGGTACATGTCCACCCCTGCGCATATGTGCGCAAGTAACCTTACAGAGCAAGCGGTTGCACTGGCGCTCATATACAGTTAGGCGTCAATAATAGATTCACAGATAAATAAAAAGGGAAAAGTAGAACTTTGCATATATTAACTGTAAAAAAGGAAGAGGGAGAAGGAAGAGAAATGCAAAAACGTGTGCAACAAAACGTACAACCCACGACCCCCCCACAGTTTCATGTATGGTGTTACTTGTGATCCATACAATTAACAGCTACTAGCTGCCTCCCCATTTCCAAGATGTGCATACATATAGCATTTCAGTCAGTATATGCCTGCCAGTAAAAGAGTGACGTGGTGTATACGCTGCTTCAGTCGGCACACACGCTAGTGATCTACTGCTTGGGCATCGGAGGGGTCCACGGGCAGTGTGTCTGTATTGTATTGTAATTCAGTGTAGATGGCGTCCCAGTATGTGGCAATAGGGATCTTACGCAGCCCCAGAGTTTCTTCGCGCTTAATGGCGAAACTTTCCGCTTTAGACCACGCGAGCATGGAATTACGGCAGGCGTGTATATGGGGGGGATCTGATGCTTTCCACCTTTTACTAATCAGCCTCTTGGCCACTATCAGTCCCAGATCTAGTAATCTGGACGTAACTTTCGTGTTGGGTGTCCTGCGAAACTTATGCAATAAATATACGGGCCAATCAAACGGCACCTCCTGACCAGTACAAGCAAGTAGTGATGCTGCCACTTCACCCCAGTATGCACCCACCCTATGGCAGCTCCAGAACATATGGATCAAGTCAGCCCCAGGCTCCTCACACCTCGGGCATATGGCATCTCCACGATTGAAATATTGGTTAATTTTTGCAGGCGTGAGGTATGCCCTATGTATTATGTACAACTGTATCTGCCGAAAGCGCATGTTCCTGGGGATGCGTGTCGGACTCTCGAGTACTTGGACCCATTCCTTATCAGCGAATTGGCGACCCAGATCCTGTTCCCACTTACGGTGAAGTGTATCAAGGCTGATTGCTGCGTGAGTCCTGAGCGAGGCTGCAAACCAGTGTGTCAGATGTCTACCCTGTCCCATTACGTGTACATACTGCATGGTGAGATGCGTCTGTGGCTCTGTAGTGATGTCCCCCCATTTTGCAGTGAGTGAGGCCACCAGTGCCCGTTGAGTGAGGAATTGCCCAGGTGGTAGTCTCTCTTCGTCCACGAGAGTTGTGTATGGCGTAAGTGACCCCTCATGGTATAGATCTCCAAGAGTGTGGATGCCCTTTTCTTGCCACTCCCTGAGTGCAAGTGTTGTCAGTACTGCTTGCCCATTGGGAGTACCCTCCAATGGTATCTCCGGCGCATAGGGGGTCACGCTGCGTGTTATGAATAGACTTCTATGGAAGCATTTGTAGGCCACAGCAAGTAGCAGAGGTTCTGGTGGTCGCGAACGTGCCCCCCGTGGAACAATTTAATTATATGCTCCAGAAGGTAGGGCGGCTGCGTAGTCGCAGTGTCTGCACAATGCTGATCTGACAACCACTGAGCAATCCATTGTAGTTGAGAGGCTAGGTAATAAAGCTCAAAACAGGGAGCCGCCAGTCCGCCTTGGTCTGTCGGCAGGTGCAGTTTTTTTAGTGCCATCCTATGCCTGGCATTGCCCCAGATGAATTCTCTGATCTGCTTCTCTAAGGCGGTGAAAAAGTAAGCTGGCACGTATAGCGACAAATTCGTAAAATAGTACAGGAGTCGCGGGAGTATCACCATTTTAGTGAGCGCTATCCTACCCGCCACAGCCAGTGGCAGTGTGCTCCAGAATCGCATTTGCGACTTAATAGACGTCACCGCCCTCCCTAGGTTCCCATCAAAAAGATCATTCGACTGGTGGTAGATCTGAATTCCTAGGTAGCGGAACGTGTCAGGCTTCCACTGCACTAGTTTGCCACTCATGGTGAGGCACGGGTCACTAAGCCCCTCTTTAAAGGCAGGATTTATCCACATTTACTTTTAAACCGGAGAGCACAGCAAAACCCTCCAGTAACTGGGCCAGTTGGACAGGAACACGGGTAATATCCCTGACGTAGATGAGGAGATCATCCACGTAGTGCGATATCTGATGTGTAGCATCTCCTAAGGGTATCCCATCACCCAACTGAGTGAGTAGCGCCTCCGCCAGTGGCTCCATAGCAAGCACAAACAGGAGCGGGGACAAAGGGCACCCCTGACGCGTACCTCTCTGTATAGGGAGGGAATCGGAGATGTAGGGGCCCACTTTAACCCTGACGGTTGGGCCAGTGTAAAGAAGACGCGTAAGTTGTATAAAAGTTGGGCCACGGTCAAACTTTTCAAGTACCGCAAATAGATAAGGCCACTCTAAAGAATCAAAGGCCTTCTCTAGGTCCAGCAGAAGACACCCCGCTCTTGGCCACTCCCCCACCGCGTATGTGGCCACCCTGTAAAAACGCCGCAGATTGAGAGAGGTACTAAGGGCGGGTACGAAACCATTCTGGTCTGTATGGACCAACCCTGGAACTGCCTGCGCCAACCTGTCCGCCAACACTTTCGCGAGTATTTTATAATCAGTGTTGAGCAGGGCCAGGGGTCTATAGGAGCCCATCTCCACCAGGTCTTTGCCTGGCTTCAGCAATGATACCAAGTGTGCCTCGCACATGGAGGGCGGGAGCTGCTGAGAGTCCAATGCAGCGGGTGAGTACAGTACCGAGACGTTGCACCAATGAGACGTGATACGCCTTATAATACTCTGCTGTATCAGACTACAGGAGGTAGCCCATAAACCACAGGGAGACTGGGGCACTAGTTAGTAACAAACAACAGTGTCTCAAACAAGGGTATTGTTCAACGTACAGGTACATGTGGCAAAATTAATTGCAGTGGATTAAATCCAAAAGAGGAGAAAGCCAGGGAGACATTTTCTTATGAAAGTAATTTGTATTTCAATCAAAGAACATGTTGGACATATTAAACTTCATATGTACAAGCACATGGGGTGGTAGCACTGCGTTACATTAAATGACATGTAACCATAAAAATACTGTGCACAAGTGCTCGTGAAGTTGTGGTGACGGCGCAAGTGACACGTGATGTGGTATATACAGCGTTTTGTGGTGGGCGCCACAGGGTAAGTGGAGTAAAAAATGGTTTCTTTACATTTGAAGTACCCAAACAATTATTGTTACAAATTTATAATAATTAGGTAGGGTATTCGTTAGATGGAAGGCGCCAAGAGTTCCGCTGTGGTAGTCGACGGCGTTTCGGCCTTTGGATGTGTTAGGCCATCATCAGGACCAGGTTATGCAATATTTAATATGCAGTGCTGGGGATAAAAGGATACATATATTCCTTTATATACACGAATGGTTGGTGGACCAAGACGGAAGGTAGAATAGAGAGGGCTTTAAAATTCGAGCCTACAACGACGGGGAGGAGACAGTAAAGGAGCGCTGCAAACAATTACCGTGCCTAGGCTCATTGAAAAGAATTGTGTGCTAGAGGCGCCTGTGCATAAGCTGTGGCGAACTTACTCGAGAGTAGAGGGTGAGCTCATTCTGGCAGGACACTGGATGTCCAGAGGACACAGTTGGGCGAGCAAGGTGAGTTGCGAAGGATCAGTCAGTCGCAAGGGTGCTGCCTATATGTTGGAAATCGGAAAATAATCAATGGGGTGTGCAGGGCGTAGCAACTGCACAGAATTATGTCTAGGCGCGCGGCACGTGGTGTGTGGGGGTCAGCCCCCGGGTCTGGAGTATATGTCATGGGCACGAATTGGGCTGGAGGCTGTGGAGGTGGAGAGGGTGAGGATGGCAGGACTCTAATGAGGAGCCAAAGAGTTGGAACAGGAGGTTCAGCAGCGGAGAGGGGGAGCGGAGCTCTGAGGGGGGGGGGCCTTGCAGGCCACGGCAGGTGTTGCAGTTGTGGCAAACCAACTGAAATTAATGGTCGTGCTGGGGAGCCTGAGAGTGTTGGTGTGCTTAATTTAAGGTCAGAGGCGCGGCAATAATGTGCAGAGGCAGGGAGACGGGGCGGCGTGCTTGGAAGATGCGCTTTGTGCCAGGAATCGGACAGGAGTCCCGTAAGTGGGAGTAGGGGTCACGGGGACAGGGTGTTTGTTCCAGTGGCGGGTAAAACCCTCAGGACGCGCCGGGGTCCGGAGCGGCAATGCCTCAGAGACTGATCCACGGAAAAAGAGCGTGGGGGCGAGAAAGAGAGAAGGTACTTACTTCGAGGAATTGGTAGTCGTGGACCCGCACGCTGAAGCTGGCATCCGTCAGGCTATGTGTTAGGTATTGGGAGCGGAAGTAGATAAGGATGTGCAGTCGGTCATGTGGGTGCGGAGAGAAACAAACAACTGGACCGCGCTAGGAGCGCGTGTAGGTAATAGAGGGGACAGGCTAACTAAAATGGAGAATGTAGCTCAAAAGTAACCTTTCCTGTGTGTGTTTAAGAACCTAAAACTAAAATAAAAAAGAAGCCTAAAAGCAAGTGATTTAAATAGATAAAATAATAGATTTATGGAGGAAAACAGTCATAAGATTTATGACGTTCCTGGAATAACTTCTAGGCTAAATAGTCACTACATTTTCCCTATGTTTTAATGGATCTTGCTTATCAGACATATTCATTATACATTTACAGAATAAAAGCACATGCAAGAAATGTGCTTTTGATGAAATATTAATTTATCACTTGTTACATATGCTATATCACATGTCTTCAAACTGAAATAAAAAAGGAGTCTCAGCACTGGAAGACATAATCCTTACAGTTGTCTTGTTTGAACAGTAAAGATGAATGGGTCAACAGGATGATGAAGTCAAAACACAACGTGGCAACCATTTTGAAGGCTGAAAATGCATTGGAAGCACAGTGAGGAAATTAAACGAAAAAACATTGCTCGCTTTATGTTGCTTTGCCTACTAAGGCTCGAAATTTAAGCTATCTTTTTTTCAGAAAGGAGTACTTTGAATAATGTTGTGTATAACTGTACAAAGTATTTGGTTTCGATTGAATCGGGAGAAAGCACAGTAGTTCTTTGAAGCCCAAGGCAGACCCCAAGGACCTCAAGAACTTCCGACCCATCTCTCTGCTCCCGTTCCCCGCGAAGGTCACCGAGAAAATCGTCAACAAACAACTGACCCGCTACCTCGAGAAGAACAACATCCTGGACCCTTCCCAGTCCGGCTTCCGCAGCAACCACAGCACCGAAACCGCCCTCATCGCCGCCACCGATGACATCAGGACCCTGCTAGACAACGGAGAAACAGCAGCCCTCATCCTCCTGGACCTATCAGCCGCCTTCGACACGGTCTGCCACCACACACTACGAACACGCCTTCACGACGCCGGGATCCAAGAGAAGGCCCTGGACTGGACCACATCCTTCCTTTCCGGCAGAACACAAAGCGTCCGCCTCGCCCCCTTCCGATCCAAGGCCACCAAGATCATCTGCGGCGTACCCCAAGGCTCCTCCCTCAGCCCAACGCTGTTCAACATCTACATGGCACCCCTCGCCCACGTCGCCCGACAGCACAACCTCAACATCATCTCCTACGCCGATGACACCCAGCTGATCCTCTCCCTCACCAAAGACCCTCACACCGCCAAAGCCCACCTCCACGAAGGAATGAAGGCCGTCGCCGAATGGATGAGGACCAGCCGCCTGAAGCTGAACTCGGACAAGACGGAGGTCCTCATCCTTGGTTCCAACCCTTCAGCCTGGGACGACTCCTGGTGGCCAACATCACTGGGAACAGCCCCGCCACCCACCGACCACGTACGCAACCTAGGGGTCATCCTCGACCCCACCCTCTCCATGACTAAGCAGGTCAACGCCGTTTCCTCATCCTGCTTCAACATCCTCCGAATGCTCCGCAGGATCTTCAAGTGGATCCCCACCGAAACAAGAAAAACAGTCACCCAGGCCCTCGTCACCAGCAGGCTGGACTACGGAAACGCCCTCTACGCAGGAACGACGGCTAAGCTCCTGAGACGGCTGCAACGCATCCAGAACGCCTCTGCACGTCTTATCCTCGACATCCCCCGACGCAGCCACATCACACCCCACCTGAGAGACCTGCACTGGCTCCCTGTCAACAAGAGGATAACCTTCAAGCTCCTCACCCACGCACACAAAGCACTCCACAACTCCGGACCAGCCTACCTCAACAGACGACTCAGCTTCTACACCCCCACCCGCCAGCTCCGCTCGACCAGCCTCGCCCTCGCCACAGTCCCCCGCATCCAGAAAACGACCGCCGGCGGCAGATCCTTCTCCCACCTCGCCGCCAAGACCTGGAACACCCTCCCCACCAACCTCCGACAGACCCAAGACCTACTGGCCTTCAGAAGACTCCTCAAGACCTGGCTCTTCGATCAGTAGCAGCACCACCCTCCTCTTCCCCCAGCGCCTTGAGACCCTCGCGGGTATGTAGTGCGCTTTATAAGTGACATGATTGATTGATTGATTTAAGACTATCATTTTAATGCAATTACATAAATACAAAATTGCTTACCAGACATTTCAACCATTTAATGATTTCACATTTTTTATGTTTGGAATACTTTCAAGATGTGACCTCATTGCATAGTGAAATGCCTTCCACTTAGTTTCTCAAAAGCCAAGGGAAATCAATAGTCAATTGGAAACAGTGTATACGGGCATTTGAAGATTATCTAATAGCCATTGGTACGAGACAGTTAGTGAAATGAAATGTGCATTTTTAGTTAATGCATTGGGTGCAGAAGGGCAAAAGGAATTTGTTCACCTTCCAGGGATTGAACCCAAACCGAAGAAATTTGCTAGATGGAATGTTAATGAGGGGGCAATTAAAAGGCAGGAATGACAAAGTTCTGAGGAGCCTATTGTAGTGGCTGAACGATACAACTTTTGTTCTAAGAAGCAAGGTCCAGATGAGACTATAAACGAACATATTGCTGAGTTACGGATGTTAGCTGCACCGTGTGAATTTAAAAACTCTACTGATCAGTACCTACATGATCAAATTGTTACGTTTTCTTTAAGTGTATGAAAATCTATTATGTTGCAGAAACCCTACTCTTCAAGTAAGGAAGCTATGGCTGATTCGAGTCTGCAGTAATCATTTTGGATGTGCGTATTTTTAAAAGAATTTGGTCAGCCATGTATTTAAAAAAACAGATATAAAAGCTGTTGCATGTGGCGGGCACAGTATTTACACAGTTTTTTACGGAAAAGTTTGGGTTTCCAGAACATATGTATTTTCACTAATATTTGTGTGCCAGAAGAAGGAAGAAATATTTTGGTATGGGTGGATCAGGGTAGACTTTGCATAACATTTAGACCAGGTACTGAAACACTTATTTCTTTGGCAGAATGTATAAATAAAGCGTTAGCATACATTCGTAATAAATTTAGGGGCACATTCACAAGGAAGTGGCGAAGTGAGGCCTTAGCCGTCATGGCTTAACGCCTCACTTCGCCACTTCAGAAACGCAAGGCTGCACCATATTCACAAGGATATGGTGCAGCCTTGCGTATCCCCCTGCGCTGGCGCTAAGTGTAGCAGCTTAGCGCCAATGCAGGCACCCTTGCACCATGGTGCAAGGGAAGATTGTGTATGTACAGGAAGGTCCCCCTTCCTGCACATAAACAATCTTGAAATGCCGTTTTGTGACTTCTATGTGTAATGCAGCACACACAGAAGTTGCAAAACGGCATTTTCAAAAAATGATTGTTTATGTGCAGGAAGGGGGACCTTCCTGTACATACACAACCATTGGCCTTTTGCTGTTTTCATGTGTGCTGCACAACGCAGCACACATGAAAACAGCAAAAACGAGGAGAAATGAAACATTTCTCCTCGCTTCGCCAGGTTAAGACCAGGTTTTCCCTGGTCTTAATTCTGGCGCTGCCTCCTATTTACGCTGCTCTTGTGACTATGAGGCAGCGTCAGAAGCAATGGGTGCTGCGGTGGAACGCACACAGCAACACCCATTGCCCTCCCCTTTCACGCTAAGTATAGCGTGAAAGCAGTAGGGGCCCGTGGTGGGAGTGCAGCCGGGCGGTGACGTGGGGCGGGGGAGGGGCTGGGTGGGGAGTAGTAAACTACGGAATACGGCCAAATAGAGGTAAGTAAACATCACCCTAACGCCCCACATCACTGCCCGGCAGCACTCCCACCACGGGCCGCTACTGCGTGAAAGGGTGCCTTATTCACAAGGCAGCGTTAAGCCACGTTAAGTGGCTTAATGCTGCCTTGTGAATAAGGTGAAGCCCCTATCGCCACAGGTACGTCGAAAAAAGTGACGTTCCTGTGGCGATAGGGGCTTGTGAATATGCCCCTTAGTATTTTTTTTTCTGAGAAAATTGTAAAGTTAAGAGGTATGCGCATAAAATAATCTTGAAAGAGGAGCAATTCCTCTGAGTGTTCCTTTGACTGTGAGGAGTGAATTGAAGAAATCCTGAATGAGTTGTGTTCAGAGGGTATCAATAAAACAGTGGATGCAGCTGAGTGGGTCGCTGCTATGTTGATTGTGCGAAAGAATGGAAGCCAAGTGAAACTGTGTGCAGATTTTTGCTCTCTTATTAAAAATATTGTGATTGAATGTTGTCCCTTACCATGTGTTAATGAAATGTTTTCTATGCTGGGAATTTTAAGTTCTACAACCATTGGCTTGAGAGAAACATATCGCCAAGTTGTACTTGCAAAGGAGTCACAAGTCATTACTACATAACTTCAACTTTTATTTCTAAAGTGCATAGTTAATTAAAACCATTACACCATCAATGCATCTAGACAGTGATAAAATTGTAGAAATACATTAATTAAATTATAAATATACTAAATAATCATGATCAGTGCATTATAGTTGCCAATTCATTCAAAGTAAGACCATGAAATACATTTTAAAATGCAATAAGTTCTCATTGAATAGTAAGTTATGAGCTTCACTGTGCAAATGATGTCATGGGCTTGAATAAGCAGGCACTATTTCTTTGCAATATTCTATATTCTGGCTTCGAATATTTCTGAAACCTTTTCCCGTATGAATATTAAGATGTTTAAATTCTGGGTTAAGAGCAGCTATGAAGGCTTGCCTGCATGTTCCAATGGCTGCCTGGTTAAAGGCATCCCTCTGCATCCTACTACGGTCTGGTAACATAGCCGGACAGATACAGAGTACGTGTATTAAGGTCTCATTTTCCACACCACATAGTTTGCAATTAGTCTTGGCAGGTTTTTTACCAAGTTGGTCCGGGGTAGTTTGAATTCCTGGGCGCAAGCGGATGAACTTTAGTTTGATATGAAATGGAAATCCTAAGTCAAAGTATGCCTGCGGTTGCATATAGGTATTAAAGATTTGCCAGGCATGTGCTCGCTTTGCCAAAGTTGTATAATCTTCTATCATACAGAGCAATCTGGTTGTCTTGTTGAAGATTTTTTTTAAACTTCCCAATCGAGGCCCTGGCGGACTATAGGTCAGTGGATTGCCACGACTGAAGAGCATCACAGAGTCGGATTCTGAAGACTGATTTTGAGTTCAGCTTATTTATTTTCAACCAGACACCTGTCGTCAATGTGTTATCTCAGCCAGTATAAATTCTATGGCACATTTTTAAAAAGGAGCATTAAGTGGTGAATGATTGTTTTATAAAGCCTAGTTCTAAATGCAGTTGTGCCTGTGATGTATAATTTGAAAGCTTATAGACAGTTCTGTAGGCTCTTGCGAGTAGCAGGTTTAGTAGCCTTGACACCTTTCTCTCTGTCATTATTTTGCAGCCATATGAAATGGACGGGAACAGCTTTGCCGCCATGGTCTTATGCAGATCCCCTAAAATTGGGCCTTGGCTCTCGAATCAAATATCATTCCAAGGTATTTGTGTTTGGTTTGACAGATAATAGAAGCCCATCTGAAAGCCATGACCCCCATCTATGTAATTTTTTACTGCATTTCACCGCTTTTGTTTTCTTATAGTTAATTTATAGTTCATGCCACTTTGTGAAGTGTGAAAGGGCATCTAAGAGCCATTGCAAACCTACTGGGGTCATGCTCATCAGGAACAGGTCATGGGCATATCAATACCCATCCCCCAAGATTTGGAGGATGTGTGTTTGTGAGGTCCATTTCTGTAGACAGGCTTGAGAGGTAGATGTTAAACAATAAAGGGGCCAGAAAGCATATTTGTTTCAGGCCATCTGTGGTAAGGATTTTTTGAGAGAGTTTAATACTGTGAGAAGTTGGCCTGGTATATACTGTCCACTAATTAAAGTGGGCACCTTGCACCAGTCCAAACAACCCTTACAGTGATTTAAGAAGTCTAAGATAACCTTAGAAAGCTATCCAAGTGGTAGCTGTGGAGAGCAGCCTTCAGGCTTAGTCTTGAAGGAATGTTAAGCAGCTTGTTTTACCAGAATGCAATCTTATAGTATTGGTTAAATGAAAGGAGAACCACACAGTAGTTATAAAAATATGTATTTATTAATATAACACTCTCTAGTACGACACAGTATTTCCTACACGGAGATAATCACAAAGCACACAATACTTAAGCACAGAAATGTCAGTAAATAGCACTAATACACAGTGGGCCCCGGGGGGGACCAAACCATAAACTAAAATAGTGGTATAAGAACCACGACTCAAGTCAAGACAGTGTCGAGAGGACTTAGAATCACTGGGACCCCAAGGAACCACCCAAGGTGAGTAAGTAGGGACCCCACGGAGGACGGGTGCAGTGTGGGAACACGACCGCGTGCTCCATACAGTTCTATGGGAAAGTCGCGGTTGAAGTTTTAGAGTTTAAGGACCCTTCCCAGTAGACTTCGAAGAAACCCCGTGGAAGACAGAAGGTTGGAGAGCCACCCCACCTGGGGATACTGAGGTACCCAAGTTACCTATCCCAGGGAAGCCGGGTGCATAGGTCTGAAGTGGAGTCGGAAACTGCTGTTGAACTCAATGGATGACTTCGAAGGAGAGCCGCTGCTGGAAGGAAGAAAAGTGTCAGTTGGAATCCAAAGGTGGATTTTTGTCGAAGAGTACCTGAAAGCAGAGGGGACAGAGTCTGGGTCACTTCAGAGTGACCAGGGGCTCGGTAGACGAATGCCCACCAATGTTGGGTGCTTCAGGTTGGTTGATGGAGTTCTTGACTCTGCAGATACGGGGACCAGGAGACGTCGAGGATGACCAGGAGCTGGATACAAGCTGTCCCACGAAGGATGTCGAGTGCTGAGGGGTCGGTGTCCGGCAGGAGCACCAACAATCCACGCAGAAGGTCAAGGATGTGTACGGCTCATACCAGCAAGGTCCAGGAGACTCACCAAAAACAGGGGAGTCAGGGCAAGCCTGGAGCAACCAGGGGAGCCCAAGAAAAGCAAAGTTGACCCTCAGTTGGACCCACAGGCCGGAGGCACAGGAGTCGCAAGAGGACCTCGAGCCATTTCTCCAAACAGTCCACGGAGCACTTGGTGCGAGGAGGTTGAAGATCTTGGTAGGAAATGGTGCCAGAGGTTGGGGCTACTCGGAGCCCAATGCACTTGTTTTGGAAACTCCAACAAGCAATGCAAGAGGGAGACGAATTCGGGCCCAAACGAAGTCCAGCGAAGTCCAGAGTGTTCAGACGGTCGAAGCTCAGTGGTTTCTGGGTCAGAATCTTGTCCACGTCGAATCTATGGTCTTACAGCCAGGTAAGCCCTTTTGTACCCACAGGAGAGAGTCGGACAGATTCAGGGGACCCTCCCAGGGGAGGGTCTGGACAGTGGGGAGTTGCTCCCATGTCCTTTGTCCAGTTTCGCGCAGGAGCCAACAGCTCCCAGGACTGGTTTGAACTAGACTATGCACAGGGACACCAAATGTGCCCCTCATGCAGACTTTCGGTCGCTGGCAAGCGCACCCACCTAGCCCTAATACACTAAATCCTGTCTGGGAGGTGGTCACCCCTCCCTGTGACAGGATGCCTATTGTTCTGCCTTCCCCTGTTCAAGCTTGGCTCAGCAGCAGGAGGGCAGAAATGTGTCTCTGGTCGACAGCAACCATTTTGTGCTGCCCGGGACTAGAAGGCTGGTACCGGGAACACCAGTGACCCAACGAAGCTCGCTTCTGAGGGGTGGAATCATACCTCCCACACTGGTTACCAGTTACCGGTGTGGGGGTATGATTCCAACATGTTTGACACCAAACATGATAGGGTTTGTTTCAGCCGTTTTAGAGTTGGTCATCATGCGGTCGCATAATGCCACTATGTATGTTGTAAATGGCTGCTTTACTGACAACCCGGGAGAATGGACTCCGTAGGTTGCAGGGGTGTTCTGCTCATGTAGTGGCACCCTCTCACTTAGAACCAAACACCCTGCCCTCAGGATTGTAAAGGCCTGCTGGAGGGGTGACATAGGTTTTAAGTGCAGTGACCCTTAGATATAGTAAACCTATATCTTAAGTAAGTGGTGCATGCACCATCTTACACAGGCTGCAATGGCAGGCCTGTAGTTCCATTTTGCATGGCCTCTCATAGGTGGCATAAATACATGCTTCAGCCCATGGGAGGCCTCTGTGGTACCTATGCCCTGGGTACATCGGTACCATATACTAGGGACTGACAAGGGTACCCTAGTATCCAATCTGGAGTGTACCTAAGTACATAGCATAACAGTTTAGGGAGAAAGCAGATAGACTGGGGTCCTGATTAGCAGGATCCCAGTCAGACTAGTCAAAAACAGCATCACATTTAGCAAAAAGTGGGGGGTAACCATAAGAAGCAGATCCTACTTTCCTACACAACCCCCCTAAAGGTAAGGAGATGAGACTAACCTTGCCCAGTTGAGTCTTCATTTTCTAAGTGGAAATATCTGGAGAGTCCATCTGCATTCGCATGGTTACTCCCAGGTCTATGTTCCACTGTATAGTCCACCCCCTGTAGGGAAATGGGCCACCTCAAAAGTTTGGGGTTTTCACCCTTCATCTGTTTTAGCCATAGGAGGGGCTTATGGTCTGTCTGAACAATGAAGTGAGTGCCAAACAGGTATGGCCTCAACTTCTTCAGGGCCCAGACCACAACAAAGGTTTCCCTCTCTATAGCTGACCAACGTTTCTCTCTGGGGGTCAACCTTCTGCTGATAAAAGCTACTGGTTGATCCTGACCCTCTGCATTAAGTTGTGACAACACAGCCCCTACCCCCAACTCAGATGCATCTGTTTGGACAATAAAGTGCTTGGAGCAGTCAGGACTCTGCAGAATGGGAGCAGTGCACATGGCCTGCTTGAGATCATCAAATGCCTTCTGACAGCTAACTGTCCAATGAACCCTCTTGGGCATTCTTTTTGATATAAGATCATTCAAGGGAGTCACTATAGACACATATCCTTTTACAAATCTTCTTTGGTACCCAGTCAGGACCAAGAAAGCTCTGACTTGAGTCTGGGTGGTTGGAGCAACCCAGTCCATTATGGTCTGGATTTTGCTCAGTAATGGTTGAACCTGGCCTCCACCCACAAGGTGGCCCAGGTACACAACCTTGCTCTGCCCTGTCTGGCACTTAGTAGCCTTGATAGTGAGGCCTGCTTTTTGCAGAGCCTCCAAAACATTCTTCAGGTGGACCAGGTGATCCTCCCAGGTGGAGCTAAAGACAGCTATATCATCAAGATATGCTGCACTGTAGGCTTCCAGGCCTGTAAGGACTTTGTTCACCAGCCTTTGGAATGTGGCAGGTGCATTCTTCAAACCAAAGGGCATCACAATAAATTGATAATGCCCACTAGGGGTTGAAAATGCAGTTTTTAGTTTAGCATCCTCAGCTAGTCTGATTTGCCAATAGCCAGCAGTGAGGTCAAATGTGCTCAAGAACTTGGCTGAGGCCAAAGTATCAATACGCTCATCTGCCCTAGGAATTAGATGAGCATCAGTCCTAGTGACTGCATTGAGTCCCCTGTAGTCAACACAAAGCCTCATCTCTCTTTTACCACCCTGGGTGTGAGGTTTTGGTACCAAAACCACTGGACTAGCCCAAGGGCTATCTGAGAGCTCAATAACTCCCAACTCTAGCATCTTTTGGACCTCAGTCCTGATGCAATCTCTGACATGGTAAGGCTGCCTGTAAATCTTATTTTTAATAGGTAGACTCTCACCTGTGTCCACTTCATGGGTACACCAGGTGGTCTGACTAGGAGTCAGAGAGAACATGTGCCTATATTGATTGAGGACCTTCCTGCAATCAATCTGTTGTTGGTCAGTGAGGCTGCCTGCCAAAGCTACACCATCTGCTGACCCATCATCAGGGGTCTGAGAGAGGAGATCTTCCTGTCCCTCATCAGTTGCCATGAGCAAACCCATGTCAGCCCTGTCTACAAAAGGTTTGAGCCTGTTCACATGGAGCTCCCTGTGGGGGCTCCTAGGAGTGCCAAGGTCCACCAAGTAGGTGACCTCACCTTTCTGCTCAATTATAGTATGGGGTCCACTCCATTTGTCTTGGAGACCTGCTCGGGCCACAGGATCCAACACCCACACCTTTTGCCCTGGCTGATAAACAGTCAGAACAGCCTTTTGGTCATGCCAAGCTTTCTGTAATTCTTGACTGGCCTCAAGGTTTTTGCTTACCTTCTTCATGTACGCAGCCATCCTGGAGCAGAGGCCAAGTACATAGTCCACAATGTCTTGTATAGGAGGTTTGAGAGGTAACTCCCATCCCTCCTTCACCAAACACAAGGGACCCCTAACTGGATGCCCAAACAGAAGTTCAAAAGGGCTGTAGCCAACCCCCTTCTGTGGGACCTCTCTGTAGGCAAAGAGAAGGCAGGGCAACAGAACATCCCATTTTCGCCTAAGCTTTTCTGGGAGGCCCATGATCATGCCCTTGAGGGTTTGGTTGAACCTTTCAACTAACCCATTGCATTGTGGGTGATAGGGTGTGGTGAACTTATAGTTCACTCCACACTCCTTCCACATTGCAGTAATATAACTTGACATGAAGTTAGTAACTCTGTCAGTTAAGACCTCCTTAGGGAAACCCACTCTGGAAAAGATTCCCAGGAGGGCCCTGGCCACCACAGGGGCTGTGGTGGTTCTAAGGGGTATTGCTTCTGGATACCTAGTGGCATGGTCCACCAAAACTAGTATGCAACTGTGTCCAGATGCTATAGGAGGGTTCATGGGACCAATGATATCAATCCCAACCCTCTCAAAGGGAACCCCCACCACTGGTAGTGGTATGAGGGGGGCCTTTGTGGTACCACCTGACTTACCCTGGCTTGACAGGTGGTACAGGAGTGACAAAATTCCTTTGTGTCCTCAGACATGAAAGTGAGGGACAAGCCTGTCCCAAGTCTTACTTTGGCCTAGGTGTCCTGCTAAGGGAATATCATGTGCCAAGGTGAGTAGGAAGCCCCTAAACTTCAGAGGTATGACCAACCTCCTGGTGGTACCCGACTTGGGGTCTCTACCCTCTGAGTAAAGGAGTCCCTCATCCCAATAGATCCTGTGGGATCCACTGACACTCCCAGCAGCCTCAGCAGCAGCTTGCTGTCTGAGGCGTTCAAGAGAGGGGCAGGTTTTCTGCTCCAAACTCAATTCTGCCCTGGAAGGGCCCCCTGTCCCCAAGAACTCAACCTGGTCAGGTTCAAGTTCATCTGAGACAGTTCCTTCACAGGGACTGGGATCATCTCCCTCAAGAGACTGATCTTCACTCTGAGTCTGGGGGGAAGACACAGCCTTACCACTCCTGCTCCTTCTCTTGGAAGGCTCTTGGTCCATTGTTCCAGGATCCAGGGCCTGTTCAGTGTTTGTCAGTTTGGCCTGTGACCTGGTCACAGCAAACACATCTGCAGAGATGCCCAGCATTGCTGCATGAGTCCTAAGTTCCACTTCAGCCCAGGCTGAAGTCTCCAAATCATTGCCCAGCAAACATTCTACTGGTAGGTCTGAGCTAACCACAACTTTCTTAGGGCCAGTTACCCCTCCCCAGCTGAAATTACCAACTGCCAAGGAATGGTCAGTCCTGACATTGTTAGCATTGGTCACTTGGTACATTTCTCCAAGTATGATTTGGTCAGGGGCCACAAGATCCTCTGTCACCATAGTGACACTTGCACCTGTGTCCCTGTATGCCATGGCCTCCTTACCATTGATTAAAAGCTGTTGTCTGTATTTGCCCAGGTTACTGGGACTGACAAATAGGGTGGCAATATCCATGCCACCATCACAGACAAGCACAGTCTGAGCTGGAGTTCTGACTAGGCCAGAACCCATCTCAGAACCCAAGGTTAACACTACTAATCCCTTGTTCCCTGTACCACCACTTGTACTTGTGCTAGGGGGTGCAGTTGCCTTAGGGGCAGTGGTGGTAGGAGGATTTTCCTTGGCTTTTGGACAATCCGCATCTCTTGTCCCATGGGTCTTCTGTTTACAGAGATAGCACCAAGGTTTCTTTTTGCCTTTACCTTTGTTGGATTGTGACTCCCCCCCCAAATGCAAATTTTTGGGGCCCTGATGAAGACTGTTTTTCATCTTTACCCTTGTCCCCACCCTTATCTGGAGTTTTAGAATCTTGTTTCTTTTAGTCACCACCATTGCTCTGGTTTTTCTGCTTCACTCTGGTTCTGACCCACTTATCTGCCTTCTTTCCCAATTCTTGGGGAGAAGTCAGATCAGAGTCAACCAGGTATTGATGCAATAACTGATTTTGGCAATTATTAAGGATCTGCTCCCTCATAGTCAAATTGTATAATCCCTTGAAATCATTCACTTTGCTGCCAAGCAACCAGCCTTCCAGAGCCTTAATGGCACTATCCACAAAGTCTACCCAATCCTGAATCTGTGCCTTCTGGGTGTCTCTGAACTTAATCCTATATTGTTCAGTGGTTAAGCCAAACCCATCAATGAGGGCACTCTTCAAGATTGAATAGTTGTCAGCATCCTCTTCTCTTACAGTGAGGAGCTTATCTCTACCTTTGTCAGAAAAGGAGAGCCACAAGATAGCTGCCCACTGCTCTTGAGGGACCCTCTGAACTTTACAGGCCCTCTTTAAAGCAGTTGTCTATTTTTGCATGTCATCCCCAACATGGTAGGGAGGGACAATCTTGCTCAGGTTCCTATTATCAAAGGAATGTTCCTTAACTCATGGGACTCTAGTCCAAACGTTTTACTAGCTCTCTGGGCTTCTAGGGTCTCTTTATCAAGGGCCAACTGCTCTTGCCTGAGCCTAAGTCTAGCTTTCTCAAGCTCAAGAAATTGGTATTCCCTATTATAAGAGTGGTCCCTCTTGCTAGATACAGAGGTCCCTACAGAATTTCCTGAGTGATTAGACTCTGCGGAGAGAGATCTAGATCTCCTTGGTAAACTCTGCACTCTTCCAGGAGGAGTAAAGTGGAGACCCTCATGGCCTCCTCCATTCTCCTCTTGACGTTCCGAGTTATCCAGACGAGAACCATCAGGTTCCCCCTGGTCAGGGTTAGAGTCTAGGTCATAAAAGGTGTCACCTCCTGACCTGTCCTCATTCCCTGTCCTACCCACTATGTCCTGATCATCTGACACAGGAGTCTTCTTTAGGTCATCTAACAGTAACACCTCCACCAGGCGTTGAGTGTTGGCACTTCTCCCTGTCTTCAACTTTCTAGAGGCACACAGGGATTTCAGTTCTTGGAACGAAAGCTCACTGTATCTAGAAGGCAAAGAGCCACTGGCATCTCCTTTAGCAGACATTACTAAGTGTGGTGAGGTGTTGCACCTACCTAACCTAGTGGGAGCTAAACTCTCTGAGGTTGGAGAAAGGGTGTGCTAGACCCTTGACTTACCCAACCCTAAGTTCAGAAGAACTTACTTATTCTAAGCTAGTATTATATGTACCCAGTACAAGTGGTTTTTCAGTTAATCAATACAAAGATTTATCTGGTAAAACAATGCAGGCTTGAATCCCAACCGCTGAACACCTATGTGGAAAGTTGGCCTGGTATATGCTGTCCACTAATTAAAGTGGGCACCTTGCACCAGTCCAAACAACCCTTATGATGATTTAAGAGGCCTAAGATAACCTTAGAAAGCTATCCAAGTAGTAGCTGTGGAGAGCAGCCTTCAGGCTTAGTCTTGAAGGAATGTTAAGCAGCTTGTTTTACCAGAATACAACCTTATAGTATTGGTTAAATGAAAGGAGAACCATTAATATAACACTCTCTAGTACAACACAGTATCTCCTACACGGAGATATCACAAAGCACACAATACTTAAGCACAGAAATGACAGTAAATACATTGGCGAAGCTAGGGGGGGGGCGGTGGGGGCAGGGACCCCACAGAGGACGGGTGCAGTGTGGGAACACGACTTTGTGCTCCGTACAATTCTATGGGAAAGTTGCGGTTGAAGTTTTAGAGTTTAAGGTGCATAGGTCTGAAGTGGCGTCGGAAACTGCCGTCGAACTTAATGGAGGACTTCGAAGGAGAGCCGCTGCTGGAAGGAAGAAAAGTGTCAGTTGGAATCCAAAGGTGGATTTTTGTCGAAGAGTACCTGAAAGCAGAGGGGACAGAGTCTGGGTCACTTCAGAGTGACCAGGGGCTCGGTAGACTAATGCCCACCAATGTTATGGGATTCTGGTTGGTTGATACAGTTCTTGACTCTGCAGCTACGGGGACCAGGAGACGTCGAGGACAACCAGAAGCCGGATACAAGCTGTTCTACGAAGGATGTTGAGTGCTGAGGGGTCGGTGTCCGACGGGAGCACCAACAAGCCTTGGCAATGGCAACCCATGCAGAAGGTCAAGGATGTGTATGGTTCGGACCAACAAGGCCCAGGAGACTCAGAAAACACAGGGGGGTCAGGGCAAGCCTGGAGCAACCAGGGATCCCAAGAAAAGAAAAGTTGACCCTCAGTAAGACTCACAGGCCGGAGGCACAGGAGTCGCGAGAGGACCTCGAGCAATTTCACCAAACAACAGCCCACGGAGCACTTGGTGCAAGGATGACAAAGATCTTGATAGAAAATGGTGCCAGAGGTTGGGGCTACTTGGAGCCCAATGCACTTGACGGGAAACACCAACAAGCATATGCACTTGCAAATGTATGCAGTGCACAGGGGTTCGGGTATTGCAGTCCCCACAAGGGATTCTGACCTTAAACTTGGTGAGAGGGTAGCTCGGTCCTTGTGGAACAAAGGAACCCACCTCCTGTGTTGCTGAAGCCTTTGGAATCCGTAGGAACTCAGGATCAGCAGACCTGACAGCAGTGTTGCAGTGTCTGCGAATGCAGGGGAGTGACTCCTTCACTCCAAGGGAGATATCTTTGGTTGTCCTTGATGCTCCACAGGTCCTGCACAGAGCCTGTATGGTGCACGGGCACAGACGATGCTTCAGACTGAGAGGGAGATGAAGTCAGGCCCAAACGAAGTCCAGCGAAGTCCAGAGTGTCCAGACAGTTGAAGCTCAGTGGTTTCGGGTTCAGAATCTTGTCCACATCAAATCTAGGGTCCTACAGCCAAGTAAGCCCTTTTGTACCCACGGCAGAGGGTTGGACAGATTCAGGGGACCCTCCTAGGCGAGGGTCTGGACAGTGGGGAGGTTACTCCCATGTCCTTTGTCCAGTTTCGCGCCAGAGCAGGAGCCAACGGCTCCCAGGACTGGTTTGAACTGGACTATGCACAGGGACACAAAATGTGCCCCTCATGCAGACTTATGCGCTGGCAAGCGCACCCACCCAGCCCTAATACACTAAATCCTGTCTGGGAGGTGATCACATCTCCCTGTGACAGAATGTCTATTGTTCTGCTTTCCCCTGCTCGAGCTTGGCTCAGCAGCAGGAGGGCAGAAATGTGTCTCTGGTTGGCAGCAACCATTTTGTGCTGCCCGGGACTCGAAGGCTGGAACCAGGAACACCAGGGACCCAACAAAGCTTGCTTCTGAGGGGTGGAATCATACCTCCCACACCCGTTACCAGTGTGGGGGTGTGATTCCAACATGTTTGACACCAAACACGATAGGGCTTGTTTCAGCCGTTTTAAAGTTAGTCATCACGTGGTCGCATAATGCCACTCTATATGTTGTAAATGGCTGCTTCACTGACAACCCGGGAGAATGAACTCCGTAGGCTGCAGGGGTGTTCTGCTCATGCAGTGGCACCCTCTCACTTAGAACCAAGCACCCTGCCCTCAGGATTGTAAAGGCCTGCTAGAGGGGTGACTTGTAGGTTTTAAGTGCAGTAATCCTTAGATATAGTAAACCTATATCTTAAGTAAGTGGTGCATGCACCATCTTACACAGGCTGCAATGGCAGGCCTGTAGTTCCATTTTGCATGGCCTCTCATAGGTGGCATAATACATGCTTCAGCCCATGGGAGGCCTCTGGGGCACCTATGCCTTGGGTACATGGGTAGCATATACTAGGGACTGACAAGGGTACCCCAGTATCCAATCTTGAGTGTACCTAAGTACATAGCATAACAGTTTGAGGAGAAAGCAGATAGACTGGGGTCCTGATTAGCAGGATCCCAGTCAGACTAGTCAAAAACAGTATCACATTTAGCAAAAAGTGGGGGTAACCATAAGAAGCAGATCCTACTTTCCTACAAATACCATCTCCTAACTTAATGCCTAGTCAAGTTTAGTGATAAATAAGTTGAATGGCTCTCATGATTTTTGGTGGAGTCCCGAAGCTGTTACGTTTCTCCCAGAGGTGAGCCAGAGGAACTCTGTTGAATGCTGCCCTGAAATAGCTGAAACAGACAAAGTGTTGATTTTGCAGATAAGTCTTTTCCATTCAAATTGACATGGCAGCAAGATTAGATAAGGTTCAGACCAGGGGCAGTGCGGAATCCTGTTTGGTTCCATTGAATATGTGCCTGATTGTCCACCCATTCTTGCAAATCTTGCAGCACTAGGGTTACAAAGAACTTGGCATCAATGTCAAGTAGGGCCATTAATCGATAGTGTATTTGGTCGCCTCTGTTACCCCCTTTAAAGATTGGGTAAATAATGGATCCGCGCCAGGAATCTGGGACTGGCTGGTGGAGGCTGGCTGACTAGAGAGAAGAGAACTTTTTTTTTACCATACTACATATAACACTCCATTTGGTGCGCACAACTATTTGTGCTTTCCATTGGCCTAGTTTCAGCACCTAGTGTACTTCTAATGGATTCCTTATTTAAGTATATCATTGGATAGGTAACATTTCAGGATGACATCTATGCATGCATGTTGCACAATAAACACCTAAAATATGTTTAGTCAATATTTTGAGAGGAAAAAATGACAGAGGCTACATTTTTAATTCTTAACTGTAAGAGCCTTGTTACGATGTCGGTCGGAAAGACCGCCCGACTGACGCAGTCGTGGATACATTCCGCCCTACTAGTCCACAATGTCTCCGACCGCCGTATTATGATGTATGCCAGGCAAAACTCTGAGCGCGTCGGTTGGAGATGAGTCCGACCCAACCGCATCGGTCGTAAACGAGTCCGATCCGACCGCGTCGGTTGGAAAGGCTGTCCCATAGGGATTCCAACTACGCACATGCATCGCTTGTAATGCTGGCCGATTATGATGCATCCGACGTGGTTGCGGACCGATGGCGCTTTGTGTGCCACATGGCAAGTGCAAAATAGAAAAAATCAGGCCAAATAACACAACAACAAGCATAGTCAGCGCCCCCCCAAAAAAAAACACCACATTTCAATTAAAAAAGTAGACACACCCTCCAATCCACTTATGAAAAAAAAAAACGATCATGATCCTTTGCCAATACAATACTGCTGAGAGAAGTAGGCAGCTCTTTCTTCAGTTATTGCTGTCAGCCCTGCACACACTCACGCACTGCATTCACATCACTACCTGCTCATATCATTTTTTTGGTTTGGATTCCTTTCTTAGACACACCTTTTAATTCAGCTTCACACTCACACTCACCCTCACCATGTCAAAGAAGAAGCAGCCACGTTTTACTGATGAGGAGTTGAGAGTGCTTGTTGAAGAAATCCTCAGAGTAGAGCCACATGTATTTGGGACTCTAGTCCAACAGACCCCCATGAGCCAGAAAACACAGATGTGGGACAGGATAGTCAGCAAGGTGAATGCAGTAGCCCCCATCCTGCGCCCAATGGATGACATCAAAAAGAGGTGGTACGACAGCAGGAGGAGGGTCAAATATTTGGCCAGCAAAGACCACGGGGCCACACAAACAGACTGGTGGTGGCCCTCCTGTACCACCTTTGCACTTTACTTCCTGGGAGGAGAAGGTGCGTGTCATCATTCCGCCGGAGAGCTTATTTGGAATACCTGATGGTATGGAGTCTGGTAAGTGTGAACTCTACATTTCACACAAGTTATCAAAGACACTTCTGCGGACATCTCTGTAATGGTTCCAGTTAGCTGTATGAAGTTTTTTGGATTCAAACAAACTAATAGTCAAAGATCATGTGATGTGTATGTAATACAGATAACCTGCATACCTGCAATGAAGATGAAAAGGCTCAAAATTATTGCCATGTACACACTTGTCCCAAACTCCCATCAAGGCTTTGTGCCCCAAACACCATGCACCAGTGTCAGCCATCTTGCTAGTACATTTCCACTCACTGTCAGGACACCACTCTTCCTGGTGGCCTGGTTGGGCTGGGTGGGAAGGGGTGTGTAGTACAGGGCCTGAAGGGAGATGAAGCCATTGCAAAAACTTCTCCTCCCACCCATCTCAAACAGCACTCCTGGAACTATGTTTTCTTGACAGTGAGTGGAAATGTACTAGCATGATGGATGACACTGGTGCATGGTGTTTGGAGCACAAATCCTTGATGGGAGTGATGATCAAGTCAAACACCAGGCACCAGTGTCAGCCATCTTGCTAGTACACTTCCCTTCACTGGCAGGAAACCATTCTTCCTCGTAGCCTGATTGGCCAGGGTGAGAAGAGTGTGTGTAGGACAGGCCCTGATTGGAGATGTAGTCATTGTAAACACTCCTCCTCCCACCCAGCCCATACCGCACCGCTGGAAACATGCTTTCCTGACACTGAGTGGAAATGTACTAGCAAGATGGCTGACATCGGTGCATGGTGTTTGGAGCACAAGGCCTTGATGGGAGTTGTGGTCAAGTCAGACACCAGGCACCAGGGTGGAAAAAGTGTGTGAAGGACAGGGCCTGATGGGAATTGTAGTCATTGCAAACACTCCTCCTCCCACCCAGCCCACCTGGAACTATGCTTTCTTGACAGTGAGTGGAAATGTACTAGCAAGATGGCTGACACTGGTGTCTGGTGTCTGACTTCACCACAACTCCCATCAAGGCCTTGTGCCCCAAACACCATGCACCAGTGTCAGCCATCTTGCAATTACACTTCCCCTCATTGTCAGGACACCATTCTTCATGGTGGCCTGATTGGGCAGGGTGGGAGTCTTTTAAGTTTTCCAAAAATCCCAGCAGCCCTTCGAACCCCAGTTCACAAAATAAGTTCTCTGTAAAGCAGCAACCAAACCATTGAAATCACATCTAACTATGGAGTTAAAATCAAAACTCCATGAGCGGTGTATGCACAAAGCTAAGCAATTACACGTTTGCCTCCTTAGTGGGATTCAATCTAGGACCATGAGTTGAAAACAATAGGCACATGAATCATAACATGATTACAACATTTCTGAGAAATAAACAAAATGTGAGTGTGTAGGCAACCACACCTATGTGACTGCTGATACATAGACTATGCCCAGTACACAGGCCACACAAACTAAAACATTTTGATTTTTAGAGTACGTATGTTATTGACATTCTACAGATGTGGATCACAGTAACCCACCAGTGTCATCTACAGAGTGTCAGGTACAAGTCAATGTCGGCGGACATGTCATAAGAACAGAGCATGGCCATCTTTGCACATAGGTGGAGCTGATCACCAATACACATCTTGTAAAAGTTGCATTGTTCCTGCTAAAAATAGGCTACCATCATGGATAAAGGAGGCAAATCATGCCTCTTAAACTCTTTTTTGGTCCTGGGAACACCTCCATGGCCAATAATGACAATAGCCATGCTCAGACTCCAAGCCAGAATGAGTTCACCGGTTTTAGGACTCTCCTGTACCCTCGGACGAGGAGGAGCAATCAGGTTTGGGTCGGCAGACAGCATCAGCATGTACAGCAGGATCCACAGCGACAACTCCCAACTCAGCTAGCAACACTCAGCTGACCCCTGCCCTGATAGGCACAGCAGCTACGGGAAACAACTCCAGCACAGCAACACTGAGCACTCTGGAGTTGACAGACAACAACACTGTCAATGAGGAAGGAGGCTCAGGTTTGACTGTGCCACCGCAAACCGTGCATGCCTGTGGGGTTAGGGGTGCTGGGAGGGGTCATGTGGATCCACGGAGTCAAGCAGCTGGTGCTACAGATGTTCATCCAAACCTCTCCAGGGTACTCGATGCTTACGAGGGGTACCAGGGAGCAATGGGCCAAGTTGAACAACATCTCCGGAACATTGAACAGCCGCAGGCCTCCCTAGACCAAAGACTAGAACGTTTTAACCAACAAATGGACGAGGTCATGGGGTGCTGAGGGATATCAGTACCAGCCTCCGTCAGTTAGCTTGTCAGCAAAGTACCCCTCCCTATGTGCCTACTCCATCTGTGCCAACAACATCTGCACAAGACACAGGGAGGGACGTTGAGCCAGGCGGAGATTCCCCAGTACCCCAGGAGGTTGCAGTTGTGGTTCACCCACCCAAATGTGGGAAGGGTTGTCCGTGGAAAGATAAGGGAGAGTCAGATAGCAATGCACCACCCCCAGCAAGTAAAAAAATGTGCCCATGATATCATTCGTTGTGTGCGGAGCGTTCACTTAGTTGACTGTCCATACAAACTGTTCCACATCTGATGGCGGTACAAAGTTGGACTTTGGACTTGGATAACTGTGGCTAGGCTCTTTTGGAGTTCATCAGTAAACACTGTCAACTCCAATCATCACATGTGTTTAGGTCGAGCCTAGCGGCAGCGCGCATGCACTGCTCGCTCTGCGAGACTGCTGTAGTAGAGTATGGGAGAGAAGCCGCGCCCTCTCTCCGCCCATATTTTTCATTGGCTTGTGTCACTGTCTTTCGTAAATGCTGCCTTCACAATAGTTAATAGGCTTGTTAGTCCCTCCTTAGTATGGCTTTGTCTTCATTTGTAACCTCCCATGGCTACAGGCCCCTTTACTTTGGTTGTTACACGGGACCTGTTATTTAGTCTGTAAGCACTATTTACTTTATTGAGTTTCTCTCACTGCAGGCCAGATATGCCCTGCTTCAGCTGAAATCACTTGTGTGTTTTTTAAGCAGCACAGCCGCCCCTTGACACAGGTGCCTGCTTTCAATCACTTTAACCGGCATTATCTCGTGTCTGTTTCAACCCCCCAAGTAAAATGGATTTAGAAATTATTAGCGAATTAAGTCATATGAATGCCAGGTAGCACATAATCGTGTGCTAATGGGCTGAAACTGACAACAGCACATCTGTGTTACATGTCATCTGCACTAAAGCCACCTGACGGGTTGTTTTCAAAAGCCTGTTTTAGCAACAACAGCAACACCACCAATACCACCACCACTACCACCAATACCACCACCACCAATACCACCACCACCACAAATACCACCAATGCCACCACCACCAATACCACCACCACCAATACCACTACCATCACCAATGCCACCACCACTGATACCACCACCACCACCGATATCACCACCAACACCACCACCACCAATAAATACCATCACCACCAATACCACCACCACCAATATCACCACCAACACCAATACCACCACCAATACCACCACCACCACCACCAATACCACTACCAATACCACCACCAGCACAACCAATACCACCACCACCACCACCACCAATATCACCACCACCAATACCACCACCACCAATATCACCACCACCAATCCCCACCACCAATACCACCACCACCAATACCAATACCAATACCACCACCACCAATACCACTATCACCACCACCAATACCACCACCACCAATGCCACCACCAATACCATAACACCACCTATACCACCACCAATACCACCACCAATACCACCACCAATACCACTGCCACCACCACCAATACCACCACCACCAATACCAATACCACCACCACCACCACCAAAACCAGCACTACCAATACCACCACCACCAATACCACCACCACCAATACCACCGCCATCACCCATACTACCACCACCAATACCACCACCACCACCAATACCACCTTCAGCAATACCACCACCACCAATCCCCACCACCAATACCACCACAACCAATATCACCACCAATACCAATACCACCACCACCACCAATACCAATATCACCACCAATACCACCACCACCAATGCCACCACCACCAATGCCACCACCACCAATACCAATACCACCAATACCACAAATAACACCACCACCACCACCAATACCATCACCACCAATACCACTACCACCACCAATACCACCACCACCAATACCAATACCACCACGAATACCACCACCACCACCAAATACCACCACTACCAATACCACCACCACCACCACCAATACCACCACCACCAATACCACCGCCACCACCAATACCACCACCAGCAATACCACCACCAATACCACCACCACCACTAATGCCACCACCAATACCACCACCATCAATACCACCACCACCACCAATACCGCCACCAATACTACCAATACCACCACTAATACCACCACCAATACCACCACCACCAATACCACCACCACCAATACCACCACCACCAGCACCAATACCACCACCACCAAAACCATCACCACCAACACCACTACAACCACCACCAATACCACCACCACACCAATACTACCACCACCAATGCCAATACCACCACCACCAATACCACCACCACCAATACCAATACCACTATCAATACCACCATCAATACCACCAATACCACCACCAATACCACCACCAAAACCACCACCAGTACCACCACCAATACCACCACTACCACCAATACCACCACCACCAATACCACCTCCACCAAAACCATCACCACCACCAATACCACCACCACCACCAATACCACCTCCAATACCAATACCACCACCACCAATACCACCAATACTACCACCACCAATGACACCACCGCCAATGCCACCACCACCAATACCACCAATGCCACCACCAATACCACCACCACCACCAATACCACCACCAATACCACTACCACCACCACCAACACCACCACCAATACCAATACCACCACCAACAATACCACCACCACCAATACCACCAAGACCACCACCAATATCCACCACTAATACCACCACCAATAACACCACCACCAATACCACCACCACTGATACCACCACCAATACCACCACCACCAATACCAATACCACCACCACCAATACCAATACCACCACCACCAATACCAATATCAATACCACAACGAATACCACCACCACCACCACCACCAATACCACCACCACCAATACCACCACCACTACCACCACCACCCCAATACTACCACCACCACCAATACCAATAACACCACCACAAATACCACCAATACCACCACCACCAATTCCACCACCAATGCCAATACCACCACCACCAAAACCACCACCACCAATACCACCTCCACCAATACCACCTCCACCAATACCAATACCAATACCACCATCAATACCACCATAATATCACCACGAATACCACCACAAATGCCACCACCACCAATACCACAACCACCAATACCACCACCACCACCACCACTACCACCAATACCACCACCACCACCAATACCACCACCACCAATAACACCACCTCCAATACCACCTCCAATACCAATACCACCACCACCAATACCACCACCACCAATACCAATACCACCAATGCCACCACCAACACTACCACCACCAATACCACCACCACCAATACCACCACCAATACCACTACCACTACCACCACCACCACCAATACCACCACCACCAATACCACCACCACCATTACCACCACCAATACCACCACCAACACCACCACCAAGACCACCACCACCACCAATACCACCACCAATACCACCATGTTAGATTTGGGGGTCTCTAGTTGGCATAGGTAGGTACCTGTGACAAATAGGGACCCTTGCGTCTAGTCAGGGTGAGGGGCTACACTCCTAAAATAACCCCTGCTCACCCCCTTGGTAGCTTGGCACGAGCAGGCAGGCTTATCTCAGAGGCAGTGTGTAAAGCATTTGTGAACACATACAGTAATACAGTGACAACACTACAGATGGACACCACACAGGTTGTATTATAAAAATAGTATTTTTATATAGACTTAACACAAGACCAAACGACAAAAATCCACAATACTGTACTCAAAAATAGACTTGAAAAGGTTATAAAATAGTTCAGTTCTCTCAAATTGTAGATGCAACACTTTACTCTCAATGTACCTTGAATGCGTAACGCAAAGAAAACAAAAGGGTCGCAGGGAAGGTGATGCGTCGGTTCCGTACACTCAGGGGAGTGGATGCATCGGTTCCTTACTGCTGCGCAGGGGAGTTGATGCTCGCTTCCTTACTGTGTGGGGAGTTGATGCGTCGGTTTCTTACTGCTCTCCGGTGCGATGCGACAGATGGCACCTCGATGCGATACTCTTCTCCGGTGCAATGCGATAAAAATGGCGTCTTGGCTGTGATGCGACAACGTTGGTGCGATGCGTGCATGCCCGACGGCCGTGCGGCGACTCAATGATCTTGGGAGCCGCGACAGGCCCTGCGACGCGCTTCTCCGGTGATGCGACGATGTCCTCTGTGGCAGCGTCCCGCTTCTCCGGCGATGCGCCGCGCTTCGGCGATGCGATGATGACAGCGGCGTCTCGCTTCCTCGGCGATGCGATGACAGCGGCTGCAGCGGCGACACGCTTCTCGTTGTTGCGTCATGCTTCCAGCTCCCAGCGACACGCAGTCTCTCAGAAGGCCCAGCACAGCAGCAGGCACTTCAATTCCCAGCAAGGGAATTCAGTGGGGAGCTGGTTGGTGAAGTCGTGTATCCCTGAGACTTCAGGCAGGAGGCAAGCTCTAGTTCAAGCCCTTGGAGATTCTTCTTCAAGTTGATAGAAAGCACACTCAGTCCTTTTCTCCTTTCTTTGGCAATGAAGCAACCACTGCAGGCCAACCCCCAAACACACAGCACAGGGGTAGTCTCCTCCTTCAGCTTCCTGGTTCTTCTCCTCAGCAAAGGTTCGTCTTGATTCCCAGAAGTGATCTAAAGTTCTTGGGTCTGGGTCCCAATATTTATACTACTTTTCTCTTTGTTCTCTGAAGGCAGAGAGGCCTCTGCCTAGTCCAAAACCAGTTCTGGTCAGTCCTGGAGCACTTTGTTGACAAGACTCCTTCTTTCCTTTCACAGTGTAGGCCAGGGACATCAGACACACCACAGGAGGTGGAGCCAGCATTGTGGAGGAAAGGCACAGCCCTATTCAGGTCCCAGGTGCAACTCCTCCCTCCTATCTGCATACAGATCTCTCTATTCAGCCCTGTGCTGACTCACCCTGTCTCCTGGAAGCCCCCAGCCCCTGTCACTCAAACTCCAGACAAGGAATACACAACCTAGCAGAGGCAGGCTTGGATAGTTAGGCAAGAAAATACCTACTTTCTAAAAGTGGTATTTTCAAACACAGAATGTTAAAACCAACTTCACTAAAAGATGTATTTTATCATTCTGAGTTCAGAGCGTACTAAACTCGAATTTCTACCTGGTTCCCTGAGTCAGTTAGGATTATAAGATGTAATAATCTAACTGCCCATTCTGGCCTATGGGGAACAGGTAGCCTTGCAATAGTGAAAAACGAAAATGGCTGTAATTCACTATTAGGACATGCCACACACACCAGGGCATGTCCTACCTTTTACCTACAATGCACCCTGCCCTTGGGCCTACCTTAGGGGTGACTAATATGTATAAAAGGGAAAGTTTAGGGACTGGCAAGTGGGTACACTTGCCCAGTCAACATGGCAGTACCAGACTGCGCACAGGCTCTGCAATGGCAGGCCTGAAACACACTTTACAAGCTGCTCCGGTGGGTGGCACAACCAGTGCTGCAAGCCCACCAGCATCATTTGATTTACAAGCCCTGGGCACACGCAGTGCACTGTACTAGGGTCTGACAGTAAGCCAAACAATCCAATCATGGAGTCACTAATCCATACATCAATTTACCATAGGGAGCACTTGCACTGTGGCACTGAACAGCAGTGGCACAGTGCCCAAAAGCATCTAAAACCAGCAAAAACATAAGAGGCAACAGCAAAAAATGGAAGGGAGACCCACGCCAATGGTGCCAGGTCTAACACACCACCAATACCACCACCACAATTACCACCACCACCAATACCACCACCACCAATACCAATACCACAACGAATACCACCAACACCAACAATACCACCACCACCACCAATACCACCACCACCCCCAATACTACCACTACCACCAATACGGCCACCACCACCAATACTACCACCACCACTAATACCACCAATACCAATACAACCACCACCAATACCACCACCACAAATACCACCAATACCACCACCAATACCACCACCACCAATATCACCACCACCAATGCCAATACCACCATCACCAATGCCACTACCAATACCACCACCACAAATACCACCACTACCACCACCAATACCACCAACCACCACAAATACCACCACCACCAATACCACCACCACCAATACCACCACCACTGCCACCACCACCAATACCACTGCCACCACCAATACCACCACCACCAATATCACCACCAATACCACCTCCAATACTAATTCCACCACCACCAATACCTATACCACCAATACCTCCACCGCCAATGCCACCACCACTAATGCCACCACCACCAATACCACCACCAATACCACCACCGCCACCAATACCACTACCACCACCACCATCACCACCACCAATACCACCACCACCAATACTACCACCACCAATACCACCACCACCAATACCAATACCACCACCAATAGTACCATGAATACCACCACCACCTCCAATACCACCGCCACCCCCAGTACCGCTACCACCAATACCACCACCAATACCACCACCACCAATACCACCACCACCACCAATACCACCAACACCAATACCACCAATACCACCACCACAAATACCACCAATACCACCACCACCACCAACACCCCCACCACCAATGCCAATACCACCACCACCAATACCACCACCAATACCACTACCAATACCACCACCACCAATACCAATTCCACCACAAATACCACCACCATCACCAATACCACCACAAATACCACCACCAATACCACCACCACCACCAATACCATACAACACCAATACCACCACCACCAATACCACCAATACCACCACTACCACCACCACCAATACAACCACCACCAATACCACCACCAATACCAATACCACCACCAATACCACCACCACCAATACCACCAATACCACCAATTCCCCCACCACCAATACCACCAATACCACCCCCACCAATACCATCATCAATACCACCACCACCAATACCACCACCACCACCAATACCACCACCACCAATACCACCACCACCCGTACCACCACCACCCGTACCACCACCAATACCAATACCACCACCACCAATACCACCACCACCAATACCAATACTACCACCAATACCACCACCAATACCAATACCACCACCACCAATACTACCACCACCACCAATACCCCCACCACCACCAATACCACCACCACCACCAATGCCACCACCAATACCACCACCACCAATATCTCCAATACCACCACCAATACCACCACTACCACCACCAGTGCCACCAGTACCACCAATACCAATACCACCACCACCAATACCACCATAACCAATACCACCAATGCCACCACCACCAATGCCACCACCACCAATACCACCACCACCAATACCCCCAATACCACCACCAATAGCACCAATTCCAGCACCACCAATACCACCACCACCAATACCACCACCACCAATACCACCACCTCAGCGCCTCTCGCTCACTAGTAATAGCAGGGGCACTGTACGAGGCCGGAGCTGCAGCCGAGATCATCCCTCCCTCCCTCCATGCCTGCCATAAAGCACATCCCGCCCTGCACCAAGAGGTGAAGCCAGGGCCCTACTACAGCTGGGATGTTTTTATTAGGCCAAAGATAGCAATGACATTATGCAATGCCACACTGCAAACTCAAATCATGGAGAGGGCAGGAAATAGCCCCCCCCCTTCCACTCTTCCTCCTGAGACGTGACAGTGTAATCACAGAGTGAAAGGTGTTGGAGCGCTCTGTTAGTGTTTAAAGCTCAGATCATATGTAACTCTTACTTCACACTTTGTGTCTGTGTAATTTACAGCACTTACACATCTTCTTCACTGCACTACTTATCACTACTTTGACAACGTCGCAAGCCGGTCTCTTCCTCTGATATTTACAATCTAACAAGCGGTCGAGAAGGCCCTTTATTCCAATGCAATAGGTCTCGCATTTGCGAGAGTTTAAGATATTAGTATTGTAAATGACAATGCCTTTTATTTATGTTTTAAAACCCAAAACATAAATAAAAGGCATTGTCATTTACAATGCCAATAGCTCAAAGTTGCGTGAATGCGAGAGCTATTGCATTGCAAATGCTTGTTTTGTTTTATGAGCACATCAATATTGCGTGTCATCACCTATGCACCATGTATGCCAAAATAAACCACTTTACACATCAATACTAGCTCATGTTGTGTCTTTGACTTCAAACTCAAAATCTTGACATCCCCTTTTTATCACAAAGATGAAAGAGTCACCAACCTAGGTAATCAAGTACTTGTAAGTTGTAACTTAAGTGCCACTAAGTTAATGAACTTTTGCACAACAAGATAGATATACACAATCAGAGAATCAGACAAACTGTAGTCCTTGGTATCTATTCACAGGAAGTAAATTGCATGCCCAATCATCACTAATTGCGAGCACAATCAACAATCATTGTTAGTCAACTATTTCATCATGTTCAAATTCAGATCATAACTTGTTTGGATGTTTGATATCAGACAATGCACACCTCAATGTGGAACACAATTTGTATTGTCCAGATACAAACTGGTACCTGAACACAAACTACATTAATATCCCACAGTAGTGAAAAGCACTAATAACAAAAATACTAGACTATTATGTCAGAAGGAAGTGCGTGCCAGGTATTTTAGCAATATTTCCATGTTCATGCCGGTGTCTGTCACAGCATCACATGCCTGGTGATGTCACAACTCAGTAAGTCTACTCTGTAGATGACATGGCTAAGTACACTAGGAAAAAAACATGACAAACAGAGTTTAGCAATCATAAATAATGTCTCAGAAGTCAGAGAAGTAGGGCACTTCAACCACAACAATGTCATTGTTAACACTAGATAGTCTTCACTGAAACACTGCACATGTAAATTTAAACATTTCTTAAACAAGTCTCCAACAAACTTCAGGGCAATTATCCTACACTCTTAGGCATACATACACATTGTCCACCAGCTACACAAAAACAAGCAATGGTGGTTATTAACCACCTCTCATTGCATACTTATAGTCATGTGAAAAGGTTGTTGATAAGCTGTTGTCTCAAGTCCACTTCATCATCATCATCACCACTGTCATTATTGCCTAGTCCTGGATCCTCCATCGGTGGCACCTGCTGGTCTCCTTTATCCTCAATTAGAGGTATGTTCTTACGAATTGCTACGTTGTGTAGCATGCAGCAAGCCACGATTATCTGGCACACCTTTCCTGGGGCATATTGGAGGGCTCCTCCCGTCTTATCCAGACAGCGGAATCTTGACTTCAGGAGGCAAAAAGTCCGCTCCACTATCTGCCTGGTCCGGCCATGGGCTTCTTGAAGCGGACTTCTGATGAGGTGACTGGGTTGCACAGTGGTGTCAGTAATCATGGCTGCTTGGGGTATCCAGAGTCTCCTACATGGAAGATAGAAAAGGTTTCAGTTGTCAAACAACATATTCCTATCTGACATACAAACAACACACACTACAACATTCATATACAACATCACCTACCAGCAAGCCAGGCATGTTCAGGTTGCAGTTGACTCATTAAATGGGGGATGATGCTGTTATGCAGTATATATGCATCTTGTGCAGATCCTGGAAATCTTGCACAGACGTGTGAAATGCACATGTCAGGCAAAGCCACCACCTGGACATTGATGGAGTGGAAGTGTTTCCTGTTGCGATACACCTGCTCATTGGCCTGTGGTGGTATCAAAGCAACATGAGTGTCATCATTTGCTCCAATTACATGGGGTATTCATCCAAAAGCATAAAAATCACCCTTGATGGCGGCCAATTCTCCAGATTTCGGAAACGTTATATAGTGGTCCATGTATCGGGTCAATACCTGCAATACATCACGAAGAACATTACTAAACATGGGCTGGGACATTCCACCCGATGTTGCCACTGTGTATTAGAATGTTCCCGTGGCAAAGAAATGCAGTGCTGCCATCACCTTCACCTTGGGTGTTAGTGCTATTGGATAGGTGCGCTGAGGCTGCAAATATGGTGCCAACTGTTGGCACAAATCATCGATTGATGCCCTTGTGAGATGGTATTTTTTTATTATGTCTCTCCCTTCCATTGATTGGAGGTCTGTAAAGGGCCTGTACACAGGAGGCTGTCTTCCGGCTCCTCTGTGATACTTATGTGTATACACAGTTGGTGTCAGTTCAAAATGTACCAAACAACATGCACTTAGACCAACAGCAAAGAGCAATTAAACACACATAACACTCCATTTCAGTGAAAAACACATTTCACTGATCAGTATTATAATTAGATACATATCACAGCATACATGACATTGCTAAACCTCTATAAAATATTTGGTGACACAGCTTTGCTAGTGCAGTAGTTTAATTTTCAACAGTGTCAGTTGCTGTTCATGCAAAATCAAGCAGGACATACTTCAAAACTCACAAGCCAAGAAGCCTAGACTTATGTTTGTGATATCAATTATATAGTTCATCTGTACACACAATAGGATCATGTAATGCATGACAACTGGGACACCACATATATATAGCGTATCACAATGCAATATATGCACACTAATGTCACATGGTGGACACAGTCATTCCACAAACAATGACATACACAAACCATTTACAATGTAGAAGTGTCATAAAATGCTGTTGTACACTTAGGTGTAGTACACAAAGATGTCCTATAAACTCACATATCAGAGCAAAGCGTATGTAGGCTCCTTTATATTAAAGTGTAGTCATTCCTCTGGGAATGTAGTATCCAGGACTTCAAACACACACACCCTTTCTACCTGCACATCACACAGATAGCACACTGGGTCACACTGTCTTGTAATGCAGTGACTAGGTGTAATCTGTACCTCAAGTGCACCAGAGACGCATATTGACTGATATAAACCCTAAGTTCCAAAATGGCGTAGTTTTTTTCCTGTTGGTATTAGCCTCCCAATCAGTGTGTCATGTGCCACTCAAGGTTAGGTCATCATGGGAGTGTGACATTTCAGTTAGATGCCCCTTTCACCAGAAATATACTGCATCCAGGCATGGAATATCACAAACTCACAACATTGACAAAAGTGTTTGCACGCAGGCCAATTTTTATAAGGTCACAGTAGGTGGTTCATAACCGAATCAGACACAACCATAGGCTATTAGTTGTTATGGTGACAGTTGCAGAACTCAAATTGTGTCCGCCTCGCTTGTAAACCAAAGCGATAAACTCCCATTAGTCATATATCAAAGTTACTCGCGGACCGCAGATAGTTTTTGAACCGCGCGGTAGGTGTGGTGTCAGAAAGCAATGGAATGCATTGGACTGGTTCGGAAAATGCGACCTACGCAGTCCTATCGCTTTGGCCGCCTGGACTGAAGACCGCCTGTGTGGTCTAGATATAAGTCTGGCGGTTTCCAAGAGAGTTCACTTGCCTGCACTAACTGCATTATTTTAGGATCTCTCTGCTGCTGTCCACATCCTCTGGGAACTACAATGTCTCACTGTACAGGGAGCAGGGCCCTGGCCTTCACAGCTGAGGAACTCAAAATGTTGGTCGACATGGTCCTTCCCCTGTACAGGCAGCTATATGCACACCAGAGGAGCAGGTGAGTGATGATCAGACAGCATTGTTAGTTTACATGTACAATAAGGATGCACATCTGGCATTAGTAATCAAAGGGACAGCCATTTAAACCTGTTTTTAAACCTTGCAAAGTGTGTATGTAACTGTTCTGGGCAAGTACACTGCTGTAGATGTGTATTTACTAGTGTTAACATTATGTCACTGTTATCATGGGAAAGTGTCCTCACTGAAGTGAAGTGGTGAGAAAACCACTGTGCTAACTTTTAGATTGTTTGGGCAAGTTGTTCATGACCTATGTATACAAGTATTTGTATATGTACATGTTGCATGTGAACTAAGGGCCTGTCACCATGTCATCCTTACAGGTCAACTCCAGTCAGAAGGTCTACCTGTGGAGGACCATCGCCCAGAAGGTGTGCTCCTCGGGGGTCACACGTCGGCGCAGTGCCCACTGCAGGAAACGTTGGCAGGACTTGAGAGGCTGCACCAAGAAGATCGCAAGAGTCCAGCTGGGCCTGTCACCTCCAGGCAGGAGGGGTGTGTGCCGCTCTCTGACCCCCCTAATGCTACGCGTCCTGGCGGTGGCCTATCCAGACCTAGATGGGCAGTTGAGAGCAAGACAGCAGCAAAGAGGGGGTGAGTATGTGCCTTGTTGCACAACATATTAACCCATGCATGTGCAAGTATTTGAGCTTGGCTTTCCCTTTTTTAGGTTGTGAGACTCACAAAACCACTGTTCAGTGTTAAAAGATGCATATGCAACAACATTTGAAGATGCATGGTCATGTCCCTTTCATCTGGAACATGGGAGGCTAAAATAGTCAGGGTATTGCCAGTAGTCCCATTCTGATGTAATATGAACGCATGAGAACACCATGTGCAGGGAGATGACCTTCAGTATTTTTTGTTATTGCTCAAAATGGGTCAGCACATCAGCAAATGTCTGGCCTGTTCTCTGTGTGGCCACAACAATGATGTAAAGTAAATTGATGTTGGATCACTTAACTGTGAAATGCCATGCTACACATCCAGGTAGCAGGTAATGTCCATGTTGAGGACTTGGTGAGTAGTGATTGTTTGGTGTGCAATGTTAGGTCCCAGCATAGGTGCTAAGTGTACTCCAATGTATCCAATGGCCAAATTATAAGTTTGCATACTCATGTCACATTTCACACTGGCCATTCCCATGATTCATTGTCAGATATCAAACCTATTCCTAAGCTGAGTCCATGTTTCTAACTATGTAAAAGTGACAACACATGTCATTGAGTCTTTGTTAGAAACAGGGTTTAATTAAAGGGATGATGAAAAAACACATTTCCAAAGGTTAGTTTGTGTGTAAATGCTCTTCATGGGTCATACATTATGTTTTGAAAACCATGGTTTAGTTGCCTTACTGGTAGATTTAGAAAAGTCACATGACCATCATGTTGAGCTACTTGATATTTTGAGATGAAAAGCAATAGTATCGAAGTTTTACTCTGTGTGCACGATGCAAGAATTAAGGGGGGATATGCTGACTTGGCCTTCTTAAATGTGGACATCTGGAGTGTAGACACAACGGTAAGAAGTGTTGAATACACATTTTCAAATAAGATGTTCAGGACTACTATATTGTATAAGCAATGCATCAAGCTGGCCTGTTGGTATAGTGATCCACATGAAGCATAAGGAAGATGCAGTCATTGGAGTTGGCAGTGTGCTAAGCTGTATTTACAAGCCAAACTGGTATAATGTTTCCAATCTGGAAAACAATCTGATTCATCTTTGTAACACTGTGCCTAAATGATACAAGACTTGGGGCCAAATACCTTTCATCCTAGCTATGCCTATTTCCTATGTGTGTCCACGATAAGTGAAACACATGTGACACTGCAAACAACTACATCTGCTACTGGACATATGAGCAACTTCAATGTGATCTGTGTGATACGGGCCATTCAATGACTACACCAGCTTGATGTATAATAATCAAGATATTTAACCTGTGACACTAGACCTGCTGTTCCCCAAGTTGATGAATCTGGAGAGCAAATTGGATACCATTTCTAAAACCTAGTGTGTGACTCCTGTTCTCATTATGAGGTCTAAACTGCCTTGGATTAGATGAGACAAGTATGTTATGACACAAGGCCATCAGTAGTGAGAGACAATAAATCAGCTGGTACATAGTTATGGTCAAGATATTGTGAATGAGGAAGTAGAACTTGTAGCACACAATGTTGCTGATATTATCATGTATGAGGACGCAAAGGTTTTCTTGCGTTCAAACATGTGGTATATATGGAACATTATCAAGTATTTTACCAACAAGTTATAATAATGTAGTTGTGTAATCTTGGAAGAGTTGTGATAAAACATATGTGGCAAGTCCATATGATTCATTTGACCTCTTGTTTACAGCATCAGACCCGGGCAGCAAAGGAGACAGCACCAAGGATGTTGGGGGAGCAGTTAGCCAGAGTGGTTCCTGTGCTGCCGGTGAGCAAGAGGGAACCAGTGGCACGGAGGGTTACGGGAGCATCACTGAGGGCACGAGCGATGTTATATCTGTGACATCGACTTCAAGCTCTAGCTCCAGTGACTACTCCCAGGTAGTAGTGGATACCCCTAGACCTGTGTCCACTCCATCTGAGTCCACCACCACCCCTACCATCTCCACCCTCCCAGCTGCTGCCAAGCCCCCAGCTCCCTGTCTGTGGCCATCCCCTAGAAGGGGAGGCGTCTCCTTTGCGCCAGGTACCTCTCCCCATGCTTCTGTCTCCCCTGCTGCCCTGAGTGTGGAGGCCATCAACCTCCTGAGGCAGAACTCTGTGGAGCAGACAGCAGTGCTAAATGTCCTCCAGGTGCATACCAATCACCTTACACAGATGGTATCTTTACTGGAGGGCATTCACTCTGACATGTCTTCCCTACAGAGATCTAATCAGGCTCTAGCCTCCACAGTGACAGCAGCATTAGACCAAATTAAGCTTGCCCACCCCCTCATGCCTCTTCCCCACCCACAGTTCTGAGTTCCCTCTCTGACCAAAGCACACACAAACATAAACATGCATCCACATCAACATCCACATGCAGCACACAAACACACAGACAGAAAGGCAAGCACACACACACAATCACAAGACAGATGTCACACTGACTACCACAGACATGCCAACAGACACAACACCCACTGCACCACATGTCACACTAACATGAAAACAGGCAGGCAGCATACCATCACACCCAGACACAACAGATACCACACCAGCATCCACAGACATGCTGCATACCTCACAACCCTCTGCCTCCTCAGCTCCTACCCTTGCCTCTCCTCATACCTATTCTGCCCAAAAACTCCACCTCATTGCCCTTGACCTCTTCCCTACCCAAACAGACCACCCCCTCCCAAAACTAAGAAAAAGATACTTACGCCCCTGCTATACCTTTCTACATCTCCCTCAAACACCAACCCAGCCCCCTACAAAAAAGAAGAGTACCCCCCAAGGTTCACGGAAGAGGAAAGCTTCCCATTCCAAAAAGTTCCTACCCCCTCCTGAAACCCAAAGTTCCCCTTCCACATTCCACCCCAGTACCTCAACACCCAAAAAATCCAGATCCAAAAAACCAACTGCCCTCCCTATTCCCTTCCAAACCCTTCAGCATTAAAAGATTCCCAAAATCCTGAAGCCCAGCCCACCACCCCCTCCATCTAGCCCACCCTCTGACGTTGTCCCCCCTCCATCTAGGCCTCCCATTGACGTTGTCGCACCCCACCCTCCTGATTCCAGCCCTCCCAAAGACCAACCCAGTCCTCCCTAGTCTTGTCATTTTGGTGCCTGGCCTGCCCCTTAGTTGTCCCTCCCGGGGAAGGTATCCCTTTGCAGGACAAGTGTAGGCAAGCGTTGATGGGCAAGAACTTTGTGGCTCACATGTGAAAGTCTTTTGGACTGGCCATTGGCCTTTTTCTTCTTGGACAGCATCATGTATGCTGAATAAAGCATGTTTTAATTTTCTTTTCGTATTCCTGTGTCCCAAAAATGGAATTGATGTTAACGGTCATTCATGTGTAATTTGTGATGTAAGTATACAATGATGTTAGTATGACATGGATTGCATATGGCCCACGGAGTATGAGCACTCTGTTATGATGTAGTATAGATTTTTGTGATTACATTGGCTGGGTGTCAATGTCAACATTAGTTTTGTCTAGGAGTGTAACATGAATTCACAAACCTTTGCATTTGAAATTAGATTTCCTCATAGATTCTGCTTATAGATGTCAAAATAGTGCAAGTGGGGCAAAGTACAACAGTGTTGGAGACGCATGCTGCATATGTATGTAATGGGCTGAAAAAACAAATGTCTTATCAATACACCTGGATGCGTATGGACTCTGCCCACATGGTAGTGATTTTAGACACATGTATGTACAAAGAGTATTAGGACAATTGATGTATGTGACTTGATAGTGGTTGACCAATGTCTGTGCCTTCAATAGATCTCGTTATCTAGTTGCAATGACAACATTGCCACAGTTGGCTGCCGCTTTAGGCCAATACCCTTTCAAGGCAGTTGACCCATATGAATGGTTGGCACACAATTAGAATGCTAGTGATGACATGGTGTGATTGTACAGTTGTACAGTACATAGTGTTGTAATGTACCTATCATTCTGGGCTTCTGCCGCAGTTAACGTATGAGAGTTTGGGCAATCCCCTAATCTGTGAACTGGGCATAGGCCACAACATGCTTATGTGATATTCCTTTAGAATCTGTGTTGGTGCACACATGGCTCTACGTTTGCTTACACACCCTGAAATATGATGCACTATACTAGAGAATGGTAAGCAGAAGGATAGGGGATGTATGGCCTCTCCAAGGGTAATGCTAGTTGTAATGTGTTGTTCAAGCATTTCAATGAGTGTTTGTGAGATAAGTGAAGTTGAGTGTGTCTATATGCCCAGAGAGGATGTGTGACATGCAGACTGTGACCAAGACACCAATCTTCTGACTTCTGGGTTGTGGCTTAGTAGATTAGTCTAGTGTTTTTTTGCATCGTGACATGGTTTATGTTGTTTCTGACAACATCATATTGAGTATCTTAGTTTGACAAGGGTTTTGTTGTGGAGAGTCATAGGGATGTGTATCATGAGTATGTGGCTCACCCAACTGAGCAACTTGTGCATTTCACATATAGGCACAAGTTCTATATGTTGTACCTTCAGGCATATCATGATTCTGGGATTGGATATTACACACCTAACATTGTACCTAAGATGCCTGACAGTTTGTGTTTGGCAAAGGCTGTGATAGTCATATCAGTTATGTGTCACACATGGGACTTTGCTCCATGGGGATTTGGAGTTGTCACAATACTGACAAGAGTGGATTGTGCTAGTTGTGTCCAAGATATTTCATCTTCTTGTTCTGGTACACTGGTGGGTGCTGCATGGGCCAAGTGTATTAATTTTGTTTCAAACATTCAGATGAACTCTATTCATTTCAAAGGGTAGTTTTTATGTACATTAAATTGACATGTTGGGAATGCTAGGCTATTTCTAGTCCTATTAGTATTAACCCTGGGCGGTGAACTCCGCTCCGCTCGCGGAGTTTGCAGAGTTTTCTGCACTCCGCGTTACGCGGAGATTGTGGAATTCCGAAAAACTCTGCTTCGCATTGCGGAGCGGAGTTTTTTTCCTCGCTCGCGTTCGTCAACGGCAAGTTGGTGACCGCGAGCGAGGAAAATCAACCTCCCAGCGAGATTTTTCCTTGTTCGCGATCGTCAACATCAAGTTGGCGAGCGCGAGCGTAGAAAATCAACATCCCGGTGAGATTTTTCCTCGTTGGCGATCATCAACATCAAGTTGGCGAGCTCGAGCGTGGAAAATCAACATCCCAGTGAGATTTCTCAACGCGGGGGGTCAAGTTTCTCATTGCGAGTGGTCCCGTATGCTCGCGACCGCTCGCGTTGAGAAACTGCCCGTTTGCGTTGAGAAGGATTCTGCTCGAGTAAAAATCTACTCGAGCGGCAGAAAAGGAAAGCTTGCGCTGTGCATGGTGCCGTTCGCAATGATTGCACAGTGCGGACAAGCATCCGGCACTGTGCAATCACCGCGAAAGACATTTCTCTATTATACTCTGCCGCTCGCGGAGCTCTGCGTAGTGCGACTGAGTTTTTTTTGCACTTTGCGGTGTTCCGCGTAGTGCAACTCCGCGAACTCCACCCAGGGTTAATTAGTATATTAGTAGTGATCTGCATTTGTCTGTGCTTGGTCATCCAATGCCCCTTTTAGCCCTCTCATGTGATAATGCTGAAGGTATTCCTTTTCTGCGTGACACTGCACAGCAACACTCTCCTTCTTGTCTCAGTTTATGCAAGCAGATGGAACCTCAGTTCTTGGTAACAGCAGTGGTGTAGAGGATATTGAGTTTAGGGTGGATGCTGTGTGCCAGTCGGGGCTGGCGCTGGCCGTGGACAGATGCCCAGGGCCTCACAAATACTAATGACTACAGGGCCCGGCAACAGAGCACTGCCTTTAGGAGGTGGTCAGTGTTACAAGCTACAGGTGGTCAGACCCCTCCTTTGGGTTTTGCATCCATGGTGCAGAAATTTGATGCACAATTAAAGCACAACACCCCTCACCTGGGTCCCTTAGGAATGGGCAGAAATGGCTAAATGTTTGGCACAAACAGCCTTGCGGATACACACTGTAATGAGTTTGTATAATTTCAGTTTCTTTTTCTGACAGACTTGCCTTGCTGTCACCCTCACTCTGCCTAAACAATGCATCAACATAATGACAGCGAATAGCCACAGCACTTGAGGGTGCTATAGATGACACCGGCACCTGCCCATGCCTGAATGTAAAGCAGGGGATCCTATGGAATGCCCCAAAAATATAAAGTCTAACATCCATCATGCCATTATATCACAATGGGCACTGCTCACCAGGTATGACGGCAAAGGGAGGAGAGTGGAGAATGGATGAGAGTGGCGTTTTGTGTACACTTTTCCAATAACTAATCTTTTGTTTGTATAAGCTATAACTATACTAATTTACACACACATCATTTGGTGCTGAGCAAATGATAGCTGTGTATTTAGTAATTTGTGTATCCGAAAATAAAAAAGGGGGGTTGAGAAATGCTTGGTGCTCGCCTTGATCATACAGAGATGGACTTGAAGGGTTGTTAAGGCTAGTGGATTGCCCTGTGCTACATGTGGTCAGCCTAGTGGACTGTGAGTCCATAGAAGTGTTGGGGGCCCGTCTGCTGTGCAGGGGCTACAGGGGCCTGTGTTACACCCATGCACTGAATTGACAGACGGGGAAGAGGTGGTTGTGGAACTGTGAAGCATAGCTGCACATGTTGGGGGGAGAGGTAAATGGTTGAGGGCTTAGCAAGCTAAACGAAGGTGGAGGTGAGTGAGAGATGTGATAAAGTGTTGTGCATGGAGGGGAGACTCAGACATAAAAGGGGCAGAACCAGTAAAAAGTAGATGAGAGTGAAAGGAAGGAGTAAAGGTCAAAGGCAGTGCTTGGATAGGATACATAAAGTATCCTAATTATTATAATGGGGATTGGAGGAAATGCTGGGGTGTGGATAACAGAGTGTAGGACCTGGAAAAACTGGTTAAAGCCTGGGCGAGGTATGCTAGGAATAGGTAGATGTGAATGAGGTAGAACCAGCTAGACAAGGTTAGAGGCTAGCAAGAGATGAGAGATGAAGTATGTAGCACTACGGTGAAAAGTGGCTGTGATAGAGGCAGATTCAGTGAGAAAGGTAGTTGTTAATATGCAAAATTATCAGAGGCATGGAGCATGGAAATGAGATGTGGATGTAAGAGAGCCACAGTGAGACAAGATAACAGGTTGTTTGGGAACAAAGTGTATAGGTGGATGTCAAGGGGATACACCAACTGTGAAAGTTAGGATGCTGGATGGAGAGATGCAAGGTGTTGACCAGTAGGTGGATGGTGTGTTTAAATATCTGGATGCTCTAGTTTGTCAAATTACTCTTAGTAGGCCTTAAGCAGAGTAGACTGAGTGAATGCTGAGAGGCTCATGAATGAGGCCAGATTCTGTGAGTAAGTAAGGGTCAGGGTTAGAGATGTGGTGAGGTGTTAAGAGTGAATGTAAGAGGTGGATAAAATGGTGCACCTTGGCAAAAATTAGTGTAACAAAGCCAGTGGAAAGGGAAGAGATGGGAATGAGAGGGGCACATTACACATGATACGTTTAGCGGCTGCTGAGGAGGTGAAAAGTACAGTACATTGTGAGTATAGCATGAAGGGGAGAGGTGTTGTGTACATAAAGGTGAAGAGTAGTGCAGGGAATGTAGGTGTGAATGTAAGAGGGGCAGGACCACAATTAGAAAGTGAGAGTCTGGGTGGAATGGTAAGAGTTCAAGGATAGAGCATAGAGGCAAGAAATGGATTTAAGAGTGACAGTGCCAGAGGGTGATTGTAAGGAGCTTGTGGATAAAGGAGAGTTTGAGAGATAAGTATGTAGTTTGCGGTGGATGTGAGAGGGGTCAAACCAGAAAAAGTAGGGAATAGACAGGCCAAGAGGTAATGTGGAAAGTTACACATAGAGAGGATAGGTAGATGTAAGTATGCAAAATCTGTTGACAGATGAAAGTAAGTGATGTAGTTAGGGTTCGCTGCTGCTTGTTGTCTGCCACTGATTATTCAGTTCAGATTGTAGAAATGGCCGCTAGGAGACCACGAGCATGGGCAATACCTATTAGCATCACAGGGCACGTTCCCCCCACCCTGCATGCCTTGGCAGAGTTGTGTGTGGGCATAACTGCTAAGTTTCCCTTTGTAGGTGGATTTTGTCACTGATTGGGCAGTCTTCCCCTTGGATACTGCCCTGGGATGGAGGTATAGAAGATTCATGTTTTCTTGCCTGATGCAGATCCATTGAGTAGTGGGCCATCGATTAGGGCACATAGCCCCCCAAGGAAAGACTCCAGGATGTGTGCTGCTGGCGCACCTTGGGGCAGACTACTTCTGAAATCCCTCCCCACACTTCCCAGTACACTACACACACATGGGTACTATTGGCATTATGAATTTGAATGTCAGAGGTATGGGGACAACAAGGAAGAGACACGCCTCATGACAATATATCAGGAGGTGCAGGGCACAAATAGCACTGTTACAAGACAAGAGACCCAAGTGGCACAGGGGCAGGAGAGCCAATACCAGAAGTGCTTGCAGAGACATTCATTTTGCACTGTCTACTCTTGTTTTGCAAGGGGATCCCTTGTGTGGGTCGGTCCAGGTGTCCCATTTAGCCCATTAGATACTGCCATAGAGCCTAAAGGGCAATATGTCTTTGTAGAGGGGCTCCTTGATGGTTGCCACTACTTTTGGGCAGTGTTTATGTGTCTAATGTGGCCCAATCGGCTTTCCTTCTGTGCCTATCCCTCGTCCTCACGAGGTGGGCCCATATTCCATGGCTTGTGAGTGGCAATTTCAATTGTGTCCAAGAGCCACGGCTTGACCATTCACACTCCCCCATGCCATCCTTTCCGGTGTTGGCAGCGTGCCTTACATAATGGGCTGCGCACTGGTCCCTCTGATACTGTTGGTGGATCCTACATCCGGAGAGCCAGGAGTACTCATACTACTCTGCAGTACGCAATATACACATTCTAATTGATAATATTTGTTATCAACAGACACTACAGCCTGAGGTGCTAGATGCTGAATACCTGGGGACTACATTCTTGGACCATAATCCTATGCACATACACATTGGGTGTGGGGCACCACGACCCCATGTCCACACATGGTAACTACAGCCTACGTTGTTGGTGCCCCATGCAGTTTGTGAATTACTGAGGGAATCCATCTCCAATTATTTCAACTGGGACACAGCCACTTCTAGGTTGTTGGAGTGGAAAGCACTGAAAGCAGTACTGAGTGGCGGGTGCTTGGGGCTTTGGTGTGGGCTAGGGCCAATATCCACAGGGCTTTGATGCAAATGGAGGCACCACTAGGTCAGCAGGAGACTGCAGTCCTGTTGCAGCCTGAGATGTTACCCATGCTGACAGATACTCAAACACACCACACCCATCTCATTGAGTAACTGCCTTGCATTGACTTTTAAACATGACAAGCTAAGATGCACTCGGAGGTAGGAAAGTCAGGGCAACTCCTGGCCTGCCTCCTCCACGGCTTAACACCAACCCAGCACATGATGATGATGATTATGGATCACCTGAACCAGATGCACACTAGTCAGGCAGCCATCCATGAAGCCTTCATGGTGTATTGTCGTGGCCTATATGATCCCCCGTAGTCTGAGCGCAAGGTATATATTTTCAACTTCCTGACTGGATTGAATCTCCCTGTACTTGATCCTGCAGCACGTGTGGTCATTAACACCCCGCTGGCTGGAACCGTAGATACACGGAGTGATTATGAGCGCTGCAACGTTAAAAACTCTGGGGTTGGACGGCCTCCCGTCCAAGCTTTACAAGGCATATGCGCCTTTACTTGCCCGCAGGTTACTGTAGCTCTATCAGGCTACCTTGAGTGAGTGGAGACAATCGTATTCCATGCGAAAGTCCTTTTTGGGATCACTGGTAAAACCCAACAGTGACCCAATGGAACTGACGTCCTACCATCCATTGTCCATGCCAGGTATGGATTATGAAAACCTTAGTAAGGTAGTGGTGCTCCCCCGGCTGGTACACATGCTGCATCTAGTGCGTAGGGTCCAAAATGTTTTTATGCCTGATAGATCCACCACGCTTAATATTCGGAGGCTAAATAGGGTGCTGGAGCTGGCCCGGGGGAGGTGGCCCTACGTAGCCTGTCTAGTGATGGACTTAGTGAAGGCATTCCATACCGTTGATTGGGAATACCTGTTTACCACTCTGTCAAAACTGGGCATTGCGGGGCATTTGCAACAAGACTCATGTTCTTTTCCTACTGAGCCGACTGTCCAAGTCAGGTTTTTAAAATACATATCATCCTCTGTTAGAGTGAGCAGTGGCACTCGTCAGGGCTGTCCCCTTTCCCCACTGCTCTTTGCCCTGGCAATGGAGCCGCTGGCCCAGCAGCTTTGTCAGGGGTGGGAAGCATGGGGAGTTCCACTAGGCGATGAGGTACATATAGTATCCATTGATGCAGATGACATGCTGCTCTATATTCAGTATATCCACAGGGGAATTCCAGATATTTCTGACATACTAGCAGATTTCCCAGAGTGAGTTGGGATTGGAGGTTAACTGGGCCAAGTCTTGTAATTTTCCCCTCTGTGCAGACTATCCTCCACAAGAGGTTATGGCGGGAGAGCAGAGGGTGATGTGGGAGCTTCAGGTGTTTTGGTACTTAGGGATCTGTAACTATCATGATGCAAATTAGGCAGGAGAAGTGTGGCTCAGCAGAGGCTGCTGGTGGGAAAGGGTGTCCAGGGTGTGCCGCTTATTGGAAAATGTTATGTGGCAGTACCGCTGCAATGGTCGGCGTGATGGCTGGCTGGGAGGCAGTTGTACGAAGTGGGCAGGTTACCAACATGCAGGGCACAGGAAATCGGGTGATCGATGTTGCTTCCTGGAGCACAGCTCCCCGGTGGAGCTGACAGCCCGGTGTAAGTGGCTTAAGGGAGCTATGAGAAGAGCCTGAGGCTACCGACAGACATAATCCCATATTCTCCACCCGTTAGTTTGCACTTCCTACCACTGTTCCATGCAAGCATTGTTAGGAAAGGACTGACGGCATGGAGAGACACGGGATTGACCTCAGTGGGGGACCTATTCAGGGTCCAGGAGCTCATACCCTTTGGCCAGTTGCATGAAGATCATGACATTCCGGTGGGCCATTTCTTTGCACATGGAACACTAATAGCTGAGATAAGACGCTTGTGGAGGGTCACAGACACTGAACCAGAGCATCGCCCACTGACCCACGCCCTGCACGTCATGGGTGCTGGTCAGAAACTGGTGACCTTGTTTGTTAATGGCTTGGTGCACATGACAACTGACCCTCTGTCACCCATTCGCAAGCTATGGGACACTGATATAGGATGAGCCCTCATGGCCAAGGAGTGGGGATGCAGTATGCACTACCGATGCAAAGTATCTCGTAATGCCAAACTCAAGTACATTCAATTCCACATACAGCACAGGGCATGTCTCACCGTGCTTGTCCTACAACGAAAGTTTGTGTCCTCCCCTCTGTGCCCACGATGTCATGCACCTATTTAGGATTTGATACATATGTTCTGGGCATCGCTGGATGCAGTGAACCTGTGGTCCAGAGTCACAGATGTACTTAACGCAGTGACAGGTTGGGTCAACCTCCTTCCATTGGAGGGGACGCTGCTAGGGATATTCAGGCAGATGATGGCTCAAAAGGTATCCAATTGAATCATAGATTTGGCACTGATCCTAGCACACCAGGCCATTTGCATGCATTGGAAGGTCACTGCACTCCCAATACTGCAATACTTGGGTGCAGCGACTCTCTAATGGGGTAGGGCTGAGGCAACTGCACTGTGCAGGGAGGAAGTTGTGTGCCTCCACAGGATTGCAATTGCCAACCTGTAGGACTACTTGTCACAGGGCTTGTCACCCACTTCTTTTGGCCCCAAATGCGAAGGCAGTCAGATGCACACTGCAGGTCTTGCCAAACTTGCCAGGCAAGTGGTAAGAGTGGGAGGAAGGTCAAAGCTCCTCTCCAACCTTTTCCTGTTGTTGGAACACCCTTTGAAAGGGTAGGGATGGATATTGTGGGGCCACTGGATCCCAAGACAGCCATGGGCAACAGGTACATCCTGGTCTTGGTGGACCATGCCACCCGGTACCCGGAGGCAATCCCTCTCAGGACAACGACGGCACCAGTGGTGGGCCGGGCGTTAATGGGGATCTTTTCCCGTGTGGGATTCCCCAGAGAGGTGGTTTCTGATAGGGGGACCAATTTCATATCGAAGTATATGACATCCCTGTGGAAGGAGTGTGGTGTAACCTACAAGTTCACCACTCCTTACCACCCACAAGGAAACGGTCTGGTGGAGAGATTCAACCAGACCTTGAAAGGCATGATCAAGGGTCTAACAGAACCCATGAGGCGTAAGTGGGACGTCCTCTTGCCATGCCTACTCTTTGCATACAGGGAGGTGCCTCAGAAGTCTCTTGGGTACAGCCCCTTTGAGCTCCTGTATGGCCACCCTGTCAGAGGACCTCTGAGTTTGGTTAAGGAAGGCTGGGAGGCGGCTCCCAGGAAAACTCCCCAGGATGTATTTAGCTACATGCTGGCCTTTAGAAACCAAACTGCCCGCTTCAGGAAACTCGCTCAGGCGAACCTAGAAGCAAGCCAGGAAGAAATGAAGAGATGGTATGACCAGAACACCACTCTGGTCGAATTTCAACCTGGGCAAAAAGTGTGGGTCATGGCCCCAGTGGCACCTTGTGCCTTGCAGAACAAGTGGACTGGGCCATATGAGGTAAAGGAGCGCAAAAGTGACGTCACCTACCTGGTGGATTTGCAGGCTCCAAGGAACCCTTTGAGGGTCCTTCACGTGAACCGCCTCAAGCCCCACTTCGAGAGGTCCGAAGTGAGTATGCTCTTGGCGACAGATGATGGGGTGGAAGAGGAGAGTGAGCCTCTCCCTGACCTCCTGTCTACCAAGGAGCATGATGGGTCAGTAGAGGGTGTGATCCTCTCCCCTACTCTGACTCAGGAGCAGCAGGGGGACTGTCGCCAGTTGTTGGGACAGTTCGCCCCGCTGTTCTCTCTGACCCCTGGTGTTACTCACTGGTGTACCCATGACGTGGACAGCGGTGACAGCCATCCTGTGAAGCACAAAATTTACAGGTTGACTGACCGGGTCAGAGCCAGCATCAAGGAGGAGGTCTCTAAGATGTTGGCGTTAGGGGTGATTGAGCCCTCCCACAGTCCTTGGGCCAGCCCAGTGGTCTTGGTCCCAAAGGCTGCGGCGCCCGGTGCCACTCCAGAACTCCGGTTTTGTGTGGACTACCGTGGGCTCAATGCCGTCACCAGGACTGACGCGCACCCCATCCCCAGAGCTGATGAGCTCATTGATCGGTTGGGAGCTGCCCGGTTCCTCAGCACGTTTGATTTAACGTCTGGGTACTGGCAGATTGCCTTAACCGATGGGGCCAAGGAGAGATCAGCATTCTCAACCCCAGAAGGTCATTACCAATTCCGGGTGATGCCCTTTGGGTTGAAGAATGCCCCTGCCACCTTTCAGAGGTTGGTCAATCAGGTGTTGGCTGGGCTGGAGGATTTCAGTGCCGCCTACCTGGATGACATTGCTGTGTTCAGTTCCAGCTGGGAAGAACATTTACAGCACCTTGAGAAAGTGTTGAGGGCGCTGCAAGGTGCAGGCCTCACGATCAAGGCCAGTAAGTGCCAGATCGGGCAGGGTTCTGTGGTGTACTTGGGACACCAGGTAGGAAGCGGCCAGGTGGCACCCCTACAGCCCAAGATTGACACCATTCTGGCTTGGGAGCCCCCCAAGACCCAGACCGAGGTGAGAGCCTTCTTAGGTCTCACCGGCTATTATAGGAGATTTGTTAAGGGCTATGGCACCATCGTTGCCCCCTTAACAGAGCTGACCTCTAAGAGGCAGCCCAGGAAAGTGATCTGGACTGAGTCCTGCCAGAAAGCTTTTGATGCCCTGAAGGCAGCCATGTGCACGGCGCCCATGCTCAAGGCACCTGACTTCTCCAAAGAATTTGTCGTGCAGACTGACGCTTCAGAGCATGGTGTGGGAGCGGTGCTCTCACAACTGAACGAAGAGGGCCTGGATCAGCCTGTAGTCTTCCTTAGCAGGAGACTACTTCCCAGGGAACAGAGGTGGAGTGCCATAGAAAGGGAAGCTTTTGCTGTGGTCTGGGCGCTGAAGAAGTTGAGACCATACCTGTTTGGGACTCACTTCCGGGTTCAGACAGACCACAGGCCCCTCAGATGGTTGATGCAAATGAGGGATGAGAATCCAAAACTGCTGAGGTGGTCCATCTCCCTACAGGGAATGGACTTTACGGTGGAACACCGTCCTGGTACAGAACACGCCAACGCAGATGGTCTGTCCAGGTTCTTCCGCCTTAGTGAAGAGAACTCCAATGGGGTTGGGTAGTTCTCCCTACTTTCAGCTGGAGGGGACATGTGTTAGACTTGGCATCTTTTGGTGTGTTTCCCCTGACTTTTTGCTTTCCGACCTCCCGGTTTTGACTCTGTTTTTGCTGGTGTAATGATTCTGCGCACTTTCCTCACTGCGGTCCAGTGGGAAAGTGCAAGTGCTCCTGGATAAAATGTGTTATGGATTGGTGTTTCCATGATTGGCCTATTTGGTTTATCTGTCAGTCCCTTGTAAAGTGCACTGCGAGTGCCAGGGCCTATAGACCAAATGCTGTTGGTGGGCTGCAGCACTGGATTGTGCCACCCACGCAAACAGCCCGTAAAGTGTAACTCGGGCCTGCCAACGCAGAGCCCGTGCGCAGCCTGGGGCTGCCATGTCGACTTGGCAAGTGCACACACTTGCAAGTCCCTAAACCTTCCCTTTGCTGCATGTTAGTCACCCCTAAGGTAGGCCCAAGGTACCCCTGTGGGCAGGGTGCGTTGTATGCGAGAGGTAGGACATGCCCGGGTGTGTGCGGCATGTCCTGATAGTGAATTACAGCCTAGTTCGTCTTTCACTATTGCAAGGCTACCTGTTCCCCCTAGGCCAGAACGGGCGGTTTTGATTATTACATTATATAATCTAACTGACCCCGGGAACATGGTAGAAATTCGAGTTTAGTATGCCTGGACTCAGAATGATAAAATGCATCTTTTAGTGAAGTTGGTTTTAACATTCTGTGTTTGAAAATACCACTTTTAGAAAGTGGGTATTTTCTTGTCTAACCATCCAAGCCTGCCTCTGCGAGGTTGTGTATTCCGTGTCTGGAATGTGAGTGACAGGGGCTGGGGGATGCCAGGAGACAGGGTGAGTCAGCGCAGGGCTGAATAGCCAGATCGACCTATAGATGGGTTGGAGGGGTCGCACCTGGGCCCTGAATAGGACAGTGCCTTCCCTCCACAATGCTGGCTCCACCTCCTGTGGTGCGTCTGATGTCCCTGGCCCACTCACTGAAAGAAGGGACGGAGACTTGTCAACAAAGTGCTCCAGAACTGGTTTGGACTAGGCAAAGGCCTCTCTGCCTTCAGAGAACAAAGGAATTTGGGATATAAATATTGGGGACCTGACCCCATGAATTTAGATCTCGCTGGAATCAAGGAACCTGCCAACACGAAGAGCTGGAAGAGCTGCCAGGAGGAGTACTGCCCCTTTGCTGTGTTGTTGCTTTGTTGGGTTGGCCTGCAGTTGCTGCTTCTGTCTTGGGCAGTGAAAGGACTGGACTGAACTTTCTACAAACTTGTGCTGAGTATCTCCAAGGGCCAGAAACCGAGCTGGCCTCCTGTTAAGAAGTCTCAGGGACTACAAAGACTTCACAAGCCTCTGGGTACCGCTTCTGGAACGCTGTTTCAGTTGCCACAGAGGAAGGGAACCGCAACCGACTCCGTCAACCGAATCCATCCCTGGCCGGTGACCTGTTTGCACCGCAGACCGCATCGCCCCGCTTCGCAACCCTGGTCTCACCGTGGGCGACGTCCGACGCTGCCAACATCGAGCCGCTGCTTGCACCGTGACCTGTGGGCACCGCAGTTCGCATCGCATCGCTTCACTGAACCAACCGGACCCGACCGACGAGGTCGCTGCAACTGGCTCAAGGGTCGTGACCGCACCGCAGTTGGGGCACCGCTCGCACGTCTGCGACGCACCACTCCGACTCGCACCGCTGTCCGACGCCAGCTCCCGCACTCCGGCTTGGTCACCTGCATCGCAACCTGTCAGCACCGCATCGAGCATCGTCTCACCCTGCATCGCACGCCTTGGACTCACCGACTCCGTCTGCACGACGCTCATCGAGCCGCTGCCTGCACCGCATCGAGGGACACCGCACCTTGCATCGCTCCGTCTTGCACCGCAACCGCGACGAACGCCGACCGGCTCGTACACTCCGTACCAGCCACAACGAGAAAGGTACTGTAACCGAGTCTGTTCATGACTCTGCTGGCCCGTATCGACGCGGTCGGCTGGAACTGTTAGACTCTGTGGTTTTCAGCATCACGGTAGGCTCGGACGGAGCTACCGACTCGTACGAACTTTGCTTTTGTGCTATTCCTGCAAAGAAGAAGTTAACGTATCAAGTATTCATTCGTAAAGTATAGTATTGTGGATTTTTGTCGTAATTGGTCTTGTCTTGAGTATATAAAATATTGGTTATTTTTCTAAACTGGTGTGGTGTCCGTTTGTAGTGCTTACACTGTATTACTGTTGGTTATGTGCAAATGCTTTACACACTGCCTCTGAATTAAGCCTGACTGCTCGTGCCAAGCTACCACGAGGGTGAGCAGGGGTTACTTCACGAGTGTAACAACCCTTACCCTGACTAGGAAGAAGGGTCCCTACTTGGACAAAGGTGCAAGCCCTTGCCAACTAGAGATCCCATTTCTAACAGAAAGTCTTGAACAACTATGTTAATGCAGTGTGCCAAACACGGGACCCTGAAATAGCGACCATTTTGCATGGCCCTAACTACATTACTGCCATTGTCCGTGGCAACAAAACCAATGTTAAGCCCTCTTGGGTGCAGCCACTCAAAGACCTTGCTGTTAAACTCTTCCAAAATGTTTGCAGCAGTATGAGATTTCTCCATGGCAAACATGGCTACAGTTGCATGTTTACGAGTGGCATGAAAAATCTCAGCAGCGTCAACACCAGAAGATATCTGTTCTCTAACCCCCGCAAAAGAGATCCAGTGTGCAGTGATGCACATGTAATCAGTGGCTTGGCAACTGGTCCACATGTCTGTTGTCAGGTGGATACTATGAACAGCACTCTGCTTCAAGGCTTTTCCAAGCAATTCCAGCACGTCGTGATGTAGTGCTGGAACAGCAACTCTGGCAAAATAGTAGCGGCTGGGAACATGCCATTTTGGGCAGATGGCTGTCACAAATTCCAGAAAACCCACCCCTTCAACAAAAGAAAAAGGGAGAAGGTCCAGTGCTAACATTTTAGCCAGCTTCGCATTGTACAAACGTGCTATTGGGTGGTTGCGTTCGTACTGCCCCTCCCCCCCAAACATGCTGATAATGGTAGGCTGCATGGTTTTCCATTCTCTTTGGCTCAACAACGCACTTTTTTTCATTGCGGTACTCCTTGCTGTCTCAGGCTGACTCTTACTCTTGTGCCACTGAGATGTTGCTGAAGATGTGGGCGACGATAACACTGCACTGCCGGGGACAGGGCTACTTTGTGTAGCACTACCAGAGAGAATGTCTCCCTGTCCTTCTTCTTCCACCGTAATCGGATCTTCTACTCGTTTATCCCCACCAACACCAATGGTTGCAGTTTTTATGCCGCGAAGGTGGTCCTTCCAGCTGATCAAGTGGTGTTTTTTCAGATGGGTTATTTGGCCTCCGGTACCATAGTTTGTACCAAGCTTACCCCGACTAACAGAGGTATAACAAATGGAGCATATAGCAATGTTCTCCTCCTTTTCGCTAACCGTAAAGAAGTCCCAAACTGGGGAGCTTAACTTTTGCCTCCTGCTGGAGGTGCCACTTCCAATGCCGGATGAACTGGAGGGTGTGGGTTGAATTTGACTCTGTGCTGTACCACTACCTACTTCTACTGAGGTGGTGGTTGTGATGGATGTAGGTCGCTGCCGGGCCTTTGCTAATGCAAATATGGAAGCTGTAGGTCGTGTTGGTGTTACCTGTGGAGGTATGCGTGCTACATCCCTCACAGCAATTTTGGATAGAGTAATAATGTTGGTCTCCATCTCCTCGGGGCCGGGAGTGATGTTCGTGATGACTGGCTCATCATCATCATCCTGCTGTTCTACATCGACCTCCATAAGTGTAAGGCTTTCTGGAACCTTCCTTTTCCCTAGCCTGGTCTTGGGACGTGTCTCCCTCTCAGACTCAGTTTGTGGCTTCCAAGTGGCATCTAGATCATCAGAAGGGGGCTTGGCGAAGAACTTGATGGACTAACCCTCCTTTTCCTTGCTGGGGATTTGGAAGACAATGGATCTTCTGAATGAGTGGCTTCCTCTTCTTCTACCTCTGCATGAGGCTCAATTTCCTGAACTGCCCCTACTTCAGGAGGAACAACAACTACTATTGCGGGCGGTGGTTGCGGCTGTTGTTGTTGACCACTTATCTGCTGTGTTTCCTCCTGCGTTGATTGGGTACTACTTTGAGATAGCGATAAGTTTATCTCAGGCTCAGCATCACTGCTTTCCACCATTAGGCTGGCTACCTCTTCCACACTCATGTGCTTGGGCCTGGGATGGTGGGTTGGGCCCACTGATGCGGAGGTGCTGCCCCCAGCTTGCCCCCCGGACACCGCTGCTGCAGGCGTAATTTTTTTCTCCCAAAAAAGGTATTGGGCGGCACACCAGACTTAAGTGTCACTTCCTTCTTCTGTTCCTTCTTCTCAATAGCAACTTTCTTGGTACTGGAGGACCGGGTACCTGTTTTCTTTGGGCCCATCTTCTTCAGATGTCAGCAGAACTCAGTTGCACAAGTTGCAGAGATGTCTGGTCAGGTCACACGTCACGTCGTGTACAGCAGCAGGACGTCTGTCTGGCAGTACAACGGGCAATGATGACACACCTCCTCCTCAGTCTTTTGTGCACCTAAAGCAAAAAAGCCAGAAGAACATCAGTCAAACGATAGCACAAATCAAATTAATATAATATATAACTTAGTGTGTGGCTGTCTCAATTATTAAATTTTAGAAACTCAGTGAACTACAACAGTGTAGCCATTTATGAGACTTTGACAACAAGGCCAGGGCTTTCCTGGTGTACTGTGTACACTATGGAAGAATAAGAATAGCAAAGAACAAAAACAAAAATGTAGTGGAGCCTGTTTGGCCTAAATTTGTGCATCACGTGGGATGGATGCAGCATCAGGGAGCTGCAGCTGGCAATGGGGATGGTTTTGGAAGCAGTAAGACAAGAGGAACAATGGAAAGACACGCAGGCCTATGTGGCAAAAACAGCACACTACTAACTACCACCACAAAATGGCCCCCAGCCACATGGTCACTCACAGGCACAAGGCACGGCAAGCAATGAACTCAAGCAGGCCTATATGGCCAGACAAAGGATGCCTGATAAACAACACACACAGCTTTAATGCAAAAACTAAAATCCACATGGCTAAAAACAGGTTGGAAAGTTACACAACCACAACAACAACACATACACACGCAAAAAAGGCATTTATTTAACACACCAAAAAAGTGAAATAGACCCCCCCAAAAAAAAAAACATTTTGCAATTCAATCCAATGCCATCCATGCCCTAAATGATGTTTAAATTCAACAGACAACACATATGCACCCATGATGACTACCTCTGGGCCTACTGGCAGACTAGGCCGCAAGCTTGGAGGCCTATGGCAAAAGCACAGTGGCTGGTCCCACAAAATGGCCGCCACCACATGGGCAGGCCACCCACAACAACAAGAAAAGGAAGACAAGACAGACAATGCAGGCCTATGGCAAAAGCACAATGCCTGGCTTCACAAAATGGCCACCACCCACATGGCCAGGCCACCCACAATAACAAGAAAGTGAAGACAAAGGACAGGACCAGGAAGTTGGAGACTCTGGGGAACTTCCTTCCTCTTTGAAAAAATTGTAAAAAAAAGAAAAATGACTCCTTGCTCACAAAACTACATCTAAATGACAACCTGAGGAGTTTTTTGAGCAAAATGAACAAAATCATCATTTTCGAGAAGGTTTTATGCTGCTCGAGAGATATTCTTCACCAGATTGTAAATTCTGCGTGTTCGGCATCGCGATCGTCACAAAAAGTCGTTATCGCGCGCGCAAAAACGCATATAGAGTGCGCGAAGAAGAAAAAAAGTGTAAGTCCGCGTTGTTGCGCAGTGCGGAGTTGCCAAAAGTCCGCAAGCTGAATGCCCAGGGTTACCTACTGGCTGAAAAGGCCTATTTATTTAACACACACCAAAAAACTGAAATACCACCCCAAAAACCACATTTTGCAATTCAATCCAATGCCATCAATGGCCTAAATGATGTTAAAATTCAACCGACAACACAGAAACAGTTTTTATGCACCCATGATGACTACCTCTGGTCCTACTGGCAGACTAAGCCACAAGCTTAAGCCTATGGCAAAAGCAAGCACACTGCCTTGCTCCACAAAATGGCCGCCACCCACAATAACAAGAAAGTGAAGACAGACAATCAATGCAGGCCTATGGCAAAAGCACACTGCCTGGATGGCTCCACAAAATGGCCACTAGCCACCCACAACAAAAAGAAATGGAAGACAGACAATGCAAGCCTATGGCAAAAGCACACTGCCTGCCTTCACAAAATGGCCACCACCCACATGGCCAGGCCACAACAACAACAAGCATAAGCCAAGGGGAACAAAGAAAAGACATGCAGGCCTATATGGAAAAAGCAGCACACTACTAAACTACTACCACCACAAAATGGCCCCAAGCCACATGGTCACTCACAGTCACAACAGGCCATGGAAAACAATGAACTCAAGCAGGCCTAATATGACCAGACAAAGGAGGCCTGCTAAACAACACAGCTTTAATACCAAAATGCAAAAAGGAAAATCCACAGGGCTACGAAAGGTTGGAAAGTTACACAACAAGCACACACACACATCCAACAAAGGTATTTATTTATTAACACACCCAAAAAGTAAAATACACCCCAAAAACCACATTTAGCAATTCAATCCAATGCCATCCATGCCCTACATGATGTTTAAATTCAACAGACACCACAGAAACATGCACCCATGGGTACCTCTGGGCCTACTGGCTGAAATTTCAATCAAAGAAAAACAACTAGGCCCCTACTGAAACTACAGGCCACCCAGGCCACAACAATAAATTTTAAAAACGATGAAAATCCCCAAAAAATGTAGGTACAAACAAGCCCCAATCAAACAAACAAGTACACCAATTCTCCAACTTACTTGTAAAATCTCAAATCCAAAAGTCCTCAAATCCAATCCAATGATATGATGCAGCAGACAGACACAAAAAGTGATCCTTCCAAATCCAAATGAAAGTGAACAGCACATGGACAAAGCACTGGGAGGAGCCTGCTGGACAGGAACAGGAAGTTAAAGACTCAGGGGCACTTCCTTCCTCTTGAAAAAAAAAGTAAAAAAAGAAAAAGGACTCCTTGCACAAAAAACTACAGCCAAATCACAATCTGAGGAGTTTTTTTGAGCAAAATAATCATTATCGAGAAGGTTTTATGATGCTCGAGAGATATTCTTCGCCAGATTGTAGTTTCTTCGTGTTCGGGATCGCGATCTTACCAACACTGCCGCCGGAAGTCAGATCGCGCGTCCGAATGACGTGTTCGCGTTCGCACACTCTCGCGGAATCGTGCGCCGGATTCCAAATCTCGTGGCGCCCGCGAACGGATAGGAAATCGTGTCGGCGAACGCAGAATCACGGTAGGTCGTTACCGCGCGTGCAAGAACACATATTGAGCGCGCGAAGAAGAAAAACAGCTACGCTGCAAATTGTGTAGTGCTCGGTAACTTCGCGTTCTACGCGAATCGCGAAGTTACCGAAATTCCGCAAACTCCGCGAGCGTAGCGTAGTTCACCGCCCAGGGTTAAACAGAAGAACCACCTATCCCAATGAATATATTTGATATGCCCATATTAACTCTGTAACCAAATGCTTTGTATACATAATTATGTTTTCGCACACTGCACCTCTTGCTTTACTTGTGTGTGTAATACGACAGTTGTATAAGAGAAAACCTAATAAAAATATATTGAAAAAGATTGCCAGCATCCCAAACTAACAGCAATAATTTGGAATCGAATGGCACACCAAAATAAATATAATCTTAAACTTTATGAAGTTTGAAGCCATCATCCTCTAATAGATGCACTAGACACAACTACAGTAATATTGGACTCATTGAGGCAAAAGACTAAAAAGGAATGCCTAATGTATGATTTAGTAAGTGATGCAAACTAACTGGAGTGAGAGGGGATACAATACTATCTGAGAATTTAGCCAAAGTCTTGGCTCACAGCAAGCAAGTCAGAGAACCATACAAGTGTAATTGAGAGATCTATCATGCAAATAATGCCTAGTGGGAGACAACAACTAATAGCAAGAATGGCCAAGCAGAATCTGCCATCAGTGATTTCAAGCATAACATTCTAAAACAAGCACTGACAGAGACAATAGTTCTGGCCTTGTCAAGCTAGTGCAATGGTTAACTATAAAAAATATAAGCTTTTGGCACACAAGTAAAGAAAACAAAAGATGCTAAAAGAGTTGACATAAGAGTTAAAATATTCACTGCCATGCTTGTTTTAATTGTGAAGTTTCTTAAATACCAAGACGTTTAGTTGTGCCATACAGTTTAAAAAAAGAAATTGTGAAGGAAACCATGATAAATCACCGCACACTCCAATTGAAGGCAGCTACAACGTTACAATGTTTCCTAATATTTTCATATGAGTAACTTTGAAAAAAGAGACAGAAAATAAATCACCAGCTAACTCGGAATCAGAACTGCTGGCAATGTAATAAACTAATATTTAATGCTAATATAAAAATAAATAAAACAAAAAATCATACATAATTTGTGCAGCCCTTTAGAGTGAAGGGAACCAATGGATAAAGCGGGCTGGCCCACTTTCCCATACTATATGCTATAGTAGGCAGAAGCAAAACATTAATGATAATTTAGCAGTCCAATGAATGAAGATCGCTGACATAAAGCCTCTCTATATATATGTATAATGTATGTTTTTGTTTTTAAACAATAGCCTGACCTTGTCTTAAAGGTGGTTTTGAGTTTGATGAGCTGCATGTAGGTGACCAGATATAACACATCTTCCCAACTATAAATGATAGAAACTCCAAAATATCCAGTAACAACAAGCGTACAAATAAAAGTAAACAGAAACTACAGAAACTGCAGTAAACCACACAAACAATATCCCACACGTTGACCACAACATTGAAAGCCCGAGCAGATAGAAACTAAAAGTAGAAATGTTCACACATTATCTTATGCCACAAATGTGGGGGCATATTCACAACAGAATGGCGGAGCGCGGTGTTACGCCACAATTGGTAACGCCGCGCTCCGACATTCTGAAAACGCAGGGATGCGCCGAATTTACAATAATACGGTGCACTCCTGCCTTACCCCTAGTGCTGGCGCTAAATTTAGCTGCCTAGCGCCATTGCAGGCACCCTTGTACCATAGTGCAAGGGTGCCTGAGTTGCAGGGAATAATTGTTCATTTGCAGGAAGGTTTCCCTTCCTACACATAAACAATCACTAATAGTGATTTGTTACTTATATGTGTGCTTCAGAATGCAGCACATATAGAAGTTGCAACGTGTCATTATCTAATGATTGTTTATGTGCTGGAAGGGGCACCTTCCTGCACATGAACAATCACTAATGGCGATTTGCTCTTTCTATGTGTGCTGCAGAATGCAGCACACATAGAAACAGTAAAAAAGAGGAGAAATTCATTATTTTTCCTCGTTGCATCAGTTTAAGACTAGGTTTTCCCTGGTATCATTTTTGGCGCTGCCCCATAATTACGCCAGCCTTGTAAATAGGGGGCAGCGTCATAAAGCAATGGGTGTTGTGGTGGAACGCCCACTGCCACACCCATTGCCCGCCCCTTTCACGCTAAGTGCTGCGCGAATAGGGGCATTATTTACAAGGCGGCATTAAGCCATGTTAAGTGGCTTAACGCCGCCTTGTAAATAAGGCGAAGAGGTTATCGCCACCAGAACGTCAAAAAAAGTGACGTTCTGGTGGCGATAACCGCTTGTTCCAGAGAAATAAACAACCACAGCCCTTGGTTGCACTACTGTTGTACCCGGCACTCTCGGAGGGTCACCCCCCAACTTTTTACCTTCAGCCCTCCTGTTTTGCTGAATTCGTTTTTCTTTGCTTTAGGACTCTGTTCACTTTACCACTTCTAACCAGTGGCTTGTTCTCTCTCCTTAAAATATGATAAAATTGGCCCACACTGGATTGGCACCTTTAGTTTACTTTAAAGTCTTTAGTAAATGACTTACAATATGTACCCAGGGTCTGTAAATTAAATACTACTAGCGGGCTTGCAACACTCATTGTGCCACCCACTCAAGTAGCCTTTTAGAACACACCTCAGGCCTGCCTCTGTAGCCAGAGTGCAGTTTTAAACTGCCATTCCAACTTTTGCCAGGTCCAAATCTTCCTTTTTAATACTGTTAAGTCACCCCTAATGTATTTGAAAAGTAAGACGTGGATTTAAGACTTACATATCCTGGTAGTGAAAACTCTTAAAGTTCTTTTTTATTATTTTAAGGCCTACCTCTACCATAGACTTTCATTGGGTTGCCATATTACAATTAATAAGTGCTTACTTTGAATTGGGAGTAGGTAGAAAAATACTTCTTGGTCTCTTTTTGAATTGTAAAATTCTCTTTAATGGTAAAGTTGAATTTTCAGTTATAATTGTAAAAATGCCACTTTTAGCAAGTTGGAAATTATGTGCCCAAACCCACTATGCATTTCTGCCAGTAGCCTGGGTCATCTGATTCAGTTCTTGTGGGTTGTGTATAGCTGCGAGACAGTGAGAAAAAGTGGGTAAGGTGTGGACAGGGTGGGCTATCTTGCCAGTTTCCAAGCAGCTCTAATTCAGGAGTGGCTGATGCCACTGGTGAAGTTAACGATAACTCAGAGGAGGTACTACTAAAAATCCTCAGTGCTGATTCTTGCATACTGCAACAGGGGGTAACCGGAGGAGCTTGCTCCGTTGTAGCTTTGTTCATTAGATTGATGCGAACGTTAGGTAAAGTCCCCACCAAGGAGCCTAAGATCCTCCTCAGCACCTGATTGCTCCGACTTTTCTAGCGCCAACTTTTCTTGCATTTGTATCGGCCAGGAGAGGGGTGTGGAGAGGGGAGGGGGGGTTAAAAGAAGTTTGGGGAGCTCAATGCGCCAGGGCAATCTGGACGGGCTGATGAGGCCTCCTGCATGAACAATTGCTGTTTACCATCACAGGTGCTAACATCCTCCTTTTTGAAAAAGTATTAAATACGGTTAGAACCCTTCAATGTATTCAAATGGCTAGATGTATTCCTTAACATATTGGGTTTGGTCTTTCTACAAGCCCTTTTGAGGATCACCCAGCCCAAACTGAGCTTTCCTGCAGTTATATTCCAGTGGGTAGGACAGAATACAAAGAGAAAAGAGAGTCACAAAAAGTCTCAGAGAGTCTCAGCAGTAAACCTCCTCGCCACTCCTGAATATTCTTTGTTACTTGTTACTGCTCCTTGCTGCTTCCTGTGTGGGTCATTAAAGGCTTATCTACTCGCAGATGGATGAATCGGAAACTACATGCTTAAATTAAAACCAACCAGGGGCAGCAATCTCAAAGCTTCTTTAAAATTCAAACTAATCATGAGGGAGCCCTTGCTGGTGCATTGGCCATAATGAAGCCTCCTCCTACCTTAGGCTCCTTGGGTTCAACCTTGCACCCCTGGAGCTGATATCTGGTATTAATTAAACCAGGATGCCTTCCTTAAACCCCTGGGGGAATGAAGACGCCAAGAATAGAAATGATAAATAAAAAAGGCAACAGCCTCCCTTTCTCCATAGATTCCATGCCTCACTCTATCCAAGTGTTAACTTGCTTCACAAAGGCACCGACCAAACTCCAGTAGATGAAATCTCATCCATGGGTGGAGGTGGGGAGCAAAGCTGCTAACAGACAGCAGAGACAACACTGGTCTCCAAAGACAAACCTGACCCAATTCAATAGTCACATTATTAAATACTCTCTCCTGTTACACAGGTAAGTCTTGGCCACAAGCCACACTAATGCTGCCTTCTCCCTGTTGGGACACTCTGCGAAAGCCAACCCTTCCTGGACCTCTCCACTCCACTGCCGATGGCTACACAGCGGCATGGTCAGTGGGTTGAAAGGCCTCTATAGGTGTCTGCATCCGCTGATGCATGACGTGAGGGCATGAGTGCACCAGCCGCTTCCGTGGCATCTGACAAGCACTTCTGGGTCAGCTCAATGGCAAGCGCCCCTCAGGATGTTCCCCACTTCATGGTGATTGATTCTAGCATTGCTCTATTGAGAAGCCACATGTTATCACTTTGTCACACCAGAAGTCAAGTGCAGTGCAGAGTTCAAAATTCAAAGGCAGCAAGGTAGCAGAAAATTCAACCTTAGTGGGGTGGGCTGGCCAAGAATAGCCGGGCTAGGCGGGCTAGATGGCGTAAAAATTAGGATGGTGCTGGAGGGGTATAGGGGTGCAGGGGCAGAGGGAGTGCAACTATCAAAGCCGTACCAGCAGCTACGCAGGCCGCATCTTTGACCCTGGAGCAACCCTGGAGCACTTGACCTCTTCTAACAGGTGCCTATTCCACTGGGCTCGCCTCCTCACCTCCTACCTGCTGCACCAAGTGCCTCTTCTGACTCTAGCTCCCAAGTCCCCTGAATGCCGTGCCTCACAAATGCATCCAGCTGTCTCTCCTCCTCAGTGAATCTGCTGGCCTGCCCGCTTGTTTGCTCCATCTCCCAACTATTCCAACATAACTCATTTAATGTCCAATACCTTCTTCAAAATGGTTTATATTGGAGTTGGAATAGTAAATTTAACCAACACCTGGCATTAAATGGTTTACAGTGGAACTGGAATTGTTAATTTTAACCCCTTTAGTGTCCAACATCTTTCCCAAAATGTTTTATATTGGAGTAGAAATAGAAAATGTAAACCTTTCAGTGTCTAGCACCATCCTCAAAATGGTTTACATTGGAGTGGAAATAGCAATTGTAAACCTTTGAGTGTCTAACACTTTCCCCTAAATGGTTTACATTGGAGTGAGAATAGTAAGTGTCTAACACCTGTCTAACACCTTTCCCAAAATGGTTTACACTGGAGTGGCAATAGTGAATGTAGTGAATTTAAACCCTATAGTGTCCAAAACCTTCCCCAAAGTGGTCTAGATTAGAGTAGAAATAGTAAATGTAAACAATCAATCAATCTGGATTAGTAAAGCGTGGCTAATCCCCGGACAGGATATCCAGGTGCTTGCAGGTCCAAAGGCTCATTTGAACAGCCAGGTATTAAGGGCCCTTCAGAATTCCAGAAGTGAGGTGGTGGTCCGTAGATGCGTGAGAAGGCTACAGAAAAAAACAGGGGGAAAAGCAAGGAGAAAGTAGTGAAAATTAAGGGAAAAGCAAGGAGAAGGCACACAAAAACACGGGAAAAAGCAAGGAGAAAGCAGTGAAAATGAGGGAAAGCAAGGAGAAGGCACACAAAAAAGGGGGAAAAGCAAGGACAAAGCAGTGAGAATGAGGGAAAAGCAGGGAGAAAGCACTCATAAAATGGGGGAAAGCAAGGAGAAAGCAGTGAACATGAGGGAAAAGCAAGGAGAAGACACTGAAAAAATGGGGGGAAAGCAAGGAGAAATCAGTGAAAATGAGGGTAAAGCAAGAAGAAAGCACACAAAAGAATGGGGAAAAAGCAAGGCGATTTCATTGAGAACGAGGGGAAAAGCAAGGAGAAAGCACATGAAAAGTGGAAAGGCAGGAGAAAGCAGTGAGAATGAGGGAAAAGCAAGGAGAAGGCGTTATAAAAACAGGTGAAAAAGCAAGGAGAAGACATGAGCAAAAGCGATGCAGCAGCAAGGGTAGAGCTGGTCCTGGGACCATGTAACCATTTTAGCACACAGCACCTTACCCAAAATGATTTAGATTGGAGTGAGAACAGCAAATTTCAATACTTTAGTGTCCAACAACTTCCCAAAATGATTTAGATTGTAGTGGGAATGGCAAACTAAATGTATAGGGCCTGATTATGAGTTTGGCTGTCCCTCGACCTGGGCCGGCCTTTCTTCCCAAGATGTCCTCCCCTTTCCATTTGTCCCAGGATATTGTCCTTCCTAACCGCTCTACGGAGGAGGAAATTCAGCTTCATTCGCTGGATTTGACGAGGGCTCTTGTTATTTACCTTGAGCGGCCGCCTCCCTTTGCCAGGTGTATTTTTTGTTTGTCACCTTTGGTGTTGCCCGGCAAGGTCATCGACCTACAACGGCTACTCTTTCGCATTGGGTTCGGTCCGTTATTACCTTGGCCTGTCTTCATTCTGGGGTTTCTCTTCCTCCGGTCATTGAGGGGTGTTCCACCTGGTGTGTGGCTTCCTCCTGGGCTTTTTTTAGGGCACCTCCTGGAAAGATCTTTGTGTGGCGGACACTTGGTCCTCCCCTCATACATTCATCTCCCATTATAAGTTGCGTATGGGGGAGGGGTTTTTTGGGGATTTTGGTTCTGCTGTCCTTGCTGCTGTTTACTGATTGTGCTTGTCTGCAAAAAAAATTCCTTGGCATCCTTTGGTTGTCTGTTTCTTTTGTTCATCTGGCGCTTGAGTATACGCTCCTGGGTGACTGTTACGAGGAAGACAGAAGAGGAAGGTAATGACTCAGTTACTTACCGGTAATCTTCATTACTCTGAGTCATACTCTACCTCGTCACAGTCCTGATCCCTCCCTCCTGCCCTTGGTTGTGGAGGGACGAATAAAAGTTTTGCTTCTTTCTTCTGGTTGCTTCTCTGCTTGAGGGTATTACAGGATGTGCTCTGAGATTACCCCACCCTTATAGGTCAGGTGACAGGTACTTCCTGTCAGGCCGCCATATTTGGTGGGGACTTTTTTTATATGGGTGTATGCTGTGCTTGGAACAAGTAGTGCTCCTGGGCGACTGTGACGAGGAAGACTATGACTCGGAGTAATGTAGATTACCGGTAAGTAACCGAGTCATTACGGCCTAAATACAAGTGACACCCTGAGGTGAGAAGAAATGAGGAAACACTGGTGAATCAGTAATTGTGGTTCTGAATCAATGAGTGAAATGTACTGATTCATCATTCTGATGGGGCCAATAACTTCTGTTACCTGTCCTATCGGAATGAAGGCTTAAATGTTGTTTCCTCACCCATCTTTTAATAATTTCAAGTTGCCCTTGAGATACTACACTCCTGACTGTCAACTTTAACACTACATTTATCACAAAATAGATAATCGCCCTGTTTTTCTTTGCTTTAGGATATGACTCTCTCTCTGAAACCTTAGTTGCATAGCGTGCCTTATGGTAACCATTATATACAAGCATGCATTCATGTGTACACTGTTAGATTCCTTAGGAGATTTTTTTTTTAGAAACAACATTTGGCTACAAAAGGTGCTCTGAAGCTTGTATGGAACACAACTAGGGCCTGGTTTAGATGTGGCTGGTAATAGAAACACCTCTGATTTCTGGAGGAAGTATTGAATCCAGATTTTAATCCATTTGTGGAAGTCCCTCTACCCTATGAACAGCATGTGGAGGAAATCCTCCTAATTTTAGCACTTCACCCAGGAGTCAGAGTATTTCCACTGCCGCCAGACTCTGTATGAGCTGTCTAAGTTGAAGCTTCTCTAATTCCTTTGCTGTGCGAATTACATGAGAATCCAGGAGTCTGAAGTACTGCAGAGGGCATCTGCACTTATATTCTAGAAATCTCCATAGATGTGTGTTGTGGAATGCATATGTTAATGTATCAACTTAAGGCTCTCCTGCAGCTATCTTATATAAAACACAGGTAAAGGATAAACTCTGTCCATTAATTACTATTATTTTAGCTATTCTGTTTTACCACTGACTTAAAAGACGTGTATTAGAAATAGGGGTCTCTAGTTGGCAGAGCTAGGTACCTTTGTCCAAATAGGGACCCTTGCTTCTAGTCGGGGTAAGGGGGATACACCCTGATCACCCACTGGGTAGCTTGGCACGAGCAGACAGACTTATCCCAAAGGCAATGTGTAAAGTATTTGTACTCATAACACCACAAATGGACACCACATCACTTTTGAAAAATGAAGTATCTTTATCTAAACTCAACAAGACCAAAACGACAAAAATCCAACATACAAGTATTACTAAAATGACTTTAAAAAGGTTTTAAGCAACTGGGTTCATAGAAAACTATGGATGCGTGATTTCCCTCAAAGTACCTGTTGTTGCGACAAAATTCACAAGGCCAAACAGCCGCAGCGATGGGAGGCGTAGAAAAACAAAGAGATGAGTCGTTTCCTGAGACCTTGAGGATGCGATGCGCCAGTTCTGCTGCACGCAGGACAGCGGTGCGTCAGGTCCGGTCTGTAGGGGAAAGCGATGCGTCGATACTGAGGCGACTCCGATCCGCAGGTGATGCGTCGTGAAAACTTGCCACACATTTACGGGGTGCGTCATTGATCGATGCGGCGGCGTCGAGCGGCGCTACGTCAGTTTCTTCAGCTGCGACCCCTCAATGCTTTGGTTCTTGCAGCGGCGACAGGCGCTTCATCGGTTTCGGCAGTTGCGCGGCGATGCGTGGAGATTCTTCTCACACCGCGGTGCTGTGTCGGACAAACTGCCGCAAGAAGATTTTCTTGTAGTTGAGTTGCTTTTCCAGCTCCCCACAGCAGAACCAACCTCCAGAGGCCCAAGACAGTCACAGGCACTTCCTGGCAGGTCAGAACTCCCAGCAAGGAAGTTAAGGGGAGCTGGGGGTGAAGTCTTTGTGTCCCGAGACTTCAAAACAGGAGGCAAGCTCTACTCAAGCCCTTGGAGATCTTCTTCAAGCAGGGGACACAGCACACAGCAAAGTCCTTCTCCTTTCCTTGGCAGAAACAGCTACTGCAGGCCAACCCTAGACACACAGCAAAGGGGCAGTAATTCTCCTCAGTTTCTCCAGCTCTTCTCCTTGGCAAAGGTTCCTCTTGATTCCAGAAGTAGTCTAAATTTCTGGGGTTTTAGGTCTAATACTTATACCCCAAAATGTCTTTATTCTCTTTGTGCAAGGGTCTCTGAGCCCAGTCCAAACCAGTTCTGTCCTCTCTGGTGAAGCTGCCCGGCAGGAGGTGGAGACAGCATTGTGTAAAGCAGACAGGCCCTATTCAGGTGCAAGGGAAATCTCCTCCCACCACTCTAAATGCAGGCCGGGTCTATTCAGGTGCTAGTGAGAACCCCTCCTCCTACTCTGAATGCAGCCCAGGTCTATTCGGCCCAGCCCTGACTCATTCAGGAAAGGAAGGACACACATCAAACCCCCCTCCCCGGTGGCTGTCTGAGAGAATGCACCTCCCCAGCCCCTGTCACTCCAAAACTAGACAGTCAATACACAAACAGGCAGAGGCACACAGAATGGTTAAACAAGAAAATGCCTACTTTCTAAAAGTGGCATTTTCAAACACACAATTTAAAACCCATCTTTAATAAAAGATGTGTTATTAAATTCTGAGTTCAGAGAGCCTAAACTTTATTTCTCTATCTTGTCCAAGTGGAAAGTTATATTTATAAGATGTTACAAATAAGCTCCCATTCTATCCTATGGGGCAAGATAGCCTTTCAATAGTGAAAAACGAATTTGTCAGTATTTCACTATCAGGACATGTCACACACACCAGAACATGTCCTACCTTTCACATACACTACACCCTGCCCAGGGGGGTACCTTGGGCCTACCATAGGGGTGCTTTACATGTAGAAAAAGGGAAGGTTAGGGCCTGGCAAGTGGGTGCACTTGCCAAGTCGACATGGCAGTTAACAACTGCGCATAGGCACTGCAGTGGCAGGCCTGAATTACCTTTTCAGAGCTACTCATGTGGGTGGCACAATCAGTGCTGCAGGCCCACTGCTGGATGCCTTGTCTCCTCTAATGAGTCGGATTAAGTCAGGGTCTCCTGCGGACCCTTGCCCACCGAGGATCTTCAAGTTGGCATTACCAGGGATTGAAAGTGAGGTCCTAATGCTGTTAAATCAATCGCTTGAATATGGCTACGTCCCTATTGATTTTAAGGAAGCTCGAGTTATTCCTCTCTTGAAAAAACCAGGAGCAGACGCAAAGAACTTAAAAAATTTTAGGCCAATTTCCCAACTCCCATTTTTGGCGAAAGTGCTGGAACAGCACGTGCTGAAGTCCATATCACACCATGTTGAAGTCAACCATCTCCTACAAACTAACCAGGCTGGCTTCAGGGCCCATCACAGCACGGAAATGGTTATGCTGGCCGTGCTGGATGAAATTAGGCTCAGGGCCGATAAGAAAAACCATGTGCCCTGGTGTTGCTTGACCTATCCGCGGCATTTGACACAGTCAATCACGACCAACTTTTGTCACGGATTTCGGAGTTAGGCATCCAGGACATGGCCCTTAAATGGCTTACGTCCTTCCTCTCTGACCGCTCACAGAGAGTACAACTGGCTGACTATGTGTCTGACTCCGGCAATCTCTTGTGTGGGGTGCCACAGGGTTCAGCGTTGTCTCCTCTCCTATTCAACGCCTACCTCCAACCTCTGATAGCCGCACTGAATCTCATGGAGTGCCAGATCTACAACTATGCGGATGACACTCAAATTATCATCCAGATAGAAAATGCCCCGGCTGCCCACTTTCGAATGCAAAACATTCTGAAATATACAGTTAACTGGATGACGGCCAATTCCCTCAAAATGAACCCTGATAAGACTGAGGTACTGGCCATCACCACAGACTCCAGTCCTTGGAGTGACCTTTTCTGGCCACAAGAGCTGGGCGCAAATCCTGAGCCAGCCTCGGTCGTAAAAAGCCTCAGCATTAAAATTGATGCCAAGCTGTCTATGACTCAACAGGTATCTGCCGTAGCAGGTACATGTGTTGGCTTGCTTAGACAGTTACGGAAGCTGGCCCCCCTTCTCACCTTTGCAACTCTTAGAACGGCAGTTTCAGCCTTGATAGTGTCGCGTTTGGATTACGGGAACTCCCTGTATATTGGCCTCCCAGGAAAGTTGCTTGCTAGATTACAGGTCATTATGAATGACGCAGCCAGATTGATTTTCAAACTGCCTAGGAGGGCTCATGCCACCCCCCTCCTACGCCAGCTACACTGGCTTCCGATCAGGCAAAGAATTAGATTTAAGGGGCTTTGCATTGCGCATAAAGCCATTTATGGCCAAGCCCCAACCTACATTAAGGATCGCCTGGCTACCTATACCCCTGGTAGGCCACTACGATCCTCCGAGACCGGCCTGCTGGCCTGCCTTCGTTTTAGTATGACCTCAAAAGGTGGCAGAGCCTTTTCGACTTTAATTCCTGTATTATGGAATCAGCTACCGGAGAATCTGCGGAAGGAACAAGCCCTTCTTCCCTTTAGAAAGAAGTTAAAAACGCTCCTCTTTGTGGAAGCTTGGGGCACAACCTAATCATTTACATCTCCTTCACGTGCTAGGGCAGGGCTCTCTCTCATAGCGCTTAGAGACCGGTCGGTGATAATGCGCTTTATAAATGACAATAACATTAACATTAACTGCTGGCATTTGATTTACAGGCCCTGGCCCACTCAGTGCACTTTACTAGCGGCTTACCAGTAAATCAAATATGCCAATCATGGATAACCAATCATAATAACAATTTACACAGAGAGCATATGCACTTTAGCACTGAATAGCAGTGGTAAAGTGCCCAGAGTCCCATAGCCAACAAACACAGATCAGGAAAAAATAGGAGGAAGAAGCAAAAAGTTAGGGGATAACCCTGCAAAAAGGGCCAAGTCCAACAACGTGAATAAAAACAAATACGTGTAACAAACCTGCGTCTTAAAAGGCGTTCTGTTTTAAAGGTCACCTGCAGCTCTGAGTACCTTTAGTGGACGGTAATTATTTTGCAACTGTAAAATGCTACTAACTTCAAAATGCAAATGGAAAGCTTGCGTCCTAGAACTCCTGCTTCCTAGAAACAGAGCTGTGAGTTATTAGTGCAGACGTCCAATTAGAGGAGCGAATGAAAAACGGTCCGCTGTGCCTACTCCAGTGTTGCACAGAACATGAATCTGAATTAGTGGTGGTTTTTGCTAAAGGGGCCAGCCCTTTGCAAGTAAATCAGCAGCCTCATTAAGAAAAAAGGAGTTTTACTCAAATAAACAAAGGCATAAAGTGACATTTTGGCGTCATCCATCCTGTGGTGTTTATTTTCAAGGCCACTGTTTAAAGGAAGTTTACTAACTGGTTGTGAGTTGAGTTTGCTTGAATCCTACATTATATGAGGACAATTTGGCAGAACTGGCTTCATAAAAACTGCAGAGGTGGTTGTATACACAATAGTATATTAAACGTCTGAGGTAAAAAAAAGTAAGTAAGTCAGTTTTTATATAGCGCAGCTACTCACCCTTACGGGTCTCAAGGCGCTGGGGGCCGGAGTGGAAATTAAGTGAGCTATTGCCCAGAGTCACATGGTGCTGAGCTGAGCTGCCGCCGGAGCCAGTGATCGAACCGTGAACCCTGTGCTCCGAAGTCAGCTGCCCTGGCCGCTGCACCACACCTCTCCATGTCTGAGGTAATGAGTGGTGAATGTTTATCCGTTGATGAGAAAGGCCCCGGAATATCATCAGTTTCTACTATGTTTTGAATCAGGTAGTAGTGGCAGTATTTTCTCACAGACACTTCAGACTGATGGTTGATTAGTATACAAATAGTTACTTAAGGAGCCCTGTGTCAACACATTCATTTTTAGTCTGTGCACCTACAGATGTGCACACTGTGTATTCTGTTTGTTGTTTGGTAATATGTGCTCATACTCTCAAACTATTCAAAGAAACACAAACACCTCTTGCCATAGCAACACCTCAGGAACAGTATCAATACTTGAATTTGTAGATTTATAGGGTTATAATACATGGGATTCTGCAATTCCTGTATTAAAAACCCTACTGTAATTTCTTTATAATCGGTGACTTCTGACACACCAAGTTGTCTATTATAAAGAAATGACCTAGCGACTCAAATGTAATAACTTATTATAGTTGAGTTCTGATGTCACAATGCCTGCTGGTGATGGAAAAGGCAGGTCAGGTCACGCAAAAGAAACGTTGCTTTTCTTCTGCTTCTTTCTTCTGTTTTCTAGCTGTACAGTGACCAGCAGAAAGGAGATATTTGTGGCCACATGTTTATTTTTTGCACTCCTTTGGTAATTATACAAAAGGCAGCATCGTTCTGCATGTTTTTACACATTCTGAGCTACTTGCTGTTTTAAAGAAATATAAATGGTTTGTATTAAACTAATTATATTATCTTTTTGCCACAAATATGTAACAGCTTTTTCGATGTGTTTTAGTTTGAACTAGAGATTATATTTCTATTCTTCATGTTTGCCAATATGCTGTCTCTTTCATATGAAAGAGCTACTCAACAATGATTTAATCAGTCGCGGCTGCTCCAGGTAAGCGCGGTGGGGCGGTGGAGCGGGGGGGAGTCCACAGAAGACGGAATATTTATTTATTTAATTTTACCTATTGCGTCATCTGTTGACTTGGCCCCAACCCCACCCCGCCCCAACGACCCACTGCGCTTATCTGCACCGGCCGCCGCTGGTTTTAAGTGGCTTTTGGGGAAGGTGATTGGTGTGACGATATATTATGAAAAATAAAGTACCCCTTCCTGTACATGATAAGGATATTGCAAGTCGCCTCAGAGTTCCATAATCTTACAAATGAGCTCCTTGGTGACTTCAATATCCTTATAGTGTATGGCAGGGGGTACTTTATCCCATATCTTATGTAAATTGTAAACAAAGCCCATTCAGAGGCAGAACAATCAGGATTCCATCTGACCAATAGTCAGGATGAGAATTATCATGTGCTACTTCACAAATTGCTCATACAAGCTCCAAATACTAAACACACTAAACATTCACAAAGAAAAGCAAATAGCTGTAAATTACAAATAAAACTTGCCACACATCTTCCCCTCTAAAACAAAAACAATAAACCAATAGTTCAAAAACGAATACAATAGAGAAAATGAAAATTGAGAAGAATAAATAAACGCAGCAAAGTAACAATTTAGTACAATTCACAGTTTTCCAAAAGAGTAGGTACTTCGAGAAGTCTGCCAGATCAGGAATAGCACTATGTCTGACAATCACAGGCAAAGCCCAGGAAAGTTCTCAATAAATTAATCCTTGCTCAACCCCTGGTAGCTTGGCTGCAAGCAGACAGGCTTAACTTAGGAGACTAGTGTATAAAGCATTTAAAAACACCAATACATTAAATAAGTAAGGCACAACACACAATACAAATCCTACACTAATTTATAAAAATTGGAAATATTTTTATGATTAAAATGACACCAACATAACAAAAACTCAATGTAGGGAACTGGAGATATGAACTTTTAAAGAATAACTACTCCTAGTGCCTACAAGCCAAAAGCGCTAACTTGGGACATCTGGTTGCGCTTGACCGGGACAAAGTCGAAGTTTCAGGCTGACCGCTATGGAACCCAGGCTGGGTACAGTGAGTGGTAGAGCCCGGTCAAGCTTTTACCTTCTGACTTAGGTCCTGATTTAGATCCGGGCGGACAGGTTAATCCGTCACAACAGTGACAGATATCCCATCCGCAGAAATATAAATCCCATAGGATGCAATGGGGTTTATATTTTGGCGGCTGGAATATCCGTCACTATCGTGAGGGAGTAACCCATCCACAGAGATCTAAATCAGGCCCTTAGTCACTTTTTTAGAGTTTTTTTCTTTTAACGTTGAGCGAGGCTTCTCGTCAGACCGGCTTGCGAGCTGAAGACGGCGGCCTGCTTCAGCATGAGGCCTCGGTGGAACCCTGGAGGTCTTGGAGCTCTGGAGCTTTCAGTGGGATGAACCTGAATTTCAGGTCGGGTCATGGTTTGACATTGGCGGCTTGACTTTTCTACGAATGGTCATTCTACTTATGGAGCTTCTTTCTTTAAAAAAATCTCTAAATGATTCCAGACTTCTGGATCTTCTTCCAGAAGGTCCTTTTGAGCTCTTGAAGGGTCCACAACACCAATTCAAGGTTCTAGAATCTCTGAGTTTCCCCTTGGGAAGTTGGGACTACAAGGCCCACATTGCACCTCTCCAAATCCTTAAAAGTCCACTGAACACTGTCCAGCTGGGTTCTTCTTGGTAGAGATTAAGCAGGATTGAGCTCTTTTGACCTGTTGCTTTAAGGGAGTCCACTCCTCAAACTTTTAGAGTAATGCAAAGCACTTCTTTTGCTGATGTCCAAAGTGTGCAGCAGGTGCAGTCCTTCAGCGTGAAGTCCTCTTGGTGCTGGCCAGGGGTTCAGCAGGACAGTCCTTCTTCTTTCTTCCAGGCAGGGATCTGAATTTCTGGGCAGTTCGCCCATATTTATCAAGGTTTCTGGGCTGGCAAGCAGGGAGGCACCTCGGACCAATGGGGTACAGGGTGCCAGCCTCAATGATGACCAGTTCCCCTAAAGAGTGGCAAATTCTTGTCCTAGAAAGCACTGTTCCATTAAATCCAAAATGGAAAAATCTCTCCTGGAGCTTAAGGTCTGGCTAACCCAACCTACAGGTGTGGCTAACTTTCCCTAACACTACCCTACCAGCCCCTCTGCTAATTCAATTACAGGTGATCCCATCTGGCTAGGTGTGCAGGAAGTGGGGGTGAGCCTGGGCCCTGTCCTAAGTGTCTTTCCCTCATTGAAGACAAGTTTAGCCACCCATCCCCCTTTCTGCCTTTTGCTCTGCTCCTCCTACCAGATGTCTCTTTGTTTCCTTTCAGGCCACTTCACACCTCATCAGAGCAGATTGGCTTTGCCTGTCAAAGGCTGGCCAATCAGGAAAGGCCACTATAGAGCTGGATTTAGGCACATCAGAAAACCAAGTTCTATTACCTCTTTCTGTCACAGTTATAATAAATCCGACAATGCCAAGTTGTTGGAGTTATTCTAACTATTATGTAGACACTTTGAAGTATCATTTTAGCTCACTCCTGTCAATAGTTAGACTTTAATAAAGTTTAATAAAGCATTCCTAAGTTAGCCTATTGCGCTAATGTACTACAATGGGGAAAAACAAAATTGGCAGTTTTTACCTCACCAGGGCATAGATAACATCTTTTATAATGCCCCTGCTTGTAGTTAAAAGGCACCATACCCCTTGGGGCACCTACGGGAGACCTTAGCGGTGACATATGTAAAAATAAGGTAGTCTAAGACTTTGGAAATACCTTTAATTCTGAAGTCGAATTTGAAATTGCTTTATTTTAAAAGCAGCTTGCAAAGTAGGGATGGCTTTTAAAATGACAGCAGGCAACACAGCAGTGCACACTTAAGTGCATTTATTCTGCTGGGCCTCTAAACCTACATGCAGTACAATATACTACAGGCATACAGGTAGGCTGTCATAACAAATGTAGTTACATCTAATTACATATATCTTTTAAATAGAACACTGGCCCTGGGTCTGCTTAGCAGGGCCCAGGGCACAATCGAAGTCATGAACCAGCAGCATCAGTCAAAGAACGGGGGTGATCAGGGCAAAAAAGATGACTTTCACACAGTCATTGCTCCCTCTATTGAGAAATTCAACCTGGCCATCTTTCAGAACAAAAACATCATGTTTGGACTACCAACGACCACTCTCCAACTTCAGTGAGCATTCTTTAACAAACACAACCTTCCAGCGCACTATAATGAGGGATCACCTGTTTTCATAATTATTTTTTTGAACAAGGGCATAATCTTTCATACTCAAAGATAACATCTTTGCGCTGTGCTATGCTTTTGACCATAATACCCTTTAATTTTAAGCTGTTTCTCAACCACTCTTTTTGCTACTTCTGGAGATTCACTGCTATGTTCAGATTTAGACAGTTCCCTCAATCACTCCAGTACAAGCTTGGTCTTACTCTAAAACAGTGTATCTCCTGTAGTAGTGTGTGGTGAATTATGATACTGCCACAATTTTTCTCTCAAAATGGACTCAACATCTTTACCAGAGACAGTAGATGATTGAATACCTTCCTTATGGAATACCTTCTGTAATGATTCTTTTGGCATGTCTACTAAACCATTCGATTAGGGGCCAAATAATGCTACTGTACAATGCTTAATATCCTGTTTCTTTTAACAAAAATCCAATTTTTTCCCAGAGTTTTATGTAGCACAAACTTGACCCGAAGGTATCAGGTATCAGAGCGCTTTACATGAGCACCAGTTGCGTTACATAAGGGCACATTAATTTTGTGATCCCATGAGAAATTTATTGAACCCCATTATCTGATATTAATTCATAAGGGGGAACTTCAATACTGAAAACTTTCTCTAAAAACATCAGAGCAGTATCAGTGATAGTACAGATCAGAAATTCATGGTAAATCTCTTTGGAGTAACAGTAAATAAGTACAATTAAACACTGTTCACCGACTGGCATTGAGTTCCTACATCCAGTGAATTCTACAGCCATCTTTTTCCAAGGTGCATACAGAAAAAGAACTGTGATCAAAGGTCTTTTACTTACTTCCATCACTAGTTAGACTTAATATACTCACTGTGCATACTTAGAAACTCATCTACCTGTCTATCCATATCTGCCACCAGAAGTTTTTCCTGAGAATTTTGTTAGTGGCAGTGCATCCCAAGTGCCCTGCATGGGCTAAAGGCATTTTTTTTATGTGGTAGGCTATGTGGAATAGATGTATCTCCTATAAACAAAGCACCAGAAGCAAAACACAATTCAGCAGAGATCTGCTCAAAATTTCAGGTCTGCCTTACTGTCTTTGATCTTAGCCCATTCGATATTCATGTACTCATAAACGTTCTGTAAGACCCAGTACCACTCCAAGTGTTCTTTTTATTCACCCTCTCCTACGATGCCTGTACAGAACTGCAAAGCATCAACAGTTGCCACTTAACACTCTGTCAAAAAAACACATCCATTCCCCCATTATCTCTTCTGGCAATCTGGATAAACAGTCCACCTGAAATTTTGTTTACCAGCATTATGTTCAACATCAAAATTGTATTTCTGAAGTGTTAAAATTAAACATGCAAGATGTCCAGATGCTTAGCATGATTCATGCTCTTCCATCACATACATTGAGGGCTTGTGATCAGTTCTCAGTAAAAAAAAATGCAGTAAAAGTTACCAGGAATTCACATTCTGATATAAATGTTTTTGAGCAGGACCCTCTACAATTTGCTGTTTGGCTAAATTAAACATTCTTTCTGCTTCATCATTTCACTCAAATTTCCCATTTTTTAAAACTTTTGCATTTTTTAAAAGATCAATTTTTGTTGTGTAACAATTGATGATGTGTGAAGAATAGTCCCAAAGACCAATTAATTATCTCCGCTGATCTTTGTCAAGTAAAGAACATAGCAAACACAACAAGATAATGGACGGAGAATTGAACATTTTCAACCATTCATCCCCAGTCCAGAGATCTGGGTTGAATCCATTGTTCTTTTGATCACCATGCCACCTCAGTTTGGGGATGGACTGTTCCCATGAGGAGCAGGGTCAAGACTGATTTGCATATGGCTGGGTCTAAACTGGGATGGCATGGTGAGCAAAAGAATTATGGATTTACCCCAGATCTCTTGACTGGTGGTGAATGTTTGATTTGTTCTGCATTCTGGCCATTATTTGAGTGTCTTTTGCTTTCTTGCCCTAAGTGCGTTGAGTATATGCCCAGACATGGGTCCCGGGGTCACTGTCCCACTGGATTCAAGCTAGCCTGGCTGATGAGGGGTAATACACCAAAACTGGTTCCAGGATGCTTGTTTCTTGTCCAGGGAGGACCTGGCTTGGCAGTTCGGGCTGGACAGTTCCCGTGAGGAGCAGGGTCAAGACTGATTTGCATATGGCGGTGTCTAAACTGGCGTGGCATGGTGAACAAAAGAACAACGGATTTAACCCAGATCTCTCGGCTCGGGGTGATTGTTTGATTTGTTCCACATTCCGTCTATTATTTGTGTGTCTTTTGATCTTTGTCAAGTGGCCTTGGTGCCTAAAGTGTAGCATCTACCAAATACTTCTTTGGTTTGACTTCAGAAGATGTAACCAAATGGCCCAAATATTCCACATTAAGGGACCGATTACGATGTTGGTTGGAAGTGCCGCCACAGTCCTGTCGGGGGCGGTCGGACCGACCGATGTAGCTTCAGAGGCGGTTGCTCCGACCGCAGTATTATGATGCCCAAAAAGACATTGCTTACCGACCCACGCGGTACCTCCGACTCTGACTGGAAATTCCGATAGCGAAGCTCTCGGAAAGGTCAAATAGAGCCGATCGGAGCAAGTTCCGGCCCTGGAACCGCCCACCCTATTACGATGCTTATTTCTGTGTCGGTCCAACCACCTCATCAGAGCAGGTGGAAGGGGAGTCTTTTAAGTCTGAAATTCATCACAACATGCTTCCTACGACATCTGCTGTGCAGTTATGGAGCCCATCATGCATGTCATGCCTCTACTATACTTCATCAATGAATATGAGAATATGAACCTTCGCGAACTTCGCCGCCAGTAAGTTACACACCTACCCCTACACATTAGCGTAACTACCAAAGCGAATGTCAATTGAGATTAAAGACTCCTGTAGCATGTTGAGCATGGTAAATGAGGTAATGTCATCACCAGGTATCCAGAGTCTGACCTTGAAATACTGGGATAAACACAAATTTAAGGTCTGACCAGAAATGGCTATAGGTACATATATGTATGTATACATAAATGTATGGATGAATACACCACAGCGCAAAAAGCATAATTTACTGGAAACAGAACATCAATGCACACACAAAAGTATGTCCACAGAAACATAGGCACTGGCACCAGGGCCGCTCCTAGAATTATTTGTTCCCTGGGCAGAACCAGAATATATGAACCACCTATAAATTCCATAAAATGTCATGTCATAGGAAGTCACTTTACAGGAAGTGACTCCAAGTTACCATAAATTCCCTGCCATTGTTGAACCAGCTTTGCAAGAAGCACTTTATCTAGTGTGGATGTTTTTAAATTTGCCAACAATATATATATAAACACCACTTTAAAATGATGTCAAAACATGTGGCAGATCTGTCAAGTGTAAATCCAATGCATCCACCCAAGTGGATCAAAAAGCTGGGCCTAGCTCGTTTTTAATCTTACAACTTTCTTAAGCTGATGCACTTTTTGTTGACTGATTACTACATGATTCAATACACAAAACTGACTAATATAGTCTAGCCTGGCCTGCAACTCCCCCATCAGCCCAATCGCGCAGTCTCAGATCCTGTGTCCTGATGAGTTTGGCAGTGTCGGAGCAGGCATCCACCAGAGCCTCCGTTCTTCATGGTCTCAGCCTCACCCCAGGGCAGGTAGCCAGGTCGGTATAGGGAGTCACAACCAGCAATGGATAATGTATTTGTTAGTAATAAAAAAACTTTGAAAGATGCAGTCCATTTCAAAATCAGGCCTCAGACATCTGAATCCCTTCCATACAATACCTATCATGCACCCAGGTCTGCTTGCACGCAGACCTTACTCCAATACATTGGGCCACAACTATCTTGTGGGTCAGCATGCTTTGTCAGGCCAAGTTTACATGTCCCCGGTGGACCTGTGGTATTCCACCGCCACGGTCTACTGAGGCCAGCCAGCAGGGCATGAGCTAGGATCCCTACCTGTCCAGTCAGGACATGGTCTCCAAATGTCCCACTTGGAGCTACATTTCTCAAAAAGATCTAGAGTAATAAGAGTTCACACTGAGCAGGCTTGAATTCTGCAGTCACATAAAGGATAGTTCATGATCCAAAACCTTTGGAAAGGAAGACACACATCTCAAAACTAAGACAATTTCTCACATAGAAAATAAAGAGACAGGGAATTGTGTTTGGTGGCATATGGGTCAATATTTGTAGCTGCACACGAGTTCCAAGACATTTCAACATCAAATCCAATCTCTTACTTTCATCTCATGATCATGTCTTGGGAACAAATTTGTATGGATGTAAATCATCTTTTATTAAGCAGACAATGCAGATCCGGTCGGCCATGCATAACAAACATTCATCACTGAATCAAGTATACCACAACAGGAGCATCTGGTTCAATATTGATCAACTCCAAAAACTCAATAACCATAACAAGATAGCCTATCACAGAAGGATTCTGGGCATTTAGACAGTCATCATCCCCGATACCTCACAGTCCAGACATGTGGGGTGAGACTGTGTCCTCTAGTACAACAGCCATTGTTAACAGTTGCCATTTTAGCATATGTGTATTCTAAGACCCCCCCACCCGTGATTGAAGGAGAAGATGTCAGGCACCCAGTCTGCCTCACATGACAGACCAGCTGCTTCATCTAGCCATGTCCGGACCACCTCTGATAGGCCCATGACCACGTGTCTGTGAGCTTGGGCCTTCAAAGTCCTTCACCCATCCAGTGGCTGTTCCTGTCTTGTCCTGCCCCAAATGTCCTGCCAAAGGCACGTCATGAGCCAGACCCAGTAGGAAGGTCCTGAAGCGCTGGGGTACCACCAGCACACGGGCTGACCCAGGCTCAGCAACCTTAGGCTCACTGTATAGGAGACCACTCTCCCAGTAGATCAGATGTGACCCGGACTGATTACCAGCTGCCTGGTCTGCAGCCTGCCGCCGCAGACCCTCCAGAGTAGGGCACTCGTTCTGCTCCCTGCAGAACTCCTCCCTGGTGGGACCCCCTTCTTGCTGCCAATGGGTCAGCTCAGAGATGTCTCCCAGTTCGGCTACCTGCTCCCCTGTAGGCACCGGGCGTCCCCCTCGAGGTCTGCCTCCTCCCGGTCCGTGGGAACTTCGGGGGCCGGTTTCCCGCGCCCCTGCCCTTTCTCTTGGCAGGGACTTGGGCCACTGTTTCAGGCTCCAAGTCCTCTTGATCACCCTTTCTGGCCGCCATTGACCGAGTAGACACGCATGCCCACTCTGGCAACCCAAGCATCTCCAAGTGAGACCTGAGCTCAACCTCCTTCCATGAGGACTGCTCCAGGTCGTTTCCTAGCAGACAATCTACAGGCATGGTAGGGCTCACAACCACCCTCAAGGGACCTGAGACCCCCCATTCAAAGGGAACCTGCGCCACCATACATTGGCGCTCTGAGTTGTCGACAGCAACTACTTGGTGGAATGCTCCTGGGACTACTTGCTTCTCAGACACCAGGTGACACCGGACCGAGGTCACACTGGCTCCAGTATCTCTGAGAGCCTCTACCCTGTTCCCATTAATGGTCACCCAGGTGCTATATTTCTTTGTGTTAGGGGGCACCTGGTTTCCTGGGACCATCTCACTGTCCCCGAGTGAGACAAGGGTCATTTCTGCGGGATCCCCACCCTCCTGTGGGCACCCCTCCTCCCCAAGCGCTACACTAGCCAACACTTTGGATTGTCCACCGGTGGGTGGCTGTGTCCCCTTCGGGCACTTGGGGTCCCCCTTAAAGTGACCTACCTGGTCACATGCATAACACTTGCGGGGGCCGGTCTCAACAGGCTTCCCTGTAGAGACCCCTTTCTTCTTATCACCGGGGGCTGGGAACCTTTACCCTGGGTACTAGTTTGGGGCCCTTTAGGGAACTCCTGTGCTTTACCCTTGTCCCCCCACCTTTCTGCTGGGGACCCTGCCCACCTTTGGCTGAGTCTCCCCCAAACGCTTTCTTGTGGACCCTGGTACTCACCCAGCGGTCCGCTTCCATAGCAAGCTTCCTGGGGTCAGTTAGCTTACTATCAACTAGGTGCTGGCGCAGATCTGCAAAACATAGACTAGACAAGTGCTCCCATGCAATCAAGTTGTAGAGCCCCTAAAAATCTGTTACACTACTGCCCTTCACCCAACCATCCAGAGACCTGCAGAACACATCCACACATTCCAACCAAGTGTTGGCATCAGACTTCTTACTGGACCTGAACTGATCCCTGTACTTTTCAGGAGTAAGACCATACTTCGTGAGAAGGGCATCCTTCATGTCAGCATAGGTGAGGTGATACCCCTTACCCAAAGCTATCAGAGCATCCCTTGCTTCTTCCGGGAAAAGTGGCCACAATCCTGCTCCCCAATTCTCCTCAGGGACCCCATTCATGTGTATGGCTGCCTCATAACCCTGGAAACCACCTTTGTATGTCATCCCCCTTCTTGAACTCCTTGCCTACGTTCTTGGGAATGTGCACAATCCTGTCTGCCTTTCTGGACGAATTGCTGCCACCATCTGAGCCTGACTTACTCCTAAGTTCTAGCTCCTTCAGTTCTCTCTCATGCTCTAAGAGCATCTTCCTCTCCTCTATGGCCAATCTCTTCTCCTCCCGCTCACTCTCCAGCCTGAGCTTCTGCAGCTCAAACTGCCTTGCCTCCCGCCTGTCCTCCAGCTCCTCTGGGGACAGACTGCTGCTGCCTGACCTGGCGGGTTCCCCCTACCCAAAAGCACATCCACCCTGGAAATAGGCTCCTCCGCCTCCTCACTGAGATCACCAGGCTGCCCATTGGCATGTCTGGCTGCTACCCAGGCCCTCAGCGCCTTCTGTAGCTCCTCCTTCCTTGTGAGGCCTTTAATTTGGACTTTCAAGTTTTTACAAATCGCTCGTAACTCCTTTACGGCGTAGGATTCCAACCTGTCCTCCTCAAAGATAACTTCCAGAGATGCAACGGATGATGCAATTGATTCAGGCATGACAAAAGTCGTGAGTTGAAAACTAACAAGATCAAAAATAGGCCAAAAGAAAAAGAACCAGTATGTGGTACGTAATGGTCTGCGATATGGTAGTAGTGCACACCAATCACTGTAAGTCAAGTGCAAACACAAGTCCTATCCTCACCGCTGACAACCAATGTTAGAAATGGGATCTCTAGTTGGCAAGGGCTTGCACCTTTGTCCAAGTAGGGACCCTTCTTCCTAGTCAGGGTAAGGGTTGTTACACTCGTGAAGTAACCCCTGCTCACCCTCGTGGTAGCTTGGCACGAGCAGTCAGGCTTAATTCAGAGGCAGTGTGTAAAGCATTTGCACATAACCAACAGTAATACAGTGTAAGCACTACAAACGGACACCACACCAGTTTAGAAAAATAACCAATATTTTATATACTCAAGACAAGACCAATTACGACAAAAATCCACAATACTATACTTTACGAATGAATACTTGATACGTTAACTTCTTCTTTGCAGGAATAGCACAAAAGCAAAGTTCGTACGAGTCGGTAGCTCCGTCCGAGCCTACCGTGATGCTGAAAACCACAGAGTCTAACAGTTCCAGCCGACCGCGTCGATACGGGCCAGCAGAGTCATGAACAGACTCGGTTACAGTACCTTTCTCGTTGTGGCTGGTACGGAGTGTACGAGCCGGTCGGCGTTCGTCGCGGTTGCGGTGCAAGACGGAGCGATGCAAGGTGCGGTGTCCCTCGATGCGGTGCAGGCAGCGGCTCGATGAGCGTCGTGCAGACGGACTCGGTGAGTCCAAGGCGTGCGATGCAGGGTGAGACGATGCTCGATGCGGTGCTGACAGGTTGCGATGCAGGCGACCAAGCCGGAGTGCGGGAGCTGGCGTCGGACAGCGGTGCGAGTCGGAGCGGTGCGTCGCAGACGTGCGAGCGGTGCCCCAACTGCGGTGCGGTCACGACCCTTGAGCCAGTTGCAGCAACCTCGTCGGTCGGGTCCGGTTGGTTCAGTGAAGCGATGCGATGCGAACTGCGGTGCCCACAGGTCACAGTGCAAGCAGCGGCTCGATGTTGGCGGCGTCGGACGTCGCCCACGGTGAGACCAGGGTTGCGATGCGAAGCGGGGCGATGCGGTCTGCGGTGCAAACAGGTCACCGGCCAGGGATGGATTCGGTTGACGGAGTCGGTTGCGGTTCCCTTCCTCTGTGGCAACTGAAACAGCGTTCCAGAAGCGGTACCCAGAGGCTTGTGAAGTCTTTGTAGTCCCTGAGACTTCTTAACAGGAGGCCAGCTCGGTTTCTGGCCCTTGGAGATACTCAGCACAAGTTTGTAGAAAGTTCAGTCCAGTCCTTTCACTGCCCAAGACAGAAGCAGCAACTGCAGGCCAACCCAACAAAGCAACAACACAGCAAAGGGGCAGTACTCCTCCTGGCAGCTCTTCCAGCTCTTCGTCTTGGCAGGTTCCTTGATTCCAGCGAGATCTAAATTCATGGGGTCAGGGCCCCAATATTTATATCCCAAATTCCTTTGTTCTCTGAAGGCAGAGAGGCCTTTGCCTAGTCCAAACCAGTTCTGGAGCACTTTGTTGACAAGTCTCCGTCCCTTCTTTCAGTGAGTGGGCCAGGGACATCAGACGCACCACAGGAGGTGGAGCCAGCATTGTGGAGGGAAGGCACTGTCCTATTCAGGGCCCAGGTGCGACCCCTCCCACCCATCTATAGGTCGATCTGGCTATTCAGCCCTGCGCTGACTCACCCTGTCTCATGGCATCCCCCAGCCCCTGTCACTCACATTCCAGACACGGAATACACAACCTCGCAGAGGCAGGCTTGGATGGTTAGACAAGAAAATACCCACTTTCTAAAAGTGGTATTTTCAAACACAGAATGTTAAAACCAACTTCACTAAAAGATGCATTTTATCATTCTGAGTCCAGGCATACTAAACTCGAATTTCTACCATGTTCCCGGGGTCAGTTAGGATTATATAATGTAATAATCAAAACCGCCCGTTCTGGCCTAGGGGGAACAGGTAGCCTTGCAATAGTGAAAGACGAACTAGGCTGTAATTCACTATCAGGACATGCCGCACACACCTGGGCATGTCCTACCTCTCGCATACAACGCACCCTGCCCACAGGGGTACCTTGGGCCTACCTTAGGGGTGACTAACATGCAGCAAAGGGAAGGTTTAGGGACTTGCAAGTGTGTGCACTTGCCAAGTCGACATGGCAGCCCCAGGCTGCGCACGGGCTCTGCGTTGGCAGGCCCGAGTTACACTTTACGGGCTGTTTGCGTGGGTGGCACAATCCAGTGCTGCAGCCCACCAACAGCATTTGGTCTATAGGCCCTGGCACTCGCAGTGCACTTTACAAGGGACTGACAGATAAACCAAATAGGCCAATCATGGAAACACCAATCCATAACACATTTTATCCAGGAGCACTTGCACTTTCCCACTGGACCGCAGTGAGGAAAGTGCGCAGAATCATTACACCAGCAAAAACAGAGTCAAAACCGGGAGGTCAGAAAGCAAAAAGTCAGGGGAAACACGCCAAAAGATGCCAAGTCTAACACTTTCTGAAAAATGAATACAAAGTCAGCAACTTACTGGCCACCTGCAGAAGAATATGCACACATTTCAGCCATTCTTTTAAAGCCCGGAAGCAGCTGAGGGTCATTCAACGTGAGCATAAAATGCCAGTCAAAGCACTCATCCAGGTGGTGCCAACACGTTGGAACTCAACTTATTACATGCTTGATCGTCTGTTTGAGCAGTACATACCACTCAATGCTTATGTCATGCAAAGATTAAGAGATCCTACTGTGAGAGGCATGACCGTTGAGATGGGTCAATGGGACCTCGTTAAATGCCTGACAGAGATGCTACTTCCTTTTGAGATCTTCACACGTGAAGTCAGCAGGGAGGACTGTACTATGGGCCAAGCTATCCCATTGTTGCACATGCTAGAGCAACAGCTGAAGGAGGTGTCTGAAACGTACGCAGGTGTGGATGACAAACAAGACACATATCATTTGGCGGAGTCCTTAGCCGTTCGCTTATCTGAAAATACAAGGATTCAAAATAAAATTGTGTCAGATCCACATTACATTACTGCCACAATTTTGGATCCACGGTACAAAGTATTTCTGAACAATAAGGCAGTAATTCCTTTTTCAGAAGTGGATGTTGCCAAGTACAAAACTTTGATAGCTCAGCTAGCCATTGACTTTGAAAACGAATGTCTGGTAATTACATTACCAGGCCATAACAAGTACTACAGGGCATCCAGAGTCAAGTTCTACTTCGGAGCCTGAGGGCAGTGCGTTTGCCTCCCAGCAGTCACCGACACCAACACTATCAATAACATCAACAACAGCAAGAACAGGATCATCCACAGTACAATCGGCAACTGATTGGTTTCTACGGCAGGGGTATGGTAAGTCCAGTGCTGATGCAAAGGCAAAACAGGCCGAGCATATTGGAGCACCCCTGAGCATTGAGCGGACGGTCCAGGCCTATCTGGATGACCCAACAGAGGTCTTCATGGATCGAAACCCATTGGTGTATTGGTATGGGAAAAGAAGCCAATGGACAGTGTTCAGCAGGCTGGCGATAAAGTATCTGGCTTCCCCTGTCGCAAGTGTCTCTTCTGAGCGTGTTTTCAGTGCTGCTGGTGCCATTGTAACTTTGAAAAGGACCAGTCTCTCGTCCAAAAGCGTGGAGAGGTTAACCATGATCAAAATGAATCAGCACTTTATGCCACCGGATTACAAAATACGTGAATCACAGAAGGAAGAGGAGAGCGACTTCGATGACGTAAGTAGTGGGTTACAGGACCTACTTCTGTCCGAACCACCAGAGTTTGAGGACGAGCTCCTCTTCCCTGACAACTAGGCTTTCAAATTGTTACTTTCTTCCTTCCTTTATTTGTCTGTGTATCTGTCTTTCTGGTTCAAATCAAATCACAACAAATCCATCACCACCGTCTTCTCTTTTCATTTCCCTATTGGAGTTGCACGTCTGTGCATTTAACTGTCCACTCCTCAGAGTCCTGCTCCATCTTCCTGACTCGCCCTAATTACATTTCCATCAAGCCAGACATTGGAGTACAAGAAATGTTGCCTCGAACAGTCCCTCCATAAGAAGTAAAACGTGACTATAGCTATCATCTGTTTTGTTTCCGAGCCGAAACTCATCACTGTCCGAAGGCTATCGCCTCTGCAGGCATCCACAACTCTTCACTGTCAGAACTTGGGCAGGCATCCAAAAGTAAACTCATCACTGTCAGAAGGCTACAGCCTCGGCAGGCATCCAAAGCTCATCACTGTCAGGACAGAATGTACTTGGCAGAGAAAGACAAGACTCTTCGAAGAAACTTGCTGACATTTCTGCAAACTCAATTGACCAGCAATGACCGCTACCCAGGCCGCGGCCCATCACAGCGCTGACCATGTGAACCAACATAAACTGCGACAAAGTGCCACAGATGAATAAGATGAAAACCGAAACAGCGACTACCAACACTCAAAATGAATGTGGAGTAATAATGAGGCCACTGCCTCGTTAAAAAAAACACACACACCTGTCAGAACTAGGCATCTGATGATCTGACAGCCAAAGAGAAGAGCAAGACAGGTAATAATGATGGCATGCATTGGATGCTTGCTGACTCTGAGCGATTGCTGTTGTTTGTTGTGTTGATGTTGTGCATGAAGTCGAACTCTACTAGTTAATCTACAAAGTGAAAGTGACTCAAGTGACAGTCAATGTTTCCCTTCTTGTTGTTTAATAACCAAATTGTACTCCTACTACTGCAGGTGCAGGCCAATATCCGTTGCAATTTTTTAATATGGAATATGGACTTAATCGGAGACTAGTCACTACAGACTGAGTTGGAGTCGGACAACACGTACCACACCATGATGATGACCATACTACCTTTGCACGCAGTCAGTTGGATCGGAGATGATTGATGGAATAACTGCATTTCATGAAGTGGCATAAAAGGTAAACACAACAATTCAACAAGAAAGTAAACACAGCAGACCTATATGTCCATGTAGTGGTGGAGTCGAGTGTAATCATATGACTGACAGCGGCGCATTGATTTAGTCACTTAATTTTGAAAATGCTAGGTTGCTGTATATGCCTTTTGAGTTTTGTCTGGCTCTGTCAAAATTTAAGGTAAATGGAGGTTGGGTCACGGCCTGGTGCCGTGGGCCTGTTCTGTCCGGTTGTTGTTGTAGCTTAATGCTGTAAACAGAATAGACACGATGTATCCAAGCCGCCTCAGTCTGAAAGTGTTCTCTCTTCTCTTCTTGGACTCCACCGTAATTGATGCTTTTTTTTATTCATTGAGTTTTCAATACCCCTTTTGTTTTTCCATCTACACTTACAGGCCGGCCTTTACCCTGTGCTATACTGGGAGAAACAACTCACACTTACCTTACCAATCCGCATCAGGCAGGCAGTGGCACCCAAGATTGATGTGCGGAGCGTCTATGGAAGATAGGACCAAGAGGAATGACGAGATTCAACTCCACAATTTGACCAGGATAATACAGTAACTTTAGTATCATTCATCATTCGTCTTTTAATTAATTTGATTCCTTTTTTCTCTTCAATCATTACAACTGTGTGTTGTGTTGTTGTTTGTTTGCTAATTGATCCCTACAACTATTTTTTAATTTTCTTTGCTATCTTTAAAAGTAAGCCCGGTACAACATGTAATTTAGGTCTCTCTGAGGGCATACAGGCAAGGCAAATTGCATAGAATATACTGCTGCCCTGTACTGTCTAATTGTCTAGTAGTAGTTAGTAAGTACTACTCATTAACCATCAAGTTATCTTCTTCATCATCATGCATGCATTTCCTTTTTCTCCCTTTATAGATTTATTGGATAAGATCATGGTCGTCTGCCAAGATTGTGCTTTGCTTTTGTTGTGTCCATGCGTACTGTTTTTCTTTGTCAAACCTTTCCCCAAACCCCCCTTCCCATCCATTCATCAAACCCTAACCCTCTTCCCCCGGGCTGTGATTTATATTGAGGTGTGATGTGACTACATTAAATGTACACCAATTGATCACACGCTTGCTGGGGCAGATGTGGTGAAAGCAACACTAATTCAATTTCAAGGCAGGGCGAGGATCTTCTTCTGCTTGCCCACCCATGCTCAGTCTATGTGCAAGCCAATTTTTTTTTTTCCAAAGGGACCTAATACATCATAATTAATTGCAGGCATTGATTGGATTCATCATCAACATCCTACCACACAGCAGTAAAGGTTACGAATTACGATTGTGTTAAGTTAATTGACTCACTCGACACAACAGTTTGTAACTTCTTGTACTAGGCTGTCCCCGCCACCATTATGTTTTATTTTACTTTAGCAGTTGCAATATTGTTTGTTTGGTAGTCTTCTTCTGTACTGTACTTTACTTCGTTCTACTACTCCTCCCACAGTCTCTCTCAGGCAAGTGACTGTCTCTTTCTTATTTTTTTTGCAAATGCTACTGCCAGTGTCTACTACTACCACCACAACCATGGCATCTTCTCCATTCTCTTGGGAAACCATGCAGCCATCGCTGTGCCGAACTTAATCATCATCAATCACAGGTAAGATAAGTTTGGTGGGAGGTATAATGGACTAGGAGGAGAGACTGACAGTACTAGTAGGACAAATAACTCAGTGAGGGGTACCGCATCTATCTGTTTGTGTGTTACATAATCGGCAGATTATTTAAATCAAACACTGGCTGCGGCCCTGCAGCAGCAAGGAAACCATGTGACGTAAATTCGTAAAACAGTAACCCCCCCACAAAACATTAACATCGTATGTTTAAGTATAAATATAATTTATTACCATAACAAAAATAAACTATCCCACACCTGACCCACCCCTCTCTCTAACCCCAACCAATGTCCAAAACAAAAAAGTCCAAACAATGTCCATAAACCCCAACGTCCAATTCCCACCCACCAACAAAAGGAATAAAAAAGGGGCAATCCAACGGGGTCCTACATAGTTCTTAGATTCGGCGGGCTTTCAGGTGTTTGTCCATGAGGACCTTGACCCGCTCCTCTAGTTGCTCCTCTAGGCGTGAAATCCGGAGGAGCATCTGGCGGCGAAATGCCCTGCAGTGGCATCCAGGGTGGGGGGCAGCAGTGCTGGCTGTTAAGGAATTGTGGCGGCGGGCGGCTGCCTGACCGCGGCACTGTACCACTGGAGGTGGGGCCTGGCTGGGGCCCGGGGCATTGGAGGAGGCTGCAGCTGCTGCCGCCTCCTCCTCCTCCTCCGCCTGAGCCACCAGCCGCCGGTACTCTTGGCAGATGGCCTCCAGTTTCCGGCGCCGGGCCCTGGCTGCCAACTCCTTCCGTGATGGTTTTTCTTGGGAAGGAGGATCTATATCAAGAAAGAAAAAGAATATTGTTGTAACCAAAACTCTTAGCAAAACAGTAACACAAAATTAATTCAACACATAGTGGCACAGTAGCACTAGCAAGCACAGTACATAACATTTGTGGTAATAATCTATCCTCCTACTTCCTCGGCCTCTAACATTTGTGGGAGTTTCAGGCATTATACTAGCACTATGGACTCCAGTGCACAGTACACCAGTCTTCTTCTTATCTCTAGTTTAGCGAAATTACATAACCTGGTTGTAGCCGGCATGCCAGCTCAGTCAGCTAAGCTTGCACCCAAGACAAACATACGAGTCATGACGCAGACTCACGTTAGTTTTATTTACTACTGTCTGCAGGTGGGCAAGCTCGTATTTTTCTATTACGGGTGGCACTGGCCATACTCTCTCCGTTACATGAAGGGCGATTGCTCAATTTCACTTTCACCCTGCCCTGGCTACTACAAAAAGGCAGATTATATATCTGATCCAATGATCATTGCTTATATATGGGACGACGACATAAGGTCAGTAGTGGTCGGGCGGTGGGAGTGCTGACGGGCGGTGACGTGGGGAGGGGCAGGGTGGGGGGTAGTAAACTATGGATTACAGCCAATTACAGGTAAGTAAACATATAAATAAATAAAACTAATTTCGTTGCGCGCACTGCATCGCATTTGGCGGTGCAGTGCGCACAATGAAATTCGCTTTATTTATTTTTATGTTTACTTACCTGTATTTGGCCATAATCTATAGTTTACTACCCCCCCACCCTGCCCCTCCCCTCCCATCACCGCCCGGCAGCACTCCCACCACCGACCGCTACTGCATAAGGTACTTTGTTTTGATTGATTGTGTAACCAACAGATAGGCCACCCTTTGCAGGCTGGCTGACACATTCGAAAATAAATTAACATAGGTAGGGAGTGGTCCTCGGAGTCGGAGGAAGGCGCTTGATAACTAACTATACACAATATATATATATGATGTGCTTGCAAACTACTGTGAGTCAATTGTATTCTGAAAATACAACTTGTATTCCCCTCAGCTTTGCTACTCTGGCGCGGTTTCTTTTACATTCTCTTCAAACTAAGACTCTGCATCCAGTGACAGTCTCCACCTATGCTGTCTATGATGAATACATACAGGCATCCATCCATTCTAAGTAAATGTATATCATTCTTCTTAATCTCTCCACAAACCTTAGTTTGTTTCACCAACAACCACCCATGCGTCCACTCCTTCCTTGCTTGCCTTGGCTTTGAGTTTCACCCAAACACCGCTGATGATTCTTGCTATCCCCAGTATCCACCCATACTGTGTCGCCCACCCAGGCAGGCATCTTCTTTCACCTTCCACCCATCCTTCAACAACACATGCATCTGATTCCTAATTCCTATCAGCCACCTATGCATGATTCCAACGTATCCTTCTCTGCCAGTCATATTACATCTCGCCCGTCCTTCCTCCTTCCACCCTTCTTTCCCTTTTTGTTCAACACATCCATCAAGGTCATCTGATCTGACTTTTAGTCTTCTCCATAAAACTTTCACAGCTGAGTTGGAGTCAGATAGAAGAGGCCATTGGTTACTCAACTCACTCTGCTAATGCTATTGCTAATGCATTGCTAATGCTAAGTAAAGGGTGTCTTCTTCAACCGTTATATAATGTTCACTACAACTTCATACTTAATAAGTCTCAACAGTACAGTGAGTGAAGTGAACACCCTTCCAGCTAGTGTAATGTCAATAAGTAATGAATATAACTTACCACCGCCCGCCACTGCTGCTGGCTCGCCCCCTGTATTTCCTGCAGGTGCCGCATCTCGTGCCCCCTCCGGAATGGCCGCATCGCCATCGCCACTGGCCCCGCCGGCACTGGTGGTCGGTAGTGCGCCTAGAAAAAACATTACACATTTTTAGATGCCTGTACACCTCCCCCTATTTATTCGTTTTCACTAGCAAGATTGAAAAAAAAGTTAATACATACATATACAACATACATCACTAGTCCAAATCGGGTACTAGAGTAGAGTCAGTAGACACTAGTAGTGTTATGGTCCCTAGGGTCATTATTATAGTCTACTCTACTCTTTGCAAAGTTAGCCTGAGCCATGCAACCATTTTCGCTTCATGTCTTTTGCGCATGTTAGTTACCTCGCAGCTTGTTGTGCGGTAAGATGCCTTTTTGAGCCCACATGAGCTCATACAGCTACTGTCTGAGCGTTGCGTACAAGAGGTCGAAAAACAAGCCACTTTGTTATGGAGTTCTGTTAGTCCGTATTGCTTAGCCATAAGTAACATGTTACACTTTTGGCATGACTGAGAAATGCTTGCATTATACTATCGAACGCGCACCATTTTTCTCATAACAGGCAGAAGATTCCCTTCTACGAACCAGAGATTTGCAGAGCTTATGAATGATGCATGTAACCAGTACTTCTACGTTCTACGGTGAGGGGTCTCCCAGAATTCGCACAGATCTTTTGTCTTCTATCATGCACTTGTAACAATGTTTATTGTTTTAATCTTATGCATTTTGCTGTTGGAGCTGGCTGTAGTACACTGAATTTTATAGAACAACGTACAGAGCTTGTTAGTTGAAAATAAACCTTTTGAACTTACACATAGACTCTGTGGTATTTGGTGTGGTGGTGGACTTACATGAGTGAGTGAGCGAAAGGGTGTTATGTTCTGGGTTGTGTAATCATTGGGTATCTTTGGGTGGGGGTTCGGGGACCAAATGAGACACTATAGCTAGTCGGTCAGGGGATTGTGGGTTCACTTCTGACTGAGGTGTGAGGAAGGTCCAACCTCCCATCACCAACATCCTATTTTCTTGTGCATAGTTCTGTATGTGGCTGTGCAGAATCCCCACAACAGTAGTAGTATGTACTATATCCTATCAAAAATAGTCAAATATCTGGTTGGGCATTTTGTTGGTGGTAATTGTCAAAGCCTCAAGATTAAGAAGACTAGAAGAGGACAACCCAAAGGACTGGACTCAGTGGCTAGAGCTATTGGTCAATCTGAGTTTTATTCAAAACCGTAAAATAAAGAGTGGCAAACTGGGCAAGCTTAGCTACAGACAGACTAATAGTAGTAGTACAGAGAGTCATAGCAGAGGCAGTTAGAACTTAGAGGCAGGGATAACCAGAATTTAGAAACAGATAGTCAAGTCAAGATCAAAGAAGCTTTTGTAAAAAATAGAATTAGGAAGTGGAACCAGAATTAATAGTTCGGAAAAAATAAGGTGCAGTAAAAGTTAGGGAAATATAATTGTTAATATTAACCACTGGAGGACTTACTGGGGCCAGCAGCAGGGCCCTTGGTAGAGGAGCAGTCCTCTGGTTGTCCTGCCGACTCGGACCCCGTCTTCTTGCCCCTGGGTGCTGCTGATCAGTGATCATGTAAGATATAATAAAGAAAGAGACAAACATTAATGATTGCTGTGAAACAAATAAATTATTTAAAAAAACGCTCAAAAAACATTTTAGGAAACAATAATTGCAATAAAATTGACCTATCTAATCAGATCGACTACTGGCTTGCGGGATTCACGGACCGTCTACTTATTTATCAACACTAATCCAGTGTTCCATTCTGATTGATTCGAATCCAGAACACTAACTAAGCCTAAGTACCACCTGACCTAGCCCACCTATTCCAGACGGGCCAATTGTTCACTAAGTCTGCATTTCCATTTTTTTTAGCCCTCAAAAATGCATAGATGAGATGGAGGACACATGCATAAATTTGTGCATACACCAAATTGTTGTTGGTTGCGTCTGATGTTCTGCTACTGACTGACACTGCTAAGACTACCACTCACTAAACAAACTACAAAAGGTTCTACTAAGGACTGGGGTAAGCAGCCCTCAGTGACAGAGGATGCGTCACGCAGACCGCTAAAAAATTATCAACTAATACTAACTAAACCTAGTATCAATCCATCCACCACCATTTGACAGGAGGACAAAGGAAGGACTAGAGTCTCTCTAGCAATAGCATTACCTAACTTAAGTTCTCTAAAGTAAACTCTTACATAATAATCAGCCCAAGCGAGCGCAAAGTTGCAAACAAGTAAGAGTAGCGCCGAGCACCTGTGTCCTACAATCACAGAAGATTTTGAAACGTAATTTACCTGCAATGTAAGCAGCAGTATTCTTGTTATTCGTAAAAAAATTATACACAATACTTATACTACTATGTATATTAGCTACTCACCAAGTCCCACGACCTCGACACCTAGCAGGTCCAACAGGTCCTGCTCCCGGTCCAGGATGTCTGACCACCGGTGGGCCAGCTGGTTATGGGTGCGCCGGACCCCTGAGCAGCGAAACACTGCCCGGCGCTCCTTCGCCCACTGGCGGTGACGCTCCTGGGTAGAGTACCCGGAGCCTGGCCTGCCGCCTGCTGCCAAGGTCAAGGGGAGGTGGCGCTGCACAAAAAAAATAAGGGCGGCCACCTCTGCCTCGCTAAAAAGCTGCCGGGCTTGCACCCCTGCAGGGCGCAGTCTGCCGCAAGGCAGGCGGCTCTTGGACGCACGCGCCTTGCCCTTGGAGCCGGTAGTGCTGCTACCCTTCGCCATGGCTCTGGGGTGTCTGGGAGGCGGAAAAGAAAAGTTAGAAGGAAAAAATAAAGTTAGGGGAAGAAGTAGGAGCTTAAAGAAGGAAGTAATATAAAACAGTAGAAAAGTAAAAAAAACAGTAAAAAGTAGAAATAAATGCAAAATATAGACTATGGGACAGAGAGAGATAGATAATAAATAAAATAAAATTGAAAAACAGTGTAAAAAACTAAGGATTGCAAAGATTGAGGGAGGATAGAAAAGCAGGGCCAGAACCATAGCATAGAGTGAAAAACAAGATGGCCGCGCCCATCGCGACCGTGTGGGTAGGTTCGCGCGATATTTCTCCCCGAGCACGCAAAAAGTGTCGCGAACACGTACAACGCGTTCCCGAACATGAAATGCGCATCGCGAGCACGCTATAAGCGACCCGGAACAGGAAATAAGGCATCACGAATGGGCGGGACAAGTGAAAAACAAGATGGCGGCGCCCATAGGTGACCGCATGGGCAAGTTCGCGAGATACTATCCCCCGAGCACGCAAACAGCATCCCGAACACGCACAACGCGTTCCCAAAGAAGAAAAACGCATCACGAACAGGCGCGACAAGCAACTACGCACGCTCGCGTAGCGCTTTAACATCTTCGCGTAGCTTCACGTAGCGCGACTACGCGAACTACGCCCAGGGTTACTTCTGTTAATGGATGTCATGTAAACCCACCGATGTTGTCATAGTTGTACTATTTTGAGATTGCGAGTCTCCCCCTGCATTTGTAATTCCGTGGTATCTCAGCCATGGGCCCCATATTCTGTTGGATTTCCTCGGGCATCCTCGTGCCCTGTACGTCACCTTTTTCGCTGTCATGAATAGGTCCATCCCCATTTTCCATTCACGTAACATGGGTGGAGTCGATGCCCCCCAATGTTTTGCTAGGTCTGTTTTCCCTACTATTATTCCTAGGATTGGTAAAAGTAATTTGGCTCTGGGCAGATCCATCTCTGTGTATATTCCTAGCAGTAGGTATTTGGGATCCATTGGTATTGGTGCATCAAGTATGCGGCTAAGTTCTCTGGTGAGGGCACTCCAGTAAGCGGTGATTACCCTGCATTGCCATAGTGTGTGGAAATATGTCCCCCTTTTGGTGTGGCATTGAGGTGTTACTGCTCTTCCAAAGTTATTTTACTGGGTCCTATCATAGTATGTCCTATGCAGGATCTTAAATTGTATCAGGCGGAGACGAGCTTTTATCACCACTTCCCTGGGGTGCATCAGTGCCGCCTCCTAGTCTAGGTCTTCCAATGACCCTAGTTCTCCCTCCCATTTAGCCCTTAGGTTTACTAATGTGTCTGGTTGGTTGTTAATCAGGGTCTCATAGGTCCAGGAGATCGCCTTTTCTCCAATTTCCCCCATGAAAAGTCTTCTCTCTAACAGTGCGTATTCAGGCATTGCCTCCATTTCTATCTGTTGTTCTTTCCAGGCGTGAGTAACCTGTAGGTATTTATAGTGCTGTGTGGAGGTTAGTTCAAACTCTTTCTGTAGAAAGTCGAATGAAGCAAGGCCCCCCTCTCCAGTATATCTCCCACTTTTGAAATCCCCAGCATATCCCAATGTTTGAAACCTTGCAGCTTTGTGAAATTCCTTTAAGCGTGTTCCAGCCCATAATGGGGTCTCCCGTGTTACACTGTTATCCCAGCACATTCCCTTTTCTGCTTTTTTCCATGCGTCTATCACCACTTGCGTTGCCGGAAGTAATCTCTTCGTACCCCGTAGAGGTAGTGAATGTGAGAGTAGGCGCCAAACTCAGTTTGCTCCAGTGCGTATGTGGGGTGGTCACTTGGGGCATGTTCCCAGTCATTGATGACAACGATAGTAATAGGCTCTAATGTTAGGGAGGCATATGCCTCCATTGTATTGATTTCTTTGCAGTGCCACTCTAGGGATTGCACCATCCCAGAGAAACGTTCGTACTATTCCTTCTATCTTGTTGAACACTCCTTCCGGAAATTTCTGATATGTGTTTTGGAGTATGTAGTGGAGCTTTGCTAGTATTATCATCTTATACATAGCTGCTTTGCCGAGGAATGTCAGTGGCAGCGTTTTCCATATGTCTACGTCACTCTGGAAGTCCGCAACCACTCTATAAATATTCTGTTCTGGGCTTGTTTGTCTATCCAGGGTAATGTACATGCCCAGGTAAGTAAAACCATCTGGGGTTATTTTCAGGCACCCCGGAATATCAGCCTGATCTTACTCGCGACCTGCTGGGTATACACTGGATCTATCCCAGTTTATCCTGTAGCCCGTATGGGTCCCGTAGGTCTTTAAAGTTTCAAACAGGCAGGGGAGGGTACGCCGTGGGTTCCTGACGTATAAGTGGATATCATCCGCACAGAGGGATATCCTCTCATCCTCGGATGTCTCCTCTCTCTTGTGGAAACCCGTGATATCCGGATGTGCGTGGACTCTACATGCCAGTATTTCTAGTGTTAACACAAATAGCAGTGGGGATAGTGGACACCCCTGACTTGTGCCCCTTCCGATCTGGAATTCATCCGATATTTAGCCATTCACTCGCACTCTGGCGATTGGCTCTGTATAAAGTAAATCAATCCATGCTCTGTAGTTGGGCCCAAAGCCATACCTCTTGAGTACCTGTTTCAGAAAGGGCCAGTGAATGGCATCAAACGCTTTTTTGGTGTCCATGGATACTATCAGGTGCGGTGTATCTCTGTTTTGAGTAGCATCTAGCCAGTTGTTAAGATGATGCAGATTGAGGCGGGTTGACCTTTTGGGCATAAAACCAGACCGGTCAGTGTGGATTAAGGTGGTTATTACTTGCACCAATTTGTTTGCCAGAACTGTGGCTAAAATTTTGGTTTCAATATTCAAGAGGGAGATAGGGCGATAAGAGTTACAGGCTGTTTGCGGTTTGCCCGGTTTATGTATAACTGCTATCATGGTGCTTCTAAGGTCGGGGGAAGTACTCCTCACTCCTTCGCTTCTAGAAATAGATTGAGCAGATGAGGGCTTAATATGTTCCTATTTTTCTTGTAGAACTCCGCCAGTATGCCGTTATGTCTGGGGTTTTTCCCTGATTTCAGGTGTCCTATGGCTGCTTGTATCTCTGTCAGGGTTATAGCCTCTTCCAGTGTTTGAGCTGCTTCTGTCGAAAGGGTTGGGATTGAAATGTCTGCCAGGTATGACTATCTGGTGGGTAGTTGCCAGGGACCGCAGTTTGTAGAATGCTGCATAGTAGCAAGCAAGTTTGTTTGCAATCTCTCAGGGCGTAGTGTATATATGGCCTGCATCTTTTTCTATAGCTGTCACCCAACAGGCTTCTGTCTTTTTCTTGCTCAGCCAGGCCAACAGTCTCCTGGCTTTGTCACCAGCGTTGTGAAGACGTCTATGAGAGGCCTGGACTTCGGATCTAGCATTTTGCTATTCCAGGGCATGATCCTGATATTCTGCGCGTAGTATCATCATTTTGTGTATTTGCTTGGGATTTGGGGGTATATCTATCTGAACTTCTAACTGAATTATGTTTTGCGCTCTATCACGGAGGGCAGTCTTATAAGCCTCCCAAAGTGTAATGTTGGATTCCACTGACCCGGTGTTTTCTTTGAAGTATAGTTCTGTAGCTATTCTGATCGCTTGTGCCACTCTCTCATCTTTCAATTCCCATGCATTCAATCTCCATATGTGACCAGAGCCACGTGTCTTCTGCCCCAGGGTGAGCCAAAGTGGAGAGTTGTCAGAAAGGCCTCTGGATAGGTATTCTGCCCTATCTATCCATTCTATTTCTCCTGCGGGAGCAAACACATAGTCAAGCCATGAGAAAACTTTATGTGCCCCGGAGTAGTAGGAGTACGTACAGGAGTGGGGGTGGTGTCGACACCAAAGGTCCGGGAGCCTCTGTCTTTCAGAAAAACGTGTCAATTTTGTTTCCATGGTGTAAGTGATTTCTGTGGCTGTCCAATCTAATGTTGAATCTATGTCATCGTTAAAGTCTCCCCCTAGGATGTGAATGACTGATCGAGTCAGGGGGCTATACACGCTTATCAAGATCATTTTTTTCCTGCCCCATGTTCCCTTAACTGCAGCAATGTCCCACCTGGATCTGCCCATATACGATCTATCTTGAAGGGGGGAGATCGCCTTATGAGAATTGCAACTCCCCAGGATCCCTATGTAAATCCTGCATGTGTTAATGTGGTATATGCCCCTCGACCCAGAAAGCCACACTGTGTGTCCTTCAGGTGTGTCTCCTGAAGGAGGACTATGTCAGGTTTCAGTCCATGTATGTATGCGGTAACCAGGCCCCATTTAATCTTATTTCCCAACCCATTAACATTCCAGGAGAGTATAGAGTACGTCGCCACATCAGATGTCATTGGTCTGCCCATTTTAGTATGGAAGAGTGGCCTTTGACATGGCCCTTCCCCATCTTACGCCTTAGGGGACATGTCATGTTACTGTTTTCAACCAAATGTCTTCATCTACACTGCATGTGGTGTCTAATGTCCCAACTACCCTTTCTGTCCCCCACCCCAACCCAACCCACCCCCTCTCCTCCCACCCACTTTTTCCCATATGTCAACATGACAACCGTGTCGCGGGTGACTCTGCGAGGTCTGTCGCCCACCCAACCATCTTAACTTTCCCGTGGTCTCACTTTCGGTCTCCCTTAGAGTCTGTCCGATGAAGGGTGGAGACAGGGAGGAAAATACAGAGTGGACCAAGAACAATTGTACTTAACAGCAACAACAGTAAATGTGCAGTAAATTGGGGGTCGCAGTCTCTTAGTATTTCAGACCCAGAATACTGGTAAAGTAGGTGTATCTTACTTGTTTCTTCCCAGCCTAACATAGCTAGGTATCAATTTCCTCCATCTGCAGTGTCAGACTTTTTGTTTTGCGCCGGTGGTGCGCGAGGTGGGTTTGCCATGTTCATGATAGTTGTCAGAAGTGGATGTTCTGTCTCCGAACCGTCGAATGGCCAGAGTGTGAGTCATCTGTTTCATTCTCTTCACATTACCAGTCTCATATTCACTGAGGCCTTTGTTACAAATAGTTCTTCCCATATCCACAGACATTCTAACATGTGAGGTATATTTCTCTGGTAGTGGTGTGGATTTCCATTGTTTTGCAAGTACCTGGGATCTCATGTGACGCTTTTCCATCTGTCTTTGCTTGGGCCCCGATACCTGCTGCCAGTCGGTTGCAGAGGATCTTCTATTGTCCTTTCCCACTCGGAGCGGGGGTCGCTCCTCTATCCATGCCCATGCTTCTTCTGGGGCGTGGAAAAATAGGGTTTTCTGGTTGAAAATGACCTTGAGTTTTAGCGGGGACTAAGAGCATTTATTGAATGTTCATCGCTCTGAGTTTGGCCTTCACAGAGTCAAATGTGCATCTTTGAGATTGTACCTTTTTTGAGTAGTCGGGGAATATCATTATTTTAGCATGTGCATGTCGAAGTTCTCCCAATTTTCTCACTTCTTTCAGGATCAAGTCTCTGTCTTGAAAGTTTAGAAACCTAGCAATAAGTGTGCGGGGTGAAGCATCTGCTGGAGGTTTTGCGGTGAGTGCTCTATGTGCTCTTTCTGTCACAAACCATGGTGAGAAGCCCGCTGTTGGGAAGGTATTCTGTAGCCAAGTTTTCAGGAACTCTCTGGTGTCTGAGCCTTCGACTCCCTCGGGGAATCCCACGAAGCATAGATTGTTCCTCCTCGCACGATTTTCGGCATCGTCTACTCTCCACACAATCTCCTTCATTGTGGCGCTCAGTTCTGAGACTTCCTTCCGCATGGTATGGGTTGAGTATCTGAAAGTCTAATTTCTGTCTGTGTTACCCTCTACGATACTTGGCGCAGATCTTGGCGCAGGAGTGTGACTTCGCGGACTTCCCCTATCTTCCCTTCCAGTGTGTCTCTGGCCATGTGGATAGCTTGCAGGAGCATTGCCAGGTGTTGGGGGGCACGGTATCTTGGTCTGCCAGTGGGGCAATCGTTTTCGTGAATTTGTACGTTTTGCCCTGCCTTTGGCATTTGGTTTCTTTATCCCTGGCCATGTTCGCAGATCCGTGTGGCGCAGTATTCCAGGGGCTGCTGGGTCGCCCCTCTATATCTTGTTGTAGATCCCCCAAGCTCCTTCCGTCCTTTACTTTCTCTATGCGATCAAGCCTGGGATAGGGGGTCACTGGATTTAGTGGAAGCCTTTACGGTCGCTCAGGTTTTTCAATTGGCGAGAGGGTGGCAGGGCCACTCTTTTACAGTTTGTGGGGGGGGTCTTCCCTCTGCCCGGGCACTACCACGGAAACAGTGTCTAATGAGCAGTAGGGTGAGAGAAACGGATGGATGGCCCTCACCACCGACGGTGCAGAGAGAGCTGTGGTGCCAGAATGTGCAAGGTTCCAGGCCTTCCTTCACTTCTTCGGGTCACAGAGTCCACAGTCTCAGCAAGGCCTACTTGTGCTTATCCTGCAGGCCCCACTTTGTATTAGCACCCCTGGGAGGTTGCAGTGATGTCGTGGAGGGTCTTATGAGCTGGAGAATTTGTGTTTGGCCATCCTTTCCGTGGGCCTGGCCGTTCCTGGTCAGTCGGCGCCCACTTCAGGCAGTCTCAGCCTCTAATTATTTTGTGACATGTTGCGTGGGGGTAGTGAAGTCCCTCCCGACATATGGGTCTTCACAGCGGACCCCCTCCCACCTTCCACCACTTCCAGTCCTCCCTACTGGTCTTCCCAGGCAGGGAGACGTCTGCTGGGTCTTCAGGGGGAGTTAGGGGTAGAGGGCCTCGGCCGCTCGGTGCCCCGCTGCTCCCAGGGCAGCCCAAATCACTTGAGGCCGGGCTCGGCCTAGCTGTTTCTCTTCCATCTTCCGGGATCAGTCATTTCTCTGGGCTTCCTGGGCAGGAAGTCATCTACTATATCTTCAGTGGGGGCAGGGGGAAGCCTTCAGCCGCTCAGAGCCTCCAACACTGTCCAGTGCTGCCCGGATCACTGGAGGCCAGCCTCGGCCCAGCCATCACTCTTCCATCTCAGGGGAAGGTCAGTCTCTCTTCTGGGTTCCGAAGTTTATTTCTACCCCTCCGGTTATGCCCAGGCCCGCCTTCGCTTCTCCGGTCTCGCAGTCAGGCGGGTTGGGTTGCTTGCAACATGGCCTGAGCCTTAGGGACGTACCCTGTGCGGCTTGGGCCCCGCATTGCCTCAGGAGTTCCAGTTGCGGGCCTGGTCCGAAGTAAGCACCCGCGCTCACCTTTCACAAATGATGCCGCAGGAGCCGCCCATCCAGTATCGGGAGTCAAAACAATAATCCGGCAGTTAATTAATGCGGTGGATGAAGCCTGGAGGGTAGGATCATCGTCGGATTAACAGGTAGGCTGGCGGAGCTCGCGTTCAGCGCTGCTATTCTGCCATGTTGCTGGCCACGCCCCCACGCTGGCAATTTTGATTTCAAATTAGGTATTCTATCATTTTTATTTTATCCCGTCAATTAGGCTCAATGAGATTGAATTTTCTACATGAACCATGTCTGAAAGAAAGGTGTTTTTTTAAGAAACTTCAGGGCCTTTGACAGGTGCCTCTATTTTGACTTTATGTCTTTTAGGTTTAAACTCTTGCACGCTTTTCTTAATCATTTATAGAGTATCTTAAAGAGGTCCCATGATTCTCCGTGTCTTTTTACAAGAGGTACTTTGATAGAGAACAAATTTGAATTATTGAAGGTATTTTGCTCTCTGATATTACCTTGTTACATATTTAGTTTTCCTCAGGATTATTTATTCTCTTTGAATTCGTGAACCAATTTAAAGAACATACAAAATGTAAAAAAACCTCGCTCAATTTCATGTTATACATATCTAATAGTACAATTATACACAGATACTTCTGGAAATAATAATGTGATGCTGGCAGTGTTTTGTTTTGAGGATTTGCATGTCCAGTTCTTTTCTGTTGAGGGAGAATCGAGTGGAATTCAAGAAAAGCTTTTGTTATGCCAAAAAGCATAGTTTGATGATTAATATGCACTGTCAGATTATAGCTATTTTGAATGCCTTATGTTTGTTGATCTACGTTTTTTACTGGTGTCGTGATTTATTTCATCGCTTTCAAAATTGAATGTTCATGTAAATATCTGATTGTTAGGACTTTGTCTCAGTCTTCTTAAATCTGTTTTGATGTGCTATCTGCAAGTATAAGGTATGCAGAAATCAAAATAAAGCGTTGCATAAATAACATGTTTGCCATTCTCGTACGCCTTCATTGCTTGCTTCGTATTTCTAATTTGAGAATTAGACATTGTGGGGCTTATTTACAAGCCCCTTGCGCCACTTTTGCGTCACTTTTCCCATGTTAAAAGTGAAGTAAAAGTGGCACAAGGGCTTGTAAATCTGCCCGAAATGTTTAATGTGTACTTACTTGTTCGCAAAAGTAACTTACACTTTTGAATAAGTTTCCACTTTGGCTAAATTTACTAATTTCAGTATTGAGTGTAAGCTTACTACAAAAGTGTAAGTTACATGTATGGACCCCCAGAGTATAGCAATTGGCTTACTCTTGTGTTGTTGGGTGACGTCCCTCCCTAAACCCCTCTCTGAACCTCTCTAAACCCCTCTTACTCCTCCCTGATTCCATCCCCTCTGGGAGTAAGTCTACCCTTTTACCGCTCACTCCCCTGTGTCTCTCAAACAACTAAAACTTATCCTTAAGTGTGCAGAGACTCTGCAGTCAGGGCGGAGAACTTAAGTATAGGTAAAACGTGCATTTTGTAGTACATTTTGCAGTACTACAAAAGGCACTACAAAGTTCAGTTTGTGAATCAGGCCCCAGTGTTTAGTTCTAAACATCTCAACTTTTATGTACATTCAGTTAAGTATCTCACCCGCCCCCCCAACCTCCCCTATAATAAGCTCTTTTTTTGGATGTAACTTTTTTCCACAAAAAATATCCATGCCAAATTTGCATCCTTTTTTTCCAACATCCTGGGGAGTCTATAAGTACCCAGGGTTTGTAGATTTTCTTCGAGGAAACCAAGAAAATAACCAAAATATAGCTAAAGTGTGTTTATTGGGATAACAATGTACTGTGTAAAAACGGCATCTACAAAAGGTTTGCTGTTCTAGGATCACCATCTTCCCAGCTTTCAGGAACAACCAGAGTTGTATCAAAAATCAATTTTACCACAGTTCTTGCAGTTTTCTACGAGGTAGTCCAGTTATCCTTATTTTTGTGTTTTCAACCTACTGACAGTTTGAGGTGGAAACAAGTGTAAAACCCATGGACGATCCTGGGAAGCTATGCGCTTCTCAAAAGTAGACAATATTCTGAATCCATTAAGGGGTTATAAGTGTAGATTCCCCAAGGCTTTCCGAAAGAAAGTAATTGCTGAAACAAAAAGATAATGAAAATGTGTTCTAAAAAATAGCCATTGATGACAACGTTTTCATCTGTAATTCTTTTGTTACAGTAGCAGATTTACAAAAGCAATACACTGTTATGTCTGATAGACACTTCTGGTAACTGATATATCTATCTATATACCAGTTACCAGAAGCGTCTATAAGACATAACGGTGTATAGCTTTTGTAAATCGGCTACTGTAATAAAACTCTACTATATAGGGTTAGTAGGTTGTCCAAAACACCAAATACCCAGAACCAGAAACTAAGCTGCAGGTTATTATGATATTTTATTGGATATCAACCAGACAACACTTTATGTGGTAAAATATCATTAATAAAAAATGAGTATGAAGGAAATCAAGGTATTTCTGCAATTTGCACACGTTTGCAAACAATGGTTATTTGCACACATCTGAATTTGGACTTACTATAAAGAGATTCAGAGAGCATTTTGCGAAATGTCTCCTTTCTTGCACACTGGCTTATATTTGGATGCCAAAAGTGCAGCAAAATCCAATTGGTAATAACAAATATTCTACTATTCTGTTTTCCCACATGTCTTTTGATAAAAACAGCACCCCGCTTGTGTGGCCGGGCCTAGAGCCCACAACACAAAACTCTCTAAAACAAGACCACATTTTGCCCAGCAAAATCATTTTTTTTCCAATGTAGTAGCTTCAGAATTTGCGCCTTAGCTCAGCCACCGCTCAGTGAAGCCTGCCAAACCCAGACATTTCTAAAACCTAGACACCCAGAGGAGTACAGGGTGGTGTGATCCGTGTAGATCCCATCAAGGTTTTTTTTCAGGGAGAAGGCCTTGCAAACTTCAAACTAAGCTAAAAAGTAAATTTTCCTCATATTTATGAGAGAAAACGTTCCAGACGCTGTAGGGATCTACAAATTTCCTATCACCCAGCATTGTCACACTTGGCCCAAATAAAATGGTACCCCACTTGTGATGGTGAGTCCAGCACTAGCAAGAAGAAAGGCCCCAAAACACAACATGGATGTTTCAGATTTTTTCACTCACAACTGGTCCTTTGTTTTACAGCGTGTTTAGCTGTGGAATTTCAGCCTGGGCTTGGCCTGCACCTGGGGAAACCTGCCAAACCCATGCATTTCTGAAAACTAGAGACCCAGTAGAGATAAGAGTGGTGCAGTCTATTTGGATCTCACAAACATTTGTTAGTCAAAAGGCCAGGTGAATCTCAAATTTTGGCTAAAAATCTGCATTTACCTCATATTTCTGTGATGAAAAGTTCCGGAATCTCTGGGGATCCACAAATTTCATATCCACATGTCTCCTGATACTAACAGTACCCAAATTGTGTGGCTGGGCCTAGTGTCTGCGACAGGAATGGAAAAAACTAGGGACCATGCAAGTACCACAGAGACTGCGCAAGGTCCTAGTTGTGTGTTCTACCTCTCAGGGTGCGGGGATGATTATGGTCAAACCTCCAATTGGGACAAACCTCCTATCTGGCCCTGGCGCACAAAGACCCTAGTTCCCCTTTTGGGCCTAATGCCAGGGGGCCACCTACAAACCCCTTTTTTGGGGGGCATTGTAAAATGTATTTTATTTAGTGGGCTCTTCTACCTCACTTCCCTCCCCCCCCTGGCATTTATATTGGGGACAAAACCCCAATCAGCTTCCTACAGGGCAGAAAGACTGTATTGCCCCCTTTGGGTTGGGGGTATGGCTCTATAAAAAGGTGGAACGCCCCCACCCCTTTCTTTAAAAAAAAAAAAAATAGAAAACATCCATGGTGTCTAGGGCACATTCTACCCCCCCAAGGGTTAGACTGTGGGCAATCCCCCAGCAACCTGCAATCTGGTGAGGGAGAAAGACTGTATTTCCCCCTTTAGGATGGGGGAATGGCCCTTTGCCAGGGTGGGCCACTCAACCCCTTTATTACCTTTTATTTCCCTAGTGCCTAGTGAGCGGTCTGCCTTGACCCCAAAGGGGGCACATTGGGGGATAACACTGCTATCTGCCCCCCGCCTTCCCCCCCACCGGAAGACAGAGCGAATGATTGCTCCCATGGAGGGAGAGCAAGGGCCGCTTACCAACAAACAAATTACCTTGTTGTCTAGTGGTGTGGAGGGCAATTCCCAAGCAGGGATCCACTAGGAAGAGAAACCTTTTGAAAGGGGAGAATCTCCCTGTCCAACGATACCTCTGCAATTAAAATCAGGTGCCCTGGGGGCTGCGATATGCCCCTGAACACCAATGCCAGTGAAAGTAAAATGAGCAGACCGGCTCATTTTACTTTCAATTGTAATGATGTCAGCGTACCATGGGTGCTGATTGTCATTACACAAAAAAAGAGCCTCTGGTTGCTGGGGAAGCTCTTTCCCCAGCATCCCAAGATGAACAATACAAAGGGAAGAGCACCAGAGGATTTGCCTGCCCTGGGTGTTTTGGCATTACCTCCTCGTCAAAAGTGCCTGTCCTTGAGCACTATTCAAAGGAAGGTCATGCTAGAGCACCCGAGGGCTTAAAGTTAGTACCAGCTATGCTTTTAATGCAATCTTTGGTTTATATAACAGTAACTTTGTAACCCTAGCTTCAGAGATCACAACCTATGGTTCACAGGTAGGGAGTAAGCTCAGGACAGGAAACAAACTGGGCTCTCTGTGAGCCATGTTTACTTTATGCAGTTTCCACCTGTAAGGAAAATGCCTTTTTGCATCTTTTCAGTACATTTATTTTGTTTTGACTGTCTAACTGGCATTTTGACATTTGAGTAGTTGGGGGCTGCTAACTAACCTCTCACTGCAGGTTTTGATTGGTATACTTGGCTTTCGTGTAAGTTCATGCTAAACATTTCAAAACAATGTGGCTTAACAGTCGAATTCACAATGTAAATTGCCATATGGCTTTATCCCAATTATGTGCAATTACAAGCATGGAAAAGTGGCTGAGAGGCAACACAAAGTTACAGTGTTAAAATGTCAAACCAATATTTTTACACCTTTACCACATATAGATTATGCTAACTTTCATATAAAAGTGATGACAGAGGCACAAACGTTCTGTTCTATTTAGGCTTGCAACACCTTTACATTAGAAAACCACTTGCAGTGTTATAAAAGCTCAACATGGGCTATGAACCAACCTAAGAAATTCAATTTCATTACATTGCACTGACTAGTAAAATTTCAGTTTCTTGGTGAACTTAGATGTTTTAATGTACATGTCCAATGAACGATTTTTTAGTAATGTTCAAACCTACCTTTCAACAGTGTGTATTTGAAATCACCCTAGCCATTGTGGCTGTTGCTGAGTATTCTCTGAATGTTCCCTCCATCTCCAGAGCACTGTATTTGGAATTAATCTTTCACATAATTAGTCTTCTAGAGACAAAAAGGTCTTCTGACTCAGTGGAACCCGCTGTGGACAGGTTATCAGGAACATGGGCACCTCCAGGTTCCAAAAGATCCCTATCCCCTGTGAAGTTCCCTAGGGTTCCATATTGTCTCTTGTTAAATTCAACCTCTACATGAAGCCACTTGATGCTTTACTCACAGATAATAGCATCTAGATTCACCAATATGCCGATAAGACACTACTCTGCTTGAAAGTCTCCTCTGCTGCAGACATCCAACACCGCAAAAACAGCCTTTACATCAGCCAGACCTGCATGTCCAGTACCTACCTAAAGCTCAACCCAATCACAACAGCATTCCTGTTATTTGCCAAGAACAGCAAACAACAAACAGTGTAAACCTGGCTTAGTGACTTGTAATTTGAAACATTTGAACCCCAACTTTCAACGAATGCCAGGTGTTAGACTTGTCAGCCTTAGGGTGGTCTTCCCCTATACTTTTTGCCTTACTCCTCCATATTTTTCTGAACTTGTTTTTGTTGGCCTTAGTACTGTGCACTTTACCACTGCCAACCAGTGCTAAAGTGCTTGTGCTCTCTCCTCTATATATGTTGGAATTGATTTATACCCAATTGACATATTTAATTTATTTAGAAGTCCCTAGTAAAGTGGCACTGTATGTACCCAGGGCCTTTAAATGAAATGCTACTAGTGGGCCTGCAGCGCTTGTTGTGCCACCCACTTAAGTAGCCTTGCAAACTTGTCTCAGGCATGCCATTGCAGTCTGTGTGTGAAGTTTTAAACTGCCATTTTGACCTGCAAAATAAACACTTTGCCAGGCCCAAACCTAACATTCTAATACGGATAAGCCACCCCTAGGGCAGGCCCCAAACAGCCCACAGAGCAGAGTGCAATGTATTTAAAAAGTAGGACACGTGTTTTAATTTCTTACATGTCCTGGTACTGAAAAATTCTTACATTTTGTTTTCACTACTGCAATGCCTGCTTCTCCCATAGGATAATATTGGAGTTACTTATTTACATTTAATAAGCTGTAACTTCCAAATAGGAAAAGGTAAACAGTTCATGTTTGGTGTCTTTGGAATTGTAATGAAAAATCCTCTTTTATGGTGAAGTTGGATTTTTGGTTGCAATTTTGACATTGACATTTTCCTGCCTTAGCCATTTAGTGCTTGCAGTCTGTCTCTGGGTCGCATGACTGTGTATAGTTGGTAGTTGGTCTTTCTGTATTCTGCCTAGATAGCCACACACGATTGAGAGCTTAGGTGTGCCTGAATGGGCCATCAATGGCAGGATAGGAGGGCTGAGTTAGGCACAGCCCCACTTACACAAGAATTAGCTGTGTCCTGCCTTCACACAAAAGATTGCATACCCCCTGTAGTTCATCTGGAGCCAGGGGAGGCAGGAAATCTAAGCACTCAAAAAGGAAATCCTCCAGAGGTTTCTTCGACTTCAGATAAGGCACCAGGTATAAATATTGAACCTCAGACACCAACTCTACAGTACACTTCTGAACCTGTGGAAGACTCTGCCAGGAAGAAGAACTGTTGTGCTGCTGAATGGGCTGCCACTCTGCTGGATTTATGCCCTGAACATTGGAGCAGGAACTACAGACAACAGTGGGGGCAACATACTGTTCAGGGCACATAGGACAGCTAACTGTGCTGCAGACAAAGATTCAGGGCTATATTTATGACCCAGTTTGCCCAACATGGTGCAAGAGCGACGCAAACCTTAAAGTCAGATTTTTGAAGCCACGCAAAGCCACTTTGCATGGCTTTGAGTGGCTCCAAAAATCTGGCGTAACATAACACATCGTAAATCGCTGTGTTGCGTTACTCTGCCCTGGGTAGGCATTCCATGGGTGTTGCTTGGGTGTTCCCACGCAACTCCAATGGTTTTTGACACATTTCCAGATTTACAAGACCTTGTAAACCTGGGAATGTGCCAAAAAGATACGCCTCCCTGGTGAGGCGCAACGAGGAAAAATATTTGTATTTCTCCTCATTTGTTCCTCTTTCTATGTGTGCTGCATTGTGCAGTACAAATAGAATGAGGAAAATGCCTCTCAGGATTGTATTTGTGCAAGAAAGTGTCCCTTTCTGCACAAAAACAATCCTGCTTGCAACACAGGCACCCTTGCACCACGGTGCAAGGGTGCCTATGTTGGCGCTAGGCTGCCTAAAGGGAGCCAGTGAAAATGGAAAAGTCATGAATGTGCTGTATGCCTTAAATACGCCACTTTCCTGCCCTTTCCCAGTGACAGTGCAGCTCAGCAAGGTGACTATTCCATAAATATGCCCCTCAGTTGGCAATCTGTTGTTACATTGGTACTACAAGGCCTCCAAAGTACACAAACGGGATAAAGGGAAATCCGACCACTGCTAGCGGAAGTGTTGAAGAAAGCATGATGTTAAATACATTCTGAACATGTCCGAAATTGATGAAGTATTGGGAGGATGTAACATACTTGAGAGATAAAATGCATGCTTTACCCAGAAAGCCTGAAAATCATCCTGTTGGAGTTCACATTACCAAAGCCCTCTTATTATCTAAATAGAAGGTAACATCACTTTGGGGGAAAGATACAGTTCCGGGAGACTGGGTCAAAAAGATGGAATTTACTTTCTATGCAGAAGTTATTCATGTCTATAGAAAATGTAAGTTGTAAAAGTGACTGCAACTGGAACTGAAAATTAAGCTTTCACTCCACAAAATGTAGGGAGGTCACATATCCTTGATTCCTTGAGTCATAACTCAGCCAAAGAAGGCAGAGCTTGATCCGTGATAGGTTGAAAGGTAATGGAGAGCAAGTTCTTTTTTTTTTGATTTCACACCTTCATTTACATTATTATTTCATTAGTATGAAAAGAACTCCCCACCAGAAATATATATATATATATTTTTTTTTTATTGAGCGTAAAATAGCAGACATGATAACCAAGGTACATAAAACAGGCAAATTTACAAAATCTCCAATCTCATATTAAAATAGACGATAAATAGGACAAATACATAATCCATTTTACACGATAAATATGAAAAGCAAGATATACAAAAAAAAGATCAATCCTATAAATATCCAGCCTCATATTTAAAAAGTACAATAATAAAAAGCGCAAATTCATATTCTATTTTACATGGTGTACAAAACCAGCATCCTAGATAGCAGCTCCGTGATAACATGTAACCCCTAACTTCGAGGGCCCATAGGATTCCAGGCAACATCTTTAAAGAGGGGTACTTCATAATTAGTTTGATTCTAAACCCTAGGCTCTCTCCTACGAACTACCCACATTTTGACTGTTTCGGAAACATGCGGAGGTTAACAACCATTGATATTAAATTTATACAAAAAAAATCACTTGAGTTACATAGTGTTGTTTGCTTGCATGGTCCCAGCATAGCCCTCCCAGGTCAGCTCAAATCTCCGAAGCGCCCCTATCCTCTTCACATAGGCTTCTTCAAATTTATAGGCCCGATCAAGCTTAAGCAGCCACTGACCCAATGTAGGGATTTTCTGAGATCTCCAATTCTGCAATAGTAAAGATCTGGCTACCGCTATGGCTAGAGAAACAAAACATTGCCTTTGTATTGAAATCTGGCTAACCGAGAGAAAAGCCAAATAAAGCTAACGATGGGCATGGTAGGACATACATTTACCAATAAACCTAAACACCTCCTCCCAGAAGAATTGTAGTCTCGAACATGTGAAAAATGTATGTGTCCAATCACACACCTCGGGCAAATTACATCTAAAACAGTCATTCGGGGTTGAAGGAAACAATTTATGGAGTCTAGAGGGAGTGTAATAAGCCGCCCATCTAGAAAGAAAGGACATTCTTTTGAAATTGGCCGCCCTCAAAGCCCTATGGCCAATATCACAGACTCGTTGCCATTCCTGGATATTAAACCAGCAGTTAGTTTCCTGAGCAATTTTTGGGAGCATTGTTTCAACGAGGCACTTATTCGTATCCTGTCGCAATAACCTATACCAACTGCCAATACCAGTTAAATTTACCTCAAAGGTTGCTTTTAAAATTATTCTGGTTCTCTCGTTGATTCCTCTATAATTAGTCAAGAGAAAACATGTAATCTGCCTGAAGCTTAACCAAAGATTACGGCTCTGAGGTTCGAATTGTTTTGCAAAAGCTTCCCACGTTATCAAATTAATGCCGTTGTAAAAGTCACCTAACTTACGAAAGCCTAGCATATTGTATGTCTGGATCCCCTTTTGTGGGAGCTTAAGGCCCCATAACTCATAGTCATAAAGAGAGGAATATGCATGGCATTTTGGGACATTATAGTTTGTATTAAACCGCTGCATGCGGCTTAAGTGTATTCACGACTGTAGGAGAGTAGGATCTGCCTCTTATGTTGCCCCCACTTTTTTTCTGATGTTTACACTGGTTTCTGGCTATAGTCGTGCTGGGTCCCTGCTAATCAGGGCCCCAGCCTCTCTGTTCTCTCTAAACGACTTGGAGTGCACTCTAGGTGCACTAGTGATTGGATACTGTGGTGCCTTATGAGTCCCTAGTATATGGTACCTTAGGTGCCAAAGGCATAGGTACTTCACAGGCCTACCAGGGGCTGAAGCATGTCTTATGCCACCCCTGGGAAGCAGACTAAATCTGACACCACAGGTCTGCTACTGCAGCCTGGGTAAGGTGGTGCATGCACCCCTTACTGTGGTATGGGCTACCTATACCACTACATACATACACACATACAAACCTATAAGTCACTCCTATGGCAGGCCTTATCAATCCTGAAGGCAGAGTGCTTGGTTCTTATGTGGGAGGGTGTCCCTGCATGAGCAGAGCCCCTCTGCAGCGTTCAGAGACCCTTCTCTGATGCTGTTTGTAGTGCAGCCTGACCATATACTCTTAAGCGCATTATAACCTCGCGTTAAATGCTAACTTTGGGATGGCTGCACGGAAACATGTCGTGTTTGGTGTCAAACATCTTGGAATACTACCCCCGCCAGTTCTGGCGGCGGGGGTAGCATTCCACCCTTCTAGAGGGAGAGACATGTACACACCGGCCTAACCGGTAACTTCTTTCCAGAGCCCTGGCATCACAAGATGGATGCCACCAGTCACAGACACTGGGCTGCCCTCCTGCTGATGACCGAAACTCACAGTGGAGGAAGCCCAACAATAGATATCCTGTCACAAGGGGGTGTGACCACCTCCCAGACAGGGTTTAGTGTATTGGGGCTGGGTGGGTGCACTCTTAGAGTGCTTTGAAGTCCTGCACTGGGGGAGCAGAAGGCTCCTCTGTGCATACCCCAGTTCAAACCGGCTCAGGGGCTACCTGCCCCTGCTCTGGCGCGAAACTGGACAAAGGGAAGTGGGTGTAGCCACCCACTCCCCTGACCCTCCCATAGGTGGGGTCATAGAGCTAGTCCCTCCCTTCTTTTTAGGATAAGAGGGGAACCTGTGCATTGCAACCCAGATCTCCCTGGACGATGCTCTACAGAAGAATCCTGGACCTTCGACGTTCCACTACCTTCGGAAGACTGAAGAATCTCCCTTGGAGTCAAGGAGTGACTCCCCTGCTTGGCAGGCACCAAAAACTACAATGACGGTCGCAAACTATGCCGCTCCCGCCGGAGCCCGAAGTCCCTGCAGCCCAGAAAGAGGATTTCCTTACTTCTCCAAGGCCATCGTGAGTCCCCAGTGAAGCTGAGGCAAGTGGACCCCACGAGCGACAAGGAACTGCAGCCCCTGGGTACCGTGCACTATTGTCAAGTGCAACCCCTTCACGACGTTCTACGAACTTGTGCTTTGGACCACGTATGGTCCCAGCCTCTAGCAGAGATCCTTCTCGAATTCAGAGGCCTAGACCGTCCCGAGTGACCGTGGGCCCCTGTTGAGTGGATCCTCCCGAGGTGTCTTTGCGATCCCTTGCCAGCTGGCTTGTGGGTCCCCAGAAGACTTTCCAAAAAAACCAAAGGGCTCCCCTGGTTGCTCCAGGCCTGCCCTGGCCTACCTTTGCTGGGTAAGTCCCTCAGACCTTGCTGGTCTGCACCATTGACTTTTCCTCATCACCACGAGACTTGCTGCTACCAAGGCTTGTTGGCTCCAATGGAGTCGCCGACACCTCAGTAAGCTGCAGACGTTGTGGAACACACCGAATCCAGCTCCTGGTCATCATCGACGCTGCCTGGACCACGTGGTCGAAGAGTCAAGACACCCGTGAATGACCCGAAGCTGTCGACGACGGTGGGTATTCATCTTCCTTGCCCAGAGTCACTGCCAGTGACTGTGAACACTGTCCCCTCTGCTTTCAGGTCTTCCTCCTTCCGAATCCAGGCTGGGATTCCAACGGACACTTCTTCTGTCGTCGCAAGCAGCAAGTCTTCACTGGCTCCCATTGAAAACGACGCCGCGACCCGACACCAAAGGACACCTATGCACCCGGCTCCCCTGGGTGAGGTAACTTCAGCACTACGGTGCTCCTGTGGGTGTGGGCCCTAGAACTACTTACCCTGTAAGTGGCTTGCTTGTAGCTACCCTAGAAGTGCCCTAAAACTCCTATTTCCCCCGTGCGATTATCGCACTGGCTCGTACAGGGCTCGCGTCTGTGTTAGACACATTGCGTCCAACTCCCTTGTAACTATCAGTATCCGCGTCCTTCGACTCGTACTGACCGATCGGTGTGTTCGCCTCGAACACGCCAGGGACCTGTAACATTGATAACTCAATCGCATTCTCTCGCATAGACTCGTACAGGACTCGCACCAGTGTCTGAACACCGCGTCCGTCCCCTGTGGGTCTCCTACAACTACCTGGGGTGGTTCTCTGGTGTCCCTCGATTCTAAATGCTCTAGACCACGGTCTAGCCAAGATAAGATTGTGATATTTACTTGTGCTAACTTATTTTGATAAAACATTGACTTGCACATATGTTCCTGGCTTCTAATCTCATAAAGAGATTAGTAGAGAGTTGTTTACTAATAAATACATATATATTTGATATGTATACCTGTGTGGTGTCTTTTCATTTGGTGATTCAAGAGATTGTGTGGTAAAACAAGCTGCTTTACATTCCTCCAAGACTTAGCCTGAAGGCTGCTCTCCACAGCTACCACTAGGATAGCTTTCTATAAAGGTCGTCTTAAACCTACCTACCATAAGAGTCGAATTGGACTGGTGCAAGGTATCCACTTTAATTAGTGAACAGCATATACCAGGCCAACTTCTCACATTGGTGGCAGCGTGTGGGATTCCAGCTTGCTATTGTTTTACCAGAAAATCTCTATTTGAGTTACTAACTGAAAACCACTATAGGTACTCAAGGTACATATAAAGTCAAGCTTAGTATCAATAGGTTCTACTGAACTTAGAGCTGTGTGCCAGGGATAGCACACCCTTTCTACAGCTCAAGCTAGGATCAGTAGGCCACAAACTAGTGTAGGTAGTACAACACTGCACAACACTAGAAGGTCCTTAAGGGATGGACCCAGTGGATCCACCCAGCTTCAGTATAAGGACATGACTTTCTTTGACTTGAAAGCCATGTGTGCTGAGAGGCACCTGAAGATAGGACAGAGTCCCTCCACACTACACCTGATAGATCTGCTGGATCACTGACATAATATCGACTACAAAAATATCGAATACACAAAATATCGGCGTCTAAATATCGACTACAATAATATCTACTACCTATACTTATTTATAAAATTACAAAAATATCGAGTACACAATATCATAAATAAAAAATATCGTTTACCACAATATCGAAATGCTAAATATCGTTACATTAAATATCGTTTAAATTTTTATAACATACATTACAAAAATATCGAATACCAAAATATAGACACCAATAATATCGACTTTTTAAAAATATCGACTATATAAAAACTGCTCAATTAAATATATCTTTAGCACCAAATATAAATTCACATTATAAAACAATATAAAATACTTAAACAACATAATAAAATAATTTGCAAACACATCAATATATAAAACAATATATTTTGGCTAAAGAAACATATTACAATAATTAAATATAAACTTTAAATATATAAGACTTGCATTATTTCACATTAAAAATAACATTTAAATTATTTACAAAAAGTAAAAATATAAAATATTTACTTTCTACTAACAGTTTCTTAACTAGCGTTTCCCTTATATGGAAAGAAAGTGCCAAAACAATAAAAACAATTAACTTCAACCAATAAAACGCTTACATTTCAAAATACACCAATAACATAAAGCAACCAATTAAATAAACACTATATAAACATCAAAAACATACATCTCTTTTACACTTAAAAACTACAACAAAGAAGAAGGTGAAACTGTGCCCAACTGTTTCCTGAAAGAAAACTTTCATTACTAAAAAAGAAATTTAAAACTGCACTAAGTAAGTAAAACTGTTTTTAAAATATTACAATACTACTAACCTGCAACAAAAATTATTTCTAAAACCTAATTAACTATTCTTTCATTCCTTACTTTTATATCACCTCTACAGATATCCTACAAAGCCAGAAAATTATTTCAAAAATACTCACCAATAAAAAAACAATAAATGTAAGTATATTCTATTTTTGCCAAACCGACCTAAAAATATTTTCAAAACGTTATTCACTAATATATATTTTCTTTTTTATCTATCTCCTCTACAGCCAACAGCAAAAGCTTCCAAAATAATTCTACAACTACTAACAAAATAAAGACAACTAAAAAGTAAGTATATCATTTTCCATTATTAAACAACGTTAAATACCCACCCAAATAACCCTTTACCCCTAAAATGCCTATCATCTACAAACAATAGAATCAAATTATTAATATGTTTTTTCCTCTTCTCAACAGAAATTACATCAAGTAAATAGAAAAGAAAGCTTGAAATTATTTCCTAACCAATTTCATTTACATCAAACTAAACATTGTAAGTATATTCACTGACATGTAACAGTATTTAATAAACATGTTGTATTTATTATATTAAAATATTTTCTTTTTGAATTTTCCCTAGCATAAAACAAAACAACATGACTGAAGGTGCAGAATTTGTAATGTCACAAAAAAATAAAATGCTGTTATGTTATATGGGGTATGTGTATACACAGGAGAAACAAATAGGCCTTAAAGTATTTTGGAAGTGTAGCAAATACTACTCTAACAAATGCTATGGAAGAGCTACTACTCAGGAAACTACTGTTATTTCTGTAAAAGAACATAATCACCCCCCAAACATAACAGAGATTGAGGTTAGAGATGCTCTTGAAAGTATAAAAGAAGCAAGCACTAGTACTGACAAAGCAACTACCCAAATACTAAAAGAGCAACTATTAAAATTACCTCAACATGCATCAGGACAATTACCGTCCATAGCTTCTTTAAAAAGAACAATTGCCAGACAAAAAAAGCTACCACAACTACTATACCTGCCCCTAAAACATTTGCAGAAGTAGTTATTCCACCAGAATTAAGCATTACTCACAGTAAAGAACCATTTATTTTTTTTGATAACAAATGCCCAGAAAAAAGGATAATTATGTTTGCTACTGCAAACAATTTACTTAAATTACAGAAATGTGACACCTGGATGATGGATGGAACTTTCAAAGTCTGTCCAAAACCATTTTACCAGCTGTACACAATACATGGATTATACCAACACTCAAATATTCCATTCATCTACGCACTACTACCAAATAAACAGCAAACTACCTACATTGATATACTCACTCAAATAAAAGAAGAAAGCAATAATTATTTTCCTTCAAAAATAATTATTGACTTTGAAATAGCCATGATAAATGCTATACTAAAAAATTATCCACACACAGCAATTCAGGGTTGCTATTATCATTTTAATCAGAGTCTCTGGAGACATCTACAAAAATCAACCCTAAGTGTACAATATGCTACAGACAGTACTTTTGCCTACCAAATAAAAAAGCTAATAGCACTAGCATATGTACCTGTAACAGATGTAGCAGAACACTACAATATTCTAATAGAAAGCCCCTATTACAAAAGGAACGAAGACAAAATAAGCCCACTACTAGACTACTTTGAGGACACCTGGGTGGGAAGATTGCATAGATCAGGGCATAGAAGACAACCTAAATTCCACATTCCTTGGTGGAACGTGTACCTAAGTACCTTAAACAAAGAATCAAAAACAAATAATAGTGTTGAAGGATGGCATAATGCCTTCCAATCAACAACAAGCAGAGGTAAACCTACCCTACAAAAACTTCTAGAATCTATACAAAAAGAACAAAGCTATCAAGAATTACGGATGGAACAATCTGTAACTCAAATATGTCCCAAATTAACTAAACAAACTAAAAAAATGTTTGAGCTACTGCAAAGTCAGGTTACCCTATACCCATCTACAAGAGGCCTAGATTACCTATCCCTAATAGCCAAAAGCATTTTATAAACAAAAGTTCCACAGGTATTATACATTTTTTCGTTCATAAAACATAAACTTTACACACATATATTAATATTATATTTTCACAAATATTACTTATTTGTCATATATATTTTCTTAAATTAAAAATATATATTTACAAATAAATAATAATTATCAAAATATACTATAAAACACAATTAATTTTAAAAACATTTCCCACCCAATTAATTTAAATAAAATACACTTACGGTTTACGTAGCTGTAGAAAATGTATTCCAAAAATAAATAATCCTTCCATCTATGTGTTAATGCATTGCAGTTTAAAAAAGCCCCAAAAAATGCAAAAATACAACACGTCCCATACAAATCCATCATTCCGAAATCCAAATTACGTAAACCCTCAAAAACCCGAAAAAGATACAAAAATATAAAAAACGCTCCAGGAAATACCGAAAACTAAAAGAAACTGTGATAATAATATTAGTTTAACAAACTAATACACAGTTCTTTTATTAAAAAAAACGCGTCTCTGTCTCCAACGTAAACTCGATTAAAATGAATCTGCAAAAAAGATTAAAAGCATACCCACCCACACAAATACACCCAAATACATTTATTAAATACAATAAAATGAATTTATAGCAACAAAACAACACATATTTACTGATATTAATGTCCGTCTACACTACACCTCAAACAGTAACTCACGTCATCTCACTAAAATATAACTAACAACTACAGCACACCAAAAACGTAATAACCTAACTATAAATACAATATATAAGTCCTAACTACACTAAAACATAAGTATTAACTTAGAAAAATAAGTAAAATTTCCCTTACCTTGCTCGACGCGACGCAGCTTCCAACCGCGAGCTTCTCCGACCCTCAATGACCCAAAATAACAGTATGCGGTTACAAAATAGTCCCTGTAAACTTAAAATGGCTGCCTAAATAAAGTTTAAAAAGGAATAATGTAAAAAAAAATCATTATAGCAAAGTATAAATTTCACATATATTTTTCTTATGTTGTACACAATTTTCTGTATATTTAAAAATTACTATATAATGTATTATACTTTGTAAAGTTATAATAATAATATAAAAATATATTTATTATTATTATAATTATATATGTTTTTTATAATGATAAAAATTATAAAAAATACATATTAATTATGTGAAATTGTTAAATAAAACTTACCTGTTTAAAAATAAATTTTCATTAATTACAACAATGTGATAATTAATATTAATATTTTATATACTAATAATATTAATTAACAATATATTTACATGTAATAAAGTGCTAATTATTTGTAAATGATAAACAATATTTACTACAACATTATAATGTTACAATATTAAATAATAAATAAACATACAATGCTTTACTTTCTGTATATATATACCAAAAATGGTTATATAATTTGTATACATATATTACAATGTTACAAATGTTGTAAAATAATGACATAACATTTTTTTTCCCTTAAAAATTCTATTAACGAATAAATGTATGTAAAATAATTTATGTTCCTTCAGTAAAAATTTACAAATTTTATGTATATTTAATAATGTCTATTGCATTGTATAAATAAATAAAAAAATTGTTTCTCTTTCTATCTACTTATACAATAATGGGGTGACTTGACTGCCTCCCACCAGGTTCTGTTACCCAGAATCCCTTGCAAACAAACAATTGTCCAAAAAAACACATTTTCCACACATTTCTGTGGTGGAAAGTTCTGGAATCTGCGTGGATCCACAAATTTCCACCCACCCCGCGTTCCCCAAAGTCTTACGAGAAAAATGGTACCTCACTTGTGTGGGTCGGCCTAGTGCCTGCGACAGGAAATGGCGCAAAACGCAACGCGGTCACACCTCAATTTCGCAGTGAAAAATGACCCTTTTTTGGCAAAGTGCCTAGCTGTAGTTTTTGAACCCTACCTCTGCCGGCACCTAGGGAAACCTAGCAAACCTATACATCTTTGAAAACTAGACACCCAGGGGAATCCAGGATGGGGTGACTTGACTGCCTCCCACCAGGTTCTGTTATCCAGAATCCCTTGCAAACATAAAAAATTGTCAAAAAAACCACATTTTCCCACATTTCTGTGGTGGAAAGTTCTGGAATCTGCGTGGATCCACAAATTTCCACCCACCCCGCGTTCCCCAAAGTCTTACGAGAAAATGGTACCTCACTTGTGTGGGTCGGCCTAGTGCCTGCGACAGGAAACGGCGCAAAACGCAACGCGGTCACACCTCAATTTCGCAGTGAAAAATGACCCTTTTTTGGCAAAGTGCCTAGCTGTAGTTTTTGAACCCTAGCTCTGCCGGCACCTAGGGAAACCTAGCAAACCTATACATTTTTGAAAACTAGACACCCAGGGGAATCCAGGATGGGGTGACTTGACTGCCTCCCACCAGGTTCTGTTACCCAGAATCCCTTGCAAACATAAAACATTGTCAAAAAAACCACTTTTTCCCCACATTTCTGTGGTGGGAAGTTCTGGAATCTGCGTGGATCCACAAATTTCCACCCACCCTGCGTTCCCCAAAGTCTTATGAGAAAAATGGTACCTCACTTGTGTGGGTCGGCCTAGTGCCTGCGACAGGAAACGGCGCAAAACGCAACGTGGTCACACCTCAATTTCGCAGTGAAAAATGACCCTTTTTGGCAAAGTGCCTAGCTGTAGTTTTTGAACCCTACCTCTGCCGGCACCTAGGGAAACCTAGCAAACACACACATTTATGAAAAGTAGACACCCGGGGGCTTCCAGGGAGGTATGGCTTGCATGGATCCCCCAACGTTTCCTTACCCAGAATCCCCTGCAAACCTCAATTTTAGCTGAAAAAAATCACTTTTTTCACACATTTGTGTGTGGGAAAGTGTGGCATCACTGGCCTCACACAAATTTCCTACCACCCAGCGTTCCCCCAGGTCTCCCGATAAAAATGGTGCCTCACTTGTGTGGGAGGCCCAAGTACCCGCGACAGGCAAGGGTCCACAACGTAGTGAGGCGACCTCAAAATTGCCTATCTCAAAACCACCTGGTTTTGCAAGGGGGTCACCTGGGTTTTGGCCCCGTGCTCGGCGGCCATCTAGGGAAACCTACCAAACCCACACATTTCTGAAAAGTAGACACCCGGGGGCTTCCAGGGAGGTATGGCTTGCATGGATCCCCCAACGTTTCCTTACCCAGAATCCCTTGCAAACCTCAATTTTAGCTGAACAAAATCACTTTTTTCACACATTTGTGTGTGGGAAAGTGTGGCATCACTGGCCTCACACAAATTTCCTACCACCCAGCGTTCCCCCAGGTCTCCCGATAAAAATGGTGCCTCACTTGTGTGGGAGGCCCAAGTACCCGCGACAGGCAAGGGCCCACAACGTAGTGAGGCGACCTCAAAATGGCCTTTCACAAAACCACCTGGTTTTGCAAGGGGGTCACCTGGGTTTTGGCCCTGTGCTCGGCGGCCATCTAGGGAAACCTACCAAACCCACACATTTCTGAAAAGTAGACACCCGGGGGCTTCCAGGGAGGTATGGCTTGCGTGGATCCCCCAACGTTTCCTTACCCAGAATCCCTTGCAAACCTCAATTTTAGCTGAAAAAATCACTTTTTTCACACATTTGTGTGTGGGAAAGTGTGGCATCACTGGCCTCACACAAATTTCCTACCACCCAGCGTTCCCCCAGGTCTCCCAATAAAAATGGTGCCTCACTTGTGTGGGAGGCCCAAGTACCCGCGACAGGCAAGGGCCCACAACGTAGTGAGGCGACCTCAAAATGGCCTTTCACAAAACCACCTGGTTTTGCAGGAATCACCTGGGTTTTGGCCCTGTGCTCGGCGGCCATCTAGGGAAACCTACCAAACCCACACATTTCTGAAAAGTAGACACCCGGGGGCTTCCAGGGAGGTATGGCTTGCGTGGATCCCCCAACGTTTCCTTACCCAGAATCCCTTGCAAACCTCAATTGTAGCTGAAAAATCACTTTTTCACACATTTGTGTGTGGGAAAGTGTGGCATCACTGGCCTCACACAAATTTCCTACCACCAGCGTTCCCCAGGTCTCCCGATAAAAATGGTGCCTCACTTGTGTGGGAGGCCCAAGTACCACGACAGGCAAGGACACAAAATGTTTTGAGGCAACATCAACATTGCCTATCAAAAAATGTTTTGGGCCCTTGCCTGTCACGGGTACTTAGGCCTCCCACACAAGTGAGGCACCATTTTTATCGGGAGACCTGGGGGAACGCTGGGTGGTAGGAAATTTGTGTGAGGCCAGTGATGCCACACTTTCCCACACAAAAATGTGTGAAAAAAGTGATTTTTTCAGCTAAAAGTGAGGTTTGCAGGGGATTCTGGGTAAGGAAACGTTGGGGATCCACGCAAGCCATACCTCCCTGGAAGCCCCGGGTGTCTACTTTTCAGAAATGTGTGGGTTTGGTAGGTTTCCTAGATGGCCGCCGAGCCCCGGGCCAAAACCCAGGTGACCCCCTTGCAAAACCAGGTCATAATGAGATAATGTGTTGTTTATTTCTGCAGCGTGAAAATTTTGGCACAATATTGCAAGGAAAATGTGACAGACATATTGAGGTTTGCAGGACATTGTGGGTACCATAACTTGTTGGGATCCACAAGAGAGATATCACCATGTACTCCCATGGGTGTTTCGTTTACGACAATATCTACAGTTGGTAGGTTATTCTTAGACGGAATGTACACCTTGGCAGACAGACTAAAAAGACAAAGATTACTGCACAGCCATCTATTCCTCAAGCACACACACATACTGGTTGGATTTGGCACGAGGGCAAGTGATGGTTCAGTATATACAATTTTATTAACAAGAGATTTCACAAAAATGAAATGCACTGTCAATAATTGAAAGGACAAAAACGGAACCAGTGACTCGCAGCTCGTGTGCTGTAAAGCCACGTCAAGGCCCCAACCGCTTTACAGGCCATTCACACACCTTTCATACGTGATACACACAAGACCATTCACACCCCCAGGCACGAAACAAACACATTACAACATTCACAAAAAGGGACAAGGTACACCCTGCTTGAGAAAGACAAAAAAAATATTACTGCACAGCCATCTAATCCTCAAGCACACACACACATACTGGTTGGATTTGGCACGAGGGTGAGTGATGGTTCAGTATATACAATTGTATTAACAAGTGATTTCACAAAAATGAAATGCACTGTTAATAATTGAAAGGACGAGAAACTGAACCATTGACTCACAGCTCGTGAGCTGTAAAGCCACGACAAGGCACCAACCTCTTTACAGGCCATTCATACACCTTTCATACGTGTGACAAATACAAAACCATTCACACCACCAGCCGCGGGCCCATCACATTACAACACTCACACCAGCAGACAGCGCCATTCAAGGGCCCATCACTTTCACACGCCCACATTCCTAACACAGCAACCACACAAGCTGATGGATTGCGTGGAGTGTCGCTCGGCTAGCAGTGTGTGTAGTGACCAGCAGCAAGTCACTACTCACACACTGCCAGCCGAGCACCACTCCACGCACACCGCCAGCCAAGCACCAGCCTACACACACCACCATCACATTTAGGATTTTTTATACAAAAAGAAAACACAAACAAATTGCAAATAGATACAAATCTACTAACACAAAATCAGAAACATTGCACTAATGCCAACCTTGAAACAGAACAACAATTCTTAAACATTACAGACCAGGCAGTTCACTTTACCACTCATGGTTGCTCCCAATAATTCTTTTGCTTGTGGTACGCTCTATAACAAGCAGGCACACACAGCCCAGGGTTAGAAGGACACTCAGGGCAGTACATACGAGTCTCCTTCCGCGTACCTCTTCGCCAACAGACTCTACATCTCCTAGTGGGAAAGTCTTTTGAGAGTGTAGGAGGAATGTGATCAGGAAAGTGGCGCTCTTTCAATCGAGCCACATCCTCCACCACTCCAACTCTAGGAACACTTGCCTGTTCCACAACAACAAGGCTGCCTATGACAGACTCCTGAAACTGAACAAAAGTCAACTTTGACGCAGGAGAACACTCCTTGAACACAACAAAAGCATTGAAAGTTGCTAAATTGAAGAGATGGATGGCCAACTTCTTATACCAAATGTAAGACTTACGAATAGCAGTGTAAGGTTCCAACCTCTGATCTACTCTATCAACACCACCCATGTGCTTATTGTAGTCTAAAATGCACACAGGTTTGCGCACTTCAGCAATCTGACCCCAAACAGCCACAGGTGAAGTACTCTCATCATGGATGGTAGTCGGCATGTACACATCCCTCCTGTCCACAAATTTCACAGCTAGCAGTTCCTCACTACGCAAGGCACTGCACTGTCCCCTCTGAAGTTTTTGCAAACAAGCTCTTTTGGATAACCTTTACGGTTAGAGCGGATTGTGCCACAAGCAAAAGTGTCCACTTTGAACAATTCCTTAAACAATTGCACAGCAGTGTAGAAGTTATCAAGGTACAAATGGTGGCCTCTGTTAAACAGTCCTCTAGCAAGTTCCCACACAATTTTCTCTGAAACTCCTACTAAAGTGGACGGACAACCAGGGGGTCAATAGTGGAATCCCTACCAGTGTACACACGCAAATTAAAAACATATCCTGTCCTACTCTCAGACAACATATACAGCTTAATTCCATAGCGTGCCCTCTTGCTAGGAATGTACTGCCTAAAAACCAAACGGCCCTTGAACAGCACCAAAGACTCATCAATAGATATTTCTTTTCCTGGAGTATAGATCTCTGAAAATCGATCTACAAAGTGATCAAGAACAGGCCGAATCTTAAAAAGACGGTCACATTCAGGGTGATCTCGTGGCAATGCCAAACCATTATCAACAAAATGCAGCATCCGAAGCAAAAGTAAATACCGATCACGAGTCATAACTGCAGAAAATATGGCCGTTGCCATCAAGGGACTGGTAGACCAATATGAACCCATGGACGGCTTCCTTATCAAACCCATCAAAAAAGTCAAACCCAAAAACTTCTTCATCTCTTCCAGATTTGTGGGACTCCACCGGGTAGCTCTAGAATGGGGCCTAAGTCTGGCACTGTTGTCCCTCAAAAACTGTTCAGCATACAAATTAGTCTGCTCAACAATCTCACCCAAAAATACATCATCCATAAACAACTGAAAATACTGTATAGGCAAATAATGTTCACAATCCACTCTACACCCTGCATAACCACTAAAGGCAGGCAACACCGGCTGCACCATGTTTGGATCAACCCAGAGTCCAGCACTTCCAGTAGGAAGCCTAGCAGCCCCAGGCTGCAATCCAGATGCCTCTTGCACCATCGGCACAGTAGTATCCTCCTCTAAATCAGGCACTTCATCTGCACTGAGAGTACCTTCATCATCCGATGATTCCATGTGGAGAGAAAACTCACTGCCTGAATCTTCCCCTCCCTCCTCTCCCTCAGACGCACTGTCAGTCTCATAATCCTGCTCAGAGGAAGATTCAAGAAGCAAACCAACCACCTGCTGAGCAGTAATTCTACGGCTAGCCATAATGCTTACTAATAAAGGTTACTTGTCAAACAAGTCAACAACAACAAACCCTTTGTAAAAAAAAAGAAATAAACAAAATGTAGCTTTATCACAAAGACCTATATACTCCAACACTATACCACTCACGTGACAGAAGCAGCTAGACTCACCACCACCTACTCTGCACAGACACAGTAAGGATCAACAATATCCCACTAAAAAGAAGAAGAAAAAAATTACACATAAGACAATGCAAAACATCGCAAAGAATTTCATGCTCTGAACACTAACAAATATGCTGCCATTATGGCACCACTTACAAAAAATTCATTCATGCATGACAATAATACTCATTTGGAGTACACACAACAAAAATATTTTTCTTACCAAATAAATGCAATTACGCAAAACTGCAGAACCACAACTGCCGAAACCGCAAACAGGAATCAAAAGCTTTACACTAGAATAAAAAGGAGGAAAAAAACATTACAATCACATATGCAAATAATGCACCAGTCCACACACAATCCACCAGCCAAGCTAAGGGGTAGGTGGGCCTAACAGTATAAATAAAATATTCACACCCGTAAAGGGAGCAACCCTTGCCCTTTTGGCCACTCCCCAACACAAAAATTAAAAAAACCCTGGTGCCTAGTGGGCATTCCTGCTGCACGATCACATGATCGTGCAGCAGGAATGCACAAAAGAGGCATCGGGGAAAGGAAAACCCTTTCCTTTCCCTCGATGCCTCTTTGATACAAACCCCCCCTCCCCGAGCCAAACCTCACCTGATTTCCCGACGCGCTGGAAGCAAATGGCTTCCAGCGTGTCGGGAAGAAAGGGAAACCCTCAATGATGTCAGCGCACCTCGCGCGCTGACGTCATTGATGGGGCGAGGGGAAGCCCTTCCCCTGCCTCCCCAAAAAAAAACCTAACGATCAGATTCCCACGGGGAGCGCCAGCGCTTCCCCGTGGGTGGTCTTATGACGAGCTGGACTCGTCACGAGCACTGTGTGCCATGACGAGTCCAGCTCGTCATAAGCACCGAAGGGGATAAAGGGTCAGAGCAGGATCTCAGCGGCAGACGAGGAGAAGGAACCTCCTGGTCACAGGAACTACACGAGCATTGCGCTCGAGAAATTCAAGGATGCAAAGACCTCCATCAAGGATTACAGCTAACTTTTCAGGGTGTAAATGGAGAGAAGGCACATCTGCTCTGCATATTTATCCACGAAGATGCCACCGTTTTGTGCAATACCTCTACTCAACTGGAGTACTTTCTACTGGCTAATCAGTAAGTGCTACCTCGTTGGGTAAATGTATAGTGCCTTTCCTACACTACAGCTGCGTAAAGGACCAGAAGAATTGTCTCCAGTGACCTGTGTGTCTGTAACTTTGCCACCGCGCCGAAAGCGCCGGGGTCCTTTGAGTAAGCTGTCCATCATAGTGGGGAAAGGGCGGGCATACGTTGCATACCGCTAGTGTATGTGTGGCGGGGCCAAACGAGCGGGGCTTCTAGGCCCGTTCACATGCCTCTTGTTTATAAAGGGTCAGAGCAGGATCTCAGCGGCAGACGAGGAGAAGGAACCTCCTGGTCACAGGAACTACACGAGCATTGCGCTCGAGAAATTCAAGGATGCAAAGACCTCCATCAAGGATTACAGCTAACTTTTCAGGGTGTAAATGGAGAGAAGGCACATCTCCACGGTCACGAATTCTACACGAGAATTGCGCTCGAGAAAATGAAGGATGCAAAGACCTCCATCAAGGATTACAGCTAACTTTTCAGGGTGTAAATGGAGAGAAGGCACATCTGCCCTGCATATTTATCCACGAAGATGCCACCGTTTTGTGCAATACCTCTACTCAACTGGAGTACTTTCTACTGGCTAATCAGTAAGTGCTACCTCGTTGGGTAAATGTATAGTGCCTTTCCTACACTACAGCTGCGTAAAGGACCAGAAGAATTGTCTCCAGTGACCTGTGTGTCTGTAACTTTGCCACCGCGCCGAAAGCGCCGGGGTCCTTTGAGTAAGCTGTCCATCATAGTGGGGAAAGGGCGGGCATACGTTGCATACCGCTAGTGTATGTGTGGCGGGGCCAAACGAGCGGGGCTTCTAGGCCCGTTCACATGCCTCTTGTTTATAAAGGGTCAGAGCAGGATCTCAGCGGCAGACGAGGAGAAGGAACCTCATGGTCACAGGAACTACACGAGCATTGCGCTCGAGAAATTCAAGGATGCAAAGACCTCCATCAAGGATTACAGCTAACTTTTCAGGGTGTAAATGGAGAGAATGCACATCTCCACGCTCACGAATTCTACACGAGAATTGCGCTCGAGAAAATGAAGGATGCAAAGACCTCCATCAAGGATTACAGCTAACTTTTCACGTTGGAAATGGAGAGAAGGCACATCTGCCCTGCATATTTATCCACGAAGATGCCACCGTTTTGTGCAATACCTCTACTCAACTGGAGTACTTTCTACTGGCTAATCAGTAAGTGCTACCTCGTTGGGTAAATGTATAGTGCCTTTCCTACACTACAGCTGCGTAAAGGACCAGAACAATTGTCTCCAGTGACCTGTGTGTCTGTAACTTTGCCACCGCGCCGAAAGCACCGGGATCCTTTGAGTAAGCTGTCCATCATAGTGGGGGAAGGGCGGGCATACGTTGCATACCGCTAGTGTATGTGTGGCGGGGCCAAACGAGCGGGGCTTCTAGGCCCGTTCACATGCCTCTTGTTTATAAAGGGTCAGAGCAGGATCGCAGCGGCAGACGAGGAGAAGGAACCTCCTGGTCACAGGAACTACACGAGCATTGCGCTCGAGAAATTCAAGGATGCAAAGACCTCCATCAAGTATTACAGCTAACTTTTCAGGGTGTAAATGGAGAGAAGGCACATTTCCACGCTCACGAATTGCGCCCTCGTGGGCATTCCTGCTGCACGATCACATGATCGTGCAGCAGGAATGCACAAAAGAGGCATCGGGGGAAAGGAAAACCCTTTCCTTTCCCTCGATGTCTCTTTTAGAATCAAACCCCCCCTCCCCGAGCCAAAACTCACCTTATTTCCCCGACGCGCTGGAAGCAAATGGATTCCAGCGCGTCGGGGAAGAAAGGGAAACCCTCAATGATGTCAGCGCGCCTCGCGCGCTGACGTCATTGATGGGAGGGCGGGGGGAGGCAGGGGAAGTCCTTCCCCTGCCTTCCCTCAAAAAAACCCGATGATCGGATTCCCACGGGGAGAGCGCCAGCGCTTCCCCCGTGGGTGGTCTTATGACGAGCTGGACTCGTCATGAGCACACGAGCACTGTGTGCCATGACGAGTCCAGCTCGTCATAAGCACCGAAGGGGTTAAACAATATATAATTTACTCTTCCCACTACACTTAAAATTTAGTAATAAAACATACAAAACATTAACCATATATAATTTACTATTCCCAATACAGCTTACATTAAATAATAAAAACTACTTTACATTGAACAAATTAAAATTACTATTCCCACTGCACTAATTAGTAATTCAGAGAAGTTGCTGGACACTAAACACATAACAATTACTATTCCCACTGCAGTAAGTATTAATTCAGGGAAGATGCTGGACACTAAACATATAAAATTACTATTCCCACTCCAATAAAAATTAAATCAGGGAAGGTGCTGGACACTAAACATATAAAATTACTATTCCCACTCCAATAAACATTTAAGTCAGGGAAGGTGCTGGACATTAAACATATATAAATTACTATTCCCACTTCTCTCAGTATTAACTCAGGGAAGGTGCTGGACACTAAACATATAAAATTACTATTCCCACTTCAGTCAAAATTAAGTCAGGGAAGGTGCTGGACATTAAACATATATAAATTACTATTCCCACTCCAGTAAATATTAACTCAGGGAAGGTGCTGGACACTAAACATATAAAATTACTATTCCCACTCCAGTCAAAATTAAGTCAGGGAATATGCTGGACACTAAACATATAAAATTACTATTCCCACTTCAATCAAAATTAAGTCAGGGAAGGTGCTGGACATTAAACATATATAAATTACTATTCCCACTCCAGTAAGTATTAACTCAAGGAAGGTGCTGGACATTAAACATATATAAATTACTATTCCCACTCCAGTAAATATTAACTCAGGGAAGGTGCTGGACACTAAACATATAAAATTACTATTCCCACTTCAGTCAAAATTAAGTCAGGGAAGGTGCTGGACATTAAACATATATAAATTACTATTCCCACTCCAGTAAATATTAACTCAGGGAAGGTGCTGGACACTAAACATATAAAATTACTATTCCCACTTCAGTCAAAATTAAGTCAGGGAAGGTGCTGGACATTAAACATATATAAATTACTATTCCCACTCCAGTAAGTATTAACTCAAGGAAGGTGCTGGACATTAAACATATATAAATTACTATTCCCACTCCAGTAAATATTAACTCAGGGAAGGTGCTGGACACTAAACATATAAAATTACTATTCCCACTCCAGTAAAAATTAAGTCAGGGAAGGTGCTGGACATTAAACATATATAAATTACTATTCCCACTCCAGTAAGTATTAACTCAAGGAAGGTGCTGGACATTAAACATATATAAATTACTATTCCCACTCCAGTAAAAATTAAGTCAGGGAAGGTGCTGGACATTAAACACATAAAAATTACTATTCCCACTACAGTAATTATGAAGTCAAGAACACGCTGGACACTAAATATATATGTTTTACAATATTAACAACTTTACCATTTTCCCCTAATAACCCAACATCCCAGTACTAAAAACAACTTACTATTTATATTTATAAATTACTTTATTTCTTCTAATTATTTGCAATTTTTTAAATTTCTACTTAATAAATATTTTTAAAATATTATTTAAATAACACTTCCCACCCTTATCCCCTAATAACGAAACATCCCCTCCTAAAACAAAACATATATTTTAACTTTTTAATATAAATTTCGTTTTTTAAATTATTTTCTAATTTCTAAAATTTTTAAATTCATATCTAAATTTACACTGATATCTTTAAAATACTCCACACCCTTATCCCCTGATGACCCAACATCCCACTACTAAAATAAAAAAAATATTTTAAATTTTTAATATAAATTTCGTTTTTTAAATTGATTTCGAATTTCTAAAAATTTTAAATTAATATCTAAATTTACACTAATATTTTTTAAATACTTCCCACCCTTATACCCTAATAACCCAACATCTCACTACTAAAAGAAAACATATATTTTACATTTTTAATATAAATTTCGTTTTTTAAATTAATTTCGAATTTCTATAAATTTTCTATTTAAATATAAATTTACACTAATATTTTTATATTACTCCCCACCCTTATCCCCTAATAACCCAACATCCCGCTCCTAAAAAAAAAATATTTTACACTTTTAATATAAATTTCATTTTTTAAATTAATTTCTAATTTCTAAAAATTTAAAATTAATATCTAAATTTACACTAATATTTTTAAAATACTCCCCACCATTTACCCCTAATAACTAAACATCCCGCTCCTAAAACATATGTTACAATTTTTTTTATACATTTTCACACTAATATTAAAACATTTTTAATAATACAAAATTAATAACAATACATAATATTTAATTATAGACTAAAAATTAATATTTTACAGTTTCTATATTTTTTTTTCGATATTTTTACAATACTAACAATTCGATATTATCTACTTACAATATTACTTATTCGATATTTTGTACTTCGATATTTTTTAAAGAAATAAAATGACGATATTTATGATTGCGATATTCATGTATTCGATATTATCTAACATTCGATATTACAACTTCGATATTACTACAATTCGATATTTATCATTCGATATAATGTCTATTCACCAGATCTGCTGACAGCTGATGATCTTAGATTAGCTCTAGGAGCTAATGGGTCTGAATCAGGGGGTGGGTCAATTACAGTGTCTGGGTCAGATGATGAACATCAAGTTGACCAAGACTCTGTGATTG